>JAQPPZ010000040.1:0-640500 GCA_028583015.1 Wollemia nobilis
CTAGTCATCCTTGAAAATTTCTTACTAGAAATTGTGTTGAATACCCTACAACATCTTACTAACAAGGCACACCCATACCTAAACATAACTGTAAACATTACTTACATTGACAGGAAGTTGACATTTGGAACTTTGCACTTATAAAACCTGTTGCTTGCCCATTTCCTATTCTCTATCAGAATCCTCCAAGGCTTACACCCTGTTACCTTCATTTCCAATTTGGTATGATTTAGAGGGAAACCCCATAGTTATTACCGACTCCATGGGGAAATAACACCCATTCATATTTCTCCTTAATGGGTAGGTTTCTTTTCATGACTAATAATGTTTTCCACTTCACGTGGCACAAATTGTGTCCATGTCACCAAACTACCAATATCAACACCTATGGTGGCTAATTTGTCAGCTGACCTATTGGCCTCACGGTACACGCGATGAGCCCTCCTGTTATTTCTTGCCGCAAAAAGGATCCTCACTTCATGGATGACTCCCTCGATTCTCCATGGAGGTTTTTTGCCATTAGTTAATAGGTTTATGATGTTCATCGAATCACCTTCAATCATAAAATTATCTTGAGTTGCTTGGGCTACCTGCAACCCTATCCAAAGAGCTCTAGCTTCTGCTTCGTTATTAGTTCTGATTCCCAATGGTTCAGCGAAGGCCTTGACCAGATTTCCTTGATAATCCCTGATTATTCCTCTAGATCCAGCTCTTCCTAGGTTCTCCTTGGCTGCACCATAAAAATTTAGTTTAAACCAACCCCGGGAGGTTGGCTCCCAAGAAATCCCATTTTTGGGATTGGGAAAAGGAATGGAAGGTTTGTCCTCAATACCTAAGGACCAAGCTAATTGTTTGTCTTAGGGAGGAATTGAGTGGTTCTCATCCACTAAGGTGCTAAGGTTTTCTTTCACAAAGACAATAATCCTATTGAGGATGGTTTTTGGGTTGTGAATGGTATCCTTCAAGGCTTTATGGTTCCTTTCTAGCCAAATCTGCCAGAGAAAATGATGCTAACAGATTTTCCATAGGTGCTTAAGTTTTAGGCTAACAAAGGGTTGAGGCCATTGATGGAACACTTCAAATATAAGAGTAGGCTTAACCCACAAAATCCTACAGGCTTGGAAAATTTCATCCAGGATGGACTCCGCTATCGAAAACTCCAGAAAAAAGTGTTGGGTTGTCTCCCATCCTACCCTACACATGTAGCAACGGTTAGAAATAACCATACCTTTGGATAAAATATTGTCCATAGTGAGTATTTTTCCTTCAATCACCAGCCATGAAAAAAGGATATTTTAGGAATTAAGCCTTTGATCCAAACCAAACTCGGTTGAAATTGTTGACCTTCCACATTGAGAAGTAAATTATAGGTAGACTTAACTGTGAAGTCACCACTTTCAGTATCGGCCTAAAAAATGTGATCTTCATCCTCTCTAGAGGGAATAATTTACTGAGTTAAAATGTTATAAAGCTCTTCAGACTTCGCTTAAAAACCTTGTACTCTGATGTGTTTCCACATGTTGATATTTATATCCTGCCACATATAATTTGCAACCTTCTTCCCAATATGCTACTCCATATGCTCTTGAATCCTAGCCAAATGAGGATTCTAGGATAACTCCTCAACTCTCACCCATCGATCCTTCCAAAAGTCTATTGTTTGCCCATTTCCTAGAATCCATCTAAGACCTTTCTTGACAAGATCCCTGCTCGTGAGGATTGCCTTCCAAAAAGCAGACCCCCTACTTTCTAAGTTTTCATTAAGGAAGTTCACACCTTGGAGGTATTTCCTCCTAACTATGGTAGTACATTCATTATTGGCCTTAGTCAATAACCGCCATGCTTGTTTGGCTAACAGAGCTGTATTGAGATGAACAACTCTCCTCAATCCTAACCCCTCATCAGCTTTAGGTTTGCAAACCTTGTTCCAACCTACTAGATGGATCCTTTTCTTATCCTCAGTCCTTGACCAGATAATTTTTTTTTGAAGCTACTCAATTTTGTGATACACCTTGCTCGGAGCTCTGAACACTGACAGGAAGTAAACGGATATACTTTCAAGTGAAGCCATAGTTAAAACTACTTTTCCTGCTTGAGATAACAAATGTCCTTTCCAACATGTTAGCTTTTTTTGGATCCTCTCCAGAACTATGTTCCACATTGATCCTTCAGGTTTCCCTGTAAACAAGGGAAGACCTAAATAGGAGGTGGGAAGGGATGCAATATGGCATTCCATGATCCTTGCTATGTTGTTTTGCCTAGGAATGGGGGTATTGATGAAATAAAGTTTGCTCTTATCAAAATTCACTTTCTGTCCAACCGCTTCTTCATACATTATGAGAAGATTTTTAATCCTTCTTGCATCAACCACAAAATCCAAAGTCAATAGCAATGTATCATCAACAAAATTTTGATGTGTCATCGGGGTAGTTATCGACGTGGCCTTGATACTAGATATGAGTCCAGCTACCGTTGTTGCCTTAATGGTTCTTTCGAAGGCCTCAGCTACGATGATGAACAACATAGGACTTATGGGATCTCCTTGTCTTAGACCACATTTGCTTTGAAAAAAACCTATAGTAGACCCATTAACCAAAACTGAAAAACAAGGCTTAGAAATACACTCTCTTATTAACTTGACCTATTTCATGTTGAAGCCAAATTTTAATAAAACTACCTCTAGGAATTCCCAATTTATCCTATCATAAGCTTTTTTCATGTCTAAATTTAAAGCCATGACTAATTTTTTGGTCTGAGTGACTGTATGAAGAGCCTCATGAATAGTAATAACTCCATCTAATATTGATCTTCCTTGTATAGATCTTCCTTGACTTGGATCAATGATAACTGGTAGAAATTTCTTCAAACGGTTGGCTAAAAATTTGGACAAAATTTTATAGGATATATTACATAGGCTAACCGGCCTAAAGTCAGCCATAGTATTGGGGTTGGGGCCTTTAGGTATCAAAGCAATGAAATTTGAATTGAAACCCCTTGGAATATGATTTGAACTTTGGAACTCCTTGATTGTAGCAATAACTTTTGCTCCAAAAATATCCCAACAAACTTGGAAAAACCGTGGAGAAAACCCATCTAGCCTAGGAGCTTTGTCAGGATCCATGTTAAACAAAGCCTCCTTGATATCTTCATCTGAAAAATTTATTGTAAGAGACTCATTAATCATTTCATCAATGAGTTGTGGAATGAATTGAAGGAGAGAGTCCTTTGCTTGGGCATTACAGGCCCGTTCTTCACCCAATAATGAACTAAAAAAATTAACAGCCTCGTCCCTGATCTCCTCAATGTTTTGAGTTGAGGATCCATCCACCTTAGTTAAATTTCTAATATTATTGTTACTTCTATTGCTCAATGTGGTAACATGGAAAAAATTTGAATTAGAGTCCACTTCCTTTAGCCATAATGCCCTTGATTTCTGCCTCCAATACATCTTCGCACAAGCTAAAATATTATAAAACTCACAAAGGGTTTCCTTCTCTTCAGTTCTTGTCACCTCATCATAGGTTCCATTTTGGATTTTGCTTTCTATTATTCTCAGTTTTTCCCCCACTACTCTCTTATTCTCAAAAATATTTCCAAAGACTTCTTTATTCCATATTCTAAGGTTGTTTTTCACCATCTTAAGTTTTTGAGATAGTTTGAAGGAAGCACTTCCCTAGATAGGTTGCTGCCACCATTCCTCTATTCGTTTCTTGAAGTCCAAATGTTTAACCCACATTGACATAAATATGAATGGATTTTTAAAGGAGTTAGCCTGAAATGCCTCCCATAGAATAAGATTATGGTCTGAAGCGCATTTAGGAAGGGCTTGTAATGTTGAATCACCAAACATTGTTGTAGCTTCCTTGGATAAAAAAAACCTGTCCAACCTTTCTTGAATCAACTGACTTCCTATCCTCTTGTTACTCCATGTAAATTTGGCTCCTTTTAGTCTTACATCAATCAATTCATTTATGTTAATGAATTCATTGAAGTCCTCCATGCTCCTTGAGGGTAACCCAGATCCTCCCTTCTTATCATATGGGTAAAGGGGAGTATTGAAATCTCCCCCAATCACCCAAGGAATGTCTTTAAAATCTTGGCTCAAATGCCCCAAAAAATCCCACAATTCAAACCGCCCTTGGATAGATGTGGGGGCATAAACATTTGACATAATCCAATTCTTATTAGTATCAAAATCATGAAATAATATGCTTAAGACTCTTTCATTTTCCTGAATAATACTTCCTTCTATTTTAATAGGATCCCATAAGATCATGATACCCCCAGATACTCCTCTCGCCTGTTGAAAGGCCACTTCTCCTTGCCTCCAAATCCTTTTAGCTATAAGTGTTGATTGTGCCACATCTGTTTTTGTTTCTTGAAGAAAAATTATAGTAGGATTCCAATCCTTCCTTATAGACTTCACCATCCTTTGTTTTGGTGGGTCGTTTAGGCCTCTCACATTCCATGAGAAACCTTCATTTAGACTATTTGATATTTTTTCCCCACCCCCTTCCCTGAGCCAAAGGGGGTTTGTCAATTTTGCTATTATCTTGGCCAGGAATAGCTTGTTGTAACAATGTTCTTTGCTTTCCATTTGCAATTTCTTCATTGATTCTCATTCTATAGTGCTCTACTGTAGATATTCTCCCTTTATTTCTTTCACTTCCATAATATATCATAGGCTTGGTGGTGCTTCTAGTTTGTTTTAGACTGAAATGAGAGGGCATATACTATGATAGTCTAGGGATTGAACCTTCTTCCTCATTTTGGTGGTTTTCAATTCCCTCTTCATCCTCAACCTTGTTTTGGTTCACCTCTCCTATCTGGTTCCTAAATAGGGGGCTTTCCTTCAAGGAACCTTTTACTATTGGGCTCATCTGATAAGGGATAATTTGCTCCACTACAAGATTAGGAGCTACATTCTTGCCTCTTGTTTCCACAACTTTGACTCTTGAATCTATTTTTTCCATGTTTAAACTGAAATGACCTAGCAATTTTTCTTCATTTTGAGCACTGCTTTTGGGGATTTTTGTCATAACTATGGATGGTATCGATTTGTATGGGGAGTCTAGGGTTTCAAAAAACTTGACACTTATGGTATCATCCTTACTATTTTCTTTTTCAACTTCTATATTTTCTAGGATATCAAACATGTTCAAGTTGGGATCTTTATTACATACCTTATGATTTTTGCCTCCCTCATTATGTTGCTTTCCTTTATCCTGTATTTTTGCCAGTTCTGTGTTGGCTTGGTCAGCCTGGTTATTCTTAACTTGTCTGTATCCTTCCAAATGAAGACATGGTCCTTGAAACTTTGGGATCCCTCTCCCATTAGCTTTCCCTATAAAACCTTCGCTTGTGGCTTCCTTGTTTGCAGTTATTGTCAGACATTGGGCTTGATGGTGGCCCTAGGTTTTGCACATGCTACAAAATGTCGGCTTGTTCTCATACTCCACAAGTTGAATCCTTAGAAACTCTCCATATGCTAGTTCCACCTAAGAAGGTAGATCAGAATCCAAGTTTGCATTTACACAGATCTTGGCATGCATCAGTCTAGTCCTTGCCCGGGTTGAATGGTCTATTTCCACGAGCTCTCCTATCATATTTGCTATGCCACTAAGCCAGTACTCATTAAAAAACTAGGCTAGGAGTTTTGGTAAGTGGACCCAAATGGGTGCTATATTAATTTTCTACTTCTCAGGGTTGAAATCTCCCCCCCAATTCCTTAGAAAGAGGCTACGCCTTCCTAGAAACCAGGGTCCTCCTGTCAATATGTGCTTTGCATCATCTTTGTTGTTGAGTCTTATCATAAAAAAACCTCGACATGGCTATGATTTCTAAGCTTCTTGAAGTTTTCCACTTTGCCATGGCCCATGAGCGAATAGTCTCAATGTCCGACCTTCCTCCCAAAAACTTGCCAACTAAGGATGATGCCTCCATATCCAAGAATATTTCCATAATCTCCACTGGTGTAGTTAACCTATTATTTTTTGGTATTAGGGGCGGTAGTTCACCTGTCTGGCTCCTTCTTTTTCCCTTTCAGCGTTTCCAAAAAGGTTGGGCCCTTGTTGCCAGCTCTTGAACCCCAGTGGAACCCTTTGTTTGAGGGTTTATCTGGAGGATCTATACCTTTAGCCTTTTTGAACTAAGCTAACAGGGAATCCTTTTCCTTTCTAGCTACAACATTTTGCCCTACCTCTGGATCTTCTCCTTCCGTTGGTTCAAAATTCATGCCTGCCATTTTTGCTCCTCCTCCACTTCCTATGCTTCCTCCACTGCTCCTCATATCTTGTTAGTGCTAATGATTTGGCCTATATTTCATCACTGATCAAATCCTACCATAATTCCCTTGATTTATCATCAACTTACAACAAAAACATATATAATATTATTGTTACTAGTTTAAAGGATATTATAGAAATGAATGATATAGACATAGCCGCAAAGTTAATTTGCATTGGAGTTGATGGTGTCGTTATAATGCAAGGGTACATGAATGGTCTTTGTGATTGAATCCAAACCTTAGTTTTTCCATAGATGATACCCATCATTGCATGGATCATAGAGTGAATCTTGCATATAAAATCATGAGTACTTTTGAAAATGTTGGTAGAGTGGAAGACCTCATTTGTGAAATACATTCTTATTTTTCTTATAGTATAGAAAGGTTTGCAAAGTTTTAATTGTTTGCACTAGGAGTTACAAAAGAAAAAAAATATTAAAATATGTGGATAAAAGGTATATTTCATTGTCTCAACCTATTGTAGACATAGAAAATTGGACCACTAAGGTGAGTAATTTTCCCTAGATCCCTTGTTTTCTCCTTGGAAAATAAGGGTCATATTTGAGCAAATTTTTACCTTACCAAATATTATCCATTGCTCCTAAATATTTTACCATTATATCGGTATCAGAAAGATCTTTCCAATGATATATGATATGACCCATTTTGACTCCATTTGATCCTCCAAAATGCATTAAAATTGCATGGGGGTCCAGTAGTTATAAAATCGCGGTCCAATTTTATAAGGCATGATTTTGCATTGTGAAATCACAGTTGGCCTTTATGGGACATGATTTTTCATTTTAGGGTTTTCTCTTAAGGAATCCCTAATTTTCAAATTTGATTTCTTTTGAGGTCATATTTTCTTAATTTTTCCCGCCCATTCTTTGAAATCCACCATAAAAGGAGGGTTTGAAGTTTTCTTTTTCCCAATCAATCAATCAAGCAAGTTCAATAGCAACAACAATTTTTATTCAAGTTTTATTTCTTGAGGTATTATTCTTATTCTACAAGTAATCTAACTTGCAAGTGTGAAGTGTGATTTATTGAAGCTTTATTTTTTGTTGCATTGGATTGTGTTTTACTACTCTTAGTGGACAAGTGGTGAGGCCCTAAGGAGGAATCTACTACTTGGAGGTTTTCATCCCTTTTTCTTGCTTCTTCACTACCACCAGGTTGTTTTTACTCTTTTGTATTTTGTATATTAGTTGGTTTTTAATTACATATATGTAAATTTGCATTTTCTAAGTTTTCTCTTTGCTTTGTGAAATCATGCTCGGTCATACTGGGATGCGATTTTGTCGATCTACAAAATCATGATCACTCCTTATAGATATTTCATACAAACCATGTTTGGGGATAAGATACTACTCCCAAACCCTATATCTATATTATATGCTACATATAAGACATAGTAGGACATTTTGTACTCTAATTTATCATTCTATTATGCTATATTGTGTTATGCTTGTTCATCTTCCAAAGGTCAAATTTTGCTTCTATTTTCAAATTTCAGCTAAAAGGACCTAGGGGGCTTGACTACTATGTATCCAAGCATTATTGTACAATGGTATAAGTAGCACCCTTAATTTTTATTATATTTTCCAAGTGTTTGTCAAGTTATCTTGCAGGAATAGGAATTGTTGATATCGTTGGATAAATAATAAAAACTCGGATCAACCACTAGATAAGATAAGTGTCTTGATTAGTCTTTAGGCTATTTTTTGGGTGTCTTATATTTATGTTATAACCATAGATTTTATTTAAAAGGAATTGTAAGCCCAAAATGGCCACATCCTTAGAAAAAATTGCATAATTTTCTAAGTCATGAAGGAGTTGGTTCTACCTTGCGATAGTGGCACAACACATGATGTTCTATCCCATGATCAAAGTAGTCAAAGTTCACACTTAGCAATTTCAATATTGTAGACCACAACACAACTGAAGTATAACGGTTTGTACTAGGTTCTATCCTACACAAAATAGAACATTGTTCCTACTTGTGGTTAACATCAATAAAATATGACATTGCCACTCTTCGAATTATGGATTACAACACCAATCTATCCCATGCAAGTTATAGTGTGTTCCATATCATGCAGTTCAACACATTGCTCCAATCCATGGCCAAAAATGTCAAAGTTCACAAAGGATTTTTCCAAGGTGATATCCAATGCAAGGTTCCATATTGTACAATCCAACATAATGTTCTACCCCACGCAGGCTAGAGCAAGGTTCTACCCCATGGTCAGCATTGGTCAAACTTACACATGTGAGTTTCAAGGTGTGGGCTACAACATAGCTAGGACTTTGTTCTACACCATGGTTCAAAGCAAAAGGAATATCACCCAAATATTAAAAGGTGTAGGCCAACACAATGATTCATCCTGTGTGGTTCAAAACACATTTATACACCAAAGCATTGTTTTCTCTAGCCCACGATCAAAGTAGTCAAAGGTGTGAATATCATGTTTCAATAAGTAGGCTACGACATGGTTCTATATCGTGGAGCCAATGATAAAAGTGAGGTATAGATATCAGTTATCCATGAAAGGATCAATGATCTATTTGTTTCAAATATTTCCAAGGCATATAAAAACATCTATAACATGACTTGGTCGATCGAAGTGAATTGGAAGGCGAAGTAGTGAATGGATTAAGAACCAAGAAGTGAACAGTTGTAGATCTATGGCTGTATTTTCATTTACAACAATAGTGAATGGTTTGGATGATGGTTTTGCATAGTTTGAAATACAAACACCATGAAATCCTAGTAAGTTGCAGAGGATGTGCAACATCCACAATTTCTTCTTTCATCCAATATAAATAAGAGGATGTTCCATTTTTCCTTATTTTTTAAAATATGTAAAACTATAAATAGAGGTCAAACCCTTATTTGTTAGGGTCATCTCTAGAGTTTTTTATTGCACTATTGTGTAAATAATTTTTGCAAATCAATAGAAGGAACATTACTTAGATGTTTGTCTTAGGTTTGTGTCTTCTATATTTTTGAGAGATTCAAGCTGTGAATGCATTTTTGCTACTATTGCTATGGTTATTCTATTCTACTGATATTGGATTACTAGCTTAGAGCACTTTTAAATATTTCATGGTTGAATCTATACTTGCAAGGGGTTCTTTTTTGTTAGTCTAGGTACTAATCTAATTCTGCTATTTGGATTATTAGTATCTTAGATGTTTGAAATGATTTCTTGAAGTATGTATCTATTTTTGTAATTGATGAAGTTTACCTATTTTGAGTGTTGTTTTTCGCAAGTGTGGGACACTAAATATTGATTAGAAACTATTTTCCTATAGATGTCTATGCTATTATATTTATCTAGCCAATGTTTAATCATCACCTTTTCTAACCCTAAATCCATTTCTATCCCTTTCTTTTAAACATTTAACTAAGCTTAAATGAGTCAACACCTTATTAGTTGATAAGGTATACCAGCCTACTTTTTAGGTCAGATTAGAGCAATATTTAATCCATCCAATATTGGGATTTGGATTATGATTAGGGTGTGCATGGCTAATCATAATGCTAAAGATAATAGTCATAGTTTTGAGATCTTCTTGATGTCAATTTAGATTCCAACAGTTTTAGCACACCCGGTGGGACTCTGTTCACAAGAACATTATCTAACCCACTAAAATTTTCATTTTTACCTTTTCCTAGAGGAATCAATATTTAGTGGATTGTATTGACCTCATTAAACGATGAACATTAAATTCACTTGGTAACTCCCTGAATGCAAGAAACCAAAAAAGTCATTCCAATAGCTCATAATTTTTCATGAATACTAGGTCATCTACAAAGAATAATCTAGATTCTTTTATTTTTTATCAAATCCATTTAAGAGGATACAATACCATAAGGAATTTATTCTTATATTTTCAATCAGATGAGGCTCCACAAAAACCACCCCCTGAAGTGCCTCCAAGGTCACCTCCAATAAGAACTATACCTAGAAATATGGTTAGGCAAGCAAATGTGGTTCCAAACTAGCCTCTGCAAAAATACCCTAGTTGGAATACGACTGGTCCCCTCAAAATTTCCCAAATGCATGATGTCCCTCAAGATATATCCAAATCCATCCCTACTTATGATGGATAAGGAAAAATTCTTATGAGCATTGCCAAGATATCCTAAATCTAGTAGCAATTAATAACATCAGGAATGAATATGTGATTGTTAGAATCCGGACCTATCTTTTAGAGGTAAAATCCTACATTGGTTTAGGACCTTAGAAGACAATAGCATTACTTCATGGGATGATTTATCTGAGCATTTTATAGAAAATTTCAATGAGTCTATTGATCATTTTTCTCTCTTAAATCAATTCACATCCATGCAAAAGCACAAGAAAGAGTCAACTTTGAATTTCAATCTAAGATTCAATAGAACCTGGAAAATGATTCCACTTGAAGCTAGGCCATTTGCTCCCCTTGATTTTGTGTACTATATAATAGCCTTTGGATCAGATCTAGGTTTAAAAATCTAATAGCAAAGAATATACACCTTCCATTAAGTTTACAATGCAGTTGTGCAAGATGAGAATATCCTCATTAATGTAGGAAGGTTACCCCCAAAAACTATGATGCCCTAGTACTCTAAAATTCCTCATGTCCAAAGCTATACAAATACATCTTATTACATGGACCATCCTCCTTTGTCATACCCACTTCTCAGATTTCTCTGATTCCACCCCCCAAAATACCATCTACTTCAATTCCCTTTCCACCAATTTTATCTCAAATACCTTAGAAATCTAATGTGTTGCTTGATATTTAGAGTACTTTGAAAAAACTTAGTAACAAGATGAATCTAATGGATAAAAGAGAGATAGAGAGGTCTCAATAAAGGATATTTACTTATATAATTATAGATAAAAATCTTGGTGCCAACAATAGTGCAAGGATAAGAGTTAATGTAAATCAAGAAGATCAAGAATATTCTTCTAAAATTGATCTTGTGAATGTATGCTATCTTGTATGTAATGATCCTCATGACTCAAAGTCATGTGTTATGTACCAACATCATGTATATTAAGCCATGGAAAATGTAGATATGAACTAGAAAGGTAGAGTTAACGTGCTATGACAACCATATCAGATCATAGTTGGGCAAGATCTTGATGAAGAAGAATCTATTTCTATCATGACAAGATCAGGAAAAAAGATATTACAAATAGATCCACAAAAATGGGTAAGTTTTAGGTTCCTTATCAAAATAAGAAAGATCCTCCCCTACAAAGTAATGATCAATTCCCTATTACCAAAGCATATGAAAAGAGGAACATACTTCCTAAGAGCCAAGAAAGAGAAGTCAATTTCCCCAAGCGATATGACAAAGGATGGGATCCAAAAGTAAAGCACAAGAAAAGCTAAGATTTCCTTCCATAACTAAAAGACAAAGGGTTGAAGCTACATTGTAGTACAAGAGGAAATATGGTGAACTAGAAAAGAAGTATGATAATACCCCTTTAGGAAAATTAGAGTATAAAATTATGGAAGAGATGAAAAATATCACCTCTAAATCTAGTCTCTATGATACCCTCTTTATCCTTGGTCAAATAGATCTCCTTAAGCCTTCTTTGAGTAAAAATTCCCAAGAAAAGCAAACTACCACCATCCTTAGCATTACTTATAGAAAATATAAGATGTCTCCCACTACTCTAAAGAACAAACCCCCTCCCTTTTACATATCCTTGAGGATGGAGGGTTGGATAGTTTGTAATTGTATGATTTATTCATAGGCCTCTACCATAATCATGCCCATAAAAATCTATGAAGATATGGGTATGGAGTATACCAGATCTTATCTCATAGTTTTGTAGTTGGATGGGACACTAGTTAAGATAGTTGTAGTACTAAAATATGTACTAATGAGATTGCATAGAGCCCCAAAGGTCACAATTGTGAAAGAAATTATGGTAGTAGATCTAGAGACTTATTTTGGCCTATGTCTTTCTAGAGAGTTTACTACCAAGTTAGGATGTTACATGTATTTAGATTACTCTAGCATGATAATCCCTTTCAAAGCAAAGAGGATAAGGATAAAACCTAAAAATATTGTATCCTATCACATTGAGAAGATTGAAGAAGATACGTGTAACATCACACCCCTATATGAGTTTTAACTAGTAGAAAGTTTTGAAGAGTTAGAGGTTGAGGATGAATTTCCATTCAGAGAATATTACAGTCAGTTTGGAATAGGAATGGGCACATACAACATTTATTTAGGACCAAAGAAAAATATTCCTGCTATATCCAACCAGTCCATGAGAGATAGATATCTAGACTATGCATTTTGATGTTGCAAGATGCAAAAATGGAGCTAGCATCAGTGTAGTTTTGTAGTCTCCCTCAGAAGGTGTAACTTTTTTTGCATTCAAACTAACATGATCTTGTACTAAAAATGTTGTATAATATGAAGCTTTTTGCTTAGGTTTAATGCAATATGAGACCCAAGGAATATCAAGTGACCTGGGCTCCTACGAAAAATAAGCAATTCACTATTAAATCAGCTTACAAGCTTCTGCTTAATGACGAGGATTTTATCCTCCAAAAGGAATTAGTTTGGATAAAAAAATTAATTCCAAAAATTGCAATATTTTCATTGTTGGTTATCCAAGGAAGAATTCTAACCATTGATAATATGATGTGTAAAGGTATTTGTATCACTAATTGATGTTATTTGTGAAGGGATAATTGGGAGACCATTTATCACATTTTCCTTGAGTGTTCTTTTTCCTTGACTGTCCTAAGTGGGTTTTTTTTGTCCTTGATTTGTTAATCCAGTGGCCTTACCCCTTTTCAAGCCAAAGACTTAGATACATGTAGAAAATTTTTCTCAATCACTATCTTTGGCAGGTGTGGTTAGAAAGGAACCATAGAGTCTTTAATGAGTCTATCCATGATCATCAAACTATCATTGCTAGGATCCTATCCTTTTCCAATGAGTGGCTAAGGACAATCCTGGAAGAGTAGGCGCTGGTGGCATTGTGTGAGATCATAATGGGAATATGATGCTTGCATTTTATGAATATTTGGGAACAAGGACAAACAACGAAGCTGAAGCTAGAGTTATGTGGAGAGGCCTTCAAATGACTCAAGACTTAGAAGGCAATTTGATCATAGAAGGAGACTCTATGCATGTTATAAATCTCCTCAATAATTGGAAAACACCTTCTTGGAGGATTAAAATAATTGTTGAAGAGGCTAGGATCCTTTTCCAGGGAATACAGGACAAAAAATCCCAACATGTCTTTCGGGAAGCTAACAAAGTTGTTGATAAGCTGGCCAATTTGGGTGTCGATGGTGACAAAATTTTCAAATTGGAACACGATGTCCCAAGTGAAGTAGATGAGCTTATTCAACAAGAATGAAAAGAATGATAGTCAAATTTACCAATAGGGAAGGTATTGTAAGTTCGAAGGCTATGAGTATTCCCATCTCTTTTTTGAAATGGACACAATAAAAATTATCCGAGTTGTCAGTCTTGGTGGATGCTGCTTGGAAATACCAAAAATACTAATGGGGATAGTCACATGTTAGATAAAATGGCTCCTAGTCATCTTAGTAATTTGAGGTTGGTTGATAATCATAGGGCAAGAAAGAAACGACAATATAAGACTTCAAACCAGAGCCACGTGGACCACCAGATAGCCACCACCATAAATCTAGCTAGCACGTTCACTTCTCCAAGGCTGATTGGCCAAGATAGGATGTGGTCCCAAAGCATGTCATATACAAAAGAAAGCAATTACCAAAGAATTATTAAGATTAACTATCAATACAGAGCTTGTGGGAGTTTTTTTCAGTATTCTGCTATGTGTGTCTACAAATTTTTATTTCTCCACTATTTCAAGGAAGGGATATGTGTCTATTTCTTTTTTTGTAATTATGATGCAAGTGTGTTTTCTCGAGGTATACCCAAAATGTTATAGTGGAAGTTTATTTTTTATAACAGGCTATGTGCCTTATCGAATGTAATGGCTTTGGCGGTATGTAGATTTTACATATATAGGATCCTTAGTAAGGACATGTTCATCAATAGCCCTAGGCTGATTTTTGTAAAAGGTTTTGGGTCAACCTATAAAACCCAGTATTAATGCTATAGTATCTTATCTACAAAAAAAAAATACAAGCTGAGAGCATGGGTATCAAAATAATGAACATATATGGTGACTTTGAATTGATAGTCAACCAAATAAGAGAAATATGCAATAGTAAGAAGAAAGATCAAAATTGTTATTAAGCTTGTAGTACCAGACAAATAGATTTTCTAGTAGGTGTTTGAAAGTGATTATCAGATCATTAATTTCTTGGTAAGAGAGGCTTGTTTATCCATTTTACTGGAGGAGCTTCCTCAAGAAATAGATCAACAAGATGTTATCCAATTTAAAAATAATCGTATCCGTAGGGGTTTGGTCACCCTAGAAATCCTCTTTGATAATTAAGATAGGAGTAAAGCTAGAGCTATGGAGATCAATAAAAAACTATATAAATATCTATATTGAGAAATAAAATAAGCTCAAATTTTATGTTCGTTGTTCTCCATAAGAGGTAGAGGATATTAAAGCCATGTGCTTTAAATACCAAGATATTATGGCATGGTCATGTGAATATCTAAAGTTATATAATAAAAAGGTGATCCAACATACTATTCAGCTAGATCCTTATGCAAATACTTTCACATAGAAGTAGAGGCCTATAAATCCCAAGATTGAATCCATGATGAGAGAAGAGTTGCTCAAATTGTTGAAGGCTAAAAGTATATACCCAATTAAGCACTCCACATGGATGGCTAATTTGGTCCCTATTAAAAAGAAGAATGGATACATTCATCTGTGTGTATATTTTAGGAATCTCAACTAGGAATCATTAAAAATACCACTACCCTCTCCCTTAGATTGACCAAATTCAATAGATTATTACAGAAGCAGAAAAGTTCTTATTATTAGATGGTTTCTCTGGATACAACCAGATCTGGGTAAAATATGAGGATCAATTCAAGATAATATTTACCACCAAATGGGAAAATTTTTCTTACCAAAGGATGCCCTTTGGTTTGTCCAATGCAGGGGTCACTTTGCAGAGGGCTATGGATTATGCTTTTTGAGAGCTAATCAATGAGGTCATTCTGATCTACTTAGATGATATGACTATGTTATCTCATGACAAAAAAAAACATTTGGAACACTTGGAGAAAGTATTTGAGAAATGTAGATAATTTGGCATCTATCTTAACCCAAAGAAGTCTTTTTTTGTAGTTCATGAAGGGAAGTTATTAGGGCATGTGGTCTCTAAGGAAGGAATGTCTATAGACCCAAATAGGGTGAATTCAATTCTTGCTCTCCCATTTCCCATGAATAAGAAAGCTTTGCAATATTTCTTTGGGAAGATCAAATTTTTTAGGAAGTTTATCTTAGAATTTGCTCAAAGGTAAAACCTATATCATAATTTCTAAATAAAAATGCATATTTCAAGTGGAAAATATCAAGGAAACAAGATTTTGAAATAACTAAACAATCTATTATCATTGCTCTAGTTCTAGTAAATCCCAACTTCAATAAGAATTTCATTTTGTATGCCTATGGAGTTGAAGAGAGCTATGCATATTTTCTTACTCAAAAGAATTATCATAGAGAAAAACACCCCATATTTTTTTTGAGTCAAAATCTCCATGATTACTAGATCAAATACATTTTTATTGAGAT
Organism: Wollemia nobilis; assembly: GCA_028583015.1. Lineage (NCBI taxonomy): Eukaryota > Viridiplantae > Streptophyta > Pinopsida > Araucariales > Araucariaceae > Wollemia > Wollemia nobilis. The sequence goes on from JAQPPZ010000040.1 coordinate 16,015, forward strand.
ACAAGTGTTTGCAGTGATGAAGTCATTTAAAAATTTTAGGTAATACTTGGCTCAAAGTAAAACCCTTTTGTATGTGGTCCACCAAGATGTAAGAATTTTTATTTTACAAAGTGAACTAGGAGACAAAATAGTTGGCTAAATTACTAAAATCTAAGAGTATGATGTGGAAATCCATCCTATAAAATTGGTTAGCAACATAGCACTGTGCCAAAGGTTGATAAAAAAGGTGGTTGTGGAAAAAATATTGGTTTGTTAGCCACCAATAGCAGATCAAACTGAAGCGCTTCAATCAGAATATTTAGACTGGGTTGATCAGATGACTAGATATTTTCAAATAGGAATTTTCCCTCAAGGTCTTAACCCATCATAAATAAGAAGGTATAGGCTTCAATCCTTGAAGTATGTCCTATTACTAGAGGGATTATATAGAAGAAATATTGATGGAGTCCTCCTAAAATGCTTGAGATATGATCAGAAGCAAAAGGTTATTAAAGAATTCCATGGAGGGATGTCTGGAGGATATTTTATAGGAAGGGTCATAGCTATGAAAATCATTAGGGTAGGCTATTATTGACCTACTATTTTTGTTGACATATTAAAGATAACAAGAGCATGTGATGAATTCCAAAGGTATGTGGGAAGGAATAGAAATGCATCATTCCCCTTAAACCCATTCAAGTAGAAGAGCCTTTTCAATAGTGGGGATTGGACTTTATTGGAGTGATAAATCCCAATTCCTTAGTAGGACATAAGTATATCTTGACTACCATTGATTATCTTACCAGATGGGTTGAATCCATTCTTACAAATAAATTAGATCAAGAAGTGATAATTGAATTCATGGAAATATTGATCATAAGGTTTGGTATCCCTTAAGATATAGTAAGTGAAAATGATTCATATTTTATAGGAGCTAAATATATTGAGTTTACCAAAAAATATGGTATAACTTTAAAAAAATCCTCTAACTACTACCCTCATGCAAATGGATTAGTTGAATCAAATAATAAAAATCTGCTTAGAATTCTGAAGAGGTCATTGATAGTTAACAAAAGGAGTTGGCATCTACTTTTAGAACAAGCTCTATGTGTAGAAAAGATTACCATCAAGAAATATTTTAAGACTACTCCTTATGCATTGGTGTGTGGTAAAGAAGCAGTCCTACCTATTCACCTAGAGTTAACAGCTCTCAAGTTGGTAAAAATAGAAGAAGAGTCTGATAAAAATCTAGCTGAAACCAGATTGACCCATCTACTTTAGTTAAAAGAAAAAAGGACTCAAGCATATGAAGATTTCTAAAAGCACTCAATTGACACTAAGGGATGGTTCAACAAGAAGGCTAAATTCAAAAGGTTCAAAGTAGGTGACTCTGTTATAAGGTGGAACATAGAGAGAGACAAACCTGGTCACCACAAAAAAATTGATTCTTTTTGAGATGGTCCTTTCAAAGTAGTTAAGGTTAAAGAGAGTAATTATTTCCAGATCTAAGACCTGGAGGGAAACATTCATTCAATTATGGTTAATGGATTCCATATAAAACTCTACTTTGAGTAAGAGTTCATTTCATGTAACATATGTATATATTTGTATTATAATTTTATTTTCTTTTCTAAAATTTTCTATACAGAAAAAGAAATGCAGTTTAGTGGTTCACAACATACTGTTAACTGAGAGGTAATATTACCAAAGATTAAAATGTGCTCTCTCCCACACTGTGATCCATACTGTGCTCAAGAGAGTAAGACTATTATGGCCATGGGTTGTAACATGTGCTCCACACCACTCTTAAATATAATAAGACAAATATATCCATGAAGTTGTAATGTGTGCTACGTTGCAACCAATTAGAAAGTAGCACAATATTTTCTGCTACCAATCCACATCATATTTTGAATTGAGAAGTGTGCAATGGGTAGTTTCCCATCAGTCACATTAATGGTGAAAGGTATGCATGAGAGGGTATTTAAAATAAAAGTTTTATTATCATTTATTTTGCAAGCAGTTTCGAATTCCCAAAGAGATAAAGAAGTAGTGAGACAAACTTATCAAGTAGCAAGAAAGAGCAAATCCCCTACAACTCTTTAAAAAATGGTACCAAAAGTAGCTCAAGAAGCTATCTAGTAGATGACTATTGAACTAGAATGTTCTATAGACAAAGCAGAAGTAGTGGTAGACACTACGATGACATGGATAAGGATGACTAAGCTCAGAAGATAAATTGACTACAAGTACTTTGAAGGACTACCAATTTCCTTTCAAGGTATTATCGCTATGAATTCCTTCCTATAATTTTATATATGTGATTTAGTTCATAAGTACCCTGAATTAATTTTTACAATTGTCAAATACTATGATACTAAAACAAAATTAGTAAAGATGGCTAAGGAAAAAACCCTATTTAGCATAACCGCTAAAGCCTACATGGATGTGCTCATGAAGAAGAGCCTTTTAGGAAGTGGGTTTATAGCTAATTTAAAACTATCAAGTCTAGGATAACTTTGCAAAAAAATCCAATTACCATTGAACAATTTGCTTACCTAAAACTTTTTACTATGTTAGATTTCTTAGAGGGTCTAGATTATGATCGAAATGTAAGGGATAGGCAAATAGCCACTATTTACTATATATCCAATGAGAAAATGTATAAACCTAAAGCAAAATAAGAGGGCATAAAGCTGATTTATTTTGATTGTCCCACCTATCTCTCTAAAAGAATGCATGAATAACTGGTTAGTATGAAAATAGATTCAAATAAACCCTCTTTTAGGCATTGCTCAAATCTGATATGGATGTTCTATAGCACCGTAAGACACATGATGCCCTGGATTCCAACTATGGATAAGAATGATAATGGAGACCCTATTCCAATTTATCATTGGACTAGTCATTTTAGAAATATATAGTCATACTACATATTCAACATGGAATTTTTAGGGCCAACTCTGAAAGTCATGTATGGTCAATGGCCTAGGCTTCCATATCTTGCTAAGGAGTTTTTGCAAGTAGAAAACACCAAATAGGGGTATTGGTATATCCTTATGGAAGGAACTATCATCATAATCTACTTCATTGATAAAACCTTTTTGTTTCCTCATTCTTTTACTAATAGGATGTTGGCTCTGGAATATTTAAGGCAAGATAACTTTATCAATGTCAACTTTGACATCGATAAGGGAAGGAAGAGGATTGTGATTTATGCTCATAATGTAGATGATATAACCATAACCAAAAGGGATCAATATGAATAAATTACTCAATATTTGGAGAGACTCAATCTTCTATACATTTCTCAAATATGGAGATATGATCCTGATGATAAGTTCTTGCAAAGGAATATTATCCTAAATGCATAAAGGGCCCTCAAATTTGAAAACAATTTGAGGCCTCATTTTAAAAAGGGAAAAAATAATAAGGAAAATGCTCCACTAGAATGGAACATCAATAAAATGGAACAAATGCCCCTATGGAAATATTTTTATAAGTAGATAGTTGATTATGACCCCGAGAAGAAAAAAAACCACCAATTAAAAGAGTCCAAGATTAAAGAAATGGAGAATAAACATAAATGGGACAATGGTAAAATTGTGGAATGGTGGTAGATGAGAGTTGAAATAGGTGTAGAGAAGTCTAGGTTTAACCATCAAGTAGACACTAATTTCTCTAAGTTGTATGAAAAGCATATCAAAACCTGAAAGGCTAAAAATGGTAGAAATTTAGTGTTGAGTTATAAGAAAGTAGAAGTGAAGGGAAACAACAAAAACCAAGTATATTTAGATTCCTCTTCTCCACATTCACAATAAGAGGTGCAAGAAGCAGTGATATATGCTCTATCAAAAACTGAGAGAGCCCAAAATATATTTCAGCCTTCACAAGAGAAATTACAAAAATATTTTGTGGGTGCTCACATTATGAGCAAAATGCATTACTCTAATGGTGGCTTGGAAAAGGATGAAGCAGGAAATATTGAAATTATTCAAGCAATAAAAAATCCAAAAAATATAGCCTTGGGTGGAGAATCTTCTCTAATAGACATAGAAGGAAAGGAAAAATATGATAGTTTTGTATTAAATCCTATAAAATTCACCACTATGGCTGCAGTAAAGTCAATCCATGTTTTTGAAGTTGCATCACAAGAGGCACAACATGAAGGGAGTACAAAGAAATATAAGCCTACAATTCCTATTATTTTCAAGAGAAAGGCTATAGATTCTATAGAGGAGTCTTAGAAAGAAGTCTACGAGAAGTAGAGAATGGATCAAGAACAGTCTGTTGAAAAAACCCCTATATCAGTTGTAGAGCAACAAATGTAGTAGATACAACATCAAAGTACAAATAATATTTTCCAATAGACTAATTTGGTAGGTGAAGGTATGATTTCTATCTCTTCCTCTCCTTCTACTTCCCCAAAATGATATCCTTCCCATTATCAAGAGAAATTAGAATAGAAGGCACCTTCTCCCCCTCATAGTTCACCACCCACTTCACCAGTCATCACAGAGTCTCAAACTAATTCATCTCCTCCACCTTCAACAAAAGTTCCAATGAAATCATAGCCCATTCATTCATCTCCACTCCAAAATTTTTTTCCATCAGTAACATCATAAGGGCAATATATTTCATCTCCATTAGCTCATTCCATGATTCTAACATCTACCACCATGTCCTTCCTAGCTGTAACTTTTACAATAAGAACAGGCTCCACTGTCCTCACAACCACTCTCCTTTCATCATAATTTGAGTCTTTCTTCCCTTCCCCTATGGATACACCTAAAAATTATCCCATAGTATCCTATTTGCAAAAATAAAAGAAGGTTTCACAAAAAATCCAAGATTTCTAGGCTGAGAAATTTTCTAAGCCTTCGAAGAAGATGGATAGATGGATAAAATCCATGATCGTTGATCCAGTGACAAGACAGAAGACAACTAGGTCCATCACTCCTCTTGTAATCAAACCATAAGAGGATGACTATAGAATATTATCAACTGGAGGAGCATATAGATTATATTGATCAATTGCCAATGGAATATTAATTGGTTATAGAAAAGGCTCATCTTGAAACTTTCTATGTCAAGACTAACATTTATAAGGAGCAATGAGGAAAATGGAGAAAAATATTGAGAAGCTAAAGAAGACAATCAGTAATCAGAAGGTGGAGAAGGCCATAAGAAATGAGGTCAATAGCTAGTAGAGTAAATATCAAGTTGCCATAAAATTCAAATACCAATTTGAATAAATGAAGGAAAAGAATGAAGCTTAGCTAAAAAAATACAAGATTTGAAGCATCAACTTCAGATCAAAAAGGCTAGAGCTATAGGATTTTCAAAGGAGTCAAAAAGGTTAGGAAGCAGATATAGTTTGAAATCCTTGATAAATGTTCAAAAATATAATCTTTGATTTGCTCAATGGATGATGCCAACCATTTACTACAAGCCATCAATGAAGATTTGGATAACTTCACCAAGGAGCTACAACCTATGGTGATACCATCAGAGAAAATATATAAACTATTTGAGAGAATATTAAATGAAACTACCAATTTGATTCCAAACAAGGCATGGAACACTTCTAGACTAGCCATTAGAATTGTTATTGATAAAAATAAGTTGCTCCAAAAGGGTTAGTTACTATCAAATAAGATTGAAGGTGAACTACAAGAAATTATAGATATTCATCAAGAGATGATGTAGTATGGTTTTGGAGGACTTTGGATTGAAAACAAGACCTTGTCAATAGAATAAGACATCCAAAATTATATAGCCTCAATCATCTAGGATGAGTCTAAGATAGACGCTCGGGAAGATTCAATTGATCAAGAGCATGTCTTTCGGATGATCAAAAACTTGACTAGGCTCAAAGATCTAATGGAGGTGTTGTGGCCGCTCCACAACGTACCCCAAAAAAATTGGGGACCCACCTCTTGATTTTCATGTTTCAAGATTTTGATTATCTTGTGAGTGTCTTGTGAGTTCACGTGCGTTCCAGGGGATAGTGTGTGTCATTTTGCTATCAACAATTTTGTGACGATTTTTGTTGTCAATTTATCACTGACAGTTTTTCGATGATTTTTGTCGTCGATTTCTTGTCGATGATTTTTTGTCATCGATTTCTTGTCAACGACTTTTTGTCATCGATTTCTTGTCGATGACTTTTTGTCATCAATTTCTTGTTGACAATTGTTTGACGATTTATTGCGACATCTTGTCGGTGTTAAATTGTTGTTAATAATCTCATGGTTTGGGGATGTGTGCATGATTGATAAATGTTCCATTTTTGTTAACCATGCAAAGTTGCCCCATTCAAATTTTAAAACTAAAGTTTTTCAAAAAAATATAAAAAAATAAAAAATAAAAAGAAAATATAATATACATATAGTTTACTATATATGTATATTATAATAAAAATATAAATTGAAATAAAAATAAACAAGTCCAGAGGGAGCCGTGGTGGCCTTCCTCACCTTTAAGCCTAGTTTTAGTTTAGGTTTTATTAAATTGATAGTGTTAGGTAATGTGTAGGTTATTTTGTTTAATTCGAAATCCCTAACTTTCATGTTTTGATCTTACAGGTGACCCGACGAAGGGAGACACGTCGACGAGGCAATTTTGGCACGAATGTGGAGGAAGACCCATGGACATAAGTGAAGACTTGTGGACATAAACGAATATGGACGTAAACAAAACAAGACAGCGTGAACCAGTTAGCACTAAGATATGCATAACACGACATGGCAGAAAATCACCTAGGAGGACCTAGACCTCAATTGCTTACATGGTAACGTGGGCTTGATAGTCAATGCATGGATTAGAGGACAACTTGATGGTGACAAGGAAAATGAATACTACCATGGACATTTGACGAGGACTGGCGAGGACCAAGGAAGTCTACATAGAGTTAATGCGGTAATGGATGATGATAAAGACCAACTACACGGGAGATGCGTGGACCAATATGGGAATGAGGTGTGGACTATGTAGTGGCAATGTATGGCATAAGGGGAGAGTAACATTTCAGATTGATGAGAGTAATTCTACTTTGTAATACATACCAAAAGCTACCAAAGGATGTACATTCATGGCAAAGGGTGTTAACTATAACCAACGATGTCACGTGAAATAAGAGCTAATCTACCCATGTTTTGGCTTCACTATGCAGACGGTCATGAGTACATACCATCCCCACAACATGCAGTGTGAAGATGAATGGTAGTTTCTAACAGTATATGTCACCGATAATAGCGAGAAATCATGGTGAATGAGTATCTTTGGGTGCCAACCAACACAGAGGATGAATAGATGAAGACATGGTTCAAATAACGTGTGAGGATGTAGTAGGGCCAAGGGCGAGCCTAGAGGATCTGAATCAAGCTAAATTTGAACCCTTATCTGGTATGTGAGGTTGGGTATGATTCAGAGGACACATTGATCAATGGATTGCTAACAACAAGGCAACAAACATAGTAGCACAAGTTCGAAACATAATCTAAAGGCTATAGTGTGAAGATAATGTAGAACTATCATAGGGAAGTTACATGTAAGGCACGCGGGGTGATTCTTCACCAGGGATAATGCAGTGATAGAAAGCTTAGCTCCCAACCTCAATGACGCATCAGAATAGGGACGAGGACCAGTTTTTCTTGATTGGTCGAGCAGACAACCAGGATACCATGCATTGGAGATCGTGGATATGGTTCAATGGTGAAATATGCAGTGTGATAGCCCAGATGAATATTGATGCCAGATGAAAATTAGTCCATTGGGCATAAATCATAGACATGCAATGGACGAGATCTAAATCTGATAGCATGCAGATTGTTTGGCATGGCTAAACAGTAGCCAGAGAAGAGATTCACAACACTCCAAAACATTGGAGCCGATGAACGCTTGTTAGAAACCGATGATCGGGCAATAACAACATCACAGTCTGGTTGTAGTGAAATGAAAATGGTGTGAAAGAGGCCAGGTTTGGTGAAAGAACCACGAGGTGATTGGCAAACCGACTGGCATAAGGTGCAGTTAGAGAGTTTCAAGCGATGCCATCGATGGCATTGAGGGTTAGGTTTATTTGGATGCCAAAGTGGGTGATGGGTGACTCTACGATCGGTGGTGCAACGAAATCGAAGATGGCAGCAACCATAGGCGGGATAATCAATTGAAATGCATTTAAAAATGGTTGAATATGTAACGCCAGCTCTCCCCTCATTTAAAATTTGCAGTACAAATGAGACACATTGTTGATGCTATTATGGGCCTTCATAATCAATGGTGTTAAGGGACGAAAGGCATGTGAAGCTTTAGAATAATGATATTCTTTCTATCATGGGTACGAAAAGAAACGTTACAATGCCACGTAGGAGATGGGCATGATTTGACAGTGTACCTATAGGTAAGTAACGTGAAATTATTTGAACCCTTTCATGGTAAAGGATAAAATAAAATAAAAAAACATTTTGAAGCCATTTGAAGGGAAACGAAGCGAAACAGAGAAAGGGAAACATGAAATGAAAAGTCGAAATGAACGGTGAAGGGTTTTGAGGGAAAATGAAACGAAGAGATAAGGCACATGGAAAACTTTAAATACTGCAATGAAATGCTGAAACGGGGTTGGAAAATGGTTTTGGAAATGCAAGATTGCAGAGTTTTTTTTGTCTGGATTTGTTTCTTTTGGAGCTATTTTTCCTTCCATGGCTGAAGCCTTTTGGAGGCCAAATTCTGCTATTGTAAAATGACACATTTTTAATGCAGGAGTTTTCAGAAATTTGCATCTTGTGGGCAAGAAAGAAGGAGATTCTCTTTGCATGCTATGGATTTAATGTCTATTTCTTTTCTCTTTTTCAGATTTCGAGTTTGTAGATGGAGTTAATGCAAGTTTGCTTGGTTGCTTCATATGAATGCTTGAACCTGAAATTTATTTTAAACCCTAGGAACCAACACTTAGTCTATGGGGATTGTGCTTGTTTTGCAAGTCCAATAGGTTAGGTTGCATGCATGGAAACCTCACATCTTCGGTTTTGTCGAAATAGGATAGCATCATACTGAATGCATTTTATTTTCAGTTTTCTGCATTTTCTTTCAACTTTTTCTGCATTTTATTTTCCAGAAATTTTAACTTTTTTTTAATTTTCAGGCATTAAAATAAACATTTAAAAAATTTCAAAATCCAAAAATAATTTCACCATTGCGTAGGTTATACTTCAGAATTCCAATACGCATTTTGAAATTTCATTTTCGGAGTTGTTTAGTATTTTTAAAAATTCACCGAAGTTGTTGTTTTATTACAGATTTTAAAAAATCCGAAAATAGAAAGTTTCCATTTTTGGGCCAAATTTCATTTTTTCAGTTTTGTTTTGCACTCATGAGCCTATGATGACATTCCCTTCATGAAAATTCCAATTTCATTGAAGGAGTTATGTTTTATGGCATTCTCACAAATTTCCATTTTGAGCCTAAAATTACCCTCTCTTCATAAAAATTCTAATTTTACGAAAGAGGGGTAATTTGAGTATTACATTGAAGGTCTTTTCTTCAAAGCACTTAATTGTTCATCTTGATGAAAATTTGATTTCATTTAAGAGGGATAAGTTAAAGTGACATTTAAAGCCCTTTATCCAAGGCCATAAATTATTGCTTCTTTGTGAAAATTCATTTCACCAAAGAGGGATAGTTTATCGATCATATTGAAAGCTATCTTTATCTTCATGATAAGAAGCCATATTTGGACTTAATAAAGAAGATAAAATCTACCTTAAAACTCTCAAGATAAAAGGAATTAAGGCACTACATCGTGGTCATATGAGGGCCAACTCACATTTGCTTTATTTTGGTTCAATGAACAATCACTAAAGTTTCATGGTAAAATAAACCAACATTGCCCCTTGTTTACAGTTACTTGCAATCACTAAGGTGTTCCAAGCATTTAAAATGAATATATTTATTTGAGATTACTAATACACATATGCAAAATGCTAAATATAGCGGAGACCTTGGAGAAGTTGTTTGTTTAACTTCTTTGCAAGAGGGGATTTGGAACCCAAATCCTAAGGAAGAGTGTACTTTCACAATTGGGTGAAAATACCACTCAACATATTGGCGCTAGAAGGAGGGCCTGAATTGGTTTATTTCAGTGTGATTTAAATGCTATAGGGATTTAAATTTTGAATATTTCATGCCCTATTGATTATTATCTTTAGCCCTCTTTTAACAATACAACCTTGTAGTGTTAAAAGGAGGACATGAATCGCTATGCATTGTTCTAACGCTTTTGATTGTTCATACAGGAATAATGTGTTTTGATTTGATTTTGAAAATTTTGGTCTTGACTAACGAGGTTGTCTCCATGCAATTACTCTCATTTGATTTTAATGGATACATCTCTTGGTTGATGCTAACATGATTATTCATACGTTACATGTTTGATATTTGCTAGTCATTTCATGCTTATTTGTAAGGAATTATTTTGTCTAAAATGTATTTGTTGTCGGTATTATGCTCTTCACTTGCGTGTAATGCGATCTTGTGAATCGAAAAGCCTACAACACTAGGAGTATGCTCTTCACTTGCGCATATGTGATCTGGTGAATCAGAAACTAATTTACATTTTTAGAATATTGCTTTGTCATGGTTCCTTCTTTTATTCATGACTAACAAATTGGTTTTGAAGTTATATTTTGAGTTTTACTAATGACGACATACGATATAAGAGTTGAAGTAGCATCTCTAAGAGAAAGAATGGTATCTACGATGGAGGATCATTATAAGGGTTTGTCTATACATGGGATACCCTATCAAATTCCTAAAATGTTATTGGAGTTTCTACGATATTTTAATCAAGAGGTGCCACTAGGATACTTGCAAAAATTGTATGTCTACAAGAATACATTATGTCAATTCCAAATTTTCTATGAGGAGGTGGCTTGTAAGTTATTTGCATACATTTTGGATGATAGACCATTCTTTTGGTATGGCCAACTACCCATGGAGGTTAGGACTTCTTGGATACAACTAGAAGCAACCTATATTTATCATTTTGGTAATCAGGTTGACTTAGAGATGTTGAAAAATCAGTTTACCTCCATACGTAATGAGCCTAATGAATCCTTGAGTCAATTCAATGGAAGATTTCATGAGTTGCACTCCCAAATGTGGGAAAATTTTAACACATCAGAAGAGGAAGCTATTCAAGTATACATGGGAGCCATACACCCCAAACTTGCTACATCTTTAAAGAAAAACTTGGATGACCTGTCTCTAGAGACAATCTATGAGATCTTGGAAAAGGTAGAACAAGTTTTTGAAGAAGAAAAGGCACAACATGTTCACATGAGAGATTGTTCTTTTGGAGTTAGTGATGCCAACCTACACCAACCATCAAATATAGCACCCTCCACTCCAATGATACCTAAGGTAAATGATCAAGGGGATGAATTTGAAGGTCCAAATGTTACAACCACCTTAGATGTAGTCCAAGAGGAGGTGCAAATTGCTAAGCCAACATCCACCAGTGAGGATTATGCAGAGATGATCTCATTCATAGAGATACATGATTATTTAGATGAAGGGGTCCTAAATTCAACAATGTTTGAAATATGTGATAGGACGGAACCTACCATAGAATTGGATGAAGTGGTTGAAAGTGAAATTGGAAGAAAACCAATAAATGAATTTGAAGATATGATAGAGTTTCACCACTTGTTCTTGGAAGATACTATTGATGAGATGTTTGAAATTAACGACCAAGAAATTCTTCACCCTCCAAATTGTGATGAAACGAAATCATGGGTTACCAAGTTGGACTATGATAGCCTTACAAATTTGAATTCAAAAAATGACCCACTTTTGGAAATAATTGAACCATCTAAGGAAGGTGAAGGTGAATTTGATGAGAAACACATTGATGAATTGGAAGATGTTGAAGAAGTAGTTGAACGTCACCACTTGACTTTGGAAGATGATTATTATGATGCTTGGAAGAAGTGGGAAGACTACACTCACTCCAAAACTGCTAATGAAACTTGTGTGCCAATTGATATACAGGACAACATAATCGCCTACTCAAAGGAAGATATTACAACTCCTGTACAATTTGAGGATGTTTTGGAAGAGGGTTTCAAATCTCATCAAATTTTGGAAGATTATAATGATCCTACTACCAAGGACAAAGAAGAAAGTGAATTGATAAATGAATCAAAAGATCATGTCACAAATACCATGGAGTTTCATCCCACAAATTTGGAAGATAATTTTTACAATGGTTGGGGAAGATATGAAGATGTGTTATTTCCTCACACCCCTATTGATGAAGCCTCTATTCCAATTTATATGCAGGATGTTGAAACTTCTACTTCATACGAAGATCTCACATTCACAAGATTTGAGAAGGTTACAAAATTCGATCATGTTGAATATAAATTCATTGAAGATTCGGATACAAGTTTGCATGATTATTTTGAGGATTCAAATGAAGAGATACCATGGATAGTGAACAAAGAATTGGAATTAAATGACAAAGTGGTTGATCTATTAGAAGCAACACAAGTGATTGATCATGAAGATGAGTTACTTGACATACACTTTGACCAAAAATATTTGAGGGTTGAAAAGGATGGGCATGTTTTCAATTGGGTGCCCAATTTTGGTATGTTTGATGAACAAGTAATCAATGAAGAATATGAAGACCATGAGGTAAAAGAGGGAATTGCAAATCCTCACCAAGTTTTGGTAAATGAAAATGTGAAAAAGGTAAAATCTAAACCTTTGTGTCCAAACATCCAAGATTTAGGTGAAGATTTGTATAATTCAAATGATATTTATGATGAAATGCCATTGAAGGTGAATGAAGAACAAGAATTAATTTCTAACCACACCTTTGATAACATTACTTTAATGAATGAAAAGGAGCTTGATGCACTTAAATTGCTAAATCAAATTCATCAACAATTAATTCTTGAACCTAGGATAAAAACTTCTAATGATCCCCATTTAGTAAATATCCTAGATGCTTGTAAATTGTTGCACAATTTTGATTGGCCTAAGAACATGGAAAATGAATTAGCTTTGAAATTTTTAGAAATAGGCTCTTGCTTACAAAATTTCATTTTGAATAAAGAAAGCCTAGTTCTAAATCATGAATGGAATTATGAAATTTACACCTTAAAGAATAGACAAGAAAGAATTGAAAATCAACCATTGTCTAATCAATTTGGTAATTTGAATCTCACCTATGAGAATACTAATGGAACTAAATCTAATTGGTGGGGTGAGAGAGGAAAGTTGAAGTTGGTTGCATTGTTTGGTCTAGTCTTGTTTTTGTTTGATTCCTTCCACATTTGGCATGTGTATCACATTATATGTCTTTTGGAATGCTCAAATCAGGTTTGGGATCCGGGAAAATGATAATCCAAACTTTGCACCATCTTGTATTATATTGTACATTTGTATATACTTTTGGTTTTTGTGTTTTCGTTTTTGGGATTGCATTTTGGGTTTGGTTTTAAGTTTTGTGTGTTGGTCCTTTGGACACTTTTGGTTTGTCTTGAAAAAAAAAAAAAAAGAAAAGCGAGATGTCAACTTATGTCCTTATGAATGTTGACTAAGACTAAGAGAATATGAAACATCGGAATTGTATTGCAGAAAGCTCCACGAGTATCGCAAACACATTAAAGAATATCGTTTGGAACTTGTGATGCATGAAGTTGTCAGTTTTACAAATTATGGCAAAGTAGGTGGTATACTCCATCCGCATTTCAAAAAAGAGCAATGCATTCATCCATATCTCATGTTACATTCCACATTGCATATACATTTCATCTCGCTTGCATCTACATTTCAAATACAATCATTGAAAAGGTGTCGAATCCTCTTAGGGTTATTATATAACATATATTAAAAGGATCCTAAGGTTGGGAACCGATGCCCGAACTATCTTGAACCAAGCACGTTCTACACATATTAAAGAGGATCTTGAGCAAAATGGTCAAAACCATACTTGGAAGAAAAGGTGAGGCGAAAGGAGTATTTCGTGTCTGTCCTATCATGCAACATAATCCTTAAAATAGTGGTTTTTACCACTCCCATAGTGCTTAAAGCCTAAAATCAGAGTAGTAAGGATAGGGTTAAATCCCCATCGAACTTAGGTTGAGGATCCAACTCCCCAAAGCTCTGATTTGACCTTCATGGAGTAGTAAGGATAGGGTCTAATTCTCATCTCGCTTAGGTTGAGAATCCGATTCCCCAAAGCTTCTATTTTGCCCACTCAAGAACTTGAAATTCCAAAGCAAATATTTTTTCTACTTTCATTTCATCATTAATATTGGATTGGAAGGATCGTACTACATGTCCCTTGCAAGGATGGGTAGTCATCCCCAAGGTTCAAGAAATCAAAAGTAAAGCCAAATCCTGGATTATGGGGTTAATCTCCATCGAGGCTATAGATGCCTGACTGGCAGTGGAGTATGCTCATGTGTGGCAACATGTCTTGTCTAAAAGCAAGACCATTGACTGCTCAAATGGATAGGCTAGCCTGATAGTTTCATCCATAACAGGTTAAATCATTTTGTTCAAGATGAGGTAATGAACTCCAGATCAGAGTAGTAAGGATAGGGTTAAATTCCCATCTCGCTTAGGTTGGGAATCCTATTCCCCAAAGCTCTGATTTCACTTACACTTGCACATGGGTTCAAGATGGTAGTGACACATAACCAACTTTGGGATCTAGTAAATTAATTCAATATACACATATTTGGTCCTAAGAGGGTTTGACAGTTTTAATATGTTTGTTCATGGTACTAGAAAGTTTGAGCCTTTGCAAAGTAGGTTATGGAGCACCCTAAAATTGGCACAGTAAAACCTTAGCAATAATTAAAATTACCTTAGTAATAATTCAAATTCAAATTCAAATTCAACCCCAAAACCACTCCAAAATCATCGTTTAACCCATTTCCTCGTTTCCTATGCCATTTTTAGAGTTTGTTTTGACCGTTTGACGATATCGTCATCGATCAGACGATATCGCCTCAGATCGGATGATTTCATCTGGACTAGGACGTCCAGACGATCTTGTCCCAAAACTGATTTTTCATAATTAGCCTCTGTTTCAACGACGTCTCTAAGTTGGGTAGAAGCGTGTCTGCGTCGCTAGAGACCTCCCCTATTGGAGATCTTCCAAATTAGGATGATCTCCAACCTCCCAACTTCCCTCCTAAGCCTATTTAAACCTTAGGACCCCCCTTGACATCCCCTGGCTGGCTAAATTTTCCTGTAACTTGACATTTACATGCATTAGAATACCCTGGATTACCATCTGCATTTGTGCTTTCCAAATTTTGTTGCAGGAACCTTGTCATTCTTCAATCGAAGCAAGCTTAGATCGTCGCAGACGATCTTGTCCAATTCGAGACGATTTCGTACCAATCCGAGACGATTTCGATTGTAGTCTGCATTGGGGGCAATCAGTGCCTAGAGTTTGCGCTTTTTCTATACTTTGCTATTATTTTATTTTGCATTTAGTCAGTTTTATTATTATTTCTGTTATCTTGCATCTTGGAGTTCACCCATGTAGTTTAATTGCATAATAAGATCATGATTAGCTATTAAAGTATCGTAATTTATTTGCATTTCCATTCAGGATTATCTTATTAACTTCCAATCATTTTCCTTTATCAGAATAGTTGCAATTTTGGTATTTTGTATCTATTTCTCTGTTTGCAGGTCTCTGACGAATTCGTCAGATCTCAGACGATCCTTTCAGATAGGAGACGATCCTATCAAATTCTAGATGATCTAGACTACTTCAAAAATCAGAACCTCCATCAGACATCCGGAACCAGGTATGGATTTCTTCACTTAGTTTGTTCTCTATGTTTTCTATTAAATCTGCTTTTTGTATTTAAATCTGCATTTCATATAGAACAACTTAGATTCATTTGGCCAAACCTAGGATTTGAATGTTTAAAGATAAAATTGAACACATAAAACACATTCCCAACCTAGGCGTGGAAACTGCCACTAAACGTTTCCTGGTGAACCCTACCATCCGTCGAAAAATCACCTTAATACACCTCCCTCGAGAGGCGGGACCTTCGTAAGGCCTCTCAGTCCGAGGTATTGTCCCATCCTTTTCACATCCCCCTTTCGGGCATGGATCCTATAGCCTGAAGGTAAGGGTGCTAAAAATTTGGAGCGATACATTTTGGTGAACCCGAGGTGAAACTAAAACCTTTTGAAAATGAAAACAAAAACAAACGAAAACATAGATGCATTTAAAATCATTAGAAAACTACTAAGTTGCATATCATGTTTAGATGGTAGCTCCTAAGAAAATACTAGCAGTTACTATAAATGTTGAAAACCAATTAGCAGCCATAGAAATTAATTACGTGCTTAGTGTGCTTGAAACAGATAGAAACCAACTTTTGTGGGACGAACTTGATAGAAGACTAGGTGTCATTTCATCTAGGTCAACAGAACTTAAACAAATCAAGAGGCTTGTCCTAGATAGAATCCTGGATCCTCATCAACTCATTTTTTATCATGAACTTCGGAGAGCCTGCCATAGGTGGTTAGCTTATAGGAGAGCTCTTGTGTCTTCAGAATTGTTCACCTTCGAGGAATACCTCGAGAACGCAACCATTATACACCAATTCCTAGGTCGTGTAGAAGACCAAGAGGTCATTAATACGGATAGAGAAATATGGAATAGAGTTCCTAGAGCTATGTTATATCGAGAATATTGCCACGAAATTTATTTCTACCAACCAGAATCTGAGATAGATAATATCACTATAGCACTTTTTGTCAAATTCTTGAAAGAAAATTTTCAATTTGAAGAAGAACATTTCATGACTCCTAAAGAACTTGAGCCCATTAATGATATTTATAAATTGTTTATAGAAAACTAGATCATTGCTTTCATTATTATTATTTCTTGCATTTTGTGTGTTGTTTGTTATCTTTATAATATTGTTATTAAAACCAAAAAACAAGAAAAACTAAAAAACATAACAAAACCCAAAACATTTCATTTTAAATATTATAGTAGGTATATAATTAAGATATATACCTCTTAAGCTTGTTGCATATATATATAAATATATATATTTGCTGAAATCTAAGTTTAAGCACAATGACTAAACTTAGGAATGGTAAACAAACTGAAGAAGAAGAAGAAGAAGATTGGTTAGGCAAGAAAAATAAAAAATTAAATACCCTTCCTGAGGATTCAATTCTAGAAGAAAAAACTCTAGAACAACTAGAAGATGAGCTGGCTGAAGAAAATGAACAACAAGAAAATGTTAGAGAGGAAGGATCCTCATCCCCTAGAATGGCTTTAGATGGAACTATTGCTTTTGATAACTTAGATCATTTCTGGAAATTCTTCAATAATAATATTGGTGCTCTTAATATGGCAGTTCGTATTGATAGGGGACAAATTAGTGACACTCAAGTAGCCATGGAACATATGTTTGACATACACACTAATCCCTTGTCTTTCATTGATCAAGAAAGTGATAAATCTGGACCATCCAATATGGATATGGTCGCTATAATTCAGAACATGCAAAAACAAAAAGTTACCCAACCCCCTAAGGAACCTGTTATTGAGCATAAAATCATTCCCACACAAAAGAGACCTTCATTCACTGCTTTATTTTGCCAAACTATTAATCAATATGCTTCAAATCAACAAAAACCTAAAATGAAGCCAAACACCAATTTTCAACAATCTGGGATACAACATAATACAACTTCAAAAATTCTTCATAACACCCTTCCTACCAACAATTTACACAATAGTAATATAGCATCTAATATGCATGTCCCTCCATCATATGCTCACAAATCTCATATTAATGCCCTACCGAACCAATATGGTGGGCAAACCAGAAATCTGGAAGCCATGGTGAAACAGTTAGCTTCCCGCATGGACCAGTATAGATCCCTACCATCCCTCGTACAATTATCGAGAGATGTGTAGTCAACCTCTAGATCCTATGGTTGTAGCACAACCATACCCTAAACATTTTCCCATGCCCGTTCTGCCTATATATAAAGGAACCGAAGATCCCATAGAGCATCTTCGCATGTTTAGGATAGCATGTCATGATATATCACATGATGACTTGCTATTACTAAAAATGTTCCCGAAAAGTTTAGGAGGAATGGCATTAGAGTGGTACTATCAATTGCCCACTCATTCTTTGAGAAATTTTGAAGAGACTGCTGAATCTTTTGTGCATCAATTTAGTGCCTATATCGAGAGGCATGTAACCATTAAAGATTTGTACAACTTAAAACAAGACAAAGATGAATGTTTTGCTGATTTCTTAGCTAGATGGAGGCAGTTGACAGGAAAACTGCACTTTGTGCTACCTTATAGGGAAATGTTGGACATTTTTATTAATAATTTGCAAGAACAAATATCTTATGAGTTATCAACTGCTACCTTAACTACCTTCGATCAAGCTATAGATTTAGCTCGAAGGGTAGAAGATGCCCTCATTAGGAGAGGCCAACTTAGGAAGAAAGATGATGAGAAAACATCCAGAAATCAATATAAAAACAAACAAGTTGTAGGTGACAGAGTCAATGATAGAAGAAATGTTGCTAATATCAATGCAACGAAGACAACAAAAAATTTATATTGAAACCTCCTGATAAACCTCCTCGAGAGTTTACTAGATTGAATCAACCATTATCAACTATTCTACCCCAATTACTCGAAAGAGGTTTGATTCAATTATCGACTATCCGGGAACTTGATCCAACCATACCCGGATATAGAGCCGACTTACACTGTGATTTCCATAGAGGGCCTGGACACTCTACCAACTCTTGTAAAAGGTTAAAACATAAAATACAAGATCTGATTGATAATAATGAGATGGAGGTGCAAGCCTTCCAACCTAAACAAAATGCTCCTAATAATGCTCAAAAGAACATTCCCCAAAATCAAAATCAAAATGCTAATCAATCATTAGACATATTTCAACATCCTTTACCAAGACATGGTAAAGAGGTGGCCAATCAAATTGAGCATCATAATGTCCCTCCTCCTACCCGATATGTAGGAACTATTAGCGGACATTTACCTAATCATGATTTACAAAAATTTGACACAACTTTATCCATGGTCACGACCAAGCCCCTACATAATATTCAAACACCGGATCTCAGTGATGTAGAATCAGATATTGAAAGTGAAATAGACATCACCTCAAACCAATCGAATAGTTCTAAAGATTATGACCAAGCCCCTACATAATATTCAAACTTCGGATCTCAGTGATGTAGAATAGTTTTGAACATGATGATCAACTCATATGTTATCAAGATTATTTGGATAGGCATGATGATTTGCCTCTACAAAATCAGCCATTTACATGCAATATGCTATCCATAGCTTATCTTGAAATGATTGCTGGATCCGATGATGAGTTGGAAGGTGATATTTTCCATGATGTCTCCGTTGAAGAGATGTTACACAATGGGTTTTATTTTGATGGTTCTATACCAACTATAGCTCAGCTTGAGGCCACTACTCCTCAAAATGATTTATCTAAGTTAACATTAAAAGAATTAAAAGAATTGGGTGTCTCACCCGCCCCACCTAATTTTGAAAGAGATCTACACATGGAAGTAGAAAACGTCATTAAAGTTAACATGGGAACTGAGGATAATCCTCACATAATCAATATTGGGTCAGAATTAAGTCAAGAAAAACAAGAGCAATACATTGCATTCCTTAAAGAATATGAAGATGTCTTCGCTTGGACATATGAAGATATGCCAAGTTTAGACCCTTACGTAGTCATGCATCACCTAGTAGTCCATCCGGATGCTAAACCTATTAAACAGAAACTTAGAAAAATGCATCCCAAAGTGGCTTTTCTAGTCAAAGGGGAGTTAGAAAAACTCTTGAATGTTGTTTTTATACAAGCTATTGATTATGCTGAATGGATCTCGAATGTAGTTCTAGTCACCAAGAAAGAAGCTACCAAAGTTAGGGTTTGCATAGATTTTAGAGATATTAATGTTGCATGCCCTAAAGATGATTTTCCTCTTCCAAACATGGATCAAATCATTGATTTTATTGTTTGGAGTGGGATGATGTCCCTAATGGATGGATTATCTGGTTATAATCAGATCAGGATAGCTCCTGAAGATCAGGCTAAAACAACCTTTATTACCCCCTGGGGTACCTTTTGTTGGAAAGTGATGCCATTTGGCTTAAAGAACGCAGTGCAACCTATCAACGAGCTATGACTTATATTTTTCATGATATGATGCATGATATCCTACATGATTATGTAGATGATATTATAGCTCACTCTATTAATGAAGATGATCATTTAGATGATTTGAGAAAAGTTTTTAATCGGTTAAGAGAATATCTTATTCGATTAAATCTAGCTAAATGCATATTTGGAGTTAAGTCCGGTAAACTATTAGGGGTTATAGTTTCTTTACGTGGCATCGAAATTGACCCTCTTAAGATTGTGGCTATCACTGATATGCCCGCACCTACCAATATATCTAAATTACGAAGTTTACAAGGTAAACTTCAAGCTATCCGTCGCTTCATCGATAAGTTGGCGGACAAAACCGGTCCCTTTCTTAAGCTCCTTAAGAAGGATGTCCCTTTTAATTGGGACGACAAATGTAAGGAAGCTTTTGAACTTCTTAAACAATACCTCCTTAACCCACCTATGCTTTCACCGCCTAGACCTGACCACCCATTTATCCTGTATATTTCAGCTTTAGATTTTGCTTTAGGAGCTATGTTAGCTCAACTTGATGATGAGAAAAAAGAACGTGCTAATTATTACATTAGCAGAACACTAATTAGTTATGAAACCCGCTACACAACATTAGAAAAACTATGTCTAGCAGTCATATTTTCTACGCAAAAATTATGCCATTATATGCTTAGTCAAAAAACGTATGTCATTGCTAAATATGATCCTTTGCGGTATCTCATGAGTCGACCTTATTTATCGGGTCGCACAGCCAAGTGGGTTCTTGCTCTAAGCGAGTTTGAACTCACGTTTATAGGACAAAAGTCTGTTAAGGGTCAAATCATAGCATATCAATTAGCTGCTGCACCCTTAGAGTCTACCCATCCCCTCATCATTGAGTTTCTTGATGAATGCCTTCAATTAGAGGTAGACCATGTTGAACAATGGTCCTTATAATTTGATGGAGCCCGATGCATGAGTGGGGCTGGTGCAGGTATTATTTTAATATCTCCACAAAAGCACATTATACCTTTGTCCTTTAAATTAACATTTGCTTGCACTAATAATACTGCTGAGTATGAAGCTCTAATCCTTGGATTACGAGCCGCCTTGGCTCTAAAAATTAAACATCTATTAGTTTTTGGTGATTCTCAACTTGTTATAAACCAAATTAATGAAGTTTATTAGACCAGAGATGATAAATTGCATCCATATAAAGCATATGTTTTACAATTAATATCTCTATTTGATCAAGTTACCTTGGAAGCTATTCCTCGAACTAGCAACCGTGTGGCTGATGCTATGGTCGCAGCTGCATCTCTTCTGCCCTTGGAGTTAGATGATGAATATGCCACCATAATTATTCGTCGACTCCAGGAACCCGCTTCAAATAAGTCATGCTTAGAACCTTTGGATGTGTTTCTAATCAATGAAACTACTCCTGAACCTTGGTATACAGATATATTTGATTTTCTTCAAAATGGGACTTTCCTTGCCAATTCTAATAGAAACCAGCATCGGTTATTACGTAGATGAGCAAGTTGATTTGTAATAATTGGCAATACTTTATATAGGAGATATTTTGAAGGTATCCTATTGAGATGTTTGAATTTAGAAGAATCTAGATCAGCTTTGAGTGAAGCCCACGATGGATCTTGTGGAGGACACTTTAGTGGTAGTGTCATTGCTAAAAAGCTCCTTAGGATAGGATACTTTTGGCCTACCATGGAGAATGATGCACATGATTATGTGCACCATTGTGACAAGTGCTAGAAACATGCTGACCTTGTCCATGCCCTTGCACAAGAACTGCAGGCTATTTCATCTCCTTGGCCCTTTTCAAAATGGGGCTTAGACATTATTGGCAAAATTAATCTTGTGTCATCTGATGGACACAAATTCATCATAACCGCCACTGAGTATTTCACGAAGTGGGTTGAAGCTATGCCTTTAGCTTCCTGCACTAGAACACAAGTCTCTAAATTTATTTTTAATCAAATCATTTGTAGGTTCGGAATTCCTACAAATCTCATCTCAAACAATGGAACTTGTTTCAAAAATAAAGATGTTAAGAAATTATGCCAAAAATATAAGATTCAACATCGCTGGTCCACTCCCTATTATCCTCAGGGTAATGGCCAAGTAGAAGCTTCAAACAAAACCTTAATCAAAATTCTCAAAATATTGGTCAATAAATTTGGCCGCGACTAGCACATTCAATTATATCCAGCTTTGTGGGCTTATCGAACTAGTGTTTGAACCCCCACTGGAACTTCACCTTTTGTTTTGGTTTATGGTGCTGAAGTCATTTTTCCCTTTGAATTAGAAGTTCCTTCTTTGGCTCTACTACTTCAAGATACCGAAGTAGGAGATGAATATCGAGCTGGCAGACTCAGTCAGCTGGAACTCCTAGATGAAAAGTGCATCAATGCTTTGGAGCATCTTCGTGCCTACCAAAACAAGCTTAAAAGATCATATGCTAAGAAAGTTCATCATCGATCCTTTGTGGTCGATGATCTTGTTTTAAAAGAAAATAAAAAAAATACTAATGCAACTAAAGACCTTAAAGGTAAATTTGAGCCCAACTGGCTTGGACCATATATTATCACTGCTAAATTTGAATTAGGAGCATACAAATTATCTACCTTAGATGGTAAAGAACTTAAAGAACCCATGAATATTTTGCATCTTAAACGTTACTATGCATAAAAAATTGGTCATTTCATCATTGTATATATTTGTTTAAAATATTTCAAAAAAAAATCACTATCTTGTATTTCTTTCAATTTATAAACTTAAAAATCTAAAAAACATTCAAAATCATCAAAAACATCTTTTATTTTTGTACTTCTCAAATTGTGACATATTGCAGTTATATTTTCAAATTATTTTGGATAAATTAGCATTTATTTGGAATCCCGCACTTTCACATTCACATGAATAAATATCTTGATTTTATTTGGCATGATTACTAATCTCTCTTATATCAAAGTCCACAAAATTCAATTAAATAAAGTTTGAGCATAGAGAATTGATCTTGTTATTTACTTAAACCAAGCATATCCTTTCACAATAAAATGATTATATTTGTAATGTCCATGCTATCCTACATAGTAGAAGTGGTTTCTTGAGCAAAAAGTTTCCCCTGCTATCCTATCATGCACATGGTCTAGAATCTTTGAGAATTGGCAAAAGGACAAGCTCACCCCTACCCATAATAAAAATCCCTTGCTCTACAGCTAATCCGAGCAAGTATCCCTAGAATAGGAAGCAAAAGAAAAAGGAAAAATCAAGAAAAATCATTTAGCACTATTTCAACATTATCTCAAATATCAAAGCAAAAGATACAAAAAAAAAAAAAGAGAGAAAGCAAAGAAAGAAAGAAAGCAAAATGAGCAAAAGCAAAAGCAATAAAATCCCTTTCCCTACCCCTTGAAAAGAAAAGAAGGGTTGATGAGCTTGAATCCCTAGAATTCTCAATTATTCGAAAACTGTGAGGTAAGCCCCATAACAGGTGGTTTGTGCCCAACCCGCTTGGCCTTGGGTAACTCCTAGCGTGGTGATATGTCTGTCACATTAGCGACCTTCTTTTGTACAGACCTATGTCTACTTATGGATTAGCTAGCTCTTGATAATCCGACTTACATAGTAGTCTGGTATGGTTATATGCATCTAAATCATGGTTAATGAACACTTATTTGGTTAATTCAAATCACTTGTATCATAGTATCTTGCTCAAACCTGGTAAATGAACAATACAATCGCACATACATTTGTATTTGAGAGATTTTGTGTATCATTATGATAAATCAAGATTGGAAATGAACTCACATACGCACATGGGATTCCTTATAAATCTAACTTTTGTCTTTAAGATACTTTGAAATATTTTTGCAAATTGTCTGGAATAATTTCATTTTCTTCTCTGAGAACAATTGTTTAGTATAAAGACAACCACATGCATTACCAAAAAATCAAAATCATTTTCAAAAACATGCAATAAAGTTACATATAATTTTTGACTTTCGCGACGATGGTATAGTTCCAAAACCAAAAGTGGAATTTTATGCCTAGCACAAGTCCTCATCTTCATATTTTCTCGTTTATTTTCAAAAATTAAAAATCAACCATGCAATAAAACTATTTATTTTCTTCTTTTGGATTTTGCGATGATGGTATAAGTCTATACCTAAATATTCTATGCCTAGCGCAAACCATCGAACTAATTTTATTTCCCATCTATTTCACATCATAAAAACATATGACTTAAATCATTATGTTACACAATTATGCTTTCAAAGAATGCAACTTATTCTATTTCATGTCATTATGTTCAAATTCAATTTTGCAACCATGGTATAATTTCTAAGGAATTATTCAAAATTTTATCACACTTAGGAATTTATGCCTAGCAAAAATCATTTTAAATATTTCATGCATATCATTTTTATGAAAATCTGAAAACAAATCACCATCAAACCATCATCATTTCTATCATCACAACAAAGTCTTAAGACAGTCTCTTAAGCACTCTTTTTACTTTTAACAATATTTCTATACCGGGATTAGCTTGACGATCGAGTGAGCAGCGACTCCATGAAATGGTCTATAATAGCGACAATATCCTTTGAAATTATTGTTAAAAGTCCCTTTTATTTTTTTATCAAATTATCATCACAACAACCAATTTGTTTACATCAGATTATTTCATTTAAATTTTAAAGCATGACATTCAAACCATAATATTTTCAAACAACATAATTACATGAATCATCAAATCAATCACATCAAAAACATTAAAGCATCATACATAAGACAAGTCATATGATCAAAAATATCATATATATATATATATATCTCAACAATGTATGTACATCATATCAAAACTAGATTGGTATGCCACAATCTACATCTTGGCATACTCAATCCTCTCAATCATATATCCAGTCTATGCAGTGCAGTAGCCTAGCCTCGAGAACCCCTTGAGCTCTCAACCTCATCTCCTCCCCCACCCTGAGGTGGACGAGGTGGCCCCATCGCAGTATGTGTGGTACTATGAGTCCTAGTCGTCGATCGGGATGAAGTCCTCGACAACCCAACCCTGATCGGATCCACAATGCTGGCTAGCAGCTGTACCCTCTGGCCCTCTGGCACCAGCTAGAAGTAGATACCCTAGTAGAATGTGGTCTGAGCAATCGACCGTGCCAACTCCTGAGTGCTCGCTCCTCCGCTCCGTGCTCTGAGGCATGCAACCTCATCTCTGAGTTGTGTAGCCTCCGCTCGATGTCATGCAGCCTCATCCTGTAAAGTCTGCACCTGTGCCTAGAGATGGACAGTCTCCGCCCGAAGAGTAGCCATCTCGCTACTCTCTCCTACCTCGACACCCTTGCCCTTATCAGGCGATGGTGGTCTCTCTCTCGTGGAGAAGGGGGCCTCTCCTCCTTCCTCTCCCACTATCGTGGCCTATGCTGAGCCTGTGGCCTCCTCTGCTCTCTCCCACCGTGACCCTATGTTGCCTCAATGGCTTCCTAGCACCACCTCCCTTTCGATGCACAACTACGTGAATCAGACCCTGAGCCCTCGTCATTCGAGGAGGGCGGATGCCTGCATACCAGGCATCATAGCCGTTAGCTACCCCAACGTCATCCCCATCCACTGGCTGGATGGGGGCATCATCCACATCCTGACTCCAGAATCACTACATATCTGGAGCCCCACTAACTATAGTGTTATCCCGAATGGTCCGAGAAAACTCATAGTCTCTAAGAGATGGGATCCCCTGTTGTAGACCGAACTGCCTCAAAACTCGATCGTACCGATGGAGCTCCACCTCTCCCCTCTCCATCCTCATCCAGTAGACTCGCTTGACGTGAGCCAGCTCTTGTCCATCCTCGTCCCACCTTGGATGATCTCTCCAAGGCCTCCAGGTGATCTGGTCGGAGATAAGGTCATCAAGTAGTCTCCGGGACACTGGCAGATCTACTCGTCACTGTGACCCTCTCCGGAGCCACCAGTAGAAAACTCGGGGTCTCTCTCCGTCAATCCCTATCAGTGGGAGCCCTACCGGCATTCACACCATGATGTGCTCCCAGCACCAAACCTATAGTAGTGATGTCATGACCAGACATCGATCGCCCTTGTATACGACCCCATGCAGGATCCTATACAACCGACATAGTACAAAGCTCCCCCAAGAAAACCTGTATCCGTGGTCTCTCATGTCATAGACCACATATGTCAGTAGCCATGGTAGCCTGCATCCACTCTGATGGCATAGCAGCAGACCACCTACCACCCTAGCCAAAACCTATGTCAGCCTAGATGCCCCAGGCATTTGGCATAGAGACTCGATGTTCACTCCGCCCTTCTCTAGGGCGAAGCTCGGATCTCTGCATAGTCTCATCATCGCGTGGCCTTGATTGGCTATGGGAGTGATTAGCCATCCTTGTATGGGGATCCTCAAAATCCTCCATACATCCTCCAGTGTGGGAGTCATCTCCCCTGTCGGTAACCAAAAACAAGAAGAACCCGGATACCACCTCTTTGCTAGGGCTGTCAATAGCCCCATGTCTGTAGACACTTGTGGCATATCTGCCACGTGCTGCAAGACGACCTGAGCTAGTTGATCTCACTCTACCTGAGATAGAGCGGCCAAGTCATCCCTTAGTCCACCGTATTTCCATTCTTGACTCTTTAGTAATCCTCTCTGCAACATAAACAACAAAACAATCAAAAATCATCAATAACAATCATTAATCAAACCTTAATTAAAAATTCAAGTAAAGCAAGTGCAATTTCATATAAATGATGATATCATCCACTATTGGATGATATCGTCCCAAATTTGAGCAAATTCATCTCCGATTTTGCATGAGGGAATCGTCCCTTATTGGATGAAATCGTCCCCATATCGCTGATTTCGCCCTTGGACGAAATCGGCGATATCGAGATGATTTCGACGAAATTGAGATGATTTTGTCCCGACGACGTCGACGGCCCAAAATCGGACGCGATGCTCAAAAATCAGTCAAATCTAATCCTAAAAAGCATGAAATTCTAAATTAAAGCATTCTAAATTAAGTTTAGACCCTTACCCGTAGCCCATGCCGGACCTCTATCGATCTATGCGTTGTCTCAACCATCTTGTTTGCAGAGCTCTAGAAAACAGTAAAAATAAACAGTAACAATGAATTAGGGTTTTTCCCTATTTTTCTTAATTTTATTCAAAAACACTTAACAATATTTTTAAAATTTTGCTTTTTCGCATTTTTACCTCAAACGTTCGATTTGGGTAAAAACACGGAGGGGGCACCATAGTAAGTTGTCGTACGATTCGACCTAGAATCGTCACCTAAAAATGAGAATAATTTTTGCTTTCTCATAGATCGAGAAGAACTCATCTTTAACGCATTTTCTTCAGAAAATTCGCTAAAGAGGGGGCAAAATGTAGCACCCTAAAATTTGCGTAGTAAAACCTTAGCAATAATTAAATTACCTTAGTAATAATTCAAATTCAAATTCAAATTCAACCCCAAAACCGCTCCAAAACCACTGTTTAACCCGTTTCCTCATTTCCCGTGCCATTTTTAGAGTTTGTTGTGACCGTTTGACGATATCGTCGCCGATCAGACGATATCGCCTCAGATCGGACGATTTCGTCTAGACTAGGACGTCCAGACGATCTTGTCCCAAAACTGATTTTTCATAATTAGCCTCTATTTCAACGACGTCTCTAAGTTGGGTAGAAGCGTGTCTGCGCCGTTAGAGACCTCCCCTGTTGGAGATCTTCCAAATTAGGATGATCTCCAACCTCCAAACTTCCCTCCTAAACCTATTTAAACCTTAGGACCCCCCCCTTGACATTCCCCTTGGCTGAAATTTCCTATAACTTGACCTTTACACGCATTAGAATACCCTGGATTACCATCTGCATTTGTGCTTTCCAAATTTTGTTGTAGGAACCTTGTCATTCTTCAACCGGAGCAAGCTCAGATCGTCGTAGACGATCCTGTCCAATTCGAGACGATTTCGTATCAATCCGAGATGATTTTGACTGCAGTCTGCATTGGGGCAATCAGTGCCCAGAGTTTGTGCTTTTTCTATACTTTGCTGTTATTTTATTCTGCATTTAGTCAGTTTTATTATTATTTCTTGTTATCTTGCATCTTGGAGTTCACCCATGTAGTTTAATTGCATAATAAGATCATGATTAGCTATTAAAGTATCGTAATTTACTTGCATTTCCATTCGAGATTATCTTATTAACATCCTTATTATTGTTTCATATCATTTTCCTTTATCAAAATAGTTGCAATTTTGGTATTTTGTATCTATTTCTCTGTTTGCAGGTCTCATGACAAATTTGATCTCAGACGATCCTGTCAGATAGGAGACGATCCTGTCAAATTCCAGATGATCTGGACTGCTTCAAAAATTAGAACCTCCATCAGACATCCAAAACCAGGTATGGATTTCTTCACTTAGTTTATTCTCTGTGTTTTCTGTTAAATCTGCTTTCTATATTTAAATCTGCATTTCATATAGAACAACTTAGATTCATTTGGCCAAACCTAGGATTTGAATGTTTAAAGATAAAATTGAACACATAAAACACATTCCCAACCTAGGCGTGGAAACTGCCACTAAACGTTTCTTGGTGAACCCCACCATCCATCGAAAAATCACCTTAATACACCTCCCTCGAGAGGCGGGACCTTCACAAGGCCTCTTATTCTGAGGTATTGTCCCATCCTTTTCACATCCCCCTTCCGGGCGCGGATCCTATAGCATGAAGGTAAGGGTGCAAAAAATTTGGAGCGATACAGGTTGTTATATCTCTAGCATCTTTACCATGCATTAAATCCTACAGGAATCATCTATAACTTCTCATATGCACGAATCATAAGTGAAACTGATAATGGAAATTTGAACGATTTTCAAACGATAGGGAATGAAGCACACTACACACATCGAGCTAACGCTGAATAATTCTAATGCTTCATGTATTTCTCGTCTAATTTCATTCTTTGGATATTTGCTGATGCTTGTGTTTGAGTTTTGAAGGTTTTCAGGTTGGGTTCTCACCGAAATGATCAGGAGCATTTCCCAACAAAGTCACCATTTTTTGTGGCCGCTCCACAACGTACCCTAAAAAAATTGGGGACCCGCCTCTTGATTTTCATGTTTCAAGATTTTGATTGTCTTGTGAGTGTCTTATGAGTTCATGTGCGTTCCAGGGGATAGTGTGTGTCATTTTGTTGTCAACAATTTTGTGATGATTTTTGTTGTCAATTTATTGCTAACAGTTTTTCAATGACTTTTGTCATCGATTTCTTGTCGATGGTTTTTTATCATCCATTTCTTGTCAACGACTTTTTGTCATCGATTTATTGTCGATGACTTTTTGTCATCAATTTCTTGTTGACGATTATTTGACGATTTATTGCGACATCTTGTCGGTGTTAAATTGTTGTTAATAATATCATGGTTTGGGGATGTGTGCATGATTGATAAATGTTCCATTTTTGTTAACCATGCAAAGTTGCCCCATTCAAATTTTAAAACTAAATTTTTTCAAAAAAAAATATAAAAAATAAAAAATAAAAAGAAAATATAATATACATATATTTTACTATATATGTATATTATAATAAAAATATAAAATGAAATAAAAATAAACAAGTCGAGAGGGAGCCGTGGTGGCCTCCCTCACATTTAAGCCTAGTTTTAGTTTAGGTTTTATTAAATTGATAGTGTTAGGTAATGTGTAGGTTATTTTGTTTAATTCGAAATCCCTAACTTTCATGTTTTGATCTTACAGGTGACCCGACGAAGGGAGACACGTCGACGAGGTGGTTTTGGCACGAATGTGGAGGAAGACCCATGGACATAAGTGAAGACCTATGGACATAAATGAATGTGGACGTAAATGGATCAAGACGGCGTGAACCAGTTAGCACGGAGATATGCATAACACGACATGGCAGACAATCACCTAGGAGGACCTAGACCTCAATTGCTTACGTGGTAACATGGGCTTGACAGTCAACACATGGATTAGAGGACAACTTGATGGTGACAAGGACAATGACTACTACCATGGACATTTGACAAGGACAGGCGAGGACCAAGGGAGTCTACATAGAGTTAACACGGTAATGGGTGATGATGTAGACCAACTACATGGGAGATGCATGGACCGATATGGGAATGAGGTGTGGACTGTGCAGTGGCAACATATGGCATAAGGGGAGAGTAACATTTCAGATTGATGAGAGTAATTCTACTTTGCAATACATACCGAAAGCTACCAAAGGATGTACATTCATGGCAAAGGGTGTTAACTATAACCAATGATGTCACGTGAAATAAGAGCTAATCTACCCATGTTTTGGCTTCACTATGCAGACGGTCATGAGTACATACCATCCCCATAGCATGTAGTGTGAAGATGAATGGTAGTTTCTAATAGTATATGTCATCGATAACAACGGGAAATCATGGTGAATGAGGATATTTGGGTGCCAACCAACACAGAGGATGAATAGATGAAGACATGGTTCAAATAATGCGTGAGGATGTAGTAGGGCCAAGGGTGAGCCTAGAGGATCTAAATCAAGCTAAATTTGAACCCTTATCTGGTATGTGAGGCTGGGTATGATTCAGAGGACACATTGATCAATGGATTGCTAACAACAAGGCAACAAACATAGTAGCACAAGTTCAAAATAGAATCTAAAGGCTATAGTGTGAAGATAATGTAGAACTATCACAGGGAAGTTACATGTAAGGTGCGCGGGGTGATTCTTCACCAGGGATAATGCAGTGATAGAAAGCTTAGCTCCCAACCTCAATGACGCATCAGAATAGGGACGAGGACTAGTGTTTCTTGATTTGTCGAGTAGACAACCAATATACCATGCATTGGAGATTGTGGATATGGTTCATTGGTGAAATATACAGTGTGATAGCCCAGATGAAAATTAGTCCATTGGGCATAAATCACAGACGAGAAATGGACGAGATCTAAATCTGACAATGTGTAGATTGTTTGGCATGGCTAAAAAGTAGCCAGAGAAGAGATTCACAACACTTAAAAACATTGGAGCTGATGAATGCTTGTTAGAAACCAATGATCGGGCAATAACAACATCATATTCTAGTTGCAGTGAAATAGAAACAATGTGAAAGAGGCCAGGTTTGGTGAAAGAACCATGAGGTGATTGACAAACTGGCTGGCACAAAGTGAAGTCAAAGAGTTTCAAGTGATGCCATCGATGGCATTGAGGGTTAGGTTTATTTGGACACCAAAGTGGGCGATGGGTGACTCTACGACCGGTGGCGCAACGAAATCGAAGATGGCAGCAACCATAGGCGGGATAACCAATTGAAATGCATTTAAAAATGGTTGAATATGTAATGCCAGCTCTCCCCTCATTTAAAATTTGCAGTATAAATGAGACACATTGTTGATGCTATTATGGGCCTCCATAATCAATGGTGTTAAGGGACGAAAGGCATGTGAAGCTTTAGAATAATGATATTCTTTCTATCATGGGTACAAAAGGAAACCTTACAATGCCACGTAGGAGATGGGCATGATTTGACAGTGTACCTATAGGTAAGTAACGTGAAATTATTTAAACCCTTTCGTGGTAAAGGATAAAATAAAATAAAATAACATTTTGAAGCCATTTGAAGGGAAACAAAGCGAAACAGAGAAATGGAAACATGAAATGAAAAGTTGAAATGAACGATGAAGGGTTTTGAGGGAAAATGAAATGAAGAGATAAGGCACATGGAAAACTTTAAATACTACAATAAAATGCTGAAACGAGGTTGGAAAATGGTTTTGGAAATGCAATATTGCAGAGTTTTTTTTGTATTTGTTTCTTTTGGAGCTATTTTTCCTTCCATGGCTGAAGCCTTTTGAAGGCCAAATTCTGCTATTGTAAAATGACACATTTTTAATGCAGGAGTTTTCAGAAATTTGTATCTTGTGGGAAAGAAAGAAGGAGATTGTCTTTGCATGCTATGTATTTAATGTTTATTCTTTCATTTTTCAGATTTCGAATTTATAGATAATGTTAATGCCATTTTTTTGGGTTACATTAGGCGAATATTTGAAATATGAATTTTATTTCTTACCCTAGGAACTAGCACTTAGTCTATGGGGATTGTGCTTGTTTTGCAAGTCCAATAGATTAGGTTGCATGCATGGAAACCTCACATCTTCGGTTTTGTTGAAATAGGATAGCATCATACTGAATGCATTTTATTTTTAGTTTTCTGCA
Source organism: Wollemia nobilis (assembly GCA_028583015.1). NCBI lineage: Eukaryota > Viridiplantae > Streptophyta > Pinopsida > Araucariales > Araucariaceae > Wollemia > Wollemia nobilis. Next base: position 48,536 of record JAQPPZ010000040.1, read on the forward strand.
TTTCATTTTCATTTTTCTAAATTTTATTTTTCTAGAAATTTTAACTTTTTTAAAAATTTTAGGCATTAAAATAAATATTTAAAAAATGTCAAAATCTAAAAATAATTTCACCATTGCATAGGTTATACTTCAGAATTCCAATATGCATTTTGAAATTTCATTTTCGGAGTTGCTTAGTATTTTTAAAAATTCATCGAAGTTGTTGTTTTATTACAGATTTTAAAAAATCCGAAAATAGAAAGTTTCCATTTTTGGGCCGAATTTCATTTTTTCAGTTTTGTTTTGCACTCATGAGCCTATGATGACATTCCCTTCATGAAAATTCCAATTTCATTGAAGGAGTTATGTTTTATGGCATTCTCACAAATTTCCATTTTGAGCCTAAAATTACCCTCTCTTCATAAAAATTCTAATTTTACGAAAGAGGGGTAATTTGAGTATTACATTGAAGGTTTTTTCTTCAAAGCACTTAATTGTTCATCTTGATGAAAATTTGATTTCATTTAAGAGGGATAAGTTAAAGTGACATTTAAAGCCCTTTATCCAAGGCCATAAATTATTGCTTCTTTGTGAAAATTCATTTCACCAAAGAGGGATAGTTTATCGATCATATTGAAAGCTATCTTTATCTTCATGATAAGAAACCATATTTGGACTTAATAAGGAAGATAAAATCTACCTTAAAAATATCAAGATAAAAGGAATTAAGGTACTACATCGTAGTCATATGAGGGCCAACTCACATTTGCTTTATTTTGGTTCAATGAACAATCACTAAAGTTTCATGGTAAAATAAACCAACATTGCCCCTTGTTTACAATTACTTGCAATCACTAATGTGTTCCAAGCATTTAAAATGAATATATTTATTAGATATTACTAATACACATATGCAAAATGCTAAATATAGCGGAGACCTTGGAGAAGTTGTTTGTTTAACTTCTTTGCAAGAGTGGATTTGGAACCCAAATCCTAAGGAAGTGTGTATTTTCACAATTGGGTAAAAATACCACTCAACAGGAGGATTTGGTGAACAAAGGTAACTCTATGTATTATGAAGAAACATCTAAATTGGAGTATGTGCATAAGTAGCTCAAATAAATAACCAATCCTACTGAATCGGCTTAGAGCTAAGCCTTACAGATACTAAATCAGATAATCTAGTTGTTTGGAGCAGATCTAGAGCCTAAAGAAAGTAGGAGACTTCATAGAAATAAGAAGAGGCTAAAGAAGACCAAGAAGATGATAATGAAGAAGAGAAACAATAAATAAATGAGGATAAAACTCACCAAGAGGAGAAGATTCAATCAAAGAAGGTTATTGAAGATACCCAAGAGGTACAAGATGAACAACTCAAAGTTCAAGATCAACAAAAGAATAAATAAAAGTAAACATTCTTGTGGTGAAAGTGGACATAAGAATTTTTGTATTCATGTTTGTATTCTTTATAAATTGTTTTAACTCTGACATTATTAGAGAATAATCATGAAGCTTAAAGCTGATACAAGAAACAAGAAAAGGTCATGAAGATATTTTTGCAAGGAAAGGTCTGGTCTGGTTGATGGTATAAAAGGAAACATAGTTTTATATAGCTAGACGGAGACTATGCTCATAAAAGGAGTTACAAATTTTATTGTTTCCTGCATGATTTCCATGTGAACCATTACTCTCTGAGTATCCTCACAAATGTTCTAGAGAGTGATGGTCACATAGAAGCTATTATATGAAACATATCTTGTTGAATATTGAATTTTATCCCTTTTCCTCCATATCCTCTACCGTCTCACTGCATACACTTTCTTCTCCACTCCATACATATCTTCTTTTGAGAATTTATCCTTCATTCATCTAGCTACTCTAATGTTATTCATTTTCATCAATTCTAGACTCCTGATGCCCAATGGATAAGACTATGAGTTCTCATGCTTTGTGATCATAACCCCCCAAGAGGTGCCAGAATGTAGGTCCAAAATGGCCACATCCTTAGAAAATTTTTGAATAATTTTCCAAGTCATGAAGGAGTTGGTTCTACCTTGTGGTAGTGGTATAGTGCATGATGTTCTACCCCATATTCAAAGCATTCAAAGTTCACACTTAGAAATTTCAAGATCATGAGCCACAACACAACCAAAGTACAGTGGTTTGTAGTAGGTTCTCCACCATGTGGCATAGAATATTTTTCCATCCCATGGTTAACATCAACCAAATATGACATCATCACTCTTCAAATCATGGATTACAACATCACTCTATCCCATGCAAGTTATAGTGTGTTCCAAATCACGTGGTTCAACACATTACTCCAACCCACAATCAAAAAGTTCAAAGCTCACGAAGGAGTTTTCCAAGGCACAGGCTGGTGCAAGGTTCCATTTCATGCAGTCCAACATAATGTTCTACCCCACATGGGATAGAGCAAGGTTCTACCTCACGATAAATATTGGTCAAACTTGCACATACAAATTTTAAGGCATGGGCTACAACATAGCTAGGACATTTTTCTACACCATGGTTCAAAGCAAAAGGAATATCACCCAAAGATTAAAATGTGTGGGCCAACACAATGCTTCACCTTGTGTAGTTTAAAGCACATTCATACACCGAAGCATTGTTTACTCCAACCCATATTCAAAGTAGTCAAAGGTGCGAATAACATGTTTCAAGAAGTGGGCTACGATATTTATACACCAAATCATTGTTTGCTCTAGCCTATTATTGTTGCCAGACCTTATCCTAAGCATTTTCCCATGCTAGTTTTGCCTATATATATTGGAACAGAATATCTTATTGAGCATCTAAGAAGATTTAGAACAACTTGCCATGATATCATATATGATGACATGTTGTTACTAAAAATATTTTCTAAGAGTCTTGGTGGCATGGCATTAGAGTGGTACTATTGGTTACCTAATTATTCCTTGAATAATTTTGATGAAACAACAAAATTATTTGTTTAGTATTTTGGTGGTTATACTAAAAAGAATGTAACAATAAATTATGTATATGATTTAAATCAAGGTAAAGAGGAAAGTTTCTCAAAATTCTTGGCCCATTGGAGAAGTCTAAGTTGGAAACTTGAGATATACTTTACCTTCTAGAGATATGCTTGAGATATTTTTGAGAAATTTGTAATAAAAGTTATCTTATGCATTAGAAACTACCAATATCATATATTTTGATCAAGAAATTGAGTTAGCAAGTAAAGTGGAACAAACTCTTTTCAAAAGTGGATAGCTCAAAATTAAAGAAGATAAAGCCATTAAGTCACAGTATAAGAATAAGGATGTGGTAGGTGATGGTGTAACGGATAGTAGGCCTATTAATAATATTGTTAACAACCTACAAAATATAATACTTCAAAAACCTCCACAAAGGAATTTCACAAGACATGTCATGCCTATGGAAGAAGTCCTAAAGCAACTTTTGGAAGCCAATGCGATTGAATTGCCTCACATAAGGTAACCAGATACTACAACTAATTGGTATAAGAAATGACAACATTGTGCACATCATAGAGTAGGAATTTGGACAATTTCTTGTAAGAAGTTGAAATATGTGATTCAAGATTTAATTAATGTAGGACATCTTGATGCAAGAAATTCTCAATCTTCAAATAGTCAAAAAAAGTTCACTAACAACTAGAATGTACCTAAGAATTGACATTAGGAAGATAATAAATTATCTTATAAAAATATACAACATCATTATGATAAACATATGGTTGGTATGATAACAACTACTTCATAATAGCAAGTGCAGAATCAATGGATCCAGCAATATCAACAGGAGATGAGTTTTTCAGCAAATATTTATCTCTTAGAACTTTTGCAAAATTCTACTCATGGAGAAGCCTTGATAAATGTTATGAAACAATAATTTGTCCCTCAAGATATTTCCCCTAGTGATATGGCCAATGTTGTAAGTTCTCTTGGAACACATCATCTCACATTCTTGGATGACGATATTTTTTTCTCAAATTTGCAAGAAGATTCTTCTCTTTACATCACCACATTTATTGGGGATACTTTTATAAATAGGGTTATTATTGATAATGGTTATTCCCTAAATTTATGCACATATCAATTTATCCAAAAATATGGATTAAAAGAATAATATTTAACTAAATCCAACACAATCATCAAAACATTCAACAAAGAGTCCCAATAAGCTTGTGGAATTATATCTCTCCCCCTTAAAGTTGGATCCAAGATCTTAGATATATTGTTCTATGTGGTACCTCACCCTTCATATTTTAATATACTTCTCGAATGTCCTTGGACCCATACGATGAAGGCCATCCCTTCTACTTTTCATCAATTTTTGAATTTTGAATTTAAGGATCAAGTTGTCACCATTCTAGGCGATCCTCATCTATTCGAATATTATTCGATGGTTAAACAAGATCAGTTTGGTCTCAATGTTTGATATTAAATTTCATAATTTGTTTCTCCAAGTTCCTCTTCTCAAAAACCAAAGCAATTCAACAATCTAAAAGTGAGTGAGGAACCTCTAATTAAAATTTCATCATGGGATCAAGACAATCAGTTTCTTCAAGAACCTCTTCTAGATATATCTCATCAAGGTTGTGACTTGTCTCTCTAACATATTGTTTTGTAATATGATAAATTACATGTGTTCTAATGGTAATTTTTTTTCTTCTCAAAGGGACCCTACTTCGCTATCTTATAGGGATCTTGTGAAGTTAGGAATTTCTTCTCCTTATGCTAAGAGTAAAGGTTGTGTCCAAGAATATATTGATTATTGTGCTATGGCTGCTATAGAAAATGCTATGAAGGAGCCTCTATATGATTATAATAATTGATATGGCTTGACTTCTAGATTTTTCTTTGATGAAAAAGTTCCTTGCATGCCTGTTCTTTTTTTTTAAGATAGGATGCACAATTAGAATGTATGTCAACTATCATTCTGATTGCTTGTTTAGTAAAACATAAAATTAAATAAATAAAATCAATCATTAATTAGGCATGCATTTATATTCTCATTCCATAATACTTGTTTGCTTGCTCATATTGCATTATTTTATATCATACTTTGCATGGTTTCCTAACATTTTGTTTTCTTGCACTTTTGCTTATCATAATTACAATATTGCATGTTCATGACTACTTGATCATATAGATTTTTGGGGATTCATGACAATGGCATGTGATGATACCTAGTTAGGTCATAGCTCACATGCATTGCACTCTCACTATGACTTTGATTCCTAGCGAATTACTAATCTAGGGCCCATGCATTTTCACCCCTTCTTCTCTTCTCATATTTATTTTGCTCTTTCTTCTCTTCTTTCTTCTTCTTGTGTTCCTTGACTTTGAAAGTTTTTACAATGACAATCATTTCTCTCCAAATTAAAGGAATACAATCCTCTTTTGGTATGTCCTTATATTTTGCATGATTATTATTTCTCCTTTGTATTCTATTTAGATAAGGATATACATTCTTCTCTCTTTTTGATTGCACATTTCCTCCCTTTTGACATTTAAATAGCCAAAAGTTGAAGTTGGGGACACACACACATAATTATTTGCTCCTCATTTTATTCCTCTTATATCTTATTACACATGCACACACTCATATTATGTTATTCTCATATTACTTGGTCTATATACATATTCTTACACACCCCTATCAAGTAGTACTTTCTAATACTTCAAACACATCAAAAATAATATATCACCCCTATCGTGTTACACTTATTTTTACTCAATGGGATCTACACCCCATTATAGTATAAGCTCCTTAACCATTTCAGTAGGTCTCAACATACATCCTTAGTAGGTAATCACCCCATAGCAGTCACTAGTAAGTAATCACCCATAGTAGGTTACACTCAATATTTTTTCCATCTATCCATATTAGTGAGTACTACACCCATAGTGGGTTTTCACTCCACATCTAGACCTTATTTTGGGTATAAAACACTTCATTCAAAGTTCTTGATCAACTTATTTTATTTTATATGGTTGACCTTCTTGTGAGATGTTCTTCTTCTTCTCTTCTCTTACCTTATTATTTATTTTATTTTCTTCTATTTATCCATGCATTTAATGCTAGCTGCAATAGATTCATATTGTACCCAATGATATTTTATTTGTTGTTTGATTTCTTGATGTGATTTCTATGTTTATTTTGTTTCCTTGGCATTTTTAAGTTTCTTAAGGAATTTTTATTCCTTTCAAAACTCGAGGGGGCACCCTAGCCATAAAGGCATTAATGGTAGTAATGTCTCACATTATGTGTAAAAGTCTAGAGTGTCCTTCGTGATGCCCCCTTTGCACCACCCTTTTGTCCAAATATGGCCACCCCTTATATGTGTTTGTTGTCTTCTTATCCATAGGAGTCTACATATTTATTTTATGCATTTACGTGGCCTTAAATGCATCAAAGAGGAGGTAAAATGTAGACACAAAAAATTGACCCACTAAGGTGAGTAAATTTCCCTAGATCCCTTGTTTTTTCCTTGAAAATAAGGGTCATATTTAAGCCAACCTCTCCCTTACCAAATATTTTCTATTCCTCCTAAATATTATGCTATAATATCAGGCTTAGAAAGAGCTTTCCAAAGGTATATGATATGACCTATTTTGACTCTTTTTGGCAATTTTGGGTTTGAGATCCTAGCTCCTTGTCTATGAGTTGTCATTGATGTCAAAAGGAAATGGCATTAATGTTAAGAGGATGTGTTGGCTTCAAAGGTGAAAGATTCCAAGAGAATCTTCTTAAGAGAATCCGGAGAGATTCCATTGGATAAGGTTTTTGGATAGGGTTTTTATTAAAACCAAGTTAAATGGTTTTTATTAAAACCAATGGAGGTTCTCTTTATTATTTAATTATTATTTAAAACCCTTCAAGGTTTTAATTAATTAATTATTTAATTAATTAAGGGAGAAATTATTTTTAATTTATTAAAAATATTTAAAGGTTTTTAAACCTTTTTTATTCTTAATTTATTAAAATTAATTAAGGGTTTTTAAACCCTTTAGAAAGCAATTTCGATTAAATTCGAAATTACGTTTCTCTGTCGTCGACGTGTTCTAAAGTCCACGATTGGACTATAAATATGGGAAGGATCCTAAGGTTTAACTCCTCTTGAGAATTTTGAATGCATTAATTTTTGGCTGCGATCGATGCTCGTTGACGCCGCGGAAGAAGAGAGCTCGCGTTTGAAAAACTTACGAAGTGCTTGTTCGTTGAAGTGGTAGGAAGTCTGTCTTAGACTTCGTTAGCCCCTTGTGGGCTAGTGGCAGCATAGGCTGCGTTTGGGCTTTGCGTAGGCGGAGGTCTGCATTTCGATTCCCACGGAGGGAGCTGTGCATGGATTAAGTCACGTTTTTGTTAAAACGTATTTTGTGCCGCATTTTTCGGATTCGTCAAAGGCAGCCATTCCGCGATTTTTGGATTCTTCAAGGGCAGCCATTCTAAGGTGTGATTAATTTCTTGATATAATTTTTGGCATTGTTTAGCATTGTTTAAAAGACATAGGAGAAATAAGGGGATATTTCTTTGGTTGTATTTTTGAGATTAGTCTTTTGCTATGCTAAAGTTTAAAATGGAGATATAAGGTGTAAGTTTTGGTTGTTGTGTTTTTGACTTCTTTGGTGGTTGTTTTCAAAAGAAGAGAAGCTAAAAGGTGTACTAAGGAAAGTTTTTATATATGCTCATTTATCTTGGTTCTAACCCTAACTTGGTTGGAAGTTTGAGGGTTGTGTGTGGTGACAGACTTTAAGGGTCAATTTTCTTCTACTCCAATAAGGTATGGGCACATTCTTCTTATGAGTATGATTGGTGTATGTTTTCTGAAATAAGGTTGGAGTGAAAAGGTTTTCAACTAGGTTTTCTTTGATTGGGTGTAAATCCTATTTTTTGGTTTGTTGAAGACTACTTATGCATTGTTATCCTTAAGGAGAGTTTTTGATGAATGCATAATTTTTGGTTTGAGATAGTGGAAGCTTTGTGCACTAGGGTTTGTATTTGTGAGTCAAGCTACTTGCATTGAGTTGGTGGAACCCTTGGTTGGCTGTTTTGAGTTTGATGGTTGAGTTGCTTCCATAGAGGTTGTTTGATCAAGTTATTGCTTTACTTGATTCATGATATTGGGCTTACTCCATTGAGTTGATTTGAGCAAGTTATTCTTTGCATTTGGTGATATTGTGTTGGTGGTTGTTTTGTTCAAATATCTTTGGAGGGAAAAGGATTTCTACTTGTTTCCTTTTCTTGTGATGATTGGTTGAATGCTTCAAGGTTAATGTTGAGTTGAATGATGTTGGTTAAACCTTGTCTATAAGCATTGTTGTTAAAGCCCTAATTGGTTGAGAAAAGATATTGGTTGTGGAAAGAACATGAGTAGCATTGTTATATGAGATATTGCATGTTTGGCAATTGTTGGGTTGTGTTTCATGTTCTTGAGAAAAGCATACTACATCTATCTTATTCTTTTGAGATTGAGATTGAGTTGAGATTGATATTGGGAGTCAAGTATAGATCATATTGAGTCTCTAACAATTCTCTTTATGTTTCTATGAGATTTGAGATTGATATTGAGAGTTAAATATAGAACATATTGAGTCTCTAACAATTCTCTTTATGTTTCTATGAGATTTGAGATTGAGATTGGGAGTTAAGTATAGAACATATTGAGTCTCTAACAATTCTCTTTATGCTTCTATGAGGTTGATGAATCACATTGGGTCTCTAACAATTCTCTTTGTGGGTTCATGCTAAGCAAGTTTTTTCTTGGTGAACTTGTGAGCTATTTTGGACAAGTTTCGTTGGGGACTTGTGAGCAGGTTTTGAACAGGTTCCGTTGGGGACTTGTGAGTAGGTTTTGGACAAGTTTCGATGGGGACTTGTGAGCAGATTTGGACAGGTCCTAGCAGAGGACTTGTGAGCTGAGATTGATAGTTCTATCAGAGAACTTGAGGACAGAGGTACATTGGTTCTATCAGAGAACCCGAGGACATATTTGGCAAGTCTTTGAGAAGGCTTGTGGATAGAGGATTGATTTGTTCAAGAGTTGGACAGATCTGACGGATAGAGGAAGACTTGTACTAGACCGACTGATTGTGTTTGGTACAGGTTGTTGAGCTGTTGTGGACGTGATCATAGAAGGCAGAGGTCTCTTAGGCTAAGCATTGAGGACAGGAGGTCTTCGGTGGAAAGGAGTTCCACATGCTGGCAAGAGGTAGAGACAGTTGATCTTCTGAGGGATCATATCCAGAGTAGAGGGGAAGGTATCTCCTTTGAGCAGAGGCTCATAAATTTAGATTGGGGGAAGGTTTCTCCTTTGGGCAGAGGCTCATAAATTTAGATTGGGGGAAGGTATCTCCTTTGAGCAGAGGCTCATAAATTTAGATTGGGGGAAGGTATCTCCTTTGAGCCGAGGCTCATAAACATTGTAATTGGGAAGGTTTCCCAAAGAACTTTGAGATAACTTTTAGAGAAAAGTTTTGTGGACGTAGCCCAGCCATTCTAGGTGAACCACGTTAAAATTGGTGTCACTTTGTGGATGATTTTGTGCATTGCTTTGATATTGCTTTGGGTATATTGCTTTACTATTTTGAAGTATAAAGGAAAAAGTAAAAGAGGTCTTATACTATTCACCCCCCCTCTCAGTATAAGCTTGTGTTCTTCAATTGGTATCAGAGCGGGTGCCTTCAAAAAGTTTAACAACTTGAAGGAAAAGCTAGTAAAGAACACAATGGATCATTCAAGTGGCAATGCAGCACCTATTCTTGATGGGTCAGATTTTGGTCTTTGGAGTGCAAGGATGAAGGTTCATCTAATGGCACTTGGGAATGAGGTTTGGGAAGTGATTGAAGATGAGTACACTATTCCTGTACATGGTCCTAATACTAAAGAAGAAAGGCTCCTACATCACAGCAATTCAAAAGCAATGAATGCAATCCTGAAAGGCTTACAGAAAGCAGATCTCACCAAAGTGATTCACCGCAAGACAACTAGTGAAATGTGGAATCAGTTGAAGGTGGTTCATACAGGTGATACAAATGTCAGAAAGGCCAAGTTGAGACACTTCAAAGGTATGTTTGAACAACTCAAGATGAATGATGATGAAAATATTAGTGACTACATGCTTCGTATGGATGAGGTTGTTAACTCCATGAAAGACTTAGGTCTTGAGCTTGCTGAAAATGATGTTTGTGATAAGATTTTAAGATCTCTTCCTAATAGATTTAGTGAAAATATTTTTGCTATTGAGGAAGCTAAAGATTTGGATAAATTGAAAAAGGATGAGCTCCATAGTATACTTGCAGCATTTGAGTTGAGAACTCAAGTGAAGGTTGATGTCAAGAAAGAGGCAACTTTCAAGGCTACCAAGGAATCCAAGGGTAAACAACTTCAAGATAGTGATGAGTCTTCTAGTGATGAAGAGGCATATTACAGCAAGAAAGGCAAGTTCTCTAGAAAGCACAAAAGTATGAAAAATGTAAGATGTTTCAATTGTGGAAAGTTTGGTCATTATGCTACCTGACTGTACTATTGCCAAGGATGAAAGTGATGAAGATAAACAGGATTCTAAGAGCAAGGATTCTAAAAAGTACAAGCATCACAGGAAAAACAAAGATGAGCATAACAATCAAGGAAAGAGGTATTCTCACAAGCACAAGAAGAGTTTCTACCTAGACAAAGCAAGTAAGTGTTCTAGTAGTGATAGTGAAAGTTCTTCAAGTGATAATGAAAATGAGATGTTGTTCATATCAGAAAAAGAGGAAGAACCGAAACATAGATTCATTATCATGAAATGTCTTAGATGTGGAAATTTTGGTCACCTTGAGGATGATTGCACAAATAATGATTTGGTTTCTAGTATGTATGAGGATGCTTCGGAAAACTATAAGGAAGATGCATGTATGGTTTTTGAAAAGGGTAGCACCTCTAGTGATAAGAAATCTGAAAAAGGCTTTGATGATTCAAAAGGAAATCAAATAAAGGATCTTGAGAGTGAACTTATTAGTGCTCTTAGTGCTTTGAAAAAGGAAAGAAAGAAGAATGCTAGACTCAAGGATAAGTTAGATGAATGTTGTATGGAGAGAGATGATCTTATTGAAAATCTTGATTTCTCTATAGCTAAGACACAAGAACTCAAGGATGAGTTAGAGTCTAAGGTTCTTGAGTATAGTGAGTTAGAACAGAAAATGGCTTCTTTGAAAGAGGAAACTAAAGAGTACAAGGATAAGCTTTACAAGTTTCAAGATAGCTCCAAAAAGGTTAAGTCACTCATCAAAGGTCAAAGAAAGACAACAGATAAAACAGGCCTTGGTTTTGTTAAGTCACACAAGGAACAAGTTGGAGAGTCTAGTAAGAGACTCCAAAAGGAAGAGAGTTCTGATGAGGAAAGTATTTCAGATCATGAGTCCTTGAATGATAGATGCACAGAAATAGAAAACAGAATTCAGAATGAGAAGAAGAAGAAGTTTTCAAGACCCAAGAGGTCAAATAAAGGAAAGTTTCAAGGCAGATGTTTTGCTTGTCACAGGTTTGGTCACATGGCTTCACATTGCATGGCTCAAGTGAAGAAGGTAAATGACAGTTTCAGAAGTGCTAGTTACTTTCAAGGGTATTGCTACTCTTGTCAATAGTTTGGGCACAAGGCAGTTTATTGCAAGGCAAATAACAGGAACAGATTTGGTTAGAACAGGTTTGGTCAGAACAGGTTTGGTCAAAATAGGTTTGGTCAGAACAGGTTTGGTCAGAACTGGTGGATTCAAAGATCAGGTTTACCATAGAGAAATAACATTGTTACTTGTTATAAGTGCAACAATAAAGGTCACATAGCTAGACAGTGTAGAGCTGAAATTCCAGAATACAAGAACAGGAACAGTGGCATGATCAGGTCCAAGGATCAAGGCATGGACAAGAACAGGAATATGGACAAAGAGTTCAAGAGAAGGCCCGACAAGGAAGTTATAGACGCTGATGATGATCAGTGCCTAATGGGAGTTTTACTCCCACCCCAGAATTAATCACCTCATCGGGAGGTGGGGGAGGGACTAAGCTAAGAGGCTCATTCTTAGTCCCGAGCCCCAAAGGTGACCCTTTGCCATTGATGACAAAGGGGGAGAGATTTGAGTAAGGGGGAGAGCCTCAAGACAGGGGGAGTTGTTTATGTTGAGTTTTTTGTTGTTGAGAAGCATGGTTTGCCATCAATGACAAAGGGGGAGATTGTTGGCAATTTTGGGTTTGAGATCCTAGCTCCTTGTCTATGAGTTGTCATTGATGTCAAAAGGAAATGGCATTAATGTTAAGAGGATGTGTTGGCTTCAAAGGTGAAAGATTCCAAGAGAATATTCTTAAGAGAATCCGGAGAGATTCCATTGGATAAGGTTTTTGGATAGGGTTTTTATTAAAACCAAGTTAAATGGTTTTTATTAAAACCAATGGAGGTTCTCTTTATTATTTAATTATTATTTAAAACCCTTCAAGGTTTTAATTAATTAATTATTTAATTAATTAAGGGAGAAATTATTTTTAATTTATTAAAAATATTTAAAGGTTTTTAAACCTTTTTTATTCTTAATTTATTAAAATTAATTAAGGGTTTTTAAACCCTTTAGAAAGCAATTTCGATTAAATTCGAAATTACGTTTCTCTGTCATCGACGTGTTCTAAAGTCCACGATTGGACTATAAATATGGGAAGGATCCTAAGGTTTAACTCCTCTTGAGAATTTTGAATGCATTAATTTTTGGCTGCGATCGATGCTCTATTGACGTCGCGGAAGAAGAGAGCTCGCGTTTGAAAAACTTACGAAGTGCTTGTTCGTTGAAGTGGTAGGAAGTCTGTCTTAGACTTCGTTAGCCCCTTGTGGGCTAGTGGCAGCATAGGCTGCGTTTGGGCTTTGCGTAGGCGGAGGTCTGCATTTCGATTCCCGCGGAGGGAGTTGTGCATGGATTAAGTCACGTTTTTGTTAAAACGTATTTTGTGCCGCATTTTTGGATTCGTCAAGGGCAGCCATTCCGTGATTTTTGGATTCTTCAAGGGCAGCCATTCTAAGGTGTGATTAATTTCTTGATATAATTTTTGGCATTGTTTAGCATTGTTTAAAAGACATAGGAGAAATAAGGGGATATTTCTTTGGTTGTATTTTTGAGATTAGTCTTTTGCTATGCTAAAGTTTAAAATGGAGATATAAGGTGTAAGTTTTGGTTGTTGTGTTTTTGACTTCTTTGGTGGTTGTTTTCAAAAGAAGAGAAGCTAAAAGGTGTACTAAGGAAAGTTTTTATATATGCTCATTTATCTTGGTTCTAACCCTAACTTGGTTGGAAGTTTGAGGGTTGTGTGTGGTGACGACTTTAAGGATCAATTTTCTTCTACTCCAATAAGGTATGGGCACATTCTTCTTATGAGTATGATTGGTGTATGTTTTCTGAAATAAGGTTGGAGTGAAAAGGTTTTCAACTAGGTTTTCTTTGATTGGGTGTAAATCCTATTTTCTGGTTTGTTGAAGACTACTTATGCATTGTTATCCTTAAGGAGAGTTTTTGATGAATGCATAATTTTTGGTTTGAGATAGTGGAAGCTTTGTGCACTAGGGTTTGTATTTGTGAGTCAAGCTACTTGCATTGAGTTGGTGGAACCCTTGGTTGGCTGTTTTGAGTTTGATGGTTGAGTTGCTTCCATAGAGGTTGTTTGATCAAGTTATTGCTTTACTTGATTCATGATATTGGGCTTACTCCATTGAGTTGATTTGAGCAAGTTATTCTTTGCATTTGGTGATATTGTGTTGGTGGCTGTTTTGTTCAAATATCTTTGGAGGGAAAAGGATTTCTACTTGTTTCCTTTTCTTGTGATGATTGGTTGAATGCTTCAAGGTTAATGTTGAGTTGAATGATGTTGGTTAAACCTTGTCTATAAGCATTGTTGTTAAAGCCCTAATTGGTTGAGAAAAGATATTGGTTGTGGAAAGAACATGAGTAGCATTGTTATATGAGATATTGCATGTTTGGCAATTGTTGGGTTGTGTTTCATGTTCTTGAGAAAAGCATACTACATCTATCTTATTCTTTTGAGATTGAGATTGAGTTGAGATTGATATTGGGAGTTAAGTATAGATCATATTGAGTCTCTAACAATTCTCTTTATGTTTCTATGAGGTTGATGAATATAGAACATATTGAGTCTCTAACAATTCTCTTTATGTTTCTATGAGATTTGAGATTGAGATTGGGAGTTAAGTATAGAACATATTGAGTCTCTAACAATTCTCTTTATGCTTCTATGAGGTTGATGAATCACATTGGGTCTCTAACAATTCTCTTTGTGGGTTCATGCTAAGCAAGTTTTTTCTTGGTGAACTTGTGAGCTATTTTGGACAGGTTTCGTTGGGGACTTGTGAGCAGGTTTTGAACAAGTTTCGTTGGGGACTTGTGAGCAGGTTTTGGACAGGTTTCGGTGGGGACTTGTGAGCAGATTTGGACAGGTCCTAGCAGAGGACTTGTGAGCTGAGATTGATAGTTCTATCAGAGAACTTGAGGACAGAGGTACATTGGTTCTATCAGAGAACCTGAGGATAGATTTGGCAAGTCTTTGAGAAGGCTTGTGGATAGAGGATTGATTTGTTCAAGAGTTGGACAGATCTGATAGATAGAGGAAGACTTGTACTAGACCGACTGACTATGTTTGGTACAGGTTGCTGAGCTTCTGTGGACGTGATCATAGAAGGCAGAGGTCTCTTAGGCTAAGCATTGAGGACAGGAGGTCTTCGATGGAAAGGAGTTCCACATGCTGGCAAGAGGTAGAGACAGTTGATCTTCTGAGGGATCATATCCAGAGTAGAGGGGAAGGTATCTCCTTTGAGTAGAGGCTCATAAATTTAGATTGGGGGAAGGTTTCTCCTTTGGGCAGAGGCTCATAAATTCAGATTGGGGGAAGGTATCTCCTTTGAGTAGAGGCTCATAAATTCAGATTGGGGGAAGGTATCTCCTTTGAGCCGAGGCTCATAAACATTGTAATTGGGAAGGTTTCCCAAAGAACTTTGAGATAACTTTTAGAGAAAAGTTTTGTGGACGTAGCCTAGCCATTCTAGGTGAACCACGTTAAAATTGGTGTCACTTTGTGGATGATTTTGTGCATTGCTTTGATATTGCTTTGGGTATATTGCTTTACTATTTTGAAGTATAAAGGAAAAAGTAAAAAGAGGTCTTATACTGTTCACCCCCCTCTCAGTATAAGCTTGTGTTCTTCAATTGGTATCAGAGCGGGTGCCTTCGAAAAGTTTAACAACTTGAAGGAAAAGCTAGTAAAGAACACAATGGATCATTCAAGTGGCAATGCAACACCTATTCTTGATGGGTCAGATTTTGGTCTTTGGAGTGCAAGGATGAAGGTTCATCTAATGGCACTTGGGAATGAGGTATGGGAAGTGATTGAAGATGAGTACACTATTCCTGTACATGGTCCTAATACTAAAGAAGAAAGGCTCCTACATCACAGCAATTCAAAAGCAATGAATGCAATCTTGAAAGGCTTACGGAAGCGAGATCTCACCAAAGTGATTCACTGCAAGACAACTAGTGAAATGTGGAATCGGTTGAAGGTGGTTCATACAAGTGATACAAATGTCAGAAAGGCCAAGTTGAGACACTTCAAAGGTATGTTTGAACAACTCAAGATGAATGATGATGAAAATATTAGTGACTACATGCTTCGTATGGATGAGGTTGTTAACTCCATGAAAGACTTAGGTCTTGAGCTTGCTGAAAATGATGTTTGTGATAAGATTTTAAGATCTCTTCCTAATAGATTTAGTGAAAATATTTTTGCTATTGAGGAAGCTAAAGATTTGGATAAATTGAAAAAGGATGAGCTCCATAGTATACTTGCAGCATTTGAGTTGAGAACTCAAGTGAAGGTTGATGTCAAGAAAGAGGCAGCTTTCAAGGCTACAAAGGAATCCAAGGGTAAACAACTTCAAGATAGTGATGAGTCTTCTAGTGATGAAGAGGCATATTACAGACAGAAAGGCAAGTTCTCTAGAAAGCACAAAAGTATGAAAAATGTAAGATGTTTCAATTGTGGAAAGTTTGGTCATTATGCTACTCGATCATCACTGTTTCCAAGGATGAAAGTGATGAAGATAAACAGGATTCTAAGAGCAAGGATTCTAAAAAGTACAAGCATCACAAGAAAAACAAAGATGAGCACAACAATCAAGGAAAGAGGTATTCTCACAAGCACAAGAAGAGTTTCTACCTAGACAAAGCAAGTAAGTGTTCTAGTAGTGATAGTGAAAGTTCTTCAAGTGATAATGAAAATGAGATGTTGTTCATATCAGAAAAAGAGGAAGAACCGAAACATAGATTCATTATCATGAAATGTCTTAGATGTGGAAATTTTGGTCACCTTGAGGATGATTGCACAAATAATGATTTGGTTTCTAGTATGTATGAGGATGCTTCAGAAAACTATAAGGAAGATGCATGTATGGTTTTTGAAAAGGGTAGCACCTCTAGTGATAAGAAATCTGAAAAAGGCTTTGATGATTCAAAAGGAAATCAAATAAAGGATCTTGAGAGTGAACTTATTAGTGCTCTTAGTGCTTTGAAAAAGGAAAGAAAGAAGAATGCTAGACTCAAGGATAAGTTAGATGAATGTTGTATGGAGAGAGATGATCTTATTGAAAATCTTGATTTCTCTATAGCTAAGACACAAGAACTCAAGGATGAGTTAGAGTCTAAGGTTCTTGAGTATAGTGAGTTAGAACAGAAAATGGCTTCTTTGAAAGAGGAAACTAAAGAGTACAAGGATAAGCTTTACAGGTTTCAAGATAGCTCCAAAAAGGTTAAGTCACTCATCAAAGGTCAAAGAAAGACAACAGATAAAACAGGCCTTGGTTTTGTTAAGTCACACAAGGAACAAGTTGGAGAGTCTAGTAAGAGACTCCAAAAGGAAGAGAGTTCTGATGAGGAAAGTATTTCAGATCATGAGTCCTTGAATGATAGATGCACAGAAATAGAAAACAGAATTCAGAATGAGAAGAAGAAGTTTTCAGGACCCAAGAGGTCAAATAAAGGAAAGTTTCAAGGCAGATGTTTTGCTTGTCACAGGTTTGGTCACATGGCTTCACATTGCATGGCTCAAGTGAAGAAGGTAAATGACAGTTTCAGAAGTGCTAGTTACTTTCAAGGGTATTGCTACTCTTGTCAACAGTTTGGGCACAAGGCAGTTTATTGCAAGGCAAATAACGAGAACAGATTTGGTCGAACAGGTTTGGCCAGTTGTAAGTTTGGTCGAACAGGTTTGGTCAGAACAGGGTTGGCCAAAATAGGTTTGGTCAAAACTGGTGGATTCAAAGATCAGGTTTACCATAGAGAAATAACATTGTTACTTGTTATAAGTGCAACAATAAAGGTCACATAGCTAGACAGTGTAGAGCTGAAATTCTAGAATACAGGAACAGGAACAGTGGCATGATCAGGTCCAAGGATCAAGGCATGGACAAGAATAGGAATATGGACAAAGAGTTCAAGAGAAGGCCCGAAAAGGAAGTTATAGACGCTGATGATGATCAGTGCCTAATGGGAGTTTTACTCCCACCCCAGAATTAATCACCTCATCAGGAGGTGGGGGAGGGACTAAGCTAAGAGGCTCATTCTTAGTCCCGAGCCCCAAAGGTGACCCTTTGCCATTGATGACAAAGGGGGAGAGATTTGAGTAAGGGGGAGAGCCTCAAGACAGGGGGAGCTGTTTATGTTGAGTTTTTTGTTGTTGAGAAGCATGGTTTGCCATCAATGACAAAGGGGGAGATTGTTGGCAATTTTGGGTTTGAGATCCTAGCTCCTTGTCTATGAGTTGTCATTGATGTCAAAAGGAAATGGCATTAATGTTAAGAGGATGTGTTGGCTTCAAAGGTGAAAGATTCCAAGAGAATCTTCTTAAGAGAATCCGGAGAGATTCCATTGGATAAGGTTTTTGGATAGGGTTTTTATTAAAACCAAGTTAAATGGTTTTTATTAAAACCAATGGAGGTTCTCTTTATTATTTAATTATTATTTAAAACCCTTCAAGGTTTTAATTAATTAATTATTTAATTAATTAAGGGAGAAAATTATTTTTAATTTATTAAAAATATTTAAAGGTTTTTAAACCTTTTTTATTCTTAATTTATTAAAATTAATTAAGGGTTTTTAAACCCTTTAGAAAGCAATTTCGATTAAATTCGAAATTACGTTTCTCTGCTGCCGACGTGTTCTAAAGTCCACGATTGGACTATAAATATGGGAAGGATCCTAAGGTTTAACTCCTCTTGAGAATTTTGAATGCATTAATTTTTGGCTGCGATCGATGCTCTGTTGACGCCGCGGAAGAAGAGAGCTCGCGTTTGAAAAACTTACGAAGTGCTTGTTCGTTGAAGTGGTAGGAAGTCTGTCTTAGACTTCGTTAGCCCCTTGTGGGCTAGTGGCAGCATAGGCTGCGTTTGGGCTTTGCGTAGGCGGAGGTCTACGTTTCGATTCCCGCGGAGGGAGCTGTGCATGGATTAAGTCACGTTTTTGTTAAAACGTATTTTGTGTCGTATTTTTCGGATTCGTCAAGGGCAGCCATTCCGTGATTTTTGGATTCTTCAAGGGCAGCCATTCTAAGGTGTGATTAATTTCTTGATATAATTTTTGGCATTGTTTAGCATTGTTTAAAAGACATAGGAGAAATAAGGGGATATTTCTTTGGTTGTATTTTTGAGATTAGTCTTTTGCTATGCTAAAGTTTAAAATGGAGATATAAGGTGTAAGTTTTGGTTGTTGTGTTTTTGACTTCTTTGGTGGTTGTTTTCAAAAGAAGAGAAGCTAAAAGGTGTACTAAGGAAAGTTTTTATATATGCTCATTTATCTTGGTTCTAACCCTAACTTGGTTGGAAGTTTGAGGGTTGTGTGTGGTGACAACTTTAAGGATCAATTTTCTTCTACTCCAATAAGGTATGGGCACATTCTTCTTATGAGTATGATTGGTGTATGTTTTCTGAAATAAGGTTGGAGTGAAAAGGTTTTCAACTAGGTTTTCTTTGATTGGGTGTAAATCCTATTTTCTGGTTTGTTGAAGACTACTTATGCATTGTTATCCTTAAGGAGAGTTTTTTGATGAATGCATAATTTCTGGTTTGAGATAGTGGAAGCTTTGTGCACTAGGGTTTGTATTTGTGAGTCAAGCTACTTGCATTGAGTTGGTGGAACCCTTGGTTGGCTAGTTTTGAGTTTGATGGTTGAGTTGCTTCCATAGAGGTTGTTTGATCAAGTTATTGCTTTACTTGATTCATGATATTGGGCTTACTCCATTGAGTTGATTTGAGCAAGTTATTCTTTGCATTTGGTGATATTGTGTTGGTGGTCGTTTTGTTCAAATATCTTTGGAGGGAAAAGGATTTCTACTTGTTTCCTTTTCTTGTGATGATTGGTTGAATGCTTCAAGGTTAATGTTGAGTTGAATGATGTTGGTTAAACCTTGTCTATAAGCATTGTTGTTAAAGCCCTAATTGGTTGAGAAAAGATATTGGTTGTGGAAAGAACATGAGTAGCATTGTTATATGAGATATTGCATGTTTGGCAATTGTTGGGTTGTGTTTCATGTTCTTGAGAAAAGCATACTACATCTATCTTATTCTTTTGAGATTGAGATTGAGTTGAGATTGATATTGGGAGTTAAGTATAGATCATATTGAGTCTCTAACAATTCTCTTTATGTTTCTATGAGTTTGAGATTAATTAAATTTTATTTGTTTGATTGAGATTGGGAGTTAAGTATAGAACATATTGAGTCTCTAACAATTCTCTTTATGCTTCTATGAGGTTGATGAATCACATTGGGTCTCTAACAATTCTCTTTGTGGGTTCATGCTAAGCAAGTTTTTTCTTGGTGAACTTGTGAGCTGTTTTGGACAGGTTCCGTTGGGGACTTGTGAGCAGGTTTTGAACAGGTTCCGTTGGGGACTTGTGAGCAGGTTTTGGACAAGTTTCGGTGGGGACTTGTGAGCAGATTTGGACAGGTCCTAGCAGAGGACTTGTGAGCTGAGATTGATAGTTCTATCAGAGAACTTGAGGATAGAGGTACATTGGTTCTATCAGAGAACTTGAGGATAGATTTGGCAAGTCTTTGAGAAGGCTTGTGGATAGAGGATTGATTTGTTCAAGAGTTGGATAGATCTGATAGAAAGAGGAAGACTTGTACTAGACCGACTGACTATGTTTGGTACAGGTTGCTGAGCTACTATGGACGTGATCATAGAAGGCAGAGGTCTCTTAGGCTAAGCATTGAGGACAGGAGGTCTTCGATGGAAAGGAGTTCCACATGCTGGCAAGAGGTAGAGATAGTTGATCTTCTAAGGGATCATATCCAGAGTAGAGGGGAAGGTATCTCCTTTGAGCAGAGGCTCATAAATTTAGATTGGGGGAAGGTTTCTCCTTTGGGCAGAGGCTCATAAATTTAGATTGGGGGAAGGTATCTCCTTTGAGCAGAGGCTCATAAATTCAGATTGGGGAAGGTATCTCCTTTGAGCCGAGGCTCATAAACATTGTAATTGGGAAGGTTTCCCAAAGAACTTTGAGATAACTTTTAGAGAAAAGTTTTGTGGACGTAGCCCAGCCATTCTGGGTGAACCACGTTAAAATTGGTGTCACTTTGTGGATGATTTTGTGCATTGCTTTGATATTGCTTTGGGTATATTGCTTTACTATTTTGAAGTATAAAGGAAAAAGTAAAAAGAGGTCTTATACTGTTCACCCCCCCTCTCAGTATAAGCTTGTGTTCTTCAATTGGTATCAGAGCGGGTGCCTTCGAAAAGTTTAACAGCTTGAAGGAAAAGCTAGTAAAGAACACAATGGATCATTCAAGTGGCAATGCAAGACCTATTCTTGATGGGTCAGATTTTGGTCTTTGGAGTGCAAGGATGAAGGTTCATCTAATGGCACTTGGGAATGAGGTATGGGAAGTGATTGAAGATGAGTACACTATTCCTGTACATGGTCCTAATACTAAAGAAGAAAGGCTCCTACATCACAACAATTCAAAAGCAATGAATGCAATCCTGAAAGGCTTACAAAAGCTAGATCTCACCAAAGTGATTCACTGCAAGACAACTAGTGAAATGTGGAATCAGTTGAAGGTGGTTCATACAGGTGATACAAATGTCAGAAAGGCCAAGTTGAGACACTTCAAAGGTATGTTTGAACAACTCAAGATGAATGATGATGAAAATATTAGTGACTACATGCTTCGTATGGATGAGGTTGTTAACTCCATGAAAGACCTAGGTCTTGAGCTTGCTGAAAATGATGTTTGTGATAAGATTTTAAGATCTCTTCCTAATAGATTTAGTGAAAATATTTTTGCTATTGAGGAAGCTAAAGATTTGGATAAATTGAAAAAGGATGAGCTCCATAGTATACTTGCAGCATTTGAGTTGAGAACTCAAGTGAAGGTTGATGTCAAGAAAGAGGCAACTTTCAAGGCTACCAAGGAATCCAAGGGTAAACAACTTCAAGATAGTGATGAGTCTTCTAGTGATGAAGAGGCATATTACAGCAAGAAAGGCAAGTTCTCTAGAAAGCACAAAAGTATGAAAAATGTAAGATGTTTCAATTGTGGAAAGTTTGGTCATTATGCTACTGACTATACTATTTCCAAGGATGAAAGTGATGAAGATAAACAGGATTCTAAGAGCAAGGATTCTGAAAAGTACAAGCATCACAAGAAAAACAAAGATGAGCATAACAATCAAGGAAAGAGGTATTCTCACAAGCACAAGAAGAGTTTCTACCTAGACAAAGCAAGTAAGTGTTCTAGTAGTGATAGTGAAAGTTCTTCAAGTGATAATGAAAATGAGATGTTGTTCATATCAGAAAAAGAGGAAGAACCGAAACATAGATTCATTATCATGAAATGTCTTAGATGTGGAAATTTTGGTCACCTTGAGGATGATTGCACAAATAATGATTTGGTTTCTAGTATGTATGAGGATGCTTCAGAAAACTATAAGGAAGATGCATGTATGGTTTTTGAAAAGGGTAGCACCTCTAGTGATAAGAAATCTGAAAAAGGCTTTGATGATTCAAAAGGAAATCAAATAAAGGATCTTGAGAGTGAACTTATTAGTGCTCTTAGTGCTTTGAAAAAGGAAAGAAAGAAGAATGCTAGACTCAAGGATAAGTTAGATGAATGTTGTATGGAGAGAGATGATCTTATTGAAAATCTTGATTTCTCTATAGCTAAGACACAAGAACTCAAGGATGAGTTAGAGTCTAAGGTTCTTGAGTATAGTGAGTTAGAACAGAAAATGGCTTCTTTGAAAGAGGAAACTAAAGAGTACAAGGATAAGCTTTACAGGTTTCAAGATAGCTCCAAAAAGGTTAAGTCACTCATCAAAGGTCAAAGAAAGACAACAGATAAAACAGGCCTTGGTTTTGTTAAGTCACACAAGGAACAAGTTGAAGAGTCTAGTAAGAGACTCCAAAAGGAAGAGAGTTCTGATGAGGAAAGTATTTCAGATCATGAGTCCTTGAATGATAGATGCACAGAAATAGAAAATAGAATTCAGAATGAGAAGAAGAAGAAGTTTTCAGGACCCAAGAGGTCAAATAAAGGAAAGTTTCAAGGCAGATGTTTTGCTTGTCACGGGTTTGGTCACATGGCTTCACATTGCATGGCTCAAGTGAAGAAGGTAAATGACAGTTTCAGAAGTGCTAGTTACTTTCAAGGGTATTGCTACTCTTGTCAATAGTTTGGGCACAAGGCAGTTTATTGCAAGGCAAATAACAGGAACAGATTTGGTCAGAACAGGGTTGGCCAAAATAGGTTTGGTCAGAACTGGTGGATTCAAAGATCAGGTTTACCACAAAGAAATAACATTGTTACTTGTTATAAGTGCAACAATAAAGGTCACATAGCTAGACAAGTGTAGAGCTGAAATTCCAGAATACGAGAACGAGAACAGTGGCATGATCGGGTCCAAGGATCAAGGCATGGACAAGAACAGGGATGAGAACAAGAACAAGAACAAAGAAAAAAAAACAAGAATATGGACAAAGAGTTCAAGAGAAGGCCCGGCAAGGAAGTTATAGACGCTGATGATGATCAGTGCCTAATGGGAGTTTTACTCCCACCCCAGAATTAATCACCTCATCAGGAGGTGGGGGAGGGACTAAGCTAAGAGGCTCATTCTTAGTCCCGAGCCCCAAAGGTGACCCTTTGCCATTGATGACAAAGGGGGAGAGATTTGAGTAAGGGGGAGAGCCTCAAGACAGGGGGAGCTGTTTATGTTGAGTTTTTTGTTGTTGAGAAGCATGGTTTGCCATCAATGACAAAGGGGGAGATTGTTGGCAATTTTGGGTTTGAGATCCTAGCTCCTTGTCTATGAGTTGTCATTGATGTCAAAAGGAAATGGCATTAATGTTAAGAGGATGTGTTGGCTTCAAAGGTGAAAGATTCCAAGAGAATCTTCTTAAGAGAATCCGGAGAGATTCCATTGGATAAGGTTTTTGGATAGGGTTTTTATTAAAACCAAGTTAAATGGTTTTTATTAAAACCAATGGAGGTTCTCTTTATTATTTAATTATTATTTAAAACCCTTCAAGGTTTTAATTAATTAATTATTTAATTAATTAAGGGAGAAATTATTTTTAATTTATTAAAAATATTTAAAGGTTTTTAAACCTTTTTTATTCTTAATTTATTAAAATTAATTAAGGGTTTTTAAACCCTTTAGAAAGCAATTTCGATTAAATTCGAAATTACG
The DNA here is from genome assembly GCA_028583015.1 of Wollemia nobilis. Lineage (NCBI taxonomy): Eukaryota > Viridiplantae > Streptophyta > Pinopsida > Araucariales > Araucariaceae > Wollemia > Wollemia nobilis. Next base: position 72,291 of record JAQPPZ010000040.1, read on the forward strand.
TTTCTCTGTCGTCGACGTGTTCTAAAGTCCACGATTGGACTATAAATATGGGAAGGATCCTAAGGTTTAACTCCTCTTGAGAATTTTGAATGCATTAATTTTTGGCTGCGATCGATGCTCTGTTGACGCTGCGGAAGAAGAGAGCTCGCGTTTGAAAAACTTACGAAGTGCTTGTTCGTTGAAGTGGTAGGAAGTCTGTCTTAGACTTCGTTAGCCCCTTGTGGGCTAGTGGCAGCATAGGCTGCGTTTGGGCTTTGCGTAGGCGGAGGTCTGCATTTCGATTCCCACGGAGGGAGTTGTGCATGGATTAAGTCACATTTTTGTTAAAACATATTTTGTGTCATATTTTTGGATTCGTCAAAGGCAGCCATTCCACGATTTTTGGATTCTTCAAGGGCAGCCATTCTAAGGTGTGATTAATTTCTTGATATAATTTTTGGCATTGTTTAGCATTGTTTAAAAGACATAGGAGAAATAAGGGGATATTTCTTTGGTTGTATTTTTGAGATTAGTCTTTTGCTATGCTAAAGTTTAAAATGGAGATATAAGGTGTAAGTTTTGGTTGTTGTGTTTTTGACTTCTTTGGTGGTTGTTTTCAAAAGAAGAGAAGCTAAAAGGTGTACTAAGGAAAGTTTTTATATATGCTCATTTATCTTGGTTCTAACCCTAACTTGGTTGGAAGTTTGAGGGTTGTGTGTGGTGACAGCTTTAAGGATCAATTTTCTTCTACTCCAATAAGGTATGGGCACATTCTTCTTATGAGTATGATTGGTGTATGTTTTCTGAAATAAGGTTGGAGTGAAAAGGTTTTCAACTAGGTTTTCTTTGATTGGGTGTAAATCCTATTTTCTGGTTTGTTGAAGACTACTTATGCATTGTTATCCTTAAGGAGAGTTTTTGATGAATGCATAATTTTTGGTTTGAGATAGTGGAAGCTTTGTGCACTAGGGTTTGTATTTGTGAGTCAAGCTACTTGCATTGAGTTGGTGGAACCCTTGGTTGGCTATTTTTGAGTTTGATGGTTGAGTTGCTTCCATAGAGGTTGTTTGATCAAGTTATTGCTTTACTTGATTCATGATATTGGGCTTACTCCATTGAGTTGATTTGAGCAAGTTATTCTTTGCATTTGGTGATATTGTGTTGGTGGCTGTTTTGTTCAAATATCTTTGGAGGGAAAAGGATTTCTACTTGTTTCCTTTTCTTGTGATGATTGGTTGAATGCTTCAAGGTTAATGTTGAGTTGAATGATGTTGGTTAAACCTTGTCTATAAGCATTGTTGTTAAAGCCCTAATTGGTTGAGAAAAGATATTGGTTGTGGAAAGAACATGAGTAGCATTGTTATATGAGATATTGCATGTTTGGCAATTGTTGGGTTGTGTTTCATGTTCTTGAGAAAAGCATACTACATCTATCTTATTCTTTGAGATTTGAGATTGAGTTGAAGATTGATATTGAGAGTTAAATATAGAACATATTGAGTCTCTAACAATTCTCTTTATGTTTCTATGAGATTTGAGATTGAGATTGGGAGTTAAGTATAGAACATATTGAGTCTCTAACAATTCTCTTTATGCTTCTATGAGGTTGATGAATCACATTGGGTCTCTAACAATTCTCTTTGTGGGTTCATGCTAAGCAAGTTTTTTCTTGGTGAACTTGTGAGCTATTTTGGACAAGTTTCGTTGGGGACTTGTGAGCAGGTTTTGAACAGGTTCCGTTGGGGACTTGTGAGCAGGTTTTGGACAGGTTTCAGTGGGGACTTGTGAGCAGATTTGGACAGGTCCTAGCAGAGGACTTGTGAGCTGAGATTGATAGTTCTATCAGAGAACTTGAGGACAGAGGTACATTGGTTCTATCAGAGAACCTGAGGACAGATTTGGCAAGTCTTTGAGAAGGCTTGTGGATAGAGGATTGATTTGTTCAAGAGTTGGAGAGATCTGACAGACAGAGGAAGACTTGTACTAGACCGACTGACTATGTTTGGTACAGGTTGTTGAGCTGCTATGGACGTGATCATAGAAGGGAGAGGTCTCTTAGGCTAAGCATTGAGGACAGGAGGTCTTCGGTGGAAAGGAGTTCCACATGCTGGCAAGAGGTAGAGACAGTTGATCTTCTGAGGGATCATATCCAGAGGAGAGGGGAAGGTATCTCCTTTGAGCAGAGGCTCATAAATTCAGATTGGGGGAAGGTTTCTCCTTTGGGCAGAGGCTCATAAATTTAGATTGGGGGAAGGTATCTCCTTTGAGCAGAGGCTCATAAATTTAGATTGGGGGAAGGTATCTCCTTTGAGCCGAGGCTCATAAACATTGTAATTGGGAAGGTTTCCCAAAGAACTTTGAGATAACTTTTAGAGAAAAGTTTTGTGGACGTAGCCTGACCATTCTGGGTGAACCACGTTAAAATTGGTGTCACTTTGTGGATGATTTTGTGCATTGCTTTGATATTGCTTTGGGTATATTGCTTTACTATTTTGAAGTATAAAGGAAAAAGTAAAAAGAGGTCTTATACTGTTCACCCCCCCCTCTCAGTATAAGCTTGTGTTCTTCAACTCTGTTTGACCCTCCAAAATGCATTAAAACAACATGGAGGCCTAGTAGCTATGAAATTGTGGTCCAGTTTTATGGGACATGATTTTGCATTGTGAAATCGCGATTGGCCTTTATGGGGTGTGATTTTGCATTTTAGGGTTTTCTCTTAAGAAAAACCTAATTTTCAAAGTTTATTTCTTTTGAGGTTTTATTTTCTTATTCCCACCAATTCTTCTTTCAAATCCACTATAAAAGGAGGGTTTGAAGTTTTCTTTTTCCCAATCATTCAATCAAGCAAGTTCAATAACACAAATAATTTTTATCCAATTTCTATTTCTTGAGGTCTTATTCTTATTATTCTACAAGAAACCTAACTCACAAGTGTGAAGTGTGATCAATTGAAGCTTTGTTTTCTACTGCATTGGATTGTGTGTTGCTACTATTGGTAGACAAGTATTGAGGCCCTAAGGAGGAAGCTACTACTTGGAGGTATCCATCTATTTTGATTGCATGTTCACTACCACTAGGTTGTTTTTGCTCTTTTTTATTTTGCATATTAGTTAGGTTTTGATTACACATCTATCAATTTACATTTTTTGAGTTTTCTCTTCACTTCTATGAAATAACGCTTGGTCATACCAGGGCATGATTTTATCAGTCTAGGAATATAACTAACGAATCTCCCAAGTTAGTAAAATACAGAACAAATCTCCCAAGTGGGTAAAGAAAATGAATATATGAGAATAAAATGTTCTCAACATCACACCAAACCACCTAAATATTACCTATTACAATTGAATATATTCATAGGGAATATTGCCCCATGAAAACAAAAAAACACACTAATAATAGAAATAAATCAAACTCCAACATAGTCCCCCTTGAAGTTGAGGGGACTGACAAGGAAGTTTCTCATCTTCAAAAATTGAGCTTTGACAACTCCCTTGGTAAACAAATCTGCAATCGCAGTCACTCCTTACGGAGTGTGATTTTGTAAAAACTATGTTTGGTGGTAAGCTACTACCCCAAATCCCTATATCTATATTATATGCTTCATATAGGCCATATTAGGGCATTTTTTTCTTCTATATTGTGCTATGCTTGTTCATATTCCAAAGGTCAAATTTTACTTCTATTTTCAAAGGTCAGCTAAAAGGGCCTATGGGGCTTGACTGCTGCACATCCAAGTATTATTGTACAATGGCCTAAGTAGCCCCCCTAATACTGATTATATTTTCCAAGTGTTTTTCAAGTTATCTTGTAGGAACATGAATTATTGATATCACTAGACCAAGGATAAAAACTTGGATCAACCACTGGATAAGATAAGTGTCCTGATTAGTCTTTAGACTATTTTTTGGGTGTATTCTATTTTTTTTATAATCCTAGATTTGATTTAAAAAGAATATATTTAATTTATTTATAGGAATTAAAATAAAAAATCATATAGTGTGTATTTAGGGTTAATATTGTTTGTGCATCTTCTCTTGAGCCCTTGTTTGAAGATTTTCAAAGAATGAATCATTATAGGGTTAGCTCGTATCTTCTTGCATATTGTATTTTTGCATTGTCCTTTATCTTTCATAGCATAGATCTAGAAAATCTAAACATAGGTGATTGTCTTGAATCGAATAAATCAAATATTCCTAAAAACCCAAAGGACTTAGAGAGAGTCCTTGAATAATTCTTGGTGAACCCTTCCTCCCTCTCTTTGACACTGAGTGTAGAGAATAATATACCCCCATAGTTCACCTCAAGGCTTCCCTATGGATATAGCCTTGAGAATCATACGTTATAGGGTGGTTTTCCCCCTCTAAACCTACACGTAAAGTTTTTATAGAATATCAATCATTAATGGGGTTTATGTACGTAAATCATAAATATTTGTTGTTCCATTTGACTGACTTGGAAACCATTTTAATATTATGTGGTATTCTTCCAATGTTACAAGAAATGAATAGATTGATTAAATTTGCAGAAGAGAGATATATCTATATCATTGATTTCATGAGGATGAGAAAGCAAATATGTATGATTATTGATAGGTTATATGTGTCCAAAGAAGATTTTACAGATCCCTTGTTTGATAGTTGGAAACATTGACAAACCTTGAAGTTTGACATCAATGATCATCTTTGTATTAATATTCATGAAAATATGATACCTCTATATTGTTATGAAAGGCATTCAAGTATCGTTATGGACAATGTTGAACAAGTTTGTGTAACACATAATAGATTTGAAATTGTTTTACACAATACTAAGAAAAAATTGTTTAAAATACCAAAATCATTGACAAGTGAGATAAGAGATTGGTTTCAAAGAGATGAGTTTCTTAAGGCCATGGGTGTGGTTAACCCTTTGTTTGGGGTTCCTTGTATTGATTACAATTCTAAACACAAGTTGTTTATTAAATATATGGGCATCCTTGTTAATCATTTTAGTAAAAGTGTGGAAGTCAATGGTGTTAAAATAAAAGATATACTCAACAAATATTTTTTAAAATAATAGTCATCATATTTTGAAAAAAAATGGTTGAGCAAACATCACTTTTGAGTAACATCTAGGATACTGTTTCCATTGCATGTTTGTGTCAAAAATTGTATCCAAGTAGTGTCTTACAAGTATGATTAGTGAATACTTTTGTTTATATAAATTATGTGAAATAATAATTTTGGGATATGTGGAAGATGAGAGAGTTTTTAGTGCACTATATTTTTTAAAATCTACGCTCCACAATAGGATGGAAAAAATTTAGAAAATTGTTTAAGAATTTATGTGTCATCATATCAGGTGGACAAATTTTTGTATAATAGAGTATTAGCATACTGGAATTCCCTTGTAGGCAGAAGGGGTACCATGAATATGATCGATAAGGAGGATAATTCTGCTTTCAATAATTAGATGGTGGAGACACAGATATCTGCTATGCTTAATAGTGATCCTGGACAAGCTATGAAGTGTTTGTTTCAACTATCTAAATTATGATTTTTGTAGTATTTCACAACAATGATATTTGACTTTCTTTATTATCATATTGCACAATATTTTTTTAGATTTATAAGATTTCAAAAAATTTGTTTATTCATTGTTGTTTTATATCACACTCTTATTTTAAAAATTGTATGTTTTATATCACATTATTTTTTAAAAAACTATATGTTTTATATCATAGTGTCTCAACTGCTTGATAAATTGTTATTTGTTATACTTTATATAATAGTATTGGTATTGTATTTTTAATGTATGAATATTAACCAACAATAATATTTCTTTTGTTGTTTGAGATGGACTTAGTAAATAATATTGGCTAAAAATAAACTAAAAAAGCAACACAAAATTATAAATGGAAACAACCTTTGAATTATGGAAGACACAAAATTAGTAAATGTCTTTTTAATTAATTTGAATAGAAATATATTACATCATAAAAAATTGTTGATTACAGTCAACTTGAAAATATTTTACACTTTGTTAAAAATGTCTTTTCCTTTATGTCATTCATTGAAACCCTGTGCCAGTAGTGCTCTAGATCTAACTAGGTTTTCTTATACTTTCTCAATATTCCCTACCAATGTGTCTTCTTCTTGGTTTGGATGTTTGAATACTATTGGAAGTATTTCTTTCACTTTATATTTCTATAGTACAAGGTCCAGATCTTCATTGAGCCTTTCCTTGATATATATTATTAAATGATTACTATCCACCACTTTTGTTTGCATTTTTTTCTTCATTTCCATTGCATTTTGTAGAATTATCTGTGTTGCATTGATATTGACTTACATGCACTTAACTTGTAATTTTAAGTTATCAAAATTTGAATGTAAAAATATGAAAACATATTTCAAAAGACTTATATGAAAAAAAAATTACTTATTTAAAAAAAATATTAAAATTTTATTGCAAAAGCAAATTAAAACATAAAAAAGCATTTTCTTACCTTAGCCACATCCCTTGCAGCCTCAACGAGTGCAACTTTTTTCTTATTGAAAACCCATTGGTTATAAAAATCTTGGGATTCCACATTAATGTTCTCTATTATATTAACTATAATATTTAAAACGTCATCATCATACACAACAACTGACTTCAGTCATCTTGATGTGGCCTGATCTAGTAGGTCACCAAGCTTTTCTAGTTCATATTGAACCAAAGAAAAAATTGAATCTCTTTTTAAAAAATTATTATATCGGGTGTTAATTTCCTTTATAAGTACCTTGGCCCAATATTTCCAATCCTTAATCACTTGTAAATCTCTAAGAACGGCATGTTTTATGATTGCTTCAATATTTTTGACTATTAAAACATTTTCATCAAAATTTACAATGTCATCCTCAGTTTCAAGATGAGGATCATTTTATTTAGAATATGGTAATGATGTATACTTAGCTACATGGGCTTATATTTGTTCTACTTAACCCTATGGATCTTGAAGCACATTCATTACCTTGAATCCTAAAATGTTGCCTTGTAATAGAAAATCATCATCGAGTTGGATATTATCCAATCCCGTGGCAGAAACTTTTTGTGTCTATGAAGTTGTGTGAAATATAAAATATGAGAACCCATACCCAAAACTTGGTTCTACCCCTTGTGATATCTATGAGAAACCATACCCAAAAATTTGTGCTACCCCTCATGATCAGTGTGAAAAAAATTATTTTCAACCTCCAACCCGCATATTACCTCTCATTTGTGTAGGTTGTCATTGTTGTGGTGGAAGCAGTTGTTGAGGTGGAAGTGGTGGTTGTGGTGGAAGTGATGGCCATATATGGCCTCTCATTTTTTTAGGTTGTCATTGATAGCCAGCTAAAAAAATTCAAAAAATTATTAGAATTATTCAAAAAGTAAAATAGAAAAAAAAATATTAGTTCAAAGTAAATACACATTCATTTACCTGAGGATGATTAAATCTATTGAATTTGGGTGTCGATGGGGTTGGTACTAGCTGCACTAGATTTAGCCTACATATTTTGTGTAAACCTAGGTGTATGATAACCCCTATGATAAGCATCTTGCCTCAAACATTTATGCAGCCTCTGTAATGGTGATACTTTTGATCCAGTGTCTTCAGAATCACCAGTTTATTCTAGCTTGTGATCCCTCAAGGAAACATCTTGTTTATTTTTTATGGTGGTTGCCCTACTATACATTTAGATTAAAATAAAAATTAAAAAAAATGTACTAAAATATTATGGTCAAATATGGACTTATTACCTTCAATTCTTGGGGTGTCATGGCAATGGTTTGTAGTGTTGCATGCACTATAGTCGGTACAGGAGTATTTTGTAAATTATGAAAAGTTTCCTATAGAGTGCTAAAATGTAATTTACACTACCCATAATGGACTGTGACTTGTTGGTTTGCAATTGCATTCCCTAAAATTCTACTATGATATGATCTAAAATATGCATGTACCAATAAAACCTCTCATGTTTCTCATAGTGAACAACATAGGCCAATGCCTAATATAGAATTTTTTATCTTCTAAGAAGAATCAGTCTTGCATGGAAGAACTCAATAATGGCCTTCAAAGTTTGATTTTGAACATCAATGATTGTTAACCCTTTTTTTTCTTGGTGGTGGAAGCTACAAAAAAAAAAGATAATAATTTACAAATTTGAAATTTTAAACATTAATAGAATTTAAGTAACAAGAATTATACCTGTCAAATATTATTATCCAATATGGTACATTGTCTTGAGGTATTATTTATCATCCAAAGATAGTGTGATATTTGTTGACACTAGAGGACAATCCCTGAAATGAAGATATATCAATATCTTAATGTTTATAGGTGTGATTATGAATGATAGATTTCTATTTCATATTTCCATATTGACTATGGTATGGTCATAGTCATAATTAGCTATGATATTGTATAGGACTTTATCATTTTTGAAATGTAGCATTGAAAGCAAGTTCATAAAACCTACGTTATCTAACCATGAAAAGTAATTCACTAATGTTTTATAATTTTTTTTGAAAAAATAATGTAATCCACCATGTCCTCTTACATGAAGGTGGCTAGGATTCACCAGGTTTTCAAAAATAATTTGCCATTTTTTACAAGTACATTTTGGGCTTGACCCGTTATGCATAACCTTGGGTGGGATACAATGTATACTATATTTTTTCTAATAATAAGAGAGATATAAATAACTTTAGAGGATGTATAGAGAATTCTTCCAGTGCCCATCAAAGGGGTTCCAATTTTAAGGAGCTATAATAGGGTTTGCTTACTAGAGGTATTGACTCAAGATCCTCAATTATAGTTGAGGAGGTATTACATTGACATCAATGTCATGTTCAAGGTAGGGTGGACTGATAGGCTGATAGGACTACTATATGCTCTAACCTCTTGTCTATTGATCAGATACAAAAGTAAGAAAATTTTGCACTAGGGGTGGGGTGATATCATTTTCCAAATAAGGGACTAGCAGATGTAATCTTCTTGGGGTCTATTAATTTTACATAGGCTCTATTAGATCCTTCATCGAGTTGTTTATGGGAAGCACAAGAACATAATTTATAATATTCTACTATAGGTGTATATATAGGAGCACCTAACTATTAGATGACCAATTGGGCTTCTAGCATATGTGGATAATGTAAAAGCACCCATAAGATTTCAACGGAACCATGTCCTTGAGATAGGGTGGAGAGCTTTCAAGGGAGTGTAAATTATAGCTTGAAAGGAAATCTATGACCTTTAGGTAGAGGATGTTATATGGCACCCTTGGAGGGATCATCTAGGGTAGGTAGAGGATGCTTTTTAGTTGGCTTAGTTTAGGAGAGTCAGGTGGTTGAAGGGTTCTTGAGGAGAATTCAAGCTATATCATCTTGATCACATATTGCATTAGTTCAATATTATTTATGAGGTTCCAATGATAGGGGATATATGGTACTATTGAATGACCCAAGAGAGGCATTTAGGTTTTGGGTATCCTCTAGATCCTAACAACTTCTTGGAGGAGGAAACAAATGACTAGCATATATCAACTTTGGAAAGAGATGACATAGGGACATGATGAGGTATTATTGATGGTATAAGTAGATCTAGATAGAGAGGATCACACTTGTGATATGAAAGCCTTGGTTAAGGCCTATTGTAAAGACCTAATGGATTTTATAGGTAGTTATTAAGAACTTGAGTTGGATGTTAAGGGATAAAACTAAACCATCTTGGGCCCTGGTTATTCTACATATTACCACAACTCTTGATATTGGGGTAGGTACTAGTAGGATCATGGAGGAGGTATCCCAATAGAAGAGGGATGCTATGAGGAGGAATATTGATCTCCTCTAGGCATAGGTGGACCAATTCACAATGACACATGATGTTACTCTTTCCAAGAGGGACAAATATTTATCATAGAGATATTAGGCTTGTGAAAAGAGGGATTAGCAAGTGTAGTTGGCTACTCAGTTATGATAGAAGATATGTTTTGGTTTCCAAGGATACCATAGTAGGGACCATGAGTAGTGATAGGATAATTTAGGCTCTTTTCAAATAGATATTCTATCTCCAGGCCCAATAAACAGCCAAGGTGGACAAGAGCACTCACTACCAGGAATTATATCATGCAATTATTCCTTTATATTATAGGTAACCATATCCTATGAGAATGCAATATTGGTCTTAATATCAAGCATGGTTAGTGACTAGGGCCTCACAATAAGTGATGTTCTGTCTACGTCAACCTATGAAGGGTGGGTCAAAGACCTAGGCCTATGAGTTCTTTGGTTATGGTTTTTGATGAGTGGTGTGAGAGCACCAATTTTTTTGTTAGGTACCTCTACTATATGGATTAGTCTAAGTGCACAATATTGAGTTATTTTGGTGCACCAAATAGTTGTATGATGATTTTGATATCTATATCTATATCTATATATATGTTGATATTTTGATTTATTGATTTTGTTCAAACTTTATGTTTGGTATGGAATTTTGTGCAAAATTGCAGATTGAGAAATTTGATGATGTGATGTATTGGTGATATGTTATGATGCATATGATAGGTATATATATCTATATATTTGGTTTTGTAGTTGGAATTTTTGTCAAATTATTTTGATTTGGAAAAATCTAAGAGTGAAAATGGATTTTAGCAAAATTTTAAAGATTTTTTTTGACAAAAATACATGTGAGAGATGAATTTGATTAGGGATTTTAAGATTAATAAAATTTTTTGAGGTTTATTTTGAATATTTTAAACAAATTTAATGATGGTTTTAAAATTTTGATGTTGATGTTTACATGATGAAGATTTTAAATATGAAAGAAATTTATTGAAATATGGAAATGATTTAATTTTTTCATTTGAGATATGTGTCATGTTAGTAGATGTATATGAATACCCTAAGAATGGTTTGGATAAGTCTAGGAAGAGGATAAATATTTTTCATAAAATTATTCCTTTTGAAAAAAAAAGAAAGAAAATAAGATAGTTGCATGCATGCAATTTTGTTTGATGTTTTTGTCTGTTTGCAAATGAGATATTTATAAGGTGGATCAATGTGCTCATCAGTTTGGGGGATCTACTTGGAAGTGCTTCTAAATTGATAATTTGCTTTAGTGTGGTGTCATTATCCCCTAAGAAGTGGCTTGATAGCTTGAGTAATGGACAAGCACTTAGGAAACCAAGACTGATAACATTTTTAGGTAGTCTATGCCATTGCATAGTTTATGTGCTTATTAATTTTTTATTAGCTCCTAAGCAGTGACTCTTCTAGCCTAAAAAATAGACAAGCACTTAGACAAGCTATTACTTATACGTATTCTATGCTTTAGATAGTCTATATCTATATGATATAATGCTTTTGTATAATCTATGTTTATTATAATTTTTGGTAGTCTATGCTCATATAATAAATACCTTTGGAACAATCTATATCTATATTATCTAATGCTTTTGTATAATATATGTTTGTTATGATTTTGGATAGTCTATTTCCATATGATAATGAATTTATTTTGGATATATCCATTTAATAATATGCTTTGAAAAATATATGTTTGTACAAAGATGCATTGGATAATCTATGTCTATATGCAAAATGTTTTCTGGATAGTTTATATCTATATAAGATAAATATCTTTTGAATAGTCCATTTCCTTATTGGTTTTGTGTCTTTATGTTGAATTTCCCAGTTATGGGGATCATTATGATGATATGAGTGTACTATTGCTATCATAGTTTTATATGGGTGAATTGTGTAAAAAGTAGAAGCATGCAAGTTTATTGCCTTTAAGAATTATATACTAATCTAAAAAAATGTAGGTGTGAGGAGATCTCATGAAAATCCTAGTGGATCTATTGGTGCTAAAATACTTATAGGGCTATCCACACCTCAACTGGTGTGTTTTGGATTTGATGTATGATATGTTGAGGGTTTAATGAGGAGTGTTTTGGGTTTGATGTATGATATGTTGAGGGTTTCATGAGGAGTGTTTTGGATTTATTGTACAAGCACCTAAGTTTTAGTTTTAGAGCTAAATACTAGAATTAAAAAGGAAACTAGAATCTAATGATGCATAAGATAAACGATGCAAAATACAACTCTTAATAGAAATAATTTTTTCTTTGAATGAAAGATATTCCTATATTACAAGAAAGTCAACATTTTTCTTTGAGGCAAGGGTTAAAGAGAATGCACAAAAAAATATGCAATTTGTGTTTGAATGCCTAGAAATTTTAAAGGAAACACACAAAAAAATATATATCCTAGCTTCTTTTATTCACCTTTAATTTTATAAATTACAACCTAAAATAAAATAAGAAAAAAGTGGTTCTTTTTATCCTTTCTGATGATTTTATATGAAAACAAAGAACAAAATCAACAATAGATAGTATTTATTCTATAAAAATTCATAAATAAAATTACCTCAATTGGTGACTAAAGTGATTTTGCACCTTGTAAATCCTAACAACAAAATCAATTTCACACCCTAGAAAGACCAACTGCAAACTCACAGAACCTACAAAACAAATAAGAAAACTTAGAAAAATGATTAGTTTTTCAAGGGTCTACTATGGCAAGTGGATAGTAGGACTATCTAGTTGAGCAATCAAACCTTAGAGGTCCCTTATATTATCTAAGATAAATGTAAAGGAGAGTGGCCAAATGTACATGGAAATTGATTTTTATAGTCCACAATTATGGGGTACAAAATCACTCTATGGATGAAAAGAAAATTTGTGGCTCTATTATATAGGGCATGAAATCATTATTGGATAGAAATACATGAATTTGAATGCAAAAATTGAAGGGTTATTATATGCTATAGGTCTTAGGCACCTTCCAAAGGGATAATATGGTAAAAAATACTATAAAAATTCATCAAAAGAGGGATAGGAATATGAAATTTTTTATAAAAATAAGTGGAGATGATGTATGCTTGTAAAATAGAAAATTTTTGAAGATGAAAGTAAGATGAATGTAAATGAACAATATTATTGGTTAAATAAATAGATTAAAAGGAACTAACTATCAAATTAAAGGCCTAATAGCATTGAAAATAACAAAGGATAAGACAATATGAATGAGCAGAAGAAATGGTAAGCAAGGTAGGGTGCAAGAGCACAACCCTTGAAGAAAAATTGCCTCTCTTCATTGGATCTTGATGGTGACCTTCTGCTTATGATTGGATTCTTGAAGGTTGATGATGATGATGCCTCCTTGACATTTTCTTGAGAACTTGATTGGTTGTCAAGTGCTTGAGAAGAACTTGCTTGCTTGAGAAGAGAGCTTAGCTAAAATCCTACAAAATTTTGATTCTTGAAAATACTTGATAAAATGGCTATCCCAAGGATCCTATTTATATATTTTTAATGGTCTTAGAAGAGAGGTAAAATATTTTGAATTTTAAAAATATGGGGAAATGAATAGACCTTGATGAGATTACTTTGGGTTTTACAAGATTGCATGGGGATTTTATGGAGGATTTTGAATCCTTGGTCTTTGTGAAATAGACATTGCAAGGGTGTAGGCATGACATGCTATTAATAACACAAGGCTCAAGGAAGATGGAGAAATATTAGAAATTGAGATTCTGAATTGATAGGGTAATTTTGTGATTGAGCTTCGAGCACCATGATATCATTGATTTGACCATTGGAGGTCAGCTAGGCAGGAGGAAGGAAATTTGAAATTTTGTGATTTCATGCTCTGGGTTCAAATTTGCATCTTGCAATTTCATGCCCTAGAAATATAGGGTGTGATATCATGACAACTAGACCTATATACATTTTTTTGCATTTTTGTGGATCAAATGATATTAGAATATAGGCAAAACCATACTTGTTGGAAAGCTATTTTTGAGCCCAATCTAATGGTAGTGGTTTTGGAAAATTTTATAAATATTTTATGGGAGACAATTTATCTAAAAAAATACCTTACAATTTGAAGAGATAAATGCTCAATTTAGATCTTTTAAAGGTGAATTTGGTTTGGTTGGTTAGAGGGTCGATGTATGAGGATGACTGGTGAAAATTGAAAACAATTGGGTCAATTTTTAGTGTATATAGTATGCACGTGTCCATCACATGCTATCCAATTCTTAGAACTAGTCCTCAATATTATTTTTAATATGTGAATGTAAATACATATGTGATACAAACACAAGCCATAAAGTCATGATGATTCTTTTGAAAGATTCACTACCTCAATTACCTAGCTAAAATTCAATCTATAATGTGATCTATCCTAACTAGGATTATTATGCAAAAATATCAAATCTTTCATCCACAAATAATTATCCATAATAACAATCCACAAATGAGGGAGATATAGATAATACCCTTAAGGTAGGAAAACACCAATAATACTCCTTAAGTAAGGAATCACTCCATAATATCTCCCAAGATGAGAGTGCCACTTATGGAGGATAAAGTACCATAAGCCACATCGTGGGCAAATATGATTACATATGATTGATATCCATGATGATTACAATGACAAATATCTCTTTTTTATATATCCATATTCTTATTCTACTTTGGGGAGCCTACTACTAATATAATATTATATTATAATATAATATAATATTATGTTATAATACAATCAACATTGGGTTATGTATGGACCATGCCAACCCTTATACAATATAATAATATATCCCTAAATATCTAATCCTATGTACCCTAACATGCCACCCTTCTTAGAAATGTTTCATCCTCAAACCATGTGAAGAAACAAGATAATATGTTTTTCTAAGCAATGTTAGCAACTAGTACCAATCTCTATCATCCATCCATACAAGTGAAACACGATTTGTGGTGGTCGTTGTTGATGCTAGTATGCCATTTTTCCACTTGAGTAACCAAATCTACTTTGTTTACTCCACACTTCGGTTGATTTATTTTGATAATTTGAATGATGGGTCCACTTGTTCCTTGATGCTTATGAACCCCTCTAAAAACTAGGATCACTATGCTTTCTCTACCAAACACTGCCATAGTTGGTGCCCTTATGATTCCATGTAGAACCATAATATTATTGCCTTGAACCATACCTCCAAGATTGTTTCCGCTTATGGTGGTGTGGATGGTGATATGGTGCAACCTTAACTTGATGTTCTACCTTATTTGACTTCTCAAAATTTGGCTCCATTGTTTTAAATTCTTCTACACATTGTTATTTTATGTTCTATTTAATTGGTGTGTCCTTGTGCTCTTCTATCAAAGCTTCCTCATACTCTGATACTATTATTTCCATGGACTCAGTTGCTACTACTTCTTCCATGGACTTTGTTGCTACTACTATCTTATTGTATTCTATTTCAAGTTCTACAATTTATTTCTCTACAACCACTTCTTGATTTTACTTGGATCCTTGCTTCTTAAGCTAAAAATATCCTCCAATATTATCTTCTTTTTTTGTACCATAACTTCATTAACTTCTTTTGCAAATTAATGTTAATAATACCCAAAGAATCTAACCAAGGATAAAAAAGAACAATATCCTCATCATCCATCTGAACAACATGAAAATATGAATGTAAAACATATTTATCCATGGTGATCTTCAAATATTCAAAAATTTGAACATTCTCACCCTCAATATGTGTGTCCTTAATTTTTGTTGCTTGAACTTGCAACCTCTTAGCCAAGGAAATATTAATAAAATTATATCTGCTACTAGGGTCAATGGAAATAATAACTTATTCTTTTTTAATGCTTCCATGAACCTACAAAATAGAATTTTTAGATTCAAACAAATTCCTTTGTCCACTTTTTAATTTATATTCTACCAAAGGTATGGTTTCATATATTTGCATACTGACATCTTTTTTTATCTTCTACCACTTGTTTGAAATTTGCTAGCTTTCTTTTTAATTCCTTTTGTTATTTTTGAAGCATGTTTATATATTCTTCATATCCTTTGATGGTGACCTAAAAACTAGATATTATTTTGTATGGGTCCCATTTACTAAATAATGCATACCTCATTTCCTCCCAACTGAAGTTAGATTTATTAGAACTATTATACCAAGAGAGAGTTGCTCCTCTAAGGTAGCGTGGAAGAATTTGGTTCCAAGTAAAATCATATTTATAAAAATACAAGTCTCTAAATAGTTTCCACCACTCTCTAATATTAATATCATCTTTTCCAAAAAATAATTGTAGCTCCATAAGTTCACACCTCAAGATAATGCAAATCTAGGGTTTCATGAAAATATATATCATGGCCTAATTCAAACTAGGGTTTTATAAAAATATATATATCTCTAATAATTTGAAGCTAAAATTCCATATAAAGCATTAGATCTACATTTCTTCTTCCAAATAAATTAAATTGCAACTGATTTGCTTACCCGAACTCACAAATTTTATCTTACGAAAAAATTGTGAATTGAAAATTCATCACTACCCTTGTTTCATATGGTTGACTTCATAAGGTTGTATCTCCCTTAATATTGTTCATATTTCCTCATATGACCACTCATTTTAAAGATATTCAAATTCTGCACAAAATGATCCAAGAATTGTCTAAATTCGATAAACTTTCACATAGATATGACTCCTAAAATTTGAGATATTTTTCCAGACAAAATTCTGCAAAATTTATCATTGTCCTTGTTCTATATGATTGTCTTCAAAAGGTTGTATTTCCCTTAATACTAATTGGATTCCTTCATATGACCACTCATTTTAAATCTCTTCAAATTTTTCATAAACTAATCCAAGAATCACTTGAATCAAATAAAATTTAGTAGAGATATGACTCCTAAAAGATGAGACATTTTTCTAGAAAAAAATTTGCCCTAATTCTACAATCCACAAAAAATAACCCCCACTTTGCCAAAATCGTTGCTATGATACCACTTGTTGTAGAACTTTATTATCATTAACATAAATCATTCATCCATATGTAAAAATATCAAATCATTCATCCACAAATAATTATCCATAATAACAATCCATAAATGAGAGAGATAGATAATACCCTTAAGGTAGGGAAACATCAATAGTACTCCTTACGGAAGGAATCACTCCATAAGATCTCCTAAGATGAGAGTGCCACTTAAGGAGGGTAAATTCCCATAAGCCACTTCATGGGCAAAGACGATTACATATGATTCATCTCCATGATGATTACAATGACAAATATCTCTTTTTTATATATCCATATTCTTATTCTAATTTGGGGAGCCTACTACTAATATAATATTATATTATAATATAATATCACATAATATAATATAATATTATAATACAATAATCCTTGGGTTATGTGTAGCTCATGCCAATATACAATATAATAATATATCCCCAAATATCTAATCCTAGGTACCCTAACATTCAAGTTATAAAAATACAACAGAAGAAGCATGAAGCCAAAAAATTAGATTTGGATACTCAAGTAACAAAAAGGCATATCGGCATCAATGTATTTCACTTGTATGGATAGATGATCGATATTGGTACCAGTTTCTAACATTTCTTAGCAAAACATATTATCTTGTTTCTTCACATGTTTCAAGGATGAAACATTTGTAAGGAGGGTGGCATGTTAGGGTACCTAGGAATAGATATTTGGGGATATTATTATATTATATAAGGGTAAACCAAGGTTGATTGTATTATAATATTATATTATATTATAATTTATATATATTTGTGAATGATTTCTATTAATGAGAATATAGTTTTATAATAGATTTTCCATTATGGTACTTCATCTAGTTAATTGGTAAGGATATGGGCTTGAATGACATGAATAGGGCATGGTATCATTAAACCTTCATTTCAAAAGGCGTATGACCATTTTGGCCTAGGCTATAGGCCACAAACTCCCTCCTCCTCCTTCAAACAATCTTTTAAATGACTCACTTTAGAGGATAATGAGGAAGAGGAGGTTAACAATGATAGTAATTCTAAGGATGATTTGTATGAGGAACACAAAGTAATATCAATTGCCTCAAATAGATCTGAATAAGAATAAGCCCCAGTCATACCATTCATTATGGAATATGAGTATTACCTCCATATATTTCCCATTTATCAACCTGTATTACGGTTGCTTCTTCCATGAGAGCAACTTTATCCACCTACAAAACCACCACTGCCACCTTGGCCACTTTAGAAAAACTGATGTAATATATGTAAATAAAAAAAATTAAATAAAATACCATAGCACCATCCATATTTTCAATCACTCAACCATTCCAAGTGTCTCAAGCAATATCAATTGAACATCAAGTTTATATTTGAATCCAATAAAGCATTTGATATATAACTTGATTCTATAATAGGCCTTGACCTTTATATCATTGGAGGAAACCTTTGAGGATTGATAGTGTGGGCACCAAAATGGGGATCCTATTAGGGGAAATTCCTGCACCCTTAATATATTTTTCACATTGCAAGACTTCCTTGATCCAATCAGCACTATGGAATTTGGTGGATCCACCTCTTTAACTCGAGAAAATATTATCCTAAGACTCTAGACAGATCGAGTAGGGTAAGGAAACCCCAGAGGTGAGCCTACAATATTTCTTATATGCTCATGCTCATCCAGATTTGCAAAAAATAAAATAAAAATGCAACATAAAAGTTGACCAAGCTTTGAAGTAACTCCCAGCTAGTGCTTCAAAAAGTAGACCGATGCCTTATCCATTGGGAAATTGTAGCAAAACTTAAAATATGGTGAAGAGAGAAGGAGGGAGAAGATAAAACTAAGCCAACCACATTCATTCAAATAATGCAACAAAGGTGATTAAGCATGCCAATGAAATAAGATGCCATTTACACATTCAAATGATGTAACATGTAAATAGGACAACAAGAAAAATTGCACATAGAACTACTGAAAGGAGGAAGTAGGATTGTATTATCCAATAAATCATTACAATGGGAGTCTGATCAGTGTAATCAGATCTCACTAAGAAAATACAAATGAGTTCTCCATTCAAATGATGCAATAGAGAACTACAACTCTTTGTTCAAATGATGTAACAAAGAGCCTCTTGGCTTCTAGTCCCAACCACTAGAACTGATCTCAGTAAATTGGACACCTCCTCAGAAAAAACCTGCACAATAATGGGGAAGAAAAAATGGGTAACTAGACAAGACACACAAAGGAAAATACAACCGACAAGGATGGGCACTCTGGTATACCTCTCGCAAAATTACTATGCAAAAACTTGATGATGTTTCCTATTGCAGCAACTCTCTTAAATAGCTTGATCACTTGGTCCATAATTGCGAAAACTGTAACTACCTTGATGATGGCCCATAATTGGAAATGATCCATAATAGCCACTATCTCCATCACCTTTAGGTTTTTATTTTTTATTTTATTTTATTTTTTAGGGTTTAGGGTTTAGGGTTTTGAGTTTAGGGTTTAGGATTTTAATTTTAGGGTTTAAGGTTTTTAGGCTTAGGGTTTAGGGTTTTCAAGTTTAGGATTAATTTTTTTTCCCCTCTTTTTACAATGCAAGAAACCCTAAAATAAAACCCTACATCTTAAAGCCCTAAAGATAAGAAATTACTATTTTTGGAAAATTTACCATTTTTAGCCAAAAATAACCCTATTTTTAGTAAGTCACCAAAAAATATTGGATGGCCCTAAAAATTAAAACCCATCATCGTATCACCCATATTAAGCCTTCTATAAAATATCAACACCTACCCATGTCTAGAAGTAATTCTTTTTTGGAATTTTCTAAAAAACCACTAAAATCCATTTTTGGGGCACTAGATGAAGGAATTAAGGCTCAAAAAAATATCAAAAAGGCCTAAAAATGGCAATCTAAGCCTATTTGTGGCCTAGCCATGTCATTTTACTCCTCATTATCCATATCCCTATAAAATTTCAAGCCGATCCAATGGTCGGATCAAAAGTTATGCCCTCCGAAAGATAGGCTCCTCCATCAACCTTAGTTAGGCCAAACATTTACTAACAAAAATACCTTAGGAAAACCAAAACAAAGGCCTAACCTTGGTGACATAAAAACTTTCATTGCTCTTGGAGGGTGAAACAAGACTTCAAAAGGACCAAAAATTTGCAATAATTGGAAAGGACTCAAATGGGTATTGCAAATTTGAAAAGACCATAGGACACCAAAAATTCAAAAATTTGGGGTAAACTCAAGTTGGATTTTGAGGATCCAACACAAGCTCTGACTGGGATAGGTGATGAAAATACTCTTTAACAATGAATCACCTGAGAACTCCAAAATATCCAATAGACCACAAGGACTCAAAAACTAAACTAATCACCTAACATGAACACCTTAATCACCTAAAAAGGACACCTTAATCACCTAGAAAGAACACCTTAATCACCTAAAAAGGACACCTTAATCACCTAGAAAGAACAAGAATGAAACACACATTTTTTTTTTAGGCTTCTCAAGCCCTCTGTGCAGAATGATACAATTTCAAATGCTGGCCATTGATAGGAATTGAAAATTTTGTACCATCTAGAGTTTGCAATTTGTAAGTATGTTGGCCTACATTCTGAAGGATTTGATAGGGGCCAAGCCATTTGGGTTCCCACTTCCCCTTCTCACCATGCTTTTCATTTTTTGGGTCTCAGTACACTATATCTCCTCCCTGAAAAGGTTTAACCTTGGATTTCTTATTGAACAATTGCATTATTTTGTGAGCCTGCTCAACTATCTTCATTAATGCATCCTTTCTATCTTCTTGCAACTTCACAATTTGATCAAGTCTTCTTTGCAAGACATTTGGATTATCATGATCCAGAAGAAGCAAAGATAAAGCATGACTCTCCACTTGAGGAGGTAATAGAGCATTCTCACCATATACTAGTTCATAAGGAGATTTTCCTGTGCTTCTTTTGATAGATATTCTATCAGCCCATAAAGCAAACTTTAGCTCATTATCCCAACTTCTTTTGTTTATACCTAATGCTCTTCTGATTCTTGTGATCAAATTATTATTTGAGGATTCTACTAAACCATTCCCTTGAGGATAGTAATTTGTAGAATGAGAAAGCTCTATGTTGTACCTAGCACAAAATTGAATCATCTCAAAATAAGTGAAGTAGTTACCATTGTCTATGACTATCTTCCTTGGAACCCCAAATCTTGTCAATATGTGCTCTTCTAAAAACTTGATGACCACTTATGTAGTGGATTTCTTGAGAGGTGTTGCTTCTACCCACTTGGTAAAATAGTTTGTTGTTGTAATGATCCACCTATGACCTCTAGAAGAATTGGGGTTAATCTCACCTATGAGATCTATTCCCCATTGAGTAAAAGGAGCTTCCACAATCACTGGCTTTAGGGGCATGGCTAGAAAATTCTTCTTTCCTACAAAAATTTGATAGTTATGACAACTCCTAACAAACTGGTAAACATCCTTAAATAGGGAGGGCCAATAATAACTAGCTCTCATGATCTTGTGAGCAGTAGCATTTGGAGCAAAGTGACCCCCACAAAAGCTAGAATGATATTCTTTCAGCACTTGAGTGATCTCTTTCTCATAAAAATAGAGAAGCAACACACCATATGGATGCCTCCAATACAGTCTTCCTTCTTGAATGTAATACCTTTGAGCCAATTGCTTGATAGACTTCTTTTATTTTGGGGTATATCTCCTAGAAATGACAAGTTCTAAAGGTAAAAGATAATGCCATCATACCACCTACAATCAAAATTATCAACTGCTCTTGCTTCTTGTTGCTCATCTACTGCAATAGTGTTATTCATAGCCTCCCCTTCTTTGTTAGCTAGATACTTTGCCAATCCCTATCCTCTAACCATTTGTACTACTTTGAATTCCACATCATACTATAGCAATTTAGCCATCCACCTTGTAGGACTACCTAAAGGTTCAGTCTGAGTGAAAATATCTTTAACAACAATGTAAGGGATACAGGCTATTACCTTGTTGGATCCAAAAATGCACTTGAAATGATCTAAAGCTCTGATTAATGCATAAGCTTGTTTTTCCAGCAAAGAAAATTTCAATTGAGCACCCTTCAATCCTGTGCTCATAAAGGCTATAGGCCTTTCATTTTTCTCTTCATCTTGTTGAGCTAGAACTGCAACAATAGTGTGTTTTGAGGCATATGAGTAGATCTTGAAATATCTAGAATAATCTGGGCAATTCAATACTGGAGCCTGAGTAATTGCATCTTTGATATTCTAAAAAGTTGTAGTATTTTCCTCTGTCCATATTATTTCTCCATTTTTCTTGATCATGTCATTTATTGGCTTGGCAATCTGAGAAAAATTAGGGACAAACCTCCTAATAAAGTTAATATTTCCAAAGAATGATCTAACTCCCTTAAGATTCTTAGGAGGGGGAATTTTAGCAATGGCTTCTACTCTTTGTGGATCAATGCTAATCCCATATTTTGAAACAATATGCCCAAGTAGTTTACCTTGTGTGGCCCCAAACACACATTTTCTAGGATTCAAAGATATGCCAAACTCCTTGCACCTGTCAAACACTTGAGTTAGATGTGCAAAATGATCTTCAAGATTTTTTGAAAAAATTGTAATGTCATCAAGATATACTACCACTATCTTGAACATCAATCCCTTAAATGCAACATCCATTGCTCTCTAAAATGTTGCCCCTACATTCATCAATCCAAAGGGCATCCTAAGATATTCAAATGTTCCCCATGGTGTAGTGAAAGTTGTTTTGTGTCTGTCTTCTAGATTCACTGCAATCTGATTGTAACCTGAAAAGCCATCCAATAAAGATATTCTTGATGACCCAACCACTGCTTGAAGCAATTGCTCCATATTTGGAAGTGGATAGTTGTCTTTGAGAGAGCTCTTATTCAGATTCCTAAAATCTACACAAAGCCTGATCTCACCATTCTTTTTTCTAACTAGAACCAGGTTTTCCAACCAAGTAGAAAATCTCACCTTCCTGATTATCTTGGTATCCAGTAACTTCTACACTTCTTTCTACATAATTGGATGCAAAGTGGGATTGAACTTCCTTTGTTTTCTTGAAAGGCTTGGTATATTTCTGAAGGGGTATTATGTGAGTCATTACCTTTGTATTGAAGGTCTTCAGATCTTCATAACTCCAAGCAAAAATATCCATGTTCTTTTTTCAAAAATTTGATATATTGTTGCTTCTCTTTTCCTAATAGAGCTTTATTGATCCTAACAATCTTGGGCTCTTCCTCTATTCTGATATTAACTTCATCTACCTCAGATTCCTGAACCAAAGTTTTATATGCTCTATCAAAGTCATCAAACAAGCTCTCTAAAGACACCAACCCCCTAGGGATCCTGTTGGTCTTTAGTTGTATGAATTATGTAGGCTCTCCAATAACATCCTTCAATTTTTCTTCATCACTTTCATCACAAATAACATCAAAAAACTCATTTTGCATAGTCATAAAATCATTAATGTGTATATCATCATGAAAAACTTGTAAATATACCACATTATCTAGGATAGATGGCTTATAAAAAGATATGGTTGGGAACATTTCCATAAACCAAGTGTCTATCTCAAGGTTTTCTTCTCTATAATGGCCAATAGATTAGCATTGTGATTATGTGCTCTAGGAATAAATTGCAGATCAAAAGCCAAAAATCTATCTATTTCATCCAACATTGTCTACTTATATTGCTTTAATCTAGGGTGCTTTGTTTGATATCTCCCTTTGATCTATTGAATTATTAGCTCAACATCCCCACTAACTTTGAGGTAATTAATACCCAGTTCCTTGGCTTTCCTTAGCCCTAGCAATAAAGCTTCATACTCTACAACATTATTTATACAAGAAAATTCTAACCTGTATGGTATGCCAAGATAGTTGCCATTGATGTCTATCAACAGTACTCCACTCCTACTCCCCTTTAGATTTTCCCCCCAACATAGTCCATAACTCAAAAGTCAAAATTCTATCAATTTCTACATCTACTTCAACCTTCAATTTTGGATCCATATTCTGAGCATCAAGTACTTCCAACAAGAAAGGAGAATGCCAGATAGAGTAAACCCCCATGTCTTTTTCCTCAATAGAATTCATGACATTAACCATATTATCATTAGGATCTCTAAATTCAACTGAATACCTATTGAAGGGTTCTCTTTTCAATATCACTTTTTCCTTACCCTGCATTGGAATAGTGGCATATGACCAATCCAACTGAATAGTACCACCTAGTTGCTCTACCCAATGCCTAGAGAGTAATATGGAAAATAAAGGGTCCACATCTACAACTGCAACATCCATCACCACTCCTTTCTTAGGATATTATTCAATATGGACAAGAAGTCTAGTGATAATGCCTACACAAGGTACTCTCCTATTATCCATGATAAAAATAGGAGGGTGCTCTTTCTGACAAATCAAGCCTAACTGATCAACTACTTATTTTGACATTACATTCATGGAAGCACCACTATCAAGCATGTAGTTATGAATAACATATTGGTCTCCATAGCCTGATGTATACCTTAGTGAGATGTAAAATGGCTTAACTAAATATGGGGCTTTGACTACATTATTCACAAGGCCTATGGGATTTTGAGGTTGTCCTCCTGACTGATCAGTTAATTTGAAGGCTCTACATACCTGATATCGATACTTTGGAATAGTCATTAATTCTCCAAAAGTGATGTTGACCTTCTATTTGGAAACCTCTAAACCTAGATCAAATTGATCTTTCTTATCATCAATTCCTTTTCTAGTTTTTTGATTAGCCAAGTCATTTTGTTACTTTTGGATAATCTCCTCTACATCAGGCTCTTCAAGAATCATTTGCAGCTTCATATGATTTACCTTTTTCTATGAAATCACTCTTGTAGATTTCTCCTTTTGTGCAGGCCCTTCATCAACTTTTTCCTCCACTATTCTATTCCTGATATTGATAGCATGTATTCTTTCTAAAGACTCAACCTCTTCTATTGTAGGTACAAGCTTTCCTTGCTTCATTCTATCAAATCTAGTATTAGCAAGCTCACTTGAGGTTGATGCCTCTCCAAATACCAATGCTCTTTGCTCAAGATTATTGGCACATATGTCCATGTCCCTTTCAAATTCCTATTCTCTAGTTTCATCCTCCTGAGTCTAACATACATTAATTCTAATATCTTCATCTTCAGATTCAACATTTAAATCAACATTAGAATGCATACTTAGATAAATACCACAATCAAAAGGGTTATGTGGTGCATCATAGGTAGAGAAATAAAAGGGATGATATGATGCTATATTATTTTATGGCATGGGATTTGGAATAGAATCTAGATCTCTCTCTACTTCTTTCTTTTTCCAATTCCCATTCTGATTCTTGTTTCCCTCTTCATTTCCATTGTTATTCCAGTTTCTATTAAAATTCCTTCTAAAAGGAGGCATGTTATCTTCCTGTTGTCTATTATTACCCTATGAAGTTTTTGCACTATTGTCCTTACCTTTTTCAAGTCTAGCCAACCTGTTATTCAAAGTAGTAAACATCTCACTCAACTGATTAGCTATTTTGTTCATAGGATCCTGATCTATTTTCTTAGGGATAGAGAACTCAACCTTCTTGGGCTTCCTTTTAGGTTGATTGGGCTCTAAAGAGTATGCTTTCATCTTACCACTATCAATCATATGTCTCTCTATTTCAATAGCCCTTTCCATACATATATCAATGGTAGTTGTTGCTTGTTGTCTCAGCTCATAACTAAAATCTCCAAGGAAAGCATTTTTGTAGAAACAAATGGACTGATCATCATTTGGCCTTAATGCTACTGGAATCTTATTTCTAGTCTTAAAGAATCTTCTATTGAAATCTTCCACTGATTCATTTTCTTTCTTTTTCATGGTAGCCAATTCTATCAGCAAGGATTGTTCATTCTTCCTCTCTCCATATTTCCTAAGGAAAGTGTGCTCTAGCTCTTGAAAATTATTGATAGTACCAGATCCAAGGCTGTTGAACCATTCTCGAGCATCCTTCTCTAAATTTTGAAAGAACAATCTAAGGACAACATCTTCATCATCCACCTCAAGACTATCCATGGCATACAGAAAATCCCTAACATGATCTTCACCGGTGACAACATTGTTCCCTTGAAATTTAGGCAAGTACTTATGAGCTTTACCAGGGAGAGGATTTAGATTTGTAGGTAAAACAAAGGCTCTATATCTATTGGTCCTCCACTGATTAACATTAGCATTGGCATTTTGATTGATATTTTGATTTACATTGACATTTTGATTTGCATTAGGAGCTACCATACTCACTACAAGTTGATTCACTATAGGTACTTGGTTTACATTGGAAGACTGGTTGAAACCAAGATTTAGGCTAGAAACATAAATAGTATGAATTGGAATTGAATATTTTCTATGAGACTTGAAGAATACCTCAGGATTTGGCACTCCAGCAAGCACTTCTTTACCACTTCTTCTTGTAGACGCTAGATCCAACTCCTTTTTTTATTTTTAAATTTCTGAGTTCATTTGGAGTCACCAACATAGATGTGCAAAGAAGGAACAAGATCTTCAACAATACTTGGGCCAAGATTGCTCAGCTTGATATTCACTCAAATATCAAAAATTTCATTCCAAGAAAGACTATGAGAAAAACAAACTCAAAATTGTATTGAGTCTTCCCCAACAATGGTGCCAAAAACTATTGGGGGAAATTCTTGCACCCTTAATAGATTTGTCATACTACAAGACTTCCTTGATCCAATCAACACTATGGATTCTAGTGGATCCACCTCTTTAACTTAAGAAAATATTATCCTAAGACTCTAGACAGATCGAGTAAGGTAAGGAAACCTCAGAGGTGAGCCTACAATATTTCTTATATGCTCATGCTCATCCAGATTTGCAAAAATAAAATAAAACTACAACATAAAAGTTGACCAAGCTTCAAAGTAACTCCTAGCTAGTGCTTCAAAAAGTAGATCGATGCCTTATCCATTGGGTAATTGTAGCCAAAATTAAAATATGGTGAAGAGAGAAGGAGGGAGAAGATAAAATTGAGCCAACCACATTCATTCAAATAATGCAACAAAGGTGATTAAGCATGCCAGTGAAAGAAGATGCCATTTACACATTCAAATGATGTAACATGTAAATAGGACAACAAGAAAAATTGCACATAGAACTACTGAAAGGAGGAAGCAGGATTGTATTATCCAATAAATCATTACAATGGGAGTCTGATCAGTGTAATCAGATCTCACTAAGAAAATACAAATGAGTTCTCCATTCAAATGATGCAATAGAGAACTACAACTCTTTGTTCAAATGATGTAACAAAGAGCCTCCTGGCTTCGGTCCCAGCCACTAGAACTGATCTCAGTAAACTAGACACCTCCTCAGAAAAACCTGCACAATAATGGGGAAGAAAAAAGGGGTAACTAGACAAGACACACAAAGGAAAATACAACCGACAAGGATGGGCACTCTGGTATACCTCTTGCAAAATTACTATGCAAAAACTTGATGATGTTTCCTATTGCAACAACTCTCTTAAATAGCTTGATCACTTGGTCCATAATTGCAAAAACTATAACTACCTCGATGATGGCCCATAATTGGAAATGATCCATAATAGCCACTATCTCCATCGCCTTTAGTTTTTTTATTTTTAGGGTTTAGTTTTGAGTTTAGGGTTTAGGGTTTTGAGTTTAGGGTTTAGGTTTTGTTTAGGGTTTAGGGTTTTTAGGTTTAGGGTTTAGGGTTTTCCCCCCTTTTTACAATGCGAGAAACCCTAAAACAAAACCCTACATCTTAAAGCCCTAAAGATAAGAAATTACTATTTTTGGAAAATTTACCATTTTCAACCAAAAACAACCCTATTTTTAGTAAGTCACCAAAAAATCTTGGATGGCCCTAAAAATTAAAACCCATCACCGTATCACCCATATTAAGCCTTCTATAAAATCTCAACACCTACCCATGTCTAGAAGTAATTATTTTTTGGAATTTTCTAAAAAACCACTAAAATCCATTTTTGGGGCACTAGATGAAGGAATTAAGGCTAAAAAAATCTCAAAAGGACCTAAAAATGGCAATCTAGGCCCCTTTGTGGCCTAGCCACATCATTTTCCTCCTCATTATCCAGCTCCCTATAAAATTTCAAGCTGATCCAATGGTCGGATCAAAAGTTATGCCCTTCGAAAGATAGGCTCCTGCATCAACCTTAGTTAGGCCAAACATTTACTGACAAAAAGACCTTAGGAAAACCAAAACAAAGGCCTGAACTTGGTGACATAAAAACTTTCATTGCTCTTGGAGGGTGAAACAAGACTTCAAAAGGACCAAAAATTTGCAATAATTGGAAAGGACTCAAATGGGTATTGCAAATTTGAAAAGACCATAGGACACCAAAAATTCAAAAATTTGGGGTAAACTCAAGTTGGATTTTGAGGATCCAACATAGGCTCCGACTAGGATAGGTGATGAAAATACTCTTTAACAATGAATCACCTAAGAACTCTAGAATCTCCAATAGACCACAAGGACTCAAAAACTAAACTAATCACCTAAAGTGAACACCTTAATCACCTAAAAAAACACCTTAATCACCTAGAAAGAACACCTTAATCACCTAAAAAGGACACCTTAATCACCTAGAAAGAACAAGACTGAAACACACATTTTTTTTTAGGCTTCTCAAGCCCTCTATGCAGAATGATACAATTTCAAATGTTGGCCATTGATAGGAATTGAAAATTTTATACCATCCAGAGTTTGAAATTTGTAAGTATGTTGGCCTACATTCTGAAGGATTTGATAGGGGCCAAGCCATTTGGGTTCCCACTTCCCCTTCTCACCATGCTTTTCATTTTTGGGGTCCCAATACAACACTATATCTCCTCCCTAAAAAGGTTTACCCTTGGCTTTCTTATTGAACAATTGCATTGTTTTGTGAGCTTGCTCAGCTATCTTCATTAATGCATCCTTTCTATCTTCCTACAACTTCACAATTTGATCAAGTCTTCTCTACAAGACATTTGGATTATCATGATCTAGAAGAAGCAAATATAAAGCATGACTCTCCACTTGAGGAGGTAATAGAGCATTCTCACCATATACTAGTTCATAAGGAGATTTTCTTATGCTTATTTTGATAGATATTCTATCAACCCATAAAGCAAACTTTAGCTCACTATCCCAACTTCTTTTTTTCTACCTAATGCTCTTCTGATTCTTGTGATCAAATTATTATTTGAGGATTCTGCTAAACCATTCCCTTGAGGATAGTAATTTGTAGAATGAGAAAGCTCTATGTTGTACCTAGCATAAAATTGAATCATCTCAAAATAAGTGAAGTAGTTACCATTGTCTATGACTATCTTCCTTGGAACCCCAAATCTTGTCAATATGTGCTCTTCTAAAAACTTGATGACCACTTTTATAGTGGATTTCTTGAGAGGTGTTGCTTCTACCCACTTGGTAAAATAGTCTATTGTTGTAATGATCCACCTATGACCTCCAGAAGAATTGGGGTTAATCTCACCTATGAGATCTATTCCCCATTGAGTAAAAGGAGCTTCCACAATCATTAGCTTCAGGGGCATGGCTAGAAAATTCTTCTTTCCTACAAAAATATGATAGTTATGACAACTCCTAAAAAATTGGTAAACATCCTTAAATAAGGAGGGCCAATAATAACCAACTCTCATGATCTTGTGAGTAGTAGCATTTGGAGCAAAGTGACCCCCACAAAATCTAGAATGATATTATTTTAGCACTTGAGTGATCTCTTTCTCATACAAATAGAGAAGCAACACACCATATGGATGCCTCCAATACAATCTTCCTTCTTGAATGTAATACCTTTGAGCCAATTTCTTGATAGACCTTATTTTGTTTTGGGGTATGTCTCTTGGAAATGATAAGTTTTGAAGGTAAAATATAATGCCATCATACCACCTACAATCAGAATTATCAACTACTCTTGCTTCTTGCTGCTCATCTACTACAATAGTGTTATTCATAGCCTCCCCTTCTTTGTTAGCTAGATACTTTGCCAATCCCTATCCTCTGACCATATGTACTACTTTGAATTCCACATCATACTACAACAATTTAGCCATCCACCTTGCAAGACTACCTAAAGGTTCAGTCTGAGTGAAAATATCTTTAACAACAATGTAAGGGATACAGGCTATTACCTTGTTGGATCCAAAAATGCACTTGAAATGATCTAAAGCTCTGATTAATGCATAAGCTTATTTTTCCAGCAAAGAAAATTTCAATTGAGCACCCTTCAATCTTGTGCTCATAAAGGCTATAGGCCTTTCATTTTTCTCTTCATCTTGCTGAGCTAGAACTACAGCAATAGTGTGTTCTGAGGCATATGAGTAGATCTTGAAATCTCTAGAATAATCTGGGTAATTCAATACTGGAGCCTGAGTAATTGCATCTTTGATCTTCTAAAAAGCTGTAGTATTTTCCTCTGTCCATATTATTTCTCCATTTTTCTTGATCATGTCATTTATTGGCTTGGCAATCTGAGAAAAATCAGGGACAAACCTCCTAATAAAGTTAATATTTCCAAATAATGATCTAACTCCCTTAAGATTCTTAGGAGGGGGAATTTTAGCAATGGCTTCTACTCTTTGTGGATCAATGCTAATCCCATATTTTGAAACAATATGCCCAAGAAGTTTACCTTGTGTGGCCCCAAACACATATTTTCTAGGATTCAAAGATATGCCAAACTCCTTGCACCTATCAAACACTTGAGTTAGATGTGCAAAATGATCTTCAATATTTTTTAAAAAAACTGTAATGTCATCAAGATATACTACCACTATCTTGAACATCAATCCCTTAAATGCAACATCCATTGCTCTCTAAAATGTTGCCCTTGCATTCATCAATCCAAAGGGCATCCTAAGATATTCAAATGTTCCCCATGGTGTAGTGAAAGTTGTTTTGTGTCTGTCTTCTAGATTCACTGCAATCTGATTGTAACCTGAAAAGCCATCCAATAAAGACATTCTTGATGACCCAACCACTGCTTGAAGCAATTGCTCCATATTTGGAAGTGGATAGTTGTCTTTGAGAGAGCTCTTATTCAGATTCCTAAAATCTACACAAAAAATCTGATCTCACCATTCTTTTTTCTAACTAGAACCAGGTTTGCCAACCAAGTAGAAAATCTCACCTTCTTGATTATCTTGGTATCCAATAACTTCTGCACTTCTTTCTGCATAATTGCCATTAGAGTGGGATTGAACTTCCTTTGTTTCTGCCTAAAAGGCTTGGTATCTTTCTGAAGGGGTATTATGTGAGTCATTACCTTTGTCCTCCACTATTCTATTCTTGAGATCAATAATATGTATTCTTTTTAAAGACTCAACCTCTTCTACTGTAGGTACAAGATTTCCTTACTTCATTCTATCAAATCTAGTATTAGTAGGCTCACTTGAGGTTGATTCATCTCCAAAGACCAATTCTCTTTGATAAATATTATTGGTACATATGTCCATATCCCTTTCAAATTCTTGTTCTCTGATTTCATCCTCCTGAGTCCAACATACATTAATTCTAATATCTTCATCTTCAAATTCAACATTTAAATCAACATTAGAATGCATACTTAGATAAATACCACAATCAATACGGTTATGTGGTGCATCATAGGTATATCAATAAAAGGGATGATCTAATGCAATTTTATTTTATGGTATGGTATTTGGAATAGAATTTAGATCTCTCTCTACTTCCTTATTTTTCCAATTCCCATTCTGATTCCTATTGCCCTCTTCATTTCCATTGTTATTCTAGTTTCTATTAAAATTCCTTATAAAAGGAGGCTTGTTATCTTCCTGATATCTATTATTACCCTATGAATTTTTTGCATTGTTATAATTGCCTTTTCAAGTCTAGCCAACCTATTATTCAAAGTAGTAAATATATCACTCAACTGATTAGTTATTTTTTTCATAGGATCCTAATTTATTTTATTAGGGATACAAAACTCAATATTTTTGGGCTTCCTTTAAAGTTGATTGGGCTCTAAAGAGTATTATTTTATCTTACCACTATAAATAATATGTCTCTCTATTTCAATAGCTCTTTTAATACATATATCAATGGTAGTTGTTGCTTGCTATCTTAGCTCATAACTAAAATCTGTAGGGAAAACATTTTTGTAGAAACAAATGGACTGATCATCATTTGGAATTAATGCTACTAGAATCTTATTTCTAGTCTTAAAGAATATTCTATTGAAATATTCCACTAATTCAATTTCTTTATTTTTCATGGTAGCCAATTCTATCAGCAAGGATTGTTAATTCTTTCTCTCTCCATGTTTCCTAAGGAAAGTGTGCTCTAGCTCTTGAAAATAATTGATAGTACCAGATCCAAGGCCATTGAACCATTCTCAAGCGTCCTCTAAATTTTGAAAGAAAAATATAAGGACAACATCTTCATTATCCACCTCAAGACTATCCATGACATATAGAAAATCCCTAACATGATCTTCATTGATGAAAATATTGTTCTATTGAATTTTAGGCAAGCACTTATGAGCTTTACTAGGGAGAGGATTTAGATTTGCAGGTAAAACAAAGGCTCTATATCTATTGGTCCTCCACTGATTAACATTAGCATTGGCATTTTGATTGATATTTTGATTTACATTGACATTTTTATTTGCATTAGGAGTTGTCATACTCACTATAGGTTGATTCACTATAGGTACTTGGTACTCTAGAAATAAATTCTTTACCACTTCTTCTTGTAGATGCCAAATCCAACTCCTTTTTTTATTTTTAAATTTATGAGTTCATTTGGAGTCACCAGCATGGATGTGCAAAGAAGGAACAAGATCTTCAACAATACTTGGGTCAAGATTACTCAATGTTATATTCACTCAAATATCATAAATTTCATTCTAGGAAAGACTATGAGAAAAACAAACTCAAAATTGTATTGTGTCTTCATGAAAATGGCACCAAAAACTATTGGGAGAAATTCCTGCATCCTTAATAGATTTGTCACACTACAATACTTCCCTGATCCAATTAGCACTATGGATTCTGGTGGATCCACCTCTTTGACTCAAGAAAATAGTATCCTAAGACTCTAGATAGACCGAGTAGGGTAAGGAAACCCTAGATGTGATCCTATAATATTTCTTTTATTCTCATGCTCATCCATATTTACAAAAAATAAATTAAAACTACAACATAAAATTTGAGTAAGCTTCAAATTAACTCATAGCTAGTGCTTCAAAAAATAGATCGGTGCCTTATCCAATGGGAAATTATAGCTAAAATTAAAATATGGTGAAGATAGAAGGAGTGATAAGATAAAAATGAGCCAACCACATTCATTCAAATAATGCAACAAATGTGATTAAGCATGCCAGTGAAAAAGATGCCATTTACACATTCAAATGATGTAACATGTAAATAGGACAACAAGCAAAACTATACATAGAACTACTAAAATGAGGAAGCAGGATTGTATTATCCAATAAATTATTACAATGGGAGTTTGATCAATGTAATCAGATCTCACTAAGAAAATACAAATGAATTCTCCATTCAAATGATGCAATAGAGAATTGCAACTCTTTTTTCAAATGATGTAACAAAACCTCCTAGCTTTCAGTCCTAGCCACTAGAAATTATCTCAGTAAACTGGAAACCTCCTTAGAAAAAACTTGCATAATAATAGATAGGAAAAAATGGGTAACTATACAAGACACACAAAGAAAAATACAACAAAAAATGATAGGCACTCTAGTATACCTCTCACAAAATTACTGTGCAAAAACTTGATGTTTTATGCTGCAACAACTCTCTTAAATAGCTTGATCGCTTGGTCCATAATTGTAAAAATTTTAACTGCCTCTATGATGGTCCATAATGTAAAATAATCCATAATAACCACTATCTCCATTACCTTTAGGTTTTTAGTTTTTTTATTATTTTATTTTTCTAGGGTTTAGGGTTTAGGGTTTTCAGGTTTAGGATTTAGGGTTTTTAGGTTTAGGTTTTAGGTTTTTCAAGTTTAGGGTTTAGGATTTCCCCCCATTTTTACAATGCAAGAAACCTTAAAACAAAACCCTACATATTAAATCCCTAAAGATAAGAAATTACTATTTTTGGAAAATTGCTATTTTTAGACAAAATCCCTATTTTTAGTAAGTCACCAAAAAATGTTGGATGGTCCTAAAAATTAAAATCCATCATCTTATCATCCATATTAAGCTTTATATAAAATATTAGCACCTAACCATGTCTAACAATAATTCTTTTTTGGAATTTTCTAAAAAACCACTAAAATCCATTTTAGGGCACTAGATGAAGGAATTAAGGCTCGAAAAAATATCAAACATATCTAAAAAGGGTAATCTAGACCTATTTTTGGACTAGCCACATAATTTTCCTCTTCATTATATAACTACCTATAAAATTGCAAGCCAATCCAATGGTCGGATCAAAATTTATGCCCTCCAAATTATAGTCTCCTACATCAACCCTAGGCCAAACATTTACTAACAAAAAGACCTTAGGAAAACAAAAAAAAAAGAACTAAACTTGGTCACATAAAAAATTTCATTGCTCTTGGATTGTATAGGGGACAAGACATTTGGGTTCCCACTTCCCCTTCTCACCATGCTTTTCATTTTTTGGATCCTAGTACAACATTATATCTCCTCCCTGAAAAGGTTTATCCTTGGCTTTCTTATTGAACAACTGCATTATTTTTTGAGCCTGCTCAACTATCTTCATTAATGCATCCTTTCTATCTTCTTACATCTTCACAATTTGATCAATTTTTATCTACAAGATATTTGGATTAACATGATCCATAAGAAGCAAATATAAAGCATGACTCTCCACATGAGGAGGTAATAGAGAATTCTCACCATATACTAGTTCATAAGGAGGTTTTCATGTGCTTCTTTTGATAGATATTCTATTAGCCCATAAAGCAAAATTTAGCTCGCTATCCCAACTTCTTTTTTTTTTCCTTAATTTTGATTCTTGTGATCAAATTATTATTTGAGGATTCTTCTAAACCATTCCCTTAAGGATAGTAATTTGTTGATTGATAAAGTTCTATATTGTACCTACCACAAAATTGAATCATCTCAAAATAAGTGATGTGGTTACCATTGTATGTGACTATATTCCTTGGAACCTTAAATATTTTTAATATGTGCTCTTCTAAAAACTTGATGACCACTTCTGTAGTGGACTTCTTGAGAGGTGTTTCTTCTACCCATTTGGTAAAATAGTCTATTGTTGTAATGATCTACCTATGACCTCCAAAATAATTGGGTTAATCTCACCTATGAAATCTATTCCCCATTGAGTAAAAGGAGCTTCCACAATCACTGGATTCAAGGGCATGGTTGGGAATTCTTCTTTCCTACAAAATTATGATAGGTATGATAACTCCTAAAAAACTAGTAAACATTCTTAAACAAGGAGGGCCAATAATAACCAGGTCTCATGATCTTGTGAGCAATAACATTTGGAGTAAAGTGACCCCCACAAAATCTAGAATGATATTCTTTCAGCACTTGAGTGATCTCTTTATCATACAAATAGATAAGCAACATACCATATGGATACCTCTAATATAGTCTTCCTTCTTTAATATAATACCTTTTATCCAATTGCTTGATAGAACTTCTTTTGTTTTAGGGTATGTCTCCTAGAAATGATAAGTTCTGAATGTAAAAAATAATGCCATCATACCACCTACAATAAAAATTATCAAATAATCTTGCTTCTTGTTGCTCATCTAATACAATAGTATTATTCATAGCATCCCTTTATTTATTATCTAGATACTTTGCCAATCCTTGTCCTCTGACCATATGTACTACTTAGAATTCCACATAATACTGCAACAATTTTACCATCCACCTTGTAGGATTGCCTAAAGGTTTAGTCTAACTAAAAATATCTTTAACAGTAAAGTAAGGGATACATGCTATTACCTTATTTAATCCAAAAATGCACTTGAAATGATCTAAATATTTGATTAATGCATAAGCTTATTTTTCTAGCAAAGAAAATTTCAATTGAGCACCCTTCAATCCTGTGCTCATAAAGGCTATAAGCATTTCATTTTTTCTCTTCATCTTGTTGAGCTAGAACTATAGCAATAGTGTGTTCTGAGGCATATGAGTAGATCTTGAAATATCTAGAATAATATTGGTAATTCAATATTGGAGCCTAAGTAATTGTATATTTGATCTTCTGAAAAGCTACAATATTTTCCTCTATCCATATTATTTCTCCATTTTTCTTGATCATGTCATTTATTGGCTTGGCAATTTGAGAAAAATAAGGGACAAACCCTAATAAAGTTGATATTTCCAAATAATTATCTAAACCCCTTAATATTCTTATGAGGGGGGATTTTAGCAATGGCTTCTACTCTTTGTGGATCAATGCTAATCCCATATTTTGAAACAATATGCCCAAGTAGTTTACCTTGTGTGGCCCCAAACACACAATTTCTAGGATTCAAAGATATGCCAAACTCCTTGCACCTATCAAACACTTGATTTAGATATGCAAAATGATCTTCAATATTTTTTGAAAAACTATAATGTCATCAATATATACTACCACTATATTCAACATAAATATCTTAAATGCAACATCCATTGCTCTCTGAAATGTTGCCCCTACATTCATCAATCCAAATGGTATCCTAAGATATTCAAATGTTACCCATGGTGTAGTGAAAGTTATTTTGTGTTTGTCTTCTAGATTCACTACAATCTGATTTTAACCTAAAAATCCATCCAATAAAGATATTATTGATGATCCAACCACTACTTAAAGCAATTGCTCCATATTTGGAAGTGGATAGTTGTCTTTGAGAGAGTTCTTATTCAAATTCCTAAAATCTACACAAAGTCTGATCTCACAATTCTTGAGAGAGCTCTTATTCAAATTCCTAAAATATACATAAATCTTGACATCACCATTATTTTTTCTAACTAGAACCAGGTTTGCTAACCAAGTAAAAATTCTCACCTTCCTGATTATCTTGGTATCAAGTAACTTCTGCACTTCTTTCTACATAATTGGATGTAAAGTGGGATGAAGTTCCTTTGTTTCTGCTTGAAATTATTTGTATATTTTTGAAGGGGTATTATGCGAGTCATTACATTTGTATTGAAGGTCTTGAGATATTCATAACTCCAAGCAAAAATATCCATGTTATTTTTCAAAAAATTTATATATTGTTGCTTCTCTTTTCTTGATAGAGCTTTATTGATCCTAAAAATCTTGGATTCTTCCTCTGTTCTAATATTAACTTCATCTATCTTAGATTCCTGAAACAAATTTTTTTATGCTCAATAAAATTCATCAAACATGCTCTCTAAAGACACCAACCCCCTAGGGATCCTATTTGTATTTAGTTGTATGACTTTTGTAAGCTCTCCTTAAACATCCTTCAATGTTTCTTCATCACTTTCATCACAAATAACATCAGAAAACTCATTTTGCATAGTTATAAAATCATTAATGTGTATATCATCATGAAAAACTTGTAAATATACCACATTATATGGGATATAAGGCTTATAAAAAGATATGGTTGGGAACCTTTCCATAAACCAAGTGTCTATCTCAAGTTTTTCTGCTTTAGAAGTATTAATGTCCAATATTAGCATTGTGATTATGTGCTTTAGGAATAAATTGCAGATCAAAAGATAAAACTCTATCTATTTCATCCAACATTGTTTGCTTATATTGCTTTAATCTGGGGTGCTTTATTTGATATCTCCCTTTGATTTTTTGAATTATTATCTTAGCATCCCTGATGAGCATAAAAAATGCTCATATTTTTTATACATTTTCTTGATTATTATGTGGTTGTATAATAAGGATTGAATATGTTTATGAATGATTATATAATTATTTGAAAAAATGATGCGTGTTATCTAATTCATGTGTTTTCAGTGTGTTTTTGTGGAATTGTAGTTGATTTAGTCAGATTTGGATCAGTCGAGGTCTTTTCATGGACCTGGCACTTTGTT
This sequence comes from Wollemia nobilis, assembly GCA_028583015.1. Taxonomy (NCBI): domain Eukaryota; kingdom Viridiplantae; phylum Streptophyta; class Pinopsida; order Araucariales; family Araucariaceae; genus Wollemia; species Wollemia nobilis. The sequence continues at coordinate 110,263 of JAQPPZ010000040.1, forward strand.
TCTTTCAAAATAAACATAGAGAAGGTAGGCGCCTTCCTCTTCTAGGAAGGCACCAAGCGTAAGTAGGTGCCTTCCTCTTCTAGGAAGGCACCAAGGAAAGATAAGCACCTTCATCTCCTAGGAAGGCATCAATATAAGGCCAACACCTTCCTATTCTATGAAGGCACCAAAGGAAAATAAGTGCCTTCCTCTCATAAGACATCGATAGGAAGGCACCACTAGAAGGCAAGCACCTTCCTCTCATAAGGAAGGCACCGACAAGAAGGCGCCACTAGAAGGCAAGCACCTTCCTCTCATAGGAAGGCACCAATAGAAGATAAGAGCCTTCCTCTTCCAGGAAGGTGCCAATGGCAGTAAGGTGCCTTCCACATAGAGAAGGCACCCTGTTGTAATCACAATGACACTAAGAGGGGGGGTGAATCAGTGTGTTCTTTAAAAACTTCTAAAACAATTAGTTTTAAATCCAGCATTAGTTTAAATCAGATAAGAGAGATACTAAATGCATCAAGAAAGCATCACACATAACATGACAATTTAACGAGGTTCACAAATGTGGCTACTCCTCAAAAATGACTACTTGGACTACCATCCAAATCCAGTCAATGCAAAGCTACAACTTTACATAATCCTTTACCAACACTAACTGGAAGGAGCACCAACCCCTTAACTTTATCTACTTCAACAGAATGGAGCACCAACTCCTATTTTACCAACACCTACTGGAAAGAGGCACCAACCCCTTATGCCAAGCTACAACTTGGAAAACAATAATAAAGATTACAGAATAAAACTTTCACCTCATTTCTTACAGTCTGCTATTTTTTTGCATTATGCTGCTTCTGTGCGACACGATTCACACTATCCGACTTCTTCTGTATTCTTATTTGCACTCTCTGCTGCAATCGGCTGTTCAACACTTCTGCTTATTCATGCACTAATATTTTGAACTTAGAACTCCATCTCTACACATTGCGCTTTTCATCCATGCAATCATGATATGCAGATTTGAACTACAACTTTGCACTCTACATGATCGAACTTGTGCAATCACTCTATTCGCATTTGCACATTATCTCAATGCAACGGACTCTACTCGCTCTTGCACTCAGTCTTCTCTCTTTTTCAACCGAAGTAACCATCCTTTTATAGACAAAATCTCAAAGACAAACCCTAGGAAACATCGGCTATGAACCCTAGAAAATGTCGGCCGTAAACCCTAGAAGATGACAACTTCAACCTCTAAGAGCATCCACTGTGAAACCCTAAAAGATGTCAGCTTCAGATCCGCTATAAAACCCTAAATGATGTCGGCTTCAACCTCTAAGAACATCGGCTATGAAACCCTAAAATATGTCGGCTTCAAACCCTAAAATTCGTTGGCCTTGATTTAACTTTGTCGGCCTCAAACTCTTCTGCCACCTTCGTCACCTTCCTATAGCTTATTGCCGCGAAATAGCAACACGTCGCGATATCGTGACACTTTTTGTGGCCGTACGCCTTCTTGACCTTGTCGTCATGAAATCGTGACACTTTCAGCTTTCGCTGATGTCATCCTCATCTTTGTCGTGAAATCGTGACGCTTTCGGCTTCCGTAAATTTTGAGCTTCATGCAGTTTCGAAATCGCTACAACTTTGTGCCTTGTGCTTCCAACTTGCTTTTTCCTGTGAAATTTTGACTTGAACATAATCACTGCATCTTTAAGTTCTACACTTTTTTCTGGTAGTGAAATCGCTACACCTTCATGTTGTGTAACTTTTGCCCATAGCGAAATCGCTACACCTTTGTTATGTTCATTTGCAACTCGTAGCGAAATCGCTACGCCTTTGTGTTGTGCCTTTGCAACTTGTAGCGAAATCACTACAACTTTTTCACTTAACACTTTCTTCCTGCTTCGGTCAGCAAAAAATCAACATGTAGTGAAATCGCTACGCTTCTCGACTTAGCTTCTTGGCCTCCAACATGTCGCGAAATCGTGACAGTTTGCCTTGCGCCTTCTCTCTCTTCCGACTTGTCACGAAATCGTGACATTTTCAACTATGCCTTCTCTCTCCTTCGACTTGTCATGAAATCACAACATTTTCGATTGTGCCTTCTCTCTCCTCTGACTTGTCATGAAATCGTGACATTTTTGATTGCGCCTTCTCTCTCTTTCGACTTGTCATGATATCGCGACATTTTCAATTGCGCCTTCTCTCTCCTCTGACTTGTCACGAAATCGTGACAGAAAACATATCGCGATATCGCGACAGTTTTTTTAACTTGTCTTTTTCTTTGAATTTTTTCTATCTTCTACATCTGAATGACTTCTGATCGTCTACCCACCGCATCCTTGGATCTAACCGCTTGTGGTGACAACAATGACAACCTTCTTGCAACACCTTGCTCAACAATCTCCCCTTTGGAATTGTTGGCAACACTTATACATTCCTATAACTCTTCTCCCCCTTTGTCAATAATACCAAAGCTACCCAAACTCCCCCGAGTCCATCCTCACACTTCTGGCAAAATTTGTTGCAACTAGCACAAATTATGATCATAAGCAAAATAATAGTCAAATACTCAAATGCTCCCCCGAGAGGTGATCCCCGTAGCTAGTCACTTCTTAGGAAGTGTGACTACTCCTAATTTGCTTCAGAGGTACTCAAATACTTCCTTGGGCAAAGGTTTTGTAAAATATCTCACCGTTCGTAGTTGGGACATAGTCCAATTTAACTTCTCCTTCCAACTTTTTCTTTCAAGAAATGATACCTTATAGCAATGTGCTTTGTCCGTGAGTGCATTACTGGATTCTTAGAAATGTTGATTGCATGGTGTTGTCACACTTTACTGATATTGATTCACTAAAATTAATACCTAGATATTTCAAGGTTTGTTTCATCCATAAGACTTGTGTGCAACATGTTGCTACTACAATATATTCTGCCTCAATTGTAGATAAAGAAACGACTCTTGCTTCTTACGTGCCATGCAACCAACTCCCCCAAATAGAATGCTCCTCCACGTACTCTTTCAACATCAACACATCTAGCCCAAAAAAAAAACACAAAAACAACAAAAAAAACAAAAAAAAACAAACAAACAAAAAAAAAACACAACAAAAAAAACAAACAAAAAAAAAAAAAACCAGAAAACAAAAACGACACACCCACCAACCAACACCTTTGTTCTGTTCATTTGCAACTCATAGCGAAATCACTACGTTGTGTTGTGCCTTTGCAACTTGTAGCAAATCGCACAACTTTCACTTAACACTTTCTTCCCTGTTGGTCAGCGAAAATCAACATGTAGCGAAATCGCTACAATTTCTTGACTTAGCTTCTTGGCCTCCAACATGTCGTGAAATCACGATAGTTTGCCTTGCGCCTTCTCTCTCTTTCGACTTGTCACGAAATCATGACATTTTCAACTATGCCTTCTCTCTCCTTTGACTTGTCATGAAATCATGACATTTTTGATTATGCCTTCTCTCTCCTTCGAGTTGTCGTGAAATCATGACATTTTCGATTACGCCTTCTCTCTCCTCCGACTTGTGAAATTGTGACATTTTTGATTGCGCATTCTCTCTCTTCTGACTTGTCGTGATATCTCAACATTTTCAATTGCACCTTCTCTCTCCTCCGACTTATCGCGAAATTGCCTTCTCTCTCCTCCGACTTGTCGTGAAATCACGACAGAAAACATGTGATATCGCGATAGTTTTCTAACTTGTCTTTTTATTTGAATTTTTTCTATCTTCCATCTGAATGACTTCTGATCTGTCTACCCACTACATCCTTGGATCTAACTGCCTGTGTTGACAACAATGACAACCTTCTTGCAACACCTTCCTCAACACACCCGACATACTTAGACACCTTCCTCATAGGGAAGGTGCCCCCGTTCTTCACTCGTTGACCAGAAAAACACAACGTGGACAATAGAGACTGGTGTAGTTCCAACTCTATGTCATGTAGAGTTAAATTGGGGATCACACCGATGTATGAGAATGTCCTACTAATGCCATGTGAAGCACAAACCAATTAGTGAACACACCACCGTTAGAAATGAATGCCAGTTTTAGTAGACGTCAATCATATTTACTAGACTATCTTAGTTTAGTCTGGAATGAATTGACTGTTATAACTTCTTTGTAATAGAATATCTACGAGTGTGCTATATAAACACACGCAGACCTCTCTGAGGATATATAGAATATTTTTATAGTAAATGTAGAGAGATATACAGAATAAGCATTGTAATCCTTTGATAATTATAATATAGTTCTAAGAGTTTCTAAGTGCATGTTCAGTTGGGAGGAATCTGTTGGAGCCTGGGCCCACTCCAAGCCATTATTTATTCTCCTATTTTTCCTATGTTTTCTATATTAGTTTACCACTTTTATAATATTGTTTATCACATTGTTATTTCTAGTATTGCAATAGGTTTATTTCCAGGAATGCGTGAATATTTCCTTTCTATAGATTTAATTATTTTTACAAAAATTATTGAGTGTATGAATGATTGACGACCATTGAAACACCCCCCAATAGTAGAACTAGCAGACTCATCTCAAGTGGTATTTTAAGCAATCTTGTTCAAGACCCTTCACAAGTTTACGAAGCTCCCTGGGTTGATAAATTAAATGCATGGGCATGTGACAAAAGTAGGAAAGAAGTTAACCTTGTTTGGCCCGCAAAATTTTGTCACAATTTTTGGGGAAGCATCTCAACTAGATTATTTACAATACCTAGAAACCTTCCATCTAACCTTGTATGAGTTCTTCGAGAAGAAGAGGACCTGACGATCGGTTTATAAAAACCAATCCACTAGAACCTAAGTCAGCCAAACATTTTGAATTTGAATTAGACTCACTCGACCCACCACCAGCAATCCATTGGAGTGAGGATTCATACTTTGTGCAAAGTGCCTCCTCATCTGATGAACTTGGGGAATAACGAATCATCATAAATCCCTTATTTAATAGGACACACTTAGAGGAAGCCTTGTTGTGGAAAGTTGTAGAATATCGGATGATAACACTAGACAACTTTAGAGCCTTGACTCAAAAAGTCTTAAACGATCGTAAAACCATATTTACTGCATTAGAGACTGCATTTCCTAAAAAAATGGCTAACAACGAAGAAGTATCATCTGGATTTATTTTCTTGATTGATGGAATAAAAGATACCAAAATGAAAAACTTATCCCCTACTCACCTTATGACCTTCAAAGGATACCCAATTGAGGACCCTGACCTATTTTTATTTAATTTTTATGTCTTATGTAGGTCTGTGGACTACAAATATGATACGCAGAAGCTGAAACTATTTACTTCCACATTGGACGATGCAGCTCTATGGTGGTTCATTAGTATGGGAGACAAACACATTGCCACTTGGGATCAAATGAGGAAGCTCTTTTTAGAGCAATACAAAGATTTTAGGAGAGCAAGAGACTCCATAGAAGAGGTCCTGAGCATGATGCAAAAAGAAGATGAGTCTCTCGAGGAATACTGGGAGAGATTCAACTTCAATATTCAACGATCTCCTCACATGAAACTATTTGATAAGTCCCTCAAAAACATCTTTTTGAGAGGACTTACCAATGAATCACTAGAGGCTCTTAACATGATTTTTGGAGGTGATTTCTACCAGCATGCTATGGAAGACATCCAACAACTATGCCAGAACTACTCAACAAGGAGAGGCAAGACCACTTTTAGAACCATGAAAGTGACTACTTCAGTCATGAAGATAGAAATAGGTAACATGCTAGAAGATTTAAAGAGTGAAATGCTCTCATCTCTAGCATTGCAGATGGATACACTGCTGTTAGAGAAAAAGAAGCAAGAAAATGAAGCAACATTGACTTATTTCTATCCAAAATGCAGAGGGAAGCATGCAAAGAATGCATGCCCAAAGAACAAAGTCATAGTATGCGCATTTTATAGGTTGAACCATAAAACTTGATTGTGCCCACAACTACCCAATAATCAGGAGGATGTTGAAGGCACAAATGCCTATTTCATAGGCAATCATAAGAGTTGACCACAACCTCTTATGGGGAATATGCCAATCAAAATTCTATAATATGGGGTAGGACCATACATGCCCCAAGACCCGCATCAACCACCTGACATGGGATGGTGGGAGCCATCACCTTGGTCCAACGCACCCCCAACAACATTCCCAAACTAGCAACCATGGATGCCATATCCATATCTTGGGCAGTAGTGGAGAGGCTAGACTGCATGGAATCAGGCTTCATAGAATGTAGCACTAGCTCACCCCCAATAGAATTTATCGACATTTCTAACAGTGAGACCTGCACAGCTACCCACACAACCGATGACAAATCCTAATAATAGGGTGAACCAACCAACATACAATGTGGAGGGTGAGATGTATTCGATGTACCATATTCAGCTTAGGTCTGGTAGACAGCTAGGAGTAGGAACACCTCCACTAGTAGAAGAGGAGGAAGAGATAGGAGAAACACCTCTTGTAGAAGAGGTGATAGAATAAAAGCCTGAGAGAGCAAAGGCTCCATTTCCCAAGCAGCTACAAGAATAGAGGAAACTAACGCAGTCAGAGTTTGATATCTTGTCTAGCTTGAAGAACATCACCATGACAATTCCATTATTTCAAGCCATCTGAGATGTTTTGATATATACTAAGGCAATAAGAGATATGTGTCTAAGGAAGCCAGGATGAAGAGCAATCCAGATTATAAATATCATGGGTAAACTAGCAAATTTTATGATGGGCAATACATGCCATCCTAAGTATGCAGACCCGGTCAGCCCGGTGTTTACTATAAAAATTGAGGGACATTCCCTATCTAATACATTGGTCGATCTCAGAGTAGACATCAACGTAATGCCTTAGGAAACTATGCAGAGGCTATAGCTCATGAACCTAAAACCCACTACGATAATGCTGTAGCTGGCCGATCGATCGACCATGGCATCGAAAGGAATGTTGGAAGACGTAATAGTGATAGTCAGCGCATGGGAATACCCAACCAACTTTTTAGTCTTGCAATCTAAAACTAGGTTGGGCGGTTACCCACTCATCTTGGGAAGGCCATGGCTAGCAATAGCTGATGCTTACATCAGCTGTCGATATGGGCTGATGACCATCTTCAATGGATGAAATGTTAAATGGTTGACTATTTTACCCCCAGCATAGTTTGTCGACTCATTATGAGAACCCATGTTGATCGAGCATGAAAATCTTGAGCTATCCATGATCCAACCGATGATGATCTTGGATGAGTTAGTAGAATAAGACAAATATGGTGCTATTGTGGAGTTCCTCCATGGGGAGTCCTCCATCTCCTCACCTGGATCGTTGTTGGTTGGTGCCAAAGATTACCACGTTCAACATATACACGTCAGGCTAGGAAGAACGTTGAATTTCAGCAATGGGTTGACTCCCACATAATTGATGAAAGTAGAAGAGCTCTTGGTTAGACACCAATAGGCATTTGCATGGGATTACTCAGATATGAATGGTATCATCCTAGAGATCTGTACCCATCGTATATACCTAGATGATCAAGCAACTCCAAGTAGGCAACCATAGAGAAGAATGAATCCGGCAATGAAAGACATTATCAAGGAAGAATTGCAAAAACTCTTGACTATCGGATTCATCTATCCAATTTTTTATAGTGAGTGGGTATCACCATTAGTGGTAGTCCCTAAAAATAATGGGAAATTATGAATCTGTGTGGACTATAGATCATTAAACAAAGTGACCAAGAAGGACCACTTCCCGCTCCTGTTCATTGATCAAGTCTTGGATACACTCTCCGAGAGGAAGTATTTATCCTTCTTGGATGAATTCAGTGGATACAACCAGATCTAGATAGGATAAGAGGATCAGGATAAGACAACGTTCACCTTCCCATGGGTAACGTTTGCCTATTGAGTATTACATTTTCCCATGGGTAACCTACCTATTGTGTATGGGTAATTTTGGCGGTGTTTAGCATATTTTCAGACATGATGGGAGATGTGATCGAAGTATACATGGATTACTTCACTGTCTATGGAGAAACCTTTGATGAAGCAATGTTGAACTTGGAAAGAGTGCTTGAAAGAAGCAAGGAAAATAATTTATCCCTGAGCAATGAGAAATGCTTTATGATGATGCAAGAAGGCATCGTACTAGGACACCACCTCTCCATAGAAGGAATAAATTTTGATAAAAGAAAAATTGAAGTCATCAGAGACCTACCCAGCCCTAGAATATAGAGAGAGGTGAGGATTTTTCTTGGATCAGCTGGGCACTACCAGTGATTTATCATCAAATTCAGCAAAATTGCAAAACCATTGCACACTCTATTATCTAAGGATGTGGATTTGAAATGGATGGAAGTCTACGAAGAAGCGTTTTAGTTGCTTAAAGAGAAATTGATATCTATACTAGTTTTAAGAGGACCAAATTGGGCCATACCATTCCATATCTACTATGATGCATCCAAAAATGTGATTGGAGTAGTCCTCGAATAGAAGGATTGCAAAGAATTTTATGCCATCTACTATATCAACAAAAACTTGGAAGGAGCCGAGCTCAACTACACGATGACAGAGGAGTTCCTTGCAGTTGTGCATGCCATAAACAAATTCTGCCATTATATCATTGGGTATAAGGTATTTTTCCACATGGACCATGTAGCCATCAGATACTTGATGAGCAAGCTGACCATTGGTAGAAGAATTATCAGGTGGCTCTTGTTACTACAAGAATTTGACATCACAATAGTCGACAAACTAGGAAAACACAACGTCGTAGTATATTTTCTATCCAGATTGATACCAGCAGACCATACAGTAGTGGAAGACCAGTTTTTGGATGAACATTTGTTCACCATTAGTGAGCAAATCTCGTGGTATGCAGATATAGCCAATTACTTCGCCACAAAAAGAACCTCACCTGCTCTCTCTTTTCGAGAAAAGCAGGCAGTCATAGAGAAAAGTGCATCATTCCTATGGATTGATGGCCTCCTATTAAAAATAGGATGTGACCAGATTATAAGGAGATGCATAGCAAAATAGGAGTTCTTAGAAGTACTCAAAGAGTGTCACGACGAACCATGCAGAGGACAATTTGTAGGGAAACAAACTGCCTACAAAATCCTATAAGTTGGGTACTTTTGGACTACTCTGTTCAAGGATGCGACTGCATATGCCAACAAGTGTGATGAATGCCAAAGAATGGGTAGACCAACCCATCGAGATGAAATACCCCTCCAACATTAGGTACACTTGGAACCCTTTGATAAGTGGGGCATGGACTTCATGGGACCAATTAATCCACCTTCAATATGGAGAAGGTTTATTTTGGTCTGTACAGATTATGTCACCAAATGGGTTGATGTTCAAGCGTTGAAATATTCAAAAGAAAAAATAGTCATCAATTTCTTATTTTCCCACATTTTTACATGATTTGGGGTCCCTAGAGAGATAAAAATAGACTAAGGGCCTCAATTTACCTCCAAGTTGATCAAGGAGCTAATGGAGCAATACAGAGTTTGGTACAATAAAACTACACCCTACCATCCGTAGGAAAATGGGCAAGTGGAAGTGACAAATAGAGAAATAGAGAACATCCTAATAAATACTGTGTAACAACATAGAAAATATTGAGCTACACAGTTGCTGGAGGTAGTCTGGGTGTATAATACCACGTGGAAATCCACCACAGGCTTCACACCCTTCCAACTAGTCTATGGGAAGAGTGCAATGATGCCCATTGAATTTGAAATCAAGACATTGAGGATAGCTTCAAAATTGAACTTGAGCTTGGATGATGCTCAAAAAGAAAGGATTTGGTAGCTAGATTAGCTGGAAAAAATCTGAATGGACGCTTTGCAGAGAATGAAAATCATACAAAAACAAAGAAAGCAGTGGCATGATCACCACATTAAATTGAAGCAGTTATAAGAAGGAGAATGGGTGTTGTTGTATGATTCCCCATTCCAGGAAAGAAAAGGTAAATTAATGCAAATATGGATGGGACCGTATGAGGTGGTAGAGCTCATCAAGAATGGGGCAGTGCATGTTAGAACAATTTACGATAGCAACACCATGTTAACGGTCAATGACCATCGACTGCGTCCCTATAACACATCTGAAACCTTACAGGTGGAATCCATAATAGACATGGGGGAGACCCCATCTTGTTATATCTAAACCAAATTATTAACATGCAAAATGGTGGGTATGGAGGTGCTCACAAAAATTAGTTAATTTAGTTTTTTTCTTATAGTGTTTTTTGTAGGGACGACGCCCACATGCAAGCTGCAGGCATCCTAATATAGGGCCTAAAAGGTATGAAATGCATCTAACTTCCTTTATTTTTCTTTCTTTTCATTTTATTTTTGTAGGTGGAGGACATGACAGCATAAGGAATAGGTATCTAGGAAACCAGGCCTGATTCAACTTAGCATTCTGGCATAGACACTCATAGGTAGAAGTTGAGACAGCATGAAGCGAGACTAAGAAGGCTTGATCACCCATTCCTAGTCAATCACAACATGATTTACAAGAATAAAGTGCATTCCACATCGAGAAGGCATAGAATAAGGTACCCAGTGTAGAAGAAGGCACCTCGCCAGAATAAGGCACCTTCCTTATGAAGAAGGCACACAAAAAAAAAAAAAAAGAGAGAAAAAATAGGTGCCTTCCACATCGGGAAGGCGCCATACAAAAAAAAATACAAAAAAAAAGAACCCGAGGTGCCTTCCACATCAGGAAGGCACATATGGACTGAGGCACCTTCCACCCCAGGAAGGTGCAGGTATACAGCGACGCCTTCCACCCCAGGAAGGTGTAGGTATACAGTGACGCCTTCCACCCCAGGAAGGCATAGGTATTTAGCAGTGCCTTCCACATTAGGAAGGTTCACCCATTCAGGAGCACCTTCCGTAGTAGGAAGACGCCATCATCAAAAGGGTGCCTTCCACCATCGAAAGGCACATCCAATCAGAGATGCCTTCCACCATTGAAAGGCACATCCATTCAAAGAGCACTAAAAACATCTAGAAGGCACCATATAAGAGCCTTCCACATTGGGAAGGCACCATATAAGTGCCTTCCACATTGGGAAGGCACCACATAAGTGCCTTCCACATTAGGAAGGTACCAAAGAGCGCCTTCCATGTACAACCAGCACTTAAGTCTCACGGACGCCTCGATCGAAATGAAATCACCACACGAACGAGTGATATCAGATTACCATACCCCTCCTCCATATCAAAAATCAGTGAATCAACGCTCTTCACAATGCATGAAATAACAAATAAGGTACGCACATACTAGCTCAAATATTTATATAATTATTCATAAATTATGTAGTACCAAAAAAATATTTCCGTCATAAAAATCATATACCCCCATGGCTGAAACCACGTGCCAATGATATGGCTCGAAAGGTGTACCCTAGAATTAAATGCTAAGGTTAGGTGCCTTCCCTATAAGAAGGCACCTTCCTAAAGAAGTAAGGATAGAAAAAAAAAGAAGCACAATAGTAAGGGAAGGCACCATGGGAGGAAGGTCGAAGAATCATGTAGTGAAAAAGAATGAGCCGAGTGATATAGAAGGAATCAGGGGGATAGTAAAAACACAGTTCAAGGCTGAGGGATGGTTCGAATACTGTACCCTGGTTAGTCAGGGCTAGGATATAGAGGAGGAAGTCAAGGAATTTTCTACCTCCTTGAGGGGTGACATAGCTTAGGTGCAAGGGGTATAAATTATGGTCACCCCCGAATACATCTCATAGGCGATTGGATTACCCCTCATAGGTGAATGCATATACAAAGGCATACTGTTGAAGTCATACATTGAAGTGCTGCTACCAGGAGAAAATGTGTAGATAGATAAGGAAGGGACACCTAAAAGTAGCCTTCCTATGAATCTGCAAAAGATATTCAAGCAGGTTGCTCGATTATTTACATGCACCAAGAAGTATACCCATTTACACACTAACCATGTGCAGTTTTTGAATCACCTAGTGCATGGAAGGAAGTTGAATGTGCCCTTCTACCTAGAAAATGCCCTGAAGGAAGAAGCATCTAGGTACCAAAAGGGAGCATCATCCATCTTAGCCCACCATGGGCTGATATCAGCATTGGTCTGCCATGCATAAGCGTAGAGGCAGAACCCCAACGCAGAGGGAAATTGTGGCCAAGAAACGCAATAGGATGATGTTGCTAAAATAGGGCAAGAGTAGGGAAGCCATATAGAGGATATGGCAAGTATCGGGAAATTGGTATTGCCCAATTTAATGGAAGAAAGAGGGCATTAACCAGTGCCTAAATGCATAGAGGAAAGAGGGCATTCCCTAGTGCCCAAGTATGAAGAGGAAGGAGTGTCTCTTATTAACAACGAGGCCGAGTTTTAGCTGCCAGAACTAGTCCCTAGGAGGAAACGCCTACGGTGACTCCTCCTATTGGTAGAATAATAAGAGAATGACCCGAAAGTTTATGTGGCAGCCCAAACCCTTTGGGAATTGACAAACTGGAGCCCAAAATATGTAGGGACTTCTAGGAGCAATGATCAAGTCGACGCAGCCTTGGAGGAAGCACTGGAGTGGCAGACCAATTGTTGGATGGCCCAAAAAATTTTGGAGGATTACTACAATGAGCATAGAGGGGAATTGGAAGAATAAGAAAGATGAATCACCCAACTTGAGCAATTGGTCTAGCAGTTGCAGGAGGAGAACCAGCAACTCCAGGATAGGGTAATAGAAAGAAGAGATGCATCGACCCAAACTAATTGTGCAAGAGAGGTCCCAATGAATTATCCCACATCTAAATAATGAGTATTCTCTTTGGGAGAATTTCGATCAGATTCCCAACAAAGCAGCCCAAAGGTAGGGGAGAATTCCTCTATTTTTGGGAGTGAAGAGGAAAGAAGTCCCACAACACCTCCTATCATTGACCTGAGTGATATAGAGTAGCATACAAGACCTGGGGATAAGGAAGAAATCCCTGGATGTAAGGAATAAAGAGAATAACCTAAGGGGTCGACATAGGATAGATAGGGGGTGAAGAAGCACCCCTAGATACGACAGCACAGGTCCCCCAGAGTGAATAAAATGCTCCAGGGATTGTAGAGCAGACCCCTCGGAGTGAGAAGATGTCCACCAAGGAGAAATGGAAAACCCCTATTTGAGCCACCATATTTTTTGCAGAGGCCAAAGGAAAAGGGCCCAGGATGGCTTGGAAGAAGGTGAAGGTGACCTTTGCCAAGCTAGAAGAAGATAAGTGGGATATGCAGTCATTCACAGAGAGGAAAAAATAGTTTGAATGGTTGCTCAAAGAGATGACATCAGCTAAGGAGACCAAGAAGGCAACCTCGAGGATGCAGGGGGACATTGGTATCTGCATCAATCCAACAAAGGACAGCCAGTTCTAGGTGATTTATGAGTCATCCTGAGGATGACCCTCCAAGATAAGAAGGCATTTTGAATGATGGGGGGTATATGGCCCCAAATTGGAAGTTTTTGCCATTTCAAAGGAGAATGTAGGGCTTACTCCTGAAGTAGCCCGATTGTACAAAGCCCAAGTAGTTCATCTTAAGAGGGATAATTCAAATATGCCTCTTGCAGTGGTCAGACCTCCGGATGCTGACCTATGGCAAGTTGTAGAAGCTACATTTTAGGTAGCAGAGACGATGCTAGCTAGATCACCTCTGATAGCGTCCAAGACAAGGAAAGCAAAGCCGATAGCAGCACCTACAACCCCATGTAGAGAAAGAGGAGCCACACCTCTAGATGCCAGTGCACAGAAGAGGCAGACACAGGCCGTAGGTACAACCAGATCCACCAATAAAAGGCAATGATGAGGGGTCAACAAGGCTACCTATAGTTTTGATGCCACGAGGGTGTGGCATATGCTAGGCATGGGGGGATGATGAGCATCAGAAATGCTCATATTTTGTATACATTTTCTTGATTATTATGTGGCTGTATAATAAGTATTGCATATGTTTATGAATGATTATATAATTATTTGATGAAATTATGCGTGTTATCTAATTCATGTGTTTCAGTGTGTTTTTGTGGAATTATAGTTGATTTAGTCAGATTTGGATCAGTCAAGGTATTTTCATGGACCTGGCACTTTGCTTCTTTTGGAATCAACACAGATAAAGTAGGTGCCTTCATCTTCTAGGAAGGTACCAAGCGTAAGTAGGAACCTTCCTCTTCCAAGAATGTGCCAAGGAAATACAAGTGCCTTCCTCTCCCAAGAAGGCACCAATAGAAGGCCAGCACCTTCCTATTCCAAGAAGGCACCAAAGTAAAATAAGCACCTTCCTATTATAAGGAAGACACCAATAGGGAGGCGCCACTAGAAGGAAACCACCTTCCTCTCATAAGGAAGGCATCGACAAGAAGGTGCCACTAGAAGGCAAGTGCCTTCCTCCCATAGGAAGACGCCAACGATAGTAAGGCGCCTTCCACATAGAGAATACTCCCGACATACTTAGGAACTTTCCTCATAGGGAAGGCACCCTTGTTCTTTGCTCGTTGACCAGACAAGCATGACATGGACAATAGAGACTGGTATAGTTCCAACTCTACATCATGTAGAGTATGAGAATGTCCTACCAATGCCATGTGAAGCACAAACCAATCAATAAACATGCCACCATTAGAAATGAATTCCAATTTTAGCAGATGTTGATCACATTTACCAGACTATCTTAGTTTAGTCTAGAATGAATTGACTATTATAACTTCTTTGTAATATAAGATCTATGGGTGTGCTATATAAACACACGCAGACCTCTCCAAGGATATATAGAATATTTTGATAGTAAATGTAGAGAGATATATAGAAGAAGCATTGTAATACTTTGATAATTATAATACAGTTCTAAGAGTTTCTAAGTGCATGTTCAGCTGGGAGGAAGCTGCTGGAGCCTAGGCCCACTCCAAGCCAGTATTTCTTACCCTATTTTTCTTGTGTTTTCTAGATTAGTTTACCTCTTCTATAAGATTGTTTATCGTATTGTTATTTCTAGTATTGCAATAGGTTTTTTTCCAAGAATGCATGAATATTTCCTTTACGTAGATTTAATTATTTTTACGTAAATTATAGAGGAGTGTATGAAGGATTGACGATCGTTGAAACACCCCCCAATAGTAGAACTAGGGGACTCATATCAAGTGGTATTGTAAGCAATATTTTTCAAGACCATTTACAAGTTTAGGAAGCTCCCTAGGTTGATAAATTAAATGCACAAGCATGTGATAAAAGTAGAAAATAAGTTAACATTGTTTGGCCTGCAATAATCCCCACTAACTTTAAGGTAATTGTTACCTAGTTCCTTGGCTGTCCTTAGCCCTAGCAATAAAACTTCATACTCTGCAACATTATTTGTACAAGAAAATTCTAACCTGTATGGTATGCCAGGATAGCTACCATTGATGTTTGTCAACAATACTCCAGCTCCTACTTTTGCTTTAGATTTTTCCCCATAAAAGGTCATAGTCCATAACTCATAAGTCAAAATTCTATCAATTTTTGCATCTACTTTAGCCTTCAATTTTAGATCCATATTTTGAGCATTAGGTACTTCCAAAAATAAATGAGAATGCCAGATAGAGTTAACCCCCATGTCTTTTTCCTCAATAAAATTCATGAAATTAACCATATTATCATTAGGATCTCTAAATTCAAATAAATACCTATTGAAGGGTTCTCTTTTCAATATCACTTTTTCCTTACCCTGCATTGGAATAGTGGTATACGACCAATCCAACTAAATAGTACCACCTAGTTGCACTACCCAATGCCTAAAGAGTAATATGGAAAATAAAGGGTCCACATATACAACTAAAACATCCATCACCAGTACTTTCTTAGGATATTGTTCAATATGGACAAATAAGTCCAGTGATAATACCTACATAAGGTACTCTTCTATTATCTATAATAGAAATAGGAGGGTGCTCTTTTTGATAAATCAAGCCTAACTAATCAGCTACTTGTTTTGACATTACATTCATGGAAAAACCACTATCAAGCATGTAGTTATGAATAACATATTGGTCTCCATATCTTTATGTATACCTTAGTGAGATATAAAATGACTTAATTGAATATGGGGCTTTGACTGCATTATTTACAAGGCCTATGGTATTTTGAGGTTGTCCTCCTAATTGAGCAGTTAATTTAAAGGCTCTACATACCTGATACTGATACTTTGAAATAGTCATAAATTTTCCAAAAGTGATGTTGACGTTCTATTTGGTAAGCCCTAAACCCAGATCAAACTAATATTTCTTATCAGCAATTCCATTTCTAGTTTTCTGGTTAGCCAAGTCATTTTGTTGCTTTTGGATAATCTCCTCTACATCAGGCTCTTCAGGAATCATTTACAACTTCATGTTATTTACCTTTATATGTTAAATTACTCCTACAACTTTCTCCTTTTATGCAAGCCCTTCATCAAAATTTTCCTCCACTATTCTATTCCTAAGATTGATAGCATGTATTCTTTCTAAAGACTCAACCTCTTTTGTTGTAGGTACAAGCTTTTCTTACTTTATTCTATTAAATATAGTATTAGCAGGCTCACTTGATATTGATGCCTCTCCAAAGACCAATTATCTTTGCTCAAGATTATTGGCACATATTTCCATGTCCTTTTCAAATTACTATTCTTTGCTTTCATCCTCATAAGTCCAATAAGCATTAATTCTAATATCTTCATCTTCAAATTCAACATTTAAATCAACATTAGAATGCATACTTAGATAAATATCACAATCAATAGGGTTATGTGGTGCATCACATGCATATCAATAAAAGGGATGATCTGATTCTATATTATTTGATGGCATGGGATTTGTAATAGAATCTAGATCTCTCTGTACTTATTTCTTTTTCTAATTCCCATTATAATTTTTGTTGCTCTCTTCATTTCCATTGTTATTCCAGTTTCTATTAAAATTCCTTCTAAAAGGAGGCCTTTTATCTTCCTGTTATCTATTATTATTTTATGTTTTTTTTGCATTGTTGTCCTTACCTTTTTCAAGTCTAGCCAACCTATTATTCAAATTAGTAAAAATCTCACTCAACTAATTAGCAATTTTTTCATAAGATCCTGATCTATTTTTCAGGTTGATTGGGCTCTAAAGAGTATTCTTTCATCTTACCACTATCAATCATATGTCTCTCTATTTAAATAGCTATTTCCATAAATATATCAATGGTAGCTATTGCTTGTTGTCTCATCTCATAACTAAAATCTCTAGGGAAAACATTTTTGTAGAAACAAATGGACTGATCATCATTTGGCCTTAATGCTATTGGAATCTTATTTCTAGTCTTAAAGAATATTCTATTGAAATCTTCCACTGATTCATTTTATTTATTTTTCATGGTAGCCAATTATGTCAACAAGGATTATTCATTCTTCCTCTCTTCATATTTCCTAAGGAAAGTGTGGTCTAGCTCTTGAAAATAAGTGATAGTACCAGCTCCAAGGCCGTTGAACCATTCTCGAGCATCCTTCTCTAAATTTTGAAAGAAAAATCTAAGTAAAACATCTTCATCATCCACCTCAAGACTATCCATGGCATACATAAAATCCCTAACATGATCTTCATCGATTAAAACATTACTCCCTTGAAATTTAGGCAAGTACTTATGAGCTTTACCAAGGATATGGTTTAGATTTGTAGGTAAAACAAAGGCTTTATATCTATTGGTCCTCCACTTATTAGCATTAGCATTGGTATTTTGATTGACATTTTGATTTTAATTGATATTTTTATTTGCATTAGGAGCTATCATACTCACTATAGGTTTATTCACTATAGATACTTGGTTTACAGTAGGAGAAGAATCATTGAAACCAATATTCGGGCTAGAAACAAAATAGTATGAATTGGAATTGAATATTTTTTGTGAGACTTGAAGAATTTCTTAGTATTTGGTACTCCAAAAAGCACTTATTTACCACTTATTGAAATGTACAAAAGTTGCTATTTTCTCAAACATAAATACAAAGTAAATGCACATGTCCAGAAAATTATTCTTTATTCATTTGAAATGGAATTCATAGGTTACAATAAGTATGATAAGGAATCCTTCTCATAATGAATATCAAATATAATGATAGCTGCTCTTGGGTACCTCAATGTAGGTGGGCTCTTGCATATGTGGTCCACTACTATTGTTGATGTGGATGCTTTGTCACCTATTTTATGAACTAAAAAATAGGGTTAGAGTGTTTGGGGGCTTGTCTTGGTCAGGCCTCGTATTGATGAAAGAGGATGATAATAGAAAATAAAACTATACTAAAATGCATAAAAAATAATGGAAAACATCATAAAAACATGAAATGATGCTTACCTAACAAATTTGGAGTGATTTGAGACCTTTGGACTCAATTTGTAGGTCAAGGGGTGAATTGGTGCCAGATTCGTAGGTTGAGGGGTGAATTCAGTTATAAGCACTTTCTAACATAAATTCTTGCACGGATGGGCTTCTCAGGTGCTATAATATTGTTGGTATAGATCATATGTCCTTGCTTGCATGTTTTGTTGTATTTTGATAGAGTTTATATACTTTGGCTAAAAGGGGAGAGAGAGGTAGAATGAGGGATTAGGTCCACTATTTATAGATAAACCTAAGGTGTAGGGGGTGTGGTAGGAGAACTAAACCCTAAGATCAGGTTCCATGGTGATTAGGTTAGGGTTTGTGAGGTGTCATCCCCACATTCCCTAAGGAAATATCTCATCCTCACACGTATGAGGAGAGATTAGGATTAACTAGGATTAGTCAACTCTAAGGTTAGATTAGGGTTAGGTTAGAGTTTCCTAAGAATATCCTAACCAAATTTGTGCGCACACATGTGGGAGGGAATAATTAGGACTAATTAGGACTTAGGAACCTAATTAAACTACTTTAAAATTAGAATTTGAATTAATTTTAATAAGACTTTTTGGGAACTAATAGTCCCGTGGGGTCCTAATGAAGTCTAGGAAGGGCTTAAGTGGTCTTAGGTGATTTATGAGTGATCCTTTGATAGATACAAGGTGGTTATGGCATGGATTGAGTATTTTAATAGGGTTTTTTACCTATAAACTAGTGAAATGGTCTATGTAAGTCTACGATATGCTATGCTAATATAGAGTGATCTACGCTAGTCTATGCATGTCTATAGTAGTCTACGCATGTCTATGCATATCTACGATAGTCTATATAGGTCTATAGGGATATACAATAGTCTGCACTGATCTACAATAGCCTAGAGGTTTCTAGGATAGCCTATGTAAACCTACAAGTATCCAAAATGATCTACAAGTACATAAAGGTAGCTATGTGCGACTTTTAGGTGTCTACATTTTCCCTCTTTTTGTACTATACTATGTGGCACACAGTTTAATACAAAAATGTGAAGGGATGTGTAGAAGATGAAGGATGGAAAATAATGGGATACAATCAAAGGTATATAGCCACTTGAAGCATGACCATACAATATTGATCGATAGCTAGGGGGAAGAAGAGAATGGAATCCAACCAAAGGTATGTAACCACTCGAAGCATGACCATACAACATTGATCATGGATACAGGAAGAGAAGAGAAGAGAAGAAAGAAAATAAAATGAAATACAATACTGATAAATGTAAATGGATGATTGTGGATGCAACACGATGGTTTTTCTAAGTCTGTGACATTTCTCAATGGCATACTAGTTGCTTGGGGGTGGTAAATTTTGATTGCTTTGCTTTTATGACCAATGCAGGATGGTCCAAAATATGAATAGAAAAAATACCTATTCAAATTTTTGTTGTTGATTGATTGATGAGTGCATGGTGATAAATGTCAAACCATTTGAGCTAGTTAACATTTAGATTATTCAAATGTGTTATTAATTATATATATCATGAATGCCAAAGTGAAATCCTTCTCCAAATGTTGTGTTGGGTTAGTCAAATGTGTCATTCATTGTGTATCATGAATTCCAGAGTGACCTTCCAATTGTTACGCATAAATCTCATGATCTAACAAATATCTAGTTGGGATTAAGATTATAATCATAAGATAATATTCAAAAAAATATTTGTAGATAGATATGATATTCATGATTTGTATGTTTGGTTGTTTGGTTGCATATAAATTTGGATTTTAGATATAAATACCCCCTCAAACAAGGAATCAACAATGAGGTGAATGGAATATGGTAATGTGGTGATGAATCGGTTGAGATAGGTAATAAGTATAATGAAATTGATGAAAAATAATATGGATAGGAAGAGCGGTAGGTTTGGTAAAGTTTGGAATCAAAATTGGGTCAATTTGGGGCTTCTAGAATCAATTCGTAGACCGAGTGATGAATTGGATCCATGTGCAATGTTTTAGTATATTGGGAGACCAACTGATGTCAAAATTAGACAAATTTTATACCATTGGAAATATATTTTTGAGCTTGATCCAATGGTGAAAGTTTTAGAAAATTTGGAGGTGATTTGATAGGTGAAAAGTTAGGTCAAATATGACCCTACTTTTAGAAGTTATGAATGCACAATTTCAAGCCTTGTGAAGGGTGCACATGATGATTTTGTGTGATTTCAAGAAAAATGCATGATGAAATTGATGAAATTGATGAAAAATCATATGGATAGGAAATGGGATAGGTTTCCTAGGAATTGACATCAAATTTGGGTCAATTTGGGGCTTCTAGGATCAATTCATATGCTAGGAGGTGAATTGAATTTAGATTCGTAGGCAAGGGGGGCAAATTGGGCTAATTCATAGGTCGAGGGGTGAATTGGGTCAAATTCATAGATCAAGGGGTGAATTGGGTCAAATTCACAAGTTGGGGGATGAATTTGACCTAATTAGGTTTTTTTTGGTGTATTTAACCTTTTTTGGAAGCGTTGGAGGATCATTGTGATGGTGGTGAACTTGGAGAGTGAGGAGAGAGTGATGATTGGCAATGTGGAGTGCTTGTAGTTGACCAAATCGAGTAGCCAGATGGTGAGAGGATGCACTAGTGCTAGAGCTCAACATGGTGACACACCGATAAGTGCTATATATCTTATTTATTTTTTAATTTTATTTCTCGAAAAGCATGAAATAGGGGGGAGTTTTTCATGTTATTTTAAAAATTTAGGCAATTTTTTATTAAAATTGGAACACAAAGTATTAAACAGGCTTAATGGGTACCAAAAACTGTGATTGGTTTTTAGGTTTAATTATTTTTAGCCATATTTTTACCGGGTGATGGGTAGGGTAGTCTTATAGTTTAACTTTCTATTTTTGGAGTGATGGTGCACTGTTTTTGAAATGTGATTGAATTTCATATGTAAAATTAGGAAATGGGTATTTGATTGTTTGAATATATATATTTTTTTATCCTTGTTTGGCATGTTATCTGAATGTGAGTCGTTAAGATGTAAATTAGAAAACTTTGACTATTAAGTTTTCCACTATAGGTATACTATTTTTGAAAATCGTTGACACTTTCACCGTAGAAGGGCAAAATGGGTATCCAAAAATGTGATTTGTTTTGGTGTGTGATTGTATTTGGTGTGTGTTTGATTTATATGCCATGATGTAGATAAGGTTGAGTATAAAAGTGGTTGTTGGGAGCTCGATATGTACTGTTTTTTATTTTTGTTTGAACTTTCACCGTGAAGTAGGCAAATGGGTGTTCAAAAATGTGACTATTTTTTTGATGTTATGTGATTTGGTATGTGTACTGTTCTAATGGAGTTGTGGTGACTTTAACCTCAAACTTCATGCATGTTTGTATACTATTTTTGAAACTTATCGATACTTTCATAGTGAAGTGGTCAAATGGGTGTCCAAAAATGTATTTTATTTTTGTATGTCTGATAGATTGATGTGATTTTGAAATTCGTGCTATAGTGAGTATGTGGATAATTGTAAATTTGGTTGTTGGGAGTCAAATATATACTATTTTTTGTATCTATTTGAATTGTTACCATGAAATGGAAAAATGGGTATCCAAATATGTGACTATGTTTTTGATTTGTCATGATATATGGATTGTGTATATTGTACTTCTTGATTTGTGCGACAAATTAAAATAATTTAATTTGTGCATGAACCGTGTTTAAATAAAATTTTAATTTTATTTAATTGGATGATTTTGTATTATATTGATGTAAGTTTTTGTTGTTGTTGTTTGTATATGAACAGGTGAAAATTATTGAGCCACGTCATCATGTTTGTATTATGAAGTGTGAATTGGATAAGCTTATGGACAATGAGGATAATTAGAAGTGGTTGGATGTAGTATGGTTTAGAGGTGTGTGGGAATGCAAGAGAATTCATGCCAACATGGAGTATATATTTGCATTGTGTGAGTGATGGGATGCAAATCGCAACACTTTTCATTTTTTGATGGGTGAGATGACTATCACCCTAGAAGACATATATAGAATATACAAATTATCAATTGAGGGTGTGTCAGTGAGGGTAGCACTAGATAATACTAAGGAGGTTGTGATGGAATATTTTTTAGTGATGAGTGGGAGGAGATAGATATAAAGAAGATAGATTATGAGTTACTATGAAATAATGAGAAGATATCTAAGTGCCAATGTGCAACTATGATGATTATCTCCATATATATTATACATGACACTTCTAGGGTATTATTTACCTAGAATATGTTGGACATTATTAGTGATATTGTAGAGCACAACACTATGTTTACATGGGTTCCTAAATTGTTGGCCCAGGTATATAGGGAATTGCATGATGTGGAGTGTGTTGGCAAAAGGGGTTGAGTTGGACTCCTTTGTTGCAAGTATGGTCATGGGAGCATATATCTATTAAGATGCCATCATTGTTGCCTTGTAAGGTACATGTGAAGGGATGGACATATTTACCTTATGCTCTAAAATATAGTACTTATGAGGAGAAATGTGTTAAGAGGCCACATGAGAGTGATCCTCTATTTTTGAGGGTTAAGTTTGGTGAGTTGATGCCTAATGACATTGAGTGGAGGCCTTGGATGGGTGGGGTGACATGCGAGAAATATGGCAAGTAGTTGGGTGTCATTCAATTAGGGAGGTAACTAGTGGGATGTTATACTCATCAAGCTGAGTTCTTTTAGTTTGGTAAAGTTAGGTGATAGTTTGGCTTACCACAAGATATTCTAGGGGTACATGTTGTATACTATAGACGATGAGGTGACAGGGGGTAGCCACCTATAGTTTTACCCTAGATTGGTGATAAAGACCCACCAATGGTGATCCTAGATGTGAATAATACTTGATCTACACTAGATTTTGATGCTTGATGGGCAATGCAGAGCTAGGAACTAGGTGTTTGTGTGGTTGACTTATGGGTACCGCCTAGTGGTGAGATACCTACAGTAGGGGTTAGGGCAGCGAGAGGCACTCATGCAAGGTTGAAATATAGACCTAGTAGTGAGAAAGTGGTATCTATACGATGATCAAGGTAATTATTGGGTCGTGCCTTGAGCTCATCTATAGAGAGAGAGTGGAGGAGGCTCCTATGAGTGGTGGAACATAGCCTATAGAGGAGAGAGTGGTCATGGAGGATAGAGTGGTTTTGGAGGAGTTATGCAGAGGCATGGCTATGGGTGGTTTTGATGAAACTTTGGAGATTTATTTTTCTAATAGGATGGAGAAGATTACCATAAAGCATTAGGAGATGCAAGAGGATGAGGAAGAGGTATTTTTGCTATGCGATCGCATATGACAGCTAGAGGGAGAGCTCCATGAGAGAGATATGAATATGGAAAAAGGTGATATATTTGGAGGAGAGGTTGATATCTATAGAGACTACTAGTGATATTACTTAGAGGGCCCTTAAGGATAGGTGTGCTAGGATGGTAGCAAATATGGAGCAATTGAGGATAGGGGCAGAGAGGGATTGATCTGCATTAGCCACTAAGGATGAAAATATTATAGATCTATGAGAGGGGTATGAGGAATTCTTGGTGGTAGGGGAGGTTCTAGCTGATGTGGCTAATCTGAGAGTGGAGTTAGAGTAGCTATAGAGGTGTATTAAATTTTGGAGAGGGCTAATAGTTGTATAGGTAGTAAGGTGATTATATTGTGAGTACTCTTTAGGGATTAATGAGATCCCACTCCTTGATTATTACCATGTGGTGTAATAATATGGGACACATAAATGTGTATAGACACAGTCTCAATGGAGCCATCAAAGTGTGTGTTCAATTAGTTATAGGGGCATGAGAGCTGAGACATAGGATGTGGCAATGAATAAAGATGTGGTTGCTAGATCGAGATCAGTGTTATCTCCTATAGGGTCTTAGAGATTAGGAGGGAGGGTGGAGTCAAGTATATTTGCAATAGCACATGGGATAGCATCAGGGAGGGCAAGCCATGAGGGAAGTGGAGAGGCTCCTAGTGGTAGTTATATTGATTATCATTGTAGCCTATAGGAAATTTTATATTTTGTATGATGGGCATGAGCCTAGGTTGTAGCCTACAGGTATTTTTGATGGATGACATATATATACCTTTTTTTCATCTATTACATATACATGTGTTGCTTGATGTTGATTTTCATGTGTTTGAATTGTGTTTGCATAGATATCATAGTGTAATGGTTGAGTGTATGTATAATGTATGGATGTACATATGTGGTGGGATGTAGATGTATGATTATATTGTAGTGTATATATATTGTACAATGATGTGAAGGATTGTATGTTTAAATGTAATGCAATGTGATGTGATGTGATGCAATTTTTAGTAAATGCATGTAACATAGATGCGATGATGCATGTATGAGAAGACTAAAATGCACAAAGGAAGCACTTGTATCATTGCATGTACCTATGTGAATGTGATCCATTCCATAATATTAGGGATGTAGGATGGTATAAGGTATATGTAATGACTTTGACCAATGTAGTTTTGGTAATCAAATATCAGACCCAAAATTGTGCAAGTATTTATGACAACTCATAACTAATCTAATTGGTTCAAATTCTATCATGGACCTATGTTTGTAAATGAGTGAGGTTTATTTATCCATTTTGAGGGAGGTAGGATTAACCCATTGTAGAGATGGCCGAACTAGCTAGCTCATCCATAAGCAAACAATGATCTATACAAAAGAAGGTCGCTAATGTGACAGATATGTGGCCACTTGTAAGACTATTCTACTAGTAGGTAGGCTCTTGGAGCCTATTGCTAGCGATGGAAATAATCCCATGAAGTTATGTTGAACCTAAGGACCAAAGGTGATGAAGAATAATATTGGTGATATCTAGAGGTTTTTCCCTTTGTTTTCTACCCCTCGTTTATTACTTTTCTATTTTTTATGGTGCTCTTTTTCCTTCTATTCTCTTCTCTATTTTTTTTTTGTATGGACGTTGTCTTTTATTTTCTACCCGTTTGTATTATTTTTGCTTATGCTTATCCCGTTGTTTATCCCTAGGTTGTATGTTGACCATGCAAGTTATTTTATAAGCAAGGGAAACTATTTGCTAGATGATGATATCTATGCAAGGTGTTATATTTCCTAGACTCAAAACTTGTTTAATGTGTAACCTGTGTGAATGGTCCATGAGAGAAGTTGAACCAACCTAAATAACTATAAGGATTTTGTAAAACTTGTCAGCTAGAGGTGACATTTGACTGACTAAACTAGTGAGTTGTTAAATCTTAACATGACACCTATGTATACCCTAATCCTAAAAAAGGGAGAATGGACATCCATGTGGTGATCCTAAAAAGTGTATGTTTTACTCCTGTTGGTTGAAGGCACATTTTTGGGGGAAGAATATATAAACTTGAAATGAAATTATAATGAAAATCATATGGTTATATGTAATGGGTGTAATGTAAATGATGCAAGTGGTATAATGTAATATATACAAGAAGAAGCTCATGAAGTGTAGAGGGATAAGTGTGGAAAACTTATCTACAGATGAGTATGGCGTATTGTGATTATAAAAGTAAGATACTATGATAATGGTTACCCCAACGTGTGGGGTGTGTGTGTAATAGATGTGTGTGTGATGATGGTTTCCCTAGAGTGTGGAGTTTGTGTGTAATAGGCGAGTAAACTAGGATCTATGGGAATGCATGTGATAATGACAGAAAGAGGAAGAACATGAAGATGGTATTTACAAATGGAAGAAATGATAATAAATAGGTATTGGTAACCAGTAAGATGAGGGATTACCAAAGACCAATGAATATAGAATAAAGAAAATAGATCAACGTAGGTATGTAGCCGCTCAGAGTGTAACCATACAACTACGTGAGGAAGTAAGAAGAAAAAGTAGAGGTAAGGAGGAAGATGAAGAGAAACTATTGACATGTGAAGTGATGTGGGTCAGGTCACAAGTGGGAAGGTGAAGCAATGATATTTCTTGGGCTTTTATGGTTTGTGTAGTTGGACATATGGTTAATGTAACAAGATGTCACTATTAAGGATTCACATGATGGAAAATTTTGAGGGACAATGTGACATGGGGGACTTTGAAGTCATGTGGATGAACGTGAATGCTTAGATGATACGACATGATCACCAATCAACATTTTGTCTACCAATATTTCAAATGTGTGGTAGGATTCAATGTCGTGATATGGATATCGATGGTATATATAGAACTGGTGTTCATGGTGATTTCATAGTTTGGGACATGATGGGTCAATAGGCCTGATTTTAGGTAATACCAGGAGGCCTTGGTGAAGAATATGGTGAAACATTTTGGATAGTTGTGCATATGGGATAGGCATGGGGTATATTTAAGGATCCATGGAAGGTGTGCATGAAGTGGATAGAGTGAGGTCAAAAATTGGAGGAGTGGGTCAAGATTCATATGTGGGATAAACCCTGGGATGAGGAATAGACCTAGCTAGAGGTGAATATGTACGAGGTATGGTGGACCAATGAGTAGACATGAGGCAATGATAATAACTCAAATGTAACTCGAGATAATCGATTTGAGCTAAGGTGTGTATCCTCAATTAGGAGGGTGGTAGGTTCCTAAAATATAGTGAGGGGAAGAGTGTTGACAATTTTGGGTACCTTGGGTACATTGCTTTTGCTCAAGTGTATAAGTTGTCATTGATGTCAAGAAGCGTTTGAAGGAATTTGATTTGATGTAAAATAATTTGTTTTGATGAAGGTTCGGCATGACAGGTGTATCGCTCCAAAATTTTCACACCCTTACCTTCAAGCTATAGGATCCGTGCCCGGAAGGAGGATGGGAAAAGGATGTCGTGGTACCTCGGACTGAGAGGACTTCCAAAGGTCTCACCTCTCAAGGGAGGTGTATATTGGTGATTTTTCAACGGATGGTGGGTTCACCAGGAAACATTTAATGGCAGTTTCCATGCCTAGGCTTTGGAATGTGTTTTTATGTGTTCATTTTTAGCCTTAAGCATTCATATCCTAGGTTTGGCCAAATGAATCTAAATTAATCTATATGAAAGTGCAGATTTAATGAATGCAAAAAACAAAGTTAAGACAAAAAACAAAGAAATAAAAGAAGAATACCTGATCCGGATGTCTGATGGAGATTATGATGTTTGAAGCAGTCAGGATCACCTCTGATTTGACATTATCGTCTGAGATCAGACAAGATCGTCTGAGATCTGATGAATTTGTCAGACGAATTTGTCAGAGACTTGCAAACAGAAAAACAAATGCAAAATACAAAGAATGCCATTGTGATAACAGAGGGAAACAACACAAAATGACAATATGAATACTAAACAATAGTTATGAATAGAAATTCAAACAAATTATGATATTCTAATGAGAAATTATGATCTTATCATGCAACCTAAACTATATGGGTGAACTCCAAATGCAAAATAGTAAGAAATAAGAAAAAAACTAACTTAAATGCAGAATAAAACAACAAAAGGTATAAGAGAAAGCGCAAACTCTAGGCACTGATTGCCCCCAATGCAGATTGCAGTCGAAATCATCTGGAAGCAATGAAATCGTCTCGAATTGTGACAGGATCATCCGAGATTTGAACGAGATCGTCTACGATGATCTGAGCTTGCTCCGGTTGAAAATAAATGAGGTCCCTGCAAGAAAACTTCAAAATAACAAATGCAAAATGATGCTCTATGTATTCTAATGCATGCAAAATCAAGTTACAGGGAAATTCAGCCAGGGGTTGGGAAGGGGAGGTCCTAAGGATTAAATAGGCTTAGGGGAGTAGTTAGGAGGTTGGATATCATCCCTATTTGGGAGATTTCCAATGGGGGAGGGTCCCTAACGACGCAGACACGCTTTTGCCCGGATTAGAGACCCGTTGGAATAGAAGCTAATTGTACAAAATCAGTTTTATGACAAGATCGTCTGGACGTCCTAGCCTAGACAAAATCGTCAGATCTGGGGCGATATCGTCTGATCGGCGACGATATCATCAAACGGTCAAAACAACCTCTAAAAATGACACAAAAAAGGGGGAAACGGATTACCCAACGGTTAACGGGCGGTTTGGGAGGTTAAAATTTGAGTTTAAATTATTTACTAGGATGAATATAATTATTACAATTTCACTGCGCCAATTTTAGGGTGCTACATTTTGCCCCCTCTTTAGCTAATTTTCTAAAGAAAATGCGTTAAAGATGATTTCTTCTCGATCTACGAGAAAGCAAAAATTATTCCCATTTTTAGGCGACGATTCTTGGTCAAATCGTACGATATCTTACTATGGTGCCCCCTCCGTGTTTTTACCTAAATTGAACGTTTGAGGTAAAAACATAGAAAAGCAAAATTAATTTTGAATAAAATTAAGAAAAATAGGGTAAAACCCTAATTCATTTTTACTGTTCATTTTTACTGGTTTTAGAGCTCTAGAAGCAAAAACGGTGGAGATGACGCACATATCAACAGATGTCCAGCGTGGGCTATGGGTAAGAGTCTAGACTTAGTTTAGAATGCTTTAATTTGATTTTACATGCTTTTTAGGTAAATTTTAATCAATTTTTGAGCACCACGGCCATTTTTGGGCCATCAACATCGTCGAGATGAAATCGTCCCGATTTCGACGAAATCGTCCCGATTTCGACGAAATCGTCTCAATTTTGCCAATTTTGTCTAAGGGCAAAATCAACGAAAGGGGGACGATTTCATCAAATTAGGGACGATTTCGACCTGCGAAATCGGAAATGATTATGCTCAAATTTGGGACGATATCGTCCAATAGTGGACGATATCATCAATTGCATAAAATTGAACTTATTTTAATTTGCATTATTAATTACTTGAATTGTTATTAATGGTTGTTTGTTGTTTTGTTGTTTATGTTGCAGAGAGGTTTGCTAAAAAGTAGGGATGGAAGTATAGAGGTTTGAGAGATGACTTGGCCACTCTTACACAGGCAGAGCAGGATCAGCTGGCACAGGCCGGCTTACAGCATATGGCAGAGATGCCACAAGTGTCTATAGATATGGGGCTACTGATAGCCCTAGCAGAGAGATGGTATCCGGGTTCTTCCTATTTTTGGCTATCGATAGGGGAGATGACTCCCACTCTAGAGGATGTATGGAGGATTCTGAGAATCCCCATACAAGGATGGTTGATTACTCCTACGGCCAATCAAGGCCATGCTATGGGACGATTGTGTGGTGACCCGAGCTTCACCCTAGAGAAGGGTAGAGTTAACATCGAGGCACTGCGTCAGATGCCTGGGGCATATAGACTCACACGGGTTCTAGCTGGAGTAGTTGGTGGACTTTTTCTATGCCACCAGAGCGGGTGTAGGGTGCCATGGATGCTTGTAGATGTGATCTGTGATATGTGAGACCATGGATATAGGTTTGCTTGGGGCAGCTATGTGCTATGCTAAATGTACAGGATCTTACATGGGGTCGTGTACAAGGGCGGCCAATGTCTGGTGATGACATCGCTCCTACAGGTTTGGTGCTAGGAGCACATTGCAATGCAGAGGCCGATAGGGCTTCCTCTGATAGGGATTGACGGGGAGAGGCCCCGAGTTTTCTACTGGTGGCTCCAAAGAGGGTCACAGTGGTGGATCGACCTTTCGATGTCCCGGAGACTACTAGATGACCTAGTCCCAGACCAAATTACCTGTAGGCCATGGCGTGAGCACCTACGGTGGGCCAAGGATGAACAGGAGCTAGATCGCATCAGGCGAGTTTGCTGGCTACAGATGGAGAGGGAGAGGTGGAGCTCCATCACTATGACCAAGTTTTGTGATAGTTCGGTCTGCAGCAGGGGATCCCATCTCTCAGGGATTATGAGTTTTCTCGACTGTTCGAGATAACACTACAGTGAGCGGGGCTCCAGACATGTAGTGCTTCTAGAGTCAAGAATCGGACGATGCCCCCATTTAGCCAGTGGATGGGGATGACGTAGGGGTAGCCGATGGCTACGATGCATGGTATGCAGGCATCCACCCTCCTCGAATGACGAAGGCTTAGGGTTCGATACACACGGTTATGCGTCAGATAGGGAGGCGGTGCCAGGCAGCTATGGAGGCAGCCCATGGTCACAGCGGGAGAGAGCTGAGGAGGTCGCATGCACAGGAGATGCTGTGATAGAGAGGAGGGAGGCGAGACCCCCTTCTCCATAGAGAGAGAGGCCACCATCACCCGATAAGGGCAAGGGTGTTGACACAGGGGAGAGTAGCGAGACAGCTACTCTCTGAGCAGAGAGAGATCATATCTGGGCATAGGTGCAACATTGTAGGATGAGGCTACATGCCATCGAGTTGAGGTTACCCAGCTCAGAGACGAGATTGCATGCCTCAGGGCATAGGGTGGAGAAGCGAGCACACAGGAGCTAGCACAGTCAATTGCTCAGACCGCGTTCTACCAGGGCATCTACTTCCAGATGGTGCTAGAATGTCAGAGGGTATAGCTGCCAGCCGGCATTGCTGACCCTATCAGGATTGGGTCCTCGAGGACTTTGTCCCGATCGAGGACTAGGACTCACAGTACTACTCATACTGTGATGGGGCCACCTCATCCACCTTAGGGTGGGGGAGGAGATGAGGCTGAGAGCTCAAGGGGCTCTTGAGGCTAGAGGACTGCATTACACTGTACAGATTGATATGTAGGTTTATTATTTTTGATAGAGGATTGAGTATGCAGAGGTATAGATTGTGGCATACCGATCCAGTTTTGATGATGTATATATACTGTTGATATATATATGAGATGAGATAGTTTTGATCATATGACTTGTGTTATGTGTATGTTTATGATGCTTTTAGGTTTGATTGATTGATTTGATAATTGGATTGAGGATTCATGAAATTATGTCGTTTTGAAAATTTATAATTTTGATGTCATGCGGTAATATTTTAAATGAAATAATCTGATGTAACAAATTGATTGTTTGTAATGTGATGTGGTAAAAAATAAAAAGAGACTTCTAACAATAATTTCATAGGACATTGTCGCTATTATAGACCATTTCATGGAGTCGCTGCTAACTCGGTCGTCAAGCTAATCCCAATATAAAAATATTGTTAAAAGTAAAAGAGTGCTTAAGAGACTGTCTTAAGACTTTGGTGCAATGGTGAAAATCATGGTGATGATGGTTTTTTTTTCAGATTTTCATAAAAATAGTATGCATGAAATAATGTTTTTTGCTAGGCATAAATTCCTAAGTGTGATAATTTTTTTGATAATTCCTTAGGAATTATACCATCTTTGCAAAATTTGAAGGTTAACATAATGACATGAAATAATGAAAATGTGCATGCTTAAAAGCATAATTTGTGTAACATAATGAATTAAGTCATATGGTTTTCATGATTTTTAGATAAATGGGGAATAAAAATTGTTACAATGATTTGCGCTAGGCATAGAATATATAGGTATAGACTTATACCATCATCACGAAAATCAAAAAGAGATAGTTTTATTGCATGGTTGATTTTGTAATAAATAGAAAATATGAAGATGAGGACTTGTGCTAGGCATAAAATTCCAATTTTGGTTTTGGAACTATACCATCGTCGTGAAAGTCGACAAAAAGTTATATATATATGTTTTGATTGTATATTTTTGAAAGAAATTTTTGATTTTCTATTATATAGTTGTCTTTATGGTAAACAACTGTACTTGAATTATTCCAAACAAGTTGCAAAAATAATATTTCAAAGTATTTTGAAGACAAAAGTTAGATTTATAAGGAATCCCATGTGCATATGTGAATTCATTTCCGATCTTGATTTATCATAATGATACACAAAATCTCTCAAATACAAATGTGTGTGCAATTGCTTTGTGCATTTACCAGTTTTGAGCAAGATAATATGATACAAGTGATTTGAAGAAACCAAATAAGTGTTCATTAACCATGATGTAGATGCATATAACCATCCTAGACTACTATTTAGGTCGGATTATCAAGAGCTAGCTAATCCATAGCAGACATAGGTCTGTACAAAAGAAGGTCGCTAATGTGACAGACTTATCACCACACTAGGAGTTACCCAAGGCCAAGCAGGTTGGGCACAAACCACCTGTTATGGGGCTTACCTCACAGTTTTTGAATAATTGAGAATTCCAGGGATTCAAGCTCATCAACCCTTCTTTTCTTTTTAAAGGGTAGGGAAAGGGATTTTATTGCTTTCTTGCTTTCTGCTTTCTTTTGCTTTTATTTTGAACTTTGCTTCTTTTTCTTTTTGTATTTTTGTTTGCTTTATTTTTGAGATAGTGCTTGAAATATTGCTGTAATGATATAAAATAGCATTTTTCTTTTCTCTTTTTTTTTTTCTTGAACTTTTATTTTCTTTGTTCTATACTAGGGATACTTGCTCAGATTAGCTGTAGAGCAAGGGATTTTTATTCTGGGTAGGGGTGAGCTTGTCATTTTGCCAATTCTCAAAGATTCTAGACCATGTGCATGATAGGATAGCAGGGGAAACTTTTCGCTCAAGAAATCATGTCTACTATGTAGCAAAACATGGAAATTACAAATATAATCATTTTATTGTGAAAAGATGTGCTTGGTTTAAGTAAATAACAAGATCAATTCTCTATGCTCAAAATTTATTTAATTGAATTTTGTGGACTTTGATATAAGAGAGATTAGTAATCATGCCAGATAAAATCAAGATATTTATTTTTGTGAGTGTGCAAGTGAGGGATTCCAAATAAATGCTAATTTATCAAAAATAATTTGAAACATATAACTGCAACATTTGTAAGAAAATATATATAAATACTTTTTTGAGAAGTTTTTGAGAATGTTGGACTCTCTCTTTCTTCTTTATTTTGTTTTGGTTTCGAAAGAGTCAAGCATATTGTTGTTTTTATATTTTTATCATTATTTTGTTTTTTGGTTTTATTTTTGTTTTTGAACAAAAAATTTAACAAGTGCCATAAATAAATGCAACAAATAGTTTTGAATATTTTGATGATTATGAATGTTTTTGGTGTTTTTGAATTTATAAATTTGAAATAAATACAAGATAGTGATTTTGAAAAAATATATACATGGATGAAATGACCAAATTTATACATAGTAACGTTTAAGATGCAAAATATTCATGGGTTCTTTAAGTTTTTTACCATCTAAGGTAGACAATTTGTATGCTCCTAATTCGAATTTAGCAGTAATAATGTATGGTCTAAGCCAGTTGGGCTCAAATTTACCTTTAAGATCCTTAGTTGCATTAGTATTTTTTTTATTTTCTTTTAAAACAAGGTCACCGATCTCAAAGGATCGATGACGCACTTTTTTAGCATATGATCTTTTAAGCTTGTTTTGGTAGGCACGAAGATGCTCCAAAGCATTGATGCATTTTTCATCTGGGAGTTCCAGCTGACTGAGTCTGCCAGCTTGATATTCATCTCCTACTTCGGTATCTTGAAGTAGTAGAGCCAAATAAGGAACTTCTAATTCAAAGGGAAAAACTGCTCAAGCACCATAAACCAAAACAAATGGTGAAGTTCCCGTGGGGGTTCGAACACTAGTTCGATAGGCCCACAAGGTTGGATATAACTGAATGTGCCAGTCGCGACCAGTTTTATTGACCAATATTTTGAGGATTTTGATTAAGGTTTTGTTAGATGCTTCGCTTGACCATTACCCTGAGGATAATAGGGAGTGGACCAGCGATGTTGAATCTTATATTTTTGGCATAATTTTTTAACATCTTTATTTTTGAAACAAGTTCCATTGTCAGAGATGAGATTTGCAAGAATTCCGAACTTGTAAATGATTTGATTAAAAATAAATTTAGAGACTTGTGTGCCAGTGCAGGAAGCTAAAGGCATAGCTTCAACCCACTTCGTGAAATACTCAGTGGTGGTTATGATGAACTTGTGTCCATCAGATGACATAGGATTGATTTTGCCAATAATGTCTAAACCCCATTTGGAAAAGGGCCAAGGAGATGAAATAGCCTGTAGCTCTTGTGCAGGCGCATGGACAAGGTCAGCATTTTTTTGACACTTGTCACAATGGTGCACATACTCATGTGCATCCGTTTCCATGGTAGGCCAAAAGTATCCTATTCGAAGGAGCTTTTTAGCAATGAAACTACCACTAAAGTGTCCTCCACAAGATCCATCATGGGCTTCACTCAAGGCTGATTTAGACTCTTCTAAGTTTAAACATCTTAATAGGATACCTTCAAAAGATCTCCTATATAAAGTATTGCCAATTATTACAAATTGACTTGCTCGTCTACGTAATAATCGACGCTAGTTTCTATTAGAATTGGCAGGGAAAGTCCCATTTTGGCATATTCGTCATCTAACTCCAAGGGCAGGAGAGATGCAGCTGCAGACATAGCATCAGCTGCACGGTTGCTAGTTCGAGGAATAGCTTCCAAGGTAACTTGGTCAAATAGAGACATTAATTGTAAAACATAGGCCTTATATGGGCGTAGTTTATCATCTCTAGTCTGATAAACTTCATTAATTTTGTTTATAACCAATTGAGAATCACCAAAAACTAATAGATGTTTAATTTTTAGCACTAAAGCAGCTCGTAATCCAAGGATTAGAGCTTCATACTCAACAGTATTGTTGGTGCAAGAAAATGTCAATTTGAAGGACAGAGGAATAAGATGTTTTTGCGAGGATATTAAAATAATACCCGCACCAGCCCCACTCATGTATCGGGCTCCATCAAAGTATAAGGACCATTGTTCAATATGGTCTACCTCTAATTGAAGGCATTCATCCAGAAACTCGATGATGAGGGGATGGGTAGACGCTAAGGGTGTAGCAGCTAATTGATCTGCTATGATTTGACCCTTAACAGAATTTT
The DNA here is from genome assembly GCA_028583015.1 of Wollemia nobilis. Lineage (NCBI taxonomy): Eukaryota > Viridiplantae > Streptophyta > Pinopsida > Araucariales > Araucariaceae > Wollemia > Wollemia nobilis. The sequence goes on from JAQPPZ010000040.1 coordinate 145,483, forward strand.
GTCCTATGAATGTGAGATCAAACTCGCTTAGAGCAAGAACCCACTTGGTTGTGCGACCCGATAAATAATGTTGACTCATGAGATACCTTAAGGGTTCGTATTTGGCAATGACATAAGTTTTTTGACTAAGCATATAGTGTCGTAATTTTTGCATAGCAAAAATGACTGCTAGACATAGTTTTTCTAATGTTGTGTAGCGGGTTTCATAACTGATGAAGGTTCGGCTAATATAATAATTAGCACGTTCTCTCTTTTCATCATCAAGTTGAGCTAACATAGCCCCTAAGGCAGAATATAAAGCTAAAATATATAGGAGGAATGGGAAATCAGGTTTAGGTGGTGAAAGCACAGGTGGATTAAGAAGGTATTGCTTGAGAAGTTCAAAAGCTTCTCGACATTCAGCATCCCAATTAAAATGGACATCATTTTTAAGGAGTTTAAGAAAGGGACAGGTTTTTTTTGCCAGCTTATCAATGAAGCGACGGATAGCTTGAAGTTTACCTTGTAAGCTTCGTAACTCAGATATATTAGTAGGTGCGGGCATATCAGTGATAGCCACAATTTTGAGAGGGTCAATTTTGATACCACATAAAGAAACTAAAACCCCTAATAGTTTGTCGGACTTAACTCCGAATATGCATTTGGCTAGATTTAATCGAATAAGATATTCTCGTAATCGATTAAAAAATTTTCTCAAATCGTCTAAATGATTATTTTCCAAAATAGAGTGAGCTATAATATCATCTACATAATCATGTAGGATATCATGCATCATATCATGAAAAATATAGGTCATAGCTCGTTGATAAGTTGCACCTGCGTTCTTTAAGCCAAATGGCATCACTTTCCAACAAAAAGTACTCCAAGGGGTAATAAAGGTTGTTTTAGCCTGATCTTCAGGAGCTATCCTGATCTGATTATAACCAGAGAATCCATCCATTAAGGACATCATCCCACTCCAAAAAGTGAAGTCAATGATTTGATCCATGTTTGGAAGAGGAAAGTCATATTTAGGGCATGCGACGTTAATATCTCTAAAATATGTGCAAACCCTAACTTTGGTAGCTTCTTTCGTGGTGACTGGAACTACATTTGAGATCCATTCAGCATAATCAATAGCTTGTATAAAGACAACATTCATGAGTTTTTCTAACTCCCCTTTGACTAGCATAGCCACTTTGGGATGCATTTTTCTAAGTTTTTGTTTAACAAGTTTAGCATCCGGATGGACCACTAGATGATGCATGACTACAGAAGGGTCTAGACCTGGCATATCTTTGTATGTCCAAGCGAAGACATCTTCATACTCTTTAAGGAATGCAATGTATTGTTCTTGTTTTTCTTGACTTAATTCTGATCCAATATTGATTATGTGAGGATTGTCCTCAGTTCCAATATTAATTTTAATGATGTTTTCTACCTCCATCTGTAGATCTCTTTCAAAGTTAGGTGGGGAAGGTGAAATGCCCAATTCTTGTAATTCTTGTAAGGTTAATTTAGATAATTCATCTTGAGGATTAGTGGCCTCAAGTTGGGCTATAGTTGGTATAGAACCATCAAAATAAAATCCATTGTGTAACATCTCTTCAACAGAGACATCATGGAAGATATCTCCTTCCAACTCTTCATCGGGGTCAGCAATCATTTCAGGGTAAGCTATGGATAGCATGTTACATGAAAACAACTAATTTTTAAGAGGCAAATCATCACACCTATCCAAATAATCTTGATAGCATATGAGGTGATCATCATATTCAAAAGGATAGGGTTGACCCTTACTATGAAATAGGCCCACACCACAACGGGCAGGCCACGGTTCTACCTCAAAAGGTTCTTTCATGCCATTTTGGAAAGGTCCCAATCCTTTCCCTTTATATCCCATTTTAAGCATCATGGGTTTAGCTCTAATATATTCATTGGTAAAATAACACCGAGCGTATCCCTCATGATGAGTTTTGATATTTCGAGGGATTCTTCCCCAGTCATATCCTTTATAAATGAAGGCACAACTCCCGACTTGGTAAATACTTCCCATAGGTTGTGGGAGGCCCAAAGTATGAGGAGATGACAGCAATTTATTTAAAAGAATGGAATCTTGCATGAAAGCATTTGTATTTTCTAATATTAAGGTTGTGTATAAATCTAGTAAAATTTCATCAGAAAGGGCATAAGATGTAGAAGGATCATTCCCTATATCTTGAGATGTGAAAGGTATGATAGTTGTTTATGTGGGTTTCAAAATTATAGGGATAGAACTTGAAGGATTGGTTGTAGATTTAAGATCTTTTTGAGGTTCTAGAGTGATTTTTTTAGAGGATTGTTGATCTATATAGGAGGATGAAATTACTGGAGGGGAAATAGGTGAAGTTATGGGTGTGTGTTTCACAGTTTTAGATGAAAAATAAGAACTAGGATGTGTGGATGACAGAGTGGGGCAAAATTGCACTCCAACGGGTTCTGCCAAAGCACACATATCAAAGGGCCTAGGGTCACCATGGATAGTGACCAACTAATTTTTAAATTCAAACTTAACACATTGGTGTAAAGTTGATGGGACAGCTCGCATCGCATTGATCCAAGGGCGACCCAAAAGTATATTGTATGATGCTAGGCAATGTACAATAAACACGGTTGTTTCTAGGGTTCTAGGACCAAATTGCAAGGGGATGGTAATAACTCCACACGTTTCTTGTGTTTTGTCATTGAAAGCTTTGATAATCATATCTATTTTCTTCATTTCATCACTTCTAAAGCCAAATCGTTGGTAGAAGTCATAAGTGCAAATGTTTAGAGATGATCCATTGTCAATCAAGACTCGTTTGACAGCTACATCTCCAATTAGAGTAGTAATGTATAAGGGATTGTCCTTATGTAAACTGTGTCGTGGGATATATTTATCTCGAAAGTCAATACAATCAACTTCTCGAGTGATGATAGTATTGGCCATAGCTTTAGGTTGAATGTTTTGAGGTACCATCATTTGGCTTAATGTAAGCATCAACTCATCCCTATGGGTGGGAGAAGATCTTAATAAATCCAAAAGGGAAATTTTGGCTGTAGTATTGGATAATTGCTCATTAATATTATAAGGGGGTTTAGGTTGAACATTAGGAGCATGATTCCCTTTATTGGGATTTTTCAAAGAGAATGGAGTTGATCCATCATTCTGATTTGGTTCTTGTTGAGAATTTTGAGCCTGTTGTTGGGTAACGACTCCAATGGTACCTACAATGTTATATTAAGGATGTTGAACTGGCCTCGGTCTAGCATTTATGGCTTGTTCATTTGAGATGAATTGATTACAAGGGGGTCGAGTAGTAACTCTTCTAGGAAATGGTTCTTCTGGAACCATGGCATCTGTGACGGGTTGAATAGGATCTGATTCATTTTCAAAACTATTCGATTGGTTTGAAGTAATGTCTAGTTCACTTTCACTATCTGATTCTACATCACTAGAATCAAAAGTTTGAAAATTATGTAAGGGCCTGGTCATAACCAGGGATAAGGTTGTGTCAAATATTTGAGGATCCTGAACAAGTAATTGTCCGCTAATGGTTCGTACGTATCGGGTAGGAGGGGGAACATTATGATGCTCGATTTGATTGGCCACCTCTTTACCATGTCTTGGTAAAGGGTGTTGAAATATGTCTAATGTTTGATTAGCATTTTGATTTTGATTTTGGGGAACGGTCTTTTGAGTATTATTAGGAGGGTTTTGTTTAGGTTGGAAGGCTTGCACTTCCATTTCATTATTATCAATCAAATCTTGTATTTTATGTTTCAACCTTTTACAAGCATTGGTAGAGTGTCCAGGTCCTCTATGGAAATCACAGTGTAAGTCTAGTCTGTATTCGGGTATATTTGGATCAGGTTCTCGGATAGCTGGTAATTAGATCAAACCTCTTTCGAGTAATTGAGGTAAAATAGTTGATAAGGGTTGATTTAATCTAGTAAATTCTAGAGGAGGCTTATCAGGAGGTTTCAATATAATTTTTTTTGTTGTCCTCGTTGCATTGACATTAGCAACGTTTCTGCTGTCAGTGACTCCATCACCGACAACTTGTTTGTTTTTATATTGATTTCTAGATGTTTTCTCATCATCCTTCTTCCTAAGTTGGCCTCTCCTAATGAGGGCATCTTCTACTCTTCGAGCCAAATCTATAGCTTGATCGAAGGTAGTTAAAGTAGCAGTTGATAGCTCATAAGATATTTGTTCTTGTAAATTATTGATAAAAATGTCCAACATTTCCCTATAAGGTAGCACAAAGTGCAGTTTTCCTGTCAATTGCCTCCATCTAGCTAAGAAATCGGCAAAACATTCATCTTTGTCTTGTTTTAAGTTGTATAAATATTTAATGGTTACATGCCGCTCGATGTAGGCACTAAATTGATGGACAAATTATTCAGCTGTTTCTTCAAAGTTTCTCAAAGAATGAATGGGCAATTGATAGTACCACTCTAATGCCATTCCACCTAAACTTTTCGGGAACATTTTTAGTAATAGCAAGTCATCATGCGATATATCATGACATGCTATCCTAAACATGCGAAGATGCTCTATGGGATCTTCGGTTCCTTTATATATAGGCAATATAGGCATGGGAAAATGCTTAGGGTATGGTTGAGCTACAACTATGGGATCCAAAGGTTGACTACAGATCTCTCGATAATTGTACTAGGGATGATAGGGATCTATCTGGTCCATACGCGAAGCTAATTGTTTAACCATGGCTTGCAAATTACTAGTTTGCCCCCCATATTGGTTTGGTAGGGCATTGACATGGGTTTTATGGGCATATGATGGAGGGACATGAAGATTAGATGCCATGTTACTATTGTGTAAATTGTTGGTAGGAAAAATGTTATGAAGGAATTTTGAAGTGGTATTATGTTGTATTCCAGATTGTTGAAAATTGGTGTTTGGCTTTGTTTTAGGTTTTTGTTTACTTGAAGTATATTGCTCAATAGTTTGGTGAAATAAAGTAGTGAAGGAAGGTTTCTTTTGTGTGGGAATGATTTTAGGTTGAATAACAGGTTCCTTAGGAGGTTGGGTAACCTGTTGTTTTGACATGTTTTGAATCATAGTGACCATGTATGTATTGGATGGCCTAGCCTTGTCACTTTCTTGGTCAATGAAAGACAAGGGATTAGTGCACACATCATACATATATTCCATGGCTGCTTGAGTGTTACTAATTTGCCCTTTATCAATATGAACTGCCACATTAAGGGCATCAATGTTATCATCAAGAAATTTCTTGAAATGATCTATGTTGTCAAAAGCAATAGTTCCATCTGGAGCTACTCTAGGGGATGAGGATCCATCCTCTTTAACACTTCCTTCTTGTTCATTATATTCACCTAGGTCATGTTCTGATTGATCTAGAGTTTTTCCTTTTGGAATTGGATCTCCAGGAAGGACATTTGGGTCTCTAGTTGTATCTTGTAACCAATCTTCTTCTTCTCCTAAAGTTTCTTTACCATTCCTAAGTTTAGTCATGGTGCTTTAATTTTTATTTGAGCAAATATATATATATATATATATATATATATATATATGCAACAATATTAAGAGGTATATATTTACTATATACCTACTACAATATTTGAAATGAAATGTTTAAGTTTTTGCTATGTTTTTAGTTTTTTTTTTTTTTGAAATAATATTGTAAAGATAGCAAATAACACAAATAAATGCAAGAAATAAGACTGAAAGTAATAATCTAGTTTTCTATAAACAATTTATAAATATCATTAATAGGCTTGAGTTGTTCAGGAGTCATGAAGTGTTCTTCTTCAAATTGAAAGTTTTATTTTAAAAATTTAATGAAAAGAGCTATAGTGATATTATTTGTCTTAGATGTTGGTTGATAGAAGTAAAGCTCGTGGCAATACTCTCGATATAACACAGATCGAGGAACTCTATTCCATATTTCCCTATCTGTAAGAACAACCTCTTGGTCTTCTACACAACCTAGGAACTGGTGTACAATGGCTGCGTTCTCGAGGTATTCCTCGAAGGTGAACAATTATGAAGATACAAGAGCTCTCCTATAAGCTAACCATCTATGGTAGGCTCTCTGAAGTTCATGATAAAAGACTAGTTGATGAGGATCCAGGATTCTATCTAGGACTAGCCTATTGATTTGCTTAAGTTGTGTTGACCTAGATGAGATGACACTAAGTCTTCTATCAAGTTCATCCCACAAGAGTTGATTTCTATCTGTTTTAGGCACACTAAGTATAGAATTGACTTCTATGGCTGCCAATTGGTTTTCTACATTTATAGTAACTGCTAATATTTTCTTAGGAGCTACCATCTAAACATGATATTAAAATTAAATGATTTAAAATGCATCTATGTTTTAGTTGTTTTATTTTTTTTTGTTTTTGTTTTCAAAATGTTTATAATGCATTCACGTCGGGTTCACCAAAATGTATCGCTCCAAATTTTTTGCACCCTTACCTTTAGGCTATAGGATCCGTGCTCCCGGAAGGAGGATGGTAAAAGGATGTCGTGGTACCTCAAAATGAGAGGACTTGCGAAGCTCCCGCCTCTCAAGGGAGGTGTATATTGGTGATTTTTCGACGGATGGTGGGTTCACCAGGAAACATTTAATGGCAGTTTCTATGCCTAGGCTTTGGAATGTTTTTTTATGTGTTCGTTTTTAGCCTTAAGCATTCATATCCTAGGTTTGGCCAAATGAATCTAAATTAATCTATATGAAAGTGCAGATTTAATGAATGCAAAAAACAAAGTTAAGATAGAAAACAGAGAAATAAAAGAAGAGTACCTGATCCAGATGTCTAATGGAGATTCTGATGTTTGAAGCAATCAGGATCGCCTCTGATTTGACATGATTGTCTTAGATCAGACAAGATCGTCTGAGATCTGACGAATTCGTCAGATACCTGCAAACAGAAAAATAAATGCAAAATACAAAGAATTCCGCTGTGATAACAGAGGGAAACAACAAAAAATGACAATATGAATACTAAACAACAGTTATGAATAGAAATTCAAACAAATTATGATATTCTAATGAGAAATTATGATCTTATCATGCAACCTAAACTATATGGGGAAACTCCAAATGCAAAATAGTAAGAAATAAGGAAAAAACTAACTTAAATGTAGAATAAAATAGTAAAAGGTATAAGAGAAAACACAAACTTTGGACACTGATTGCCCCCAATGCAGATTGTAGTCGAAATCGTATGGAAGCAATGAAATCATCTCAAATTGTGATAGGATCATCCGAGATTTGAACGAGATCATATGCGACGATCTGAGCTTGCTCCGACTGAAAATCAATGAGGTCCCTGTAAGAAAACTTCAAAATAACAAATGTAAAATGATGCTCTAGGTATTCTAATGCACGCAAAATCAAGTTACAGGGAAATTCAGTCAAGGGTTGGGAAGGGAAGGTCCTAAGGATTAAATAGGCTTAGGGGAGTAGTTAGTAGGTTGGAGATCATCCCTATTTGGGAGATCTCCAACGGGAGAGGGTCCTTAACGGTGTAGACACACTTCTGCTCGGATTAGAGACCCATTGGAACAAAAGCTAATTGTGCATAATCAGTTTTGCGATAATATCGTCTGGATGTCCTAGCCCAGATGAAATTATCAGATTTGGGGCGATATCATCTGATCCACGACGATATCATCAAATGGTCAAAACAACCTCTAAAAATGGCATGGGAAAGGGGGAAAAAAATTACCCAACAATTAACGGGTGGTTTGGGAGGTTAAAATTTGAATTTAAATTATTTACTAGGATGAATGTAATTATTACAATTTCACTACGCCAATTTTAGGGTGCTACAACAGGTTCGAAAGAAAGTAAGTTGGAAAAATGTCATGATATCGCGACATGTCGCATTTTCGTGACTTAAGCAGGAGAGAGAAAGCTTTTTAGAAAAGTTTCATGATATCACATGTCACAGTTTCACGACTCAAATAGGAGAGAGAATGTTCGGAGTCAGAAATGTCGTGATTTCGTGACATATTGCAAGGAAGGTTGAACGGACAAAAAAGTGTCATGATTTCATGACATGTTGCAGGAGAGAGATTCCGAAAGAAAAAATGTCATGATTTCGTGACATAATGCAGGAGAGAGAGTGTGGGAGAAAAAAGTGTCATGATATTGTGACATGTCAAGTTTTCGCAACCTGAAGAAAAGAAAAGCGCTAAGGAGAAAAAGTGTCACGATTTCGTGACAAATCAGAAGACATAGTGGAAGCAAGATAAAGTGTCACAATTTTGTGACATGCTGTAGATGAAATTGTTCCAAGTAAGAACTATCATTATTTTGTGACATGCAGCAAAGGTAAGATTCTAAAATGAGAAGCATCGCAATTTCACGATAGGTTGCAGAGAAGTCATATGGAAGCTGAAAGCATCACAATTTTGTGACAGACTGCAAAGAAAACGTACGAAAGATAGAAGTGTCACGATTTCATGACAAATTCAAGGAGGAAGAGCTCAAAGGTGAAAGCATCATGATTTCATGACATGTTCCATTTTCATGGGCATGAGGCAGAGAAAAAAACAAGGCAGCGAAAGTGTCATGATTTCGCGACATGTTCTGTTTTCGGTAGTGCAAGCAGACAAGAGTGCTAGGAAGAGAAAGTGTCATGATTTTGTGACAGATTAATATGGTAGCGTTCGGTTGGAGAAAGTGTCATGATTTCATGATAGAAACAGAATGCAGGCCTTCTATAGGAGAAGTGTCATGATTTCAAGACAAAAGTAGAGGGGAAGGCTATGAAGACAGAAGTGTCATGATTTCATGACAAAAGTAGAAAGGAGGTTGACGAAGGGAGAAATTTCATGATATCGCGGCAAAAGCAAAGTTGATGCTGACTAAGTCAGAAGTGTCACGATATCGTGATAAGAGCTTAATGGAAGTCGACAAAGGTAGTTGTGTCGTGATATCGCAACAAAAGCCAAAAGAAAGTGTACGGTTGCAAAAGTGTCACGATATCATGACATGTTGTAGTTTTGCGATAGAAGCTATAGAAGAGTTACAGAGGCAGTGAAGTGACAAAGTTAAATGTGAGCCGATGATGTTTAGGGTTTGCAGTCGACATAGTTTAGGGTTTGCAGTCGACGTAGTTTAGGGTTGTGCAGCCAACTAGGATCAAGTTTTTGATCTTGAAAGTGTTAGTATAAAAGGAAGGCTATTTGGAGAGTTGAGGGAGTATCGAATGCATTATTGAAGTGTGCAAGTTAAGTCTACGATGTGCAAAGAGCGAGCCATGCTGAATCAAGCTAAGTGCAAAGCAAGAACGCACAGGGAGCAGAAAAGCGCAAAGTTGTTGGGTGCATAATTTTTACGACATTTAGAGATAATGGGAAAGATTTGTGAGAGCTTGTGAGCAAGTTTTGGACAAGTCATTGAGAGGGATTGTTGGAAAGATTTGAGTAAGCTTTTGTTGAGCTTGTGGAGCAGTTTGGGCAGGTTCTAGTGAGAACTTGCAAAGCAGATTTGAGATAAGTCTTGGTGAAGACTTGGATGAAGATCAAGCAAGATTTAGTGAAAGCTTGTGAACCACTTTTGTGAACTAGATCAGAGAAAGATATTGAGGACATTTGTGCTAGACTGAAGGACTGTGTTTGGTGCAGATCAGAGAAATACAAACGAGGACATTTGTGCTATACCGAAGGACTATGTTTGGTGCAGATCAAAGAAAGAGATCAAGTACATTTGTGTTAGATCGAAGGAATGTGTTTGGTGCAGATCAGAGAAAGAGATTGAGGACATTTATGCTAGATCAAAGGACTATGTTTAGTGCAAATTCGAGGACCAGCTTTGGAGGTGATAGAGTTGAGGACAAAGGTCTCCAACTAGAGTAGGGAGGACAGGTGTCTTCTGTGGATAGAGTTCCATTTTCTAAAGGCAGTGGAGGCAGAGGTCTTCTAGAGGATCACCAGCCAGAGCAGAGTTAGGGGATTGGTGTCTCTTGTGGTTTGGTGCCCATGAACTTGAGATTAGGGGATTGGTGTCTCCTTTGGGTTGGTGCCCATAAACTTTGTAATCAAGAAAGGTATTCTCAGTATTTTGATTGATAAAATTTAGTGAAAGATTTTATTCATGGATGTAGCCCAGCCATTCTGGGTGAACCACATTAAAATTTTTGTCACTTTGTGGATGTTGTTATGCATTGCTTTGATATTGTTGTGGGTATATTGCTTTACTATTTTGTAATATAAAGGAAAAAGTAAAAAGAGGTATTATACTTTTCACCCCTCCTCTCAATATAAGCTTGTGTTCTTTAATTGGTATCAGAGCCAGTGCCTTCAGAAAGTTTAACAGCTTGAAGGAAAAGCTAATAAAGAACACAATGGATTATTCAAGTGGCAATGCAACACCTATTCTTGATGGGTCAGATTTTGGTCTTTGGAGTGCAAAGATGAAGGTTCATCTAATGGCACTTGGTAATGAGGTATGGGAAGTAATTGAAGATGAGTACACTATTCTTGTACATGGTCAAAATACTAAAAAAGAAAGGCTCCTACATCACAGCAATTCAAAGCAATGAATGCAATTCTGAAAGGGTTATAGAAAGTAGATCTCACAAAAGTGATTCACTGCAAGACAGCTAGTGATATGTGGAAACAGCTACAGGTGGTTCATACAGGTGATTCAAATGTTAGAAAGGCCAAGTTGAGACACTTCAAAGGTATGTTTGAACAACTCAAGATGAATGATGATGAAAAGATTAGTGACTACATGCTTCGTATGGATGAGGTTGTTAACTCCATGAAATACTTAGGTCTTGAGCTTTGCTGAAAATGATGTTTATGATAAGATTTTAAGATCTCTTCCTAATAGATTTAGTAAAAAGATTTCTGCTATTGAGGAAGCTAAAGATTTGGATAAGTTGAAAAATGATGAGCTCCATAGTATACTTGCAACATTTGAGTTGAGAACTCAGGTGAAGGTTGATGTCAAGAAAGAGGTAGCTTTCAAGGCTACCAAGAAATCCAAGGGTAAACATCTTCAAGAGAGTGATGAGTCTTCTAGTGATGAAGAGGCGTATTACAGCAAGAAAGGCAAGTTCTCTAGAAAGCACAAAAGTGTGAAAAATATAAGATTTTTCAATTATGGAAAGTTTAGTCATTATGCTATAGACTGTACTGTTCCCAAGGATGAAAGCAATGAAGATAAACAGGAGTCTAAGAGCAAGGATTCTAAAAAGCACAAGCATCACAGGAAAAATAGAGATGAGCATAGCAATCAAGGAAATATGTATTCTCACAAGCACAAGAAGAGTTTTTACCTAGACAAAGCAAGTAAGTGTTCTAGTAGTGATAGTGAAAGTTCTTCAAGTGATAATGAAAATGAGATGTTCATATCAGAAAATGAGGAAGAACCGAACATAGACTCATTATCATGAAATGTCTTAGATGTGGAAATTTTGGTCACCTTGAGGATGATTGCACAAATAATGATTTGGTTTCTAGTATGTATGAGGATGCTTCAGAAAACTATAAGGAAGATGCTTGTATGGTTTTTGAAAAGGTTAGCACCTCTAGTGATAAGAAATCTGAAAAAGGCTTTGATAATTCAGAAAGCAAACAAATAAAGGATCTTGAAAGTGAACTTACTAACGCTCTTAGTGTTTTGAAAAAGGAAAGAAAGAAGAATGCTAGACTCAAGGATAAGTTAGATGAATTTTGTATGGAGAGATATGATCTTATAGAAAGTCTTGACTTCTCTATGGCTAAGACACAAGAACTCATGTATGAGTTAGAGTCTAAGGTTCTTGAGTATAGTGAGTTAGAACAGAAAATGGCTTCTTTGAAAGAGGAAACTCAAGAGTACAAGGATAAGCTTTACAGGTTTCAAGATAGCTCCAAAAATGTTAAGTCACTCATAAAAGGTCAAAGAAAGACATCGGATGAAACGGGCCTTGGTTTTGTTAAGGAACAAGTTGGAGAGTCTAGTAAGAGACTCCAAAAGGAAGAGAGTTCTTATGAGGAAAGTATTTCATATCATGGGTCTTTGAATGATAGATTTGCAAAAATAGAAAACAAAATTCAGAATGAGAAGAAGTTTTCAGGACCCAAGAGGTCGAATAAAGAAAAATTTCACGACAGATGTTTTGTGTGTCACAGGTTTGGTCACATGGCTGCACATTGCATGGCTCAAGTGAAGAAGGTAAATGGCAATTTCAAAAGTGCTAGTTTCTTTCAAGGGTATTGCTACTCTTGTCAATAGTTTGGGCACAAGGCAGTCTATTGCAAGGTTAATTACAGGAACAGGTTTGGTAAAAACATGGTTAGTCAGAACAGGCAGATTCAAAGAACAGGTATGCCTAAAAGAAATAACATTGTTACTTGTTATAATTGTAACAATGAAGGTCACACAACTAGACAGTGTAGAGCTGAACTTCCAAGGTACAGGAACAAAAATAGTGGTATGAATAGGTCCAAGGATCAAGGCATGGATAAGAACAAGAATGATAATAAGAACAAGAACAGTGACAAGAACAGGAATACGGGCAAAGAGTTCAAGAGAAGGCCCGGCAAGGAAATTATAGATGTTGATGATGATTAGTGCCTAATGGGAGTTTTAATCCCACCCCAGAATTAATCACCTCATTAGGAGGTGGGGGAGGGACTAAGCTACGAGACTCATTCTTAGTCCCAAGCCCCAAAGGTGACCCTTTGCCATTGATGACAAATTGGGAGAGATATGAGTAAGGGGGAGAGCTTCAAGTGAAGAGGAAAGCTTCAAGTCAGGGGGAGAAAAACTTCAAAGGAAGATTCTCAGTTGTGGGCACTGTTTCTCAGTTGTTAGCATAGTTGGTTTCAATTTTGGCTCTTGAGATGTGTTTTCAGTAAAGGTTTGCCATCAATGACAAAGGGGGAGATTGTTGGCAATTTTGGGTACCTTGGGTACATTGCTTTTGCCCAAGTGTATAAGTTGTCATTGATGTAAAGAAGTGTTTGAAGGAATTTTATTTGATGTAAAATAATTTGTTTTGATGAAGGTTCGGCATGACAGGTTTGAAAGAAAGTAAGTTGGAAAAATGCCGTGATATCACGACATGTCGCATTTTCGTGACTTAAGCAGGAGAGAGAAATATTTTTAGAAAAGTGTCGTGATATTGCGACATGTCGTAGTTTTACAACTCAAAGAGGAGAGAGAATGTTTGGAGTCAAAAATGTCATGATTTCGTGACATATTGCAAGGAAGGTTGAATGGATGGAAAAGTGTTGCGATTTCGCGACATGTTGCAGGAGAGAGAGTCCGAAAGAAAAAATGTCATGATTTCATGACATAATGTAGGAGAGAGAGTCTAGGAGAAAAAGTGTCACGATATCGCGACATGTCATGTTTTCACGACCCGAAGAAAAGAAAAGCGTTAAGAAGAAAAAGTGTCATGATTTCATGACAAATCAGAAGACAGTGGAAGCAAGATAAAGTGTCACGAAATCATGAAACTTTCACCTTTGATCTCTTCCTCCTTGAATTTGTCATGAAATCATGACACTTATAACTTTCGTACATTTTCTTTGTAGCCTGTCATGAAATAACGACGCTTTCAGCTTCTGTACGACTTCTCTGCAACCTGTCATGAAATCACGACACTTCTCATTTCAGACTCTTCCCTTTGCTACATGTCATGAAATCGTGACAGTTCTTACTTGGAACAATTTCATTTGTAGCATGTTGCAAAATCGCAACACTTTATCTTGCTTCCACTATGTCTTCTGATTTATCACAAAATCGTGACACTTTTTCTCCTTAGCACTTTTCTTTTCTTCGGGTCACGAAAACCCGACATGTCACGATATCGCGACATGTTTGGTTTTCAAAACCCAAAGAAAAAGAAAAGCGCTAAGGAGAAAAAGTGTTGTGATTTCATGACAAATCAGAAGACATAGTGGAAGCAAGATAAAGTGTCACGATTTTGTGACATGCAGCAAAGGGAAGAGTCTGAAATGAGAAGCGTCACGATTTTGCGATAGGTTGCATAGAAGTCGTATGGAAGCTGAAAGCATCGTGATTTTGTGACAGGCTACAAAGAAAATGTACAGAAGCTAGAAGTGTCACGATTTTGTGACAAATTCAAGGAGGAAGAGCTCAAAGGTGAAAGCATCGCGATTTCGTGACATGTTCTATTTTTGTGAGCGTGAGGCAGAGAAAAACACAAGGTAGCGAAAGTGCTATGATTTCATGACATGTTCCATTTTTGCTAGTGCAAGCAGACAAGAGTGCTAGGAAGAGAAAGTGTCACGATTTCGCAATAGATTGAGATGGCAGCGTTCAATTGGAGAAAGTGTCACGATTTCATGATAGAAATAGAATGTAGGCCTTCTATAGGAGAAGTGTCATGATTTTGCGATAAAAGTAGAGAGGAAGGCTATGAAGACAAAAGTGTCACGATTTCACGACAAAAGTAGAAAGGAGGTCGACGAAGGGAGAAATGTCATGATATTGTGACAAAAGCAAAGTTGATGCTGACTAAGTCAAAAGTGTCGCAATATCACAACAAGAGCTTAGTGGAAGTCGACAAAGGCAGTTGTGTCACGATATCATGACAAAAGCCAAAAGAAAGTTTACAGTTGCAAAAGTGTTGCGATATCACGACATGTTGTAGTTTTGTGGCAGAAGCTACATAAGAGTTATAGAGGTAGTGAAGCGAAAAAGTTAAATGTGAGCTAATGATGTTTAGGGTTTGCAGTCGACATAGTTTAGGGTTTGCAGTCGACGTAGTTTAGGGTTGTGTAGCCGACTAAGATCAAGTTTTTGATCTTGAAAGTGTTAGTATAAAAGGAATTCTATTTGGAGAGTTGAGGTAGTATCGAATGCATTATTGAAGTGCACAAGTTAAGTCTATGATGTGCAAAGAGCGAGTCATGCTGAATTGAGCTAAGTGCAAAGCAAGAATGCACAGGAAGCAGAAAAGCTCAAAGCTGTTGGGTGCATCATTTTGGTGATGTTTAGAGATAATGGGCAAGCTTTGTGAGAGCTTGTGAGTAGGTTTTGGACAAGTCATTGAAAGGGATTGTTGGACATATTTGAGCAAGCTTTTGTTGAGCTTGTGGAGTAGTTTGGGTAGGTTCTAGTGAGAACTTGCAAAGAAGATCTGAGACAAGTCTTAGTGAAGACTTGGGTGAAGATCAAGCAAGCTTTAGTGAAAGCTTGTGAACCACTTCTGTGAACCATATCAGAGAAAGATATTGAGGACATTTGTGCCAGACCGAAGGACTGTGTTTGGTGTAGATCAGAGAAAGATGAATGAGGACATTTGTGCCATACCGAAGGACTATTTTTGGTGCAAATTAAAGAAAGAGATTGAGGACATTTGTGCTAGATCAAAGGACTATGTTTGGTGCATATCAGAGAAAGAGATCAAGGACATTTTTGCTAGATCGAAGGACTATGTTTAGTGCAAATTCGAGGACCAACTTTGGAGGTGATAGAGTTGAGGATAGAGGTCTCTAGCCAGAGTAGGGAGGACAGGTGTCTTCTATGGATAGAGTTCCATTTTCTAAAGGTAGCGAAGGCAGAGGTCTTCTAGAGGATCACCAGCCAGAGCAGAGCTAGGGGATTGGTGTCTCTTGTGGGTTGGTGCCCACAAACTCAATATTAGGGGATTGGTGTCTCCTTTGGGTTGGTGCCCATAAAATTTGTAATTGGGAAAGGTATTCCCAAAATTTTGATTAAAAAATTTAGTGAAATATTTTATCCATGGACGTAGCCCAGCCATTCTGGGTGAACCACATTAAAATTGTTGTCACTTTGTGGATGTTTTTATGCATTGCTTTGATATTGTTGTGGGTATATTGCTTTACTATTTTGTAATATAAAGGAAAAAGTAAAAATAGGTCTTATACTGTTCACCCCCCCTCTCAGTATAAGCTTGTGTTCTTCAAAGAGAACGATGAGTAGGGGTCCCTTGCATCATCATTTGGAGGTGGAGGAGACCCCTAGGTGCAAATATGGGAACTTTCCTCCTTTTCATCAAAGGAGGATAGGGAGACCTGACTATCTCCTAAATGAGGTGAGTAGGATGACCCTCTACAATGAGGTGAGAGGTGTTGGGGTGGAGTGTGATGGTGTAAATGGGAGGAAGGTGAAGACTATCTAGTCTAAAGAGTAATGGGTGGTTTGGCCATATCAACTAGTGTGATCAGTACTAGGGGTGGTGTTGGGTGGTCCTGATGGTGGGATGTTGTGATCCTGATAGAAAGTGTGTATGGTCACATATCCCTACTGATGGTGTAGCAATATATGATTTGAATCTTGCAAAAAGAAATAAATACCAATAGCATATAAATGGCATAAAAAAGTAAAAGTACATGTATAATGTGGTTGTAAAATAAAATGTATGCATGTATTATGATGTGCATAGTGGGTGATGTGTGTGTGAATAACAATGTGTGTTTTTTATGATAGTACATGCCTATGTGGGTTAGGCATTGAATGCACGTAGGTGAAGGATATTAATAGGCTTGAGTTTAGTGAGACTCTAAATATTAGCCAAATGGTAGGTACCTAAACCAAATATGTGTGTGATTATAAAGGGGCCCAACCGGTTTAGGGTAAACTTGTCTCATTGTTGGTGTGGTTGGCTTGTAATTTATTGGTTCTCTTTGATAACTAGATCATCAATTTGGAATTCGTGTTGATGTACTTTACTATAGTAGGCACAATGAAGGTGATCTTGGTAGACACATGTGTGCTTGATGGTATGGAGACAATGCTCATTAAGGATTGTTAGCTGATCAAGATAGGCTTGACGAGTGGTTTCATCATCAATAAATTCCTTCATAGATACCCGTAAGGAAGGTATATCAATTTCAAGGGTCATGATGGCTTTGGGACTATAGACCAGTGAGAAATGGGTTGCCCTAGTGGGAGTACGTATGCTCGTATGGTAAGCCCATAAAGCTAAATGCATTTAGTTATGCCAATTATGATGAGATTCTGCTACTATTTTATGAAGTATGGAATAGATTGTTTTTTTTGTAGCTTCTACCTAGCCATTACCCTGTGGGTAGTATGGGGTAGACAAGCTATGATGGATGTCAAATTTGGTGCAATGGGTATGAATATTTTTGTTCTTGAAGGATTTCCCATTGTCAAAGATGATTTGGGAAGGAATTCTGAAGTGACATATGATATGGTCTATGATAAATGTCATGATCTTGGCTCCTATGGTTTGGATAAGTGGGATGGCTTCGACCCACTTTGTAAAATATTCTATGGTTGTAATGATGAATTTGTGATTGTTTGATGATTTGGATGTGATTTTTCCACTAAGGTCGAGGTCCCATTGCAAAAAAGACCACATGGACTAGATTTGTTGGAGTGCTTGAGATGGAAGATGTGTGAGGTTTTCATGTTGTTAGCACTTGACACAATGCCTAACATACTCACAACAATCATGCTCTATTTTTGGCTAGTAATACCCCATGTGAAAGATTTATTTTATGATTTAAGTGGCCACTACAAATACCATCATGGGTTTCTTGTACAACCCACTGATATTCATGGGGTTCTATGCAATGCAAGAGGATGCCATCATAGCTATGATGATAAAGGATATCCCTTAACAATGTATAGTGAATCGCTCTTTTCTTGAATGCTTGACAATGAGCATGTGATAGGTCACATGGTAGGAATCCTAAATTTATATAATCTTGTATCTATGCAAACCAAGGGTCATGTGGTTTGGTATCAACCATGTGAATACCACCATCATATATAGGATACATAGGCGATATGGTAGATTAGGTGAGTGTGTGAATGGATACAGAGGTAGTATCTGATGATGGGTCTTATGGTATTAATAATACTAAGGAGGCCATTGTATTTGAAAAATGGTTTGATGATCATGGAGCAACTTGGAGATCGTACCACTCGAATTGTGTAAGAAGCTATTGTGTAATCTATTTGTATTGTTGGAGAACTAGATAACGACATTGCCAAATCTCTTTCACTTGGTTCACTATCATGAGGGAATTGCATATGATGTGGATGCATTTGATATGCATGGCATGAGCCTATTTTAATACTAGGATCAAGGCTTCATATTATGTATTGTTTTTGGTACAAAGGAAGTCCAATTTGAATGAGAAGGGTAGTGGTTCTCCTTTGGGTGTAAAGAAAACAATGTCTGCACACTCAGCATGAGTGTATCAAGATCCATCAAAGAATAGGGTTAAATTGTCCGATGATTCTTGCTTGATATACTCTTCAGCTTCTACTATGTGGAAGATGGAATCGTTAGGAAGCTGGATGATGAAAGGTTGATCATCAAGCAAGGGGGCTTCTACAAGTTGGTCTGCAATGACCTATCCTTTAATGGATTTTCATGAAATTAATTCTATGTCAAATTCTATTAGGAGCATGACCCATTTTACTATTCGGGAGTTATGGTAGCTTTTGTTCATCATGTACTGAGGGGGGTTGTCTTAGGTGATGACAAAATTTGTGTGATTTAACATATAATGGCATAATTTTTAGGTGGAAAATACTACAACTAGGCATAACTTTTCCATATACTTGTATCTAACTTCATAGTTGACTAGCATACAACTTATGTAATATATGGCTTGCTATTTTATGAGCACAATATTTTGAGCTAGCAATGTACCTAGCACAAAGTTTATGGCTAAGATGTATAAAATTAGTGATAGTTGTGGGTGCGAGGGAGACATAACCGGTGGTGAAGTGAGGTAAGTTTTGATAGTGTCAAAGGTCTATTGGCAGTTATCATCCTACTTAAAATTGACTCTCTTTTTTAGGAGATGGTTGAATGGTTTGCACTTGTATGACATTTGTATAATGAATTGACATATGGACGTTATATTGACCTGGAGGCTACGTAATTATTTTAAGGTAGTAGGTGGGGCATATTGATGATGGCATTTAATTTGTTAGGTTCTACCTAAATGTCGCTTTGGGTGATAATGAACCTAATATTTTTCCTGAGGTAACTCCAAAGACACACTTCTTTGGGTTAAGGTAGACATTGTGTTCTAATAAACGGTCAAAGATCTGGCGAAGATCATCTAGGTTTTGCGAGGATTTATTAGACTTCACAATAAGTTCATCTACATAATATTCCATGTTTTTGTGCATGTAATCATGAAATATATAAGTCATGGTACGCTGGTAGGTTGCCCCAAAAATTTTAAGACCAAAAGGCATGACCTTATAGAAAAAGGTCCCCTATGGGGTTGTGAATGAGATATTGTGTTGATCAGCGGGGTTGATTTTGATTTGGTTGTAATCAAAGAATTCATCCATGAGGGAGATCATCTCATGGCCTATGATAGAATCAACAAGTGAATTGATGTTAGGTAGTGGAAAGTTGTCTTTAGGATAAGATTTGTTTAAATTATGAAAGTCAGTGCAAACACAGACTTTGTCGAATGGTTTTGGTACTGGAACCATGTTGGAAACCTATTCAAGGTAATCTATGGATACTATAAAATCCATATCGAGGAGCTTTTGTAGCTCAATTTTTATGAGTAATACAATTATTGGGTGCATGTATCATAACTTTTGTCTTACAGGTTTAGCATCTTTGTCTAGCATAAGGTTGTGTACTACAAGAGCTAGATCAAGGCCTGACATATATTTGTAGCACCATGCAAAGACTCTGATATAATTTTGAATGAAGGTAGTGAATAGAGCAAGTTATTCAATGGAAAGGCTAGTGGATAGCTTGATAATGTGAGGAATTTTAGGGTAATTGCCAATATCTACATCAATGGTTTCCTCTATGAGCATATGAGAACCATCACATAATTATTCTAGAATTGGAATGAGGTGGAGGTCATCAATGGCCTCAGTAATGTCATACTCGTTATCTAGATAGTTGTTTGTGTGGTGCACCTACAATATGTGAGGTGGTGTAGATGATGAAGGAGCATTTGTAGCATGCAAGACATGAGGTGAAACTAGTAAATCTTGAGGCAACAGTATGGGTGAAATGTACATGAGATTGATGAAATTGGGGTTTGGTGTATCATCATGTGTTGGATGGTGTGTGTATCAAAGTGGGGAGAAGAGATCCACCTTGACCATATTAACTTATGCTATGGGATATGTGGGTGGTGAAGAGTCTAATGATGATGACTCAATAACATTTGAGTATCCTAAGAGGCTCAACGAAGGGCACAAGATAACTGGTGGAGAGCATGATCAAGTGGCAACTTAGTGAAGTTACTGATGTATAGGTGGGAATGGGGCTAAATATGTTGGTGATGGTTGTGGAGATATTGTGTCCTACACTGGGTGATGAGCATTTAAGGATAGGGCAGCAAATTGGCTTATCAACTCATTGAAACAACATGATGATGTGGTGTCAAAATAGGGGTATTCTTGGAAGAAATCACATGGAACTGTGATGGTAGAGTGAGGTGATGGAGTGTCCTCTAAGAT
Source organism: Wollemia nobilis (assembly GCA_028583015.1). Lineage (NCBI taxonomy): Eukaryota > Viridiplantae > Streptophyta > Pinopsida > Araucariales > Araucariaceae > Wollemia > Wollemia nobilis. The sequence continues at coordinate 165,900 of JAQPPZ010000040.1, forward strand.
TTCCAATTCAATGTATTCTTCCAATGTGTGTGTTGAAAGAGGGAAAGGATATAGGAAAAGATCCTATAATTCATCCTCAAGTATGTGGATGGCAATGGGATGGTAACCTAATATGGATTTATCTATAGGTATTTGTACATGAGGGTTGATGGGTGTATGCAACCCTTGTTCATAGTTTCCTAATACAAATATATTCCAATGGAAACATTGAAGGTAGCATAAGGTAAAATAAGGGTTATCCAGGTGATCAAGTGTACCACAAAAGCTAGATTGTGGTGGTGGAGGTACTACAGGAGAGAGTGAGGAATCAACTCTTGCATAGATAAAGTTGGTATGATTGTCGAGGGATCCTAACTATATAACAATTCTAATGGTCAAAAATAGGGTTGAGGGATGACCAAATTCTTGTGTGGACTGGATGACAGGTGGATGTACATAAGCATCATGCATGTTGTAATCCCCTATACCTAAATTTATCATAAAAATGGAAATGTATGATGATGTACATGATGGTGAATGATGTGGCGAATCTAAATTAGAATATGATAGTGTAATTTGAGATTCTATTATAGTGACAATAAAAGGGTGTAATAGTTGATCATTAAGGTGAGAAGCTCACTACTTCCACTCATGGAATTTAGCTGTGGTAGATAGGATATGATGGTTTGCTTATGGGAATTGTGAAGGAGGAGGAAAGGGTGCTATAATTGGACTACATAGAGAGGTGAATGACCTAGGCCATGGGTGAAATATAAGGGGAGGTGTTTGCAGTGTAGGGAGGATAGGGGTTTCCATAGGGGAAGATGGGTGAGGTGGAGCAATAGGACACGAGGGAGATGTTGATGATGGTTATAGTATCACGGGTGGAATTATGGATGATTATGGCTACGATGGTGGTGGTGGCCACAATAATGGTGGTAAGAAAGGTATGGTAGTAGGGTTAGGTGCTTCTGAAGGTGGTGCTAATGGTACTGACATCGAGGTGTGCATCCTTGATGAAGATTATGGTATCGAAGTGGATGTTGGAGAAGATGTCAATGCTCCAATAGATTTATGGGAAGATATGGGAAAGAGTTGTGTGGAATAAGAGGAAGGTGTTGGTAGGAGGTCTACAATATTGTAGATTTTAAAGGGATCCTCATTGGTAGGAATGTAATGGACTAGTCTGTCATGGACATATTTAAGGCAATGATGTAGTATGGAAGGGACACACTGCATGTCCCTAATCCATGGATGAACAAGGAGAATTTTATACTACATATCATATTGGATGATGTGAAAAATTATGGAGATGGTACAGATACCTACTCTAATGGGTAAGATTATGGATCCTACCATGGGTCTCATGGAACCGCTAAATGCACAAAGATTGAGATATGGAGTGGCAAAATGGGTTGGCAGTATATGCAAGTGATGTAGTTTTGTTATGGAGATAATACTAATGGAGGAACCAATATCAATGAGAACATGCTTGTAGGTGATGTCATTTATGGTTTCTTAGATGTGGAAGGGAGGATCTGCTCCTTCTCCTACCAGTTCTATAATCTTGTGATCATGAAAACTAATGGAGGGTTGAAGGCATCGTGGTATGTTCCCTACAAAGTTTATGAAGGAATTTGTGTCATGTGTCTCTAGATGGATGGAGCATAGGATGTCATTAAACACCTCATGATGGGGTTGAGATTGTTGTAAGAGGTCAAAAATGGATAGCCAAGTGGGGACATTATGTAGTTGGTGGGTAAGGCTACCATGGATAGTAATGAAATTTAGTGGTGGGGATGGTATGGCACTAGGAGTCATGAAAGACTATAGTGATGTGAATTGGACCAACGGGGAAACAATAGGTGTTGTTTGGTGTGATGGTTATCATTGGTTGTGCATAGTAAGTTTGATCATACCCACTATACCATGTGATGGAGGATCACGTTGGACACTGTTTACTTTTCTAGATGGCCCTGGAGGATTGAATGGTGGTTGTTGGGGGTTAGTTCCCCTATGTTCAGGTAAGGGGTTCTGGAAGATCCCTAGGTTTTTATTTTGTGGGGTAAGAGGGTTTGAAAACTTAATGGTACCTCTATCAATTAGGTCTTGGACTTGAGCATGGAAAGAGTGACAAGCATCGATATCATGGCTATGCTATCAGTGGTATTGGTAGATGTCTTTCTCATTGTATCCATGAGACTTAGGTAGGTTTGGATCCAATGGTTAGATTTGAGGTAGGATGATGTGACCTTCCTCATATAACATTTGGAAGAGGTCTAGCAAAGGTTTAGAAAGTGGGGTAATATTGCACTATTGGACCTGTGGGTGCATGTCGTAAGGCTACTAGAGATTAGGAGGGGAGGCACATTGGTTTGAAAGGTTTGGCATTCAGGAAGAGGGGGTTGTGGAATTGGTGTGGGTGCTAAGGTAGTAACTACCACTTGATTGGCTTGTTGTGGTCAACTAAAATGTTGGTTGAGCGTATTTCTATAAAAATGAAAGTTAGAATTGTAGTTGGGCTTCTATATTAACTTGATTTTTCCTGACTGGACCTTGATGTCCTAAATTAATTTGGCTTTGGCTATAGATTCTTCAAAGGTATGACTTTGGTGAAGCTTTAGGGATGTGTAAATGTGTTTGTGGAAACTATTAGAGAAGAGAGTTACTAGCTCAGTGGTAGGGAGGTTATGGGTGAGGTCATGGATGATCGATCTCCATCTCAACATAAATTTAGTGATGGGTTTGTCGTTAGCCTGTAGTAGGGCATAAAAATCTGAGAAGTTAGTCTTTTTCTTAATATTTATGGAAAAGTGTTCTAGGAAGGAGTTGGCCAATTATTCGAAGGTATACAAGCTATGGTGTGGAAGCATATTATACCAGTCTAAGGCTTATCTTGGAAGAGAGAGGGAAAAGGTATGTAACATAATAAGGTTGCTACTATGAAGCTAGTAGTAGGCTGAGTGATAGTTACTAACGTGTTCTCTAGGATATTCCTTACCTTTGTACTTATCAAACTTTGGGATCTCAAAGCAGTAGTGGTAAGGTGGTATAGGAACTAATGAATGAACTGGCTCGCTCCATAGTTTATCATATGTTGGTTTTTATGGTCCATAACTGGCCATGCACAGGTTTAACATCTCAACTTTATATTATAGGAGCTAAAGCTCAGGTGTTAAGGGCATGGAGGACTATGCTATGGTGGGTTGATCTTGGGAATGTGGTGGGTATTGGAACTATTGTTATTCCCAATACTGAGGGGGGAATTTTTGTAACTAGCCTTGGTAGGATGGGTGCTGAGTGACATATGATATCACAACTAATGGGATACTAGGCTATGGAATGGTTGTTTGTTGGGGATAGTAGTATTGTTATTGTGGGATGTATTGTTGTGGCATGAATATGTACTAGGTAGGAGCCTACTGTAATGGTTGGGTTGTAGGTGATGATGACCATAAAGGGGGAGGCATAAATAAAGTAGATAAAGTAGGTAATGGTGGAGGTATCGAGGCTACCAGTGCTATCGATGGTCAAGATAATATTTTAAAGGATGGGACCTATCTCTAACCTGAAGTATGGGAGGTGTCAAAACTAAACTATGTAGAGTATCTTGGAGGGGTAGGAGTGTACGCTATGGGTTTTGATCTATAGGTGGAAATAATACTAGCAGTTGGGAGCTAAAAAGGAGGTGGAGGTATCTTGAATGTCCATGTAGAGGAAGGTTGAGCAAAGGATTGGGTAGGGTACATTCCAAAAAATTATGACAGAGGTGGGAATGATGAGGAGGAAGGAGGGTAAGCTTTTAGGGTAGGATCTTGGGAATATGGAGTGAGGACTATGTACTCCCTTGATTGGGTGTGACTAGCTTGTTTTTGTTGTTGATATTGTGTAGTTTGGGTCTGGAGAGGTTACTGTGACAGGTCCTCAAAAATTGTAAAAAATAGTTGTTGGGATGATGATGGTTGGGACTCTTGAGAATATTATGGATGTGGTGTTTGGTGTGGCACTTGTTGCTCCTACAAGGGATATTTTTGTTACATGGTTTGGAATGAAGGAATATGGGTACCTACGATAGAGGAGGAAGGTTCTGAGATCATCCCTATAGTAGGGGTGAATGACGTGACCTCGAGGTGAGTACGGTTCAAAAGGGAATAGTCATTCTCAAAGAGGGATTGAGATAAACTCTAGAAGAAATGGTGTGCAAAGGTGGGAGATGTAGGTGGAGTCTCCTCATCTATGGTGAAGAATGGGTTAGTTTGTCCTGGGGTAGTGTATATCACATGATTATAGAACGTGGTAGGTGTATTAGGTGATGATATAGGGAAAAATAATGGATAATATTCTATGAGTGAAGTGGCAAGGAATTCACTCAAAGAGGATGTCTCACCATGAGTTATCATGTGTGGATAGCGTGGATCAAACTCTATGATTGGATCATGTGTGTATGTGGAATTCTCCTTTGTGATCAAAAGAGGAGGGATTTCCTAGCTAGAAGAGGTTCTAGGTGCCTCATCTATAGGGCATGTTTGCTCACGTGTATGACTACAAGTAACAACTGGCATGATGATGCATGTTGTGAAGTTTTAGAATCACACATAAATTGGAATTTGTGGTTTTATATGTGATGATTGAAGGGGGCTGGAGGCAACCCTATGAACTGTGGACTCAAACTGAAGTGAAAAGCTATGTGGAGCTGGAATATGAAGTGTTACTTGGTGTTATGTTCTGAAACCGATTTGTGATCATGCAAATAACATGAAACTAGAATCAATTCTTAGGTGTAAGAAATAAAGTGTTTTGTTCATTTGATGTGTTTTGATTTTGATACTTCCTAGGTATAATCACAGGTAGTGGAGTGAATAATCTATAATATTAGGAGTTTCATATGTATTGAACCTCCTGCAACACCCAAATATGCACAAAATAGAACAATATCATGATGTGCAAATGGTGACCTGTATGGAAGGTGCAGTAAAAAGATAACCTAAAGGGGGAGAACTCAATATGCTAGAATGGGTTTCCTATATCCTATCTGATAAGAGGTGGAACTATCTAAGACCTGTTAGGCATGGTCAACAATCCCATGCTTTTGCTTCACCCTCAGAATGGATTAGTCAATAACAATAGTTAGCGTGTCCACAAATTATGTTAGCCTTGTGAACAAAGGCATCTAATCCTATCCCAATATGAAGGTAACTTTTGGTGATGAAATCCAGGAGCCCAGTAGCAAAAGTGGGGGGTTTTTTGGTTAGGAAATATAGAAAACCACTCATATGGCTACTATGTGTCTAAGGAGGTGAGATGGTGGAGGGTAGATCTCCTACTACACCAGTCTTGAATGATGGATTGGGGATGAAGTCCAATCTCACCATTTTTTTGAACCACATGTGTGTGTGGTTTTGAGTTTGCTAATGATGATGTATAAATAAATAAATATAAATGCTATTTTGAAATAAAATTCTAGCCCTAAATACACTTTTTGGAAGAAAAAAGGCTAAAGTAAGATGTGTTTTGTAAAAAAAAATCTAGTCTTATGTGCCTTTTTAGAAAGAAACTAAGACCTATTCTATGAAAGCGTGTAAACAAGCAATGTAACACATGTGAGAAAAGGGGTTTATGGACCCCTAATTTTTGAATATGAAATAAATTTAAGAAGGATTTATACAAATATAAATAGGCAATATTACACTAAATATGTAGAAAGAAATATAACAATTGTGATTTACCTTGGGGATTTGCAAAAGAAATGTGGAAATCCTAATTTAATGATAATATAAGGATTCTAAAATTTATATATACAAAAATACATCTGAAACTTGTTTTAATGTAATGTACAAAAAGAAATTTTAAAATCCCTAATTCTTAATTACATGAAAGAAATTTGACTTTGATTTTTGTAGAAAAGGAAATTTTAAATTGCTTCAAGAGAAATGTGCAAAAATGATTTGTAAAACTCTAATTCTAAATATGATTTTTAGAATAAAAATATGAAGTGCTTTTAGAAGGAAATTTATGTAATGGAACAAGAAAGAAATGCACCACTTATGCAACATGCGATTTGCAAAATGACATCAAAATTTTCTCAAAATAGATGAAGTTGAACTTCTGGTTTTGTACAAGTTTCTGCAACTAAAGTAAACATTTCTAGCATGATGGATGCGTAAGAAAAAGGAAATTTACCCAATGCATCGATGCATTTTATAGTAAATATTTCTTCACACATAAATGTCAAAACAAAGATTTTTTTTGGGAATACCTGGTTTCTGATGCTACAGGTGGTCTTCTTTGCTTATCTAATACGCACCCCTACAAGTTTGAGGGGTTTTTATGCTTTTAGGACCAATTTGTAGGCCAAGGGTGTGAATTGGATCTGAATTCATAGGTCAAGGGGTGAATCATATGTAGAGTCATGAAATCCCTATTCTGAAGTTTTAAGGGGGTTGTCAAGGCTTCAAGGGTCTCTAAAATTTATAGGTTGGTACCTACAACAACACATAAACAACATATTAAGTCATATTTATGATAAAACTATTCCAATAGAATCCTATGTGGGGGTCCCACTGGTCATGCTAGAATTAAATGTACAAAATTTGCTATTTTCTCAAACATAAATACAAAGTAAATGCACATGTCCATAAAATTATTCTTTATTCATTTGAAATGGAATTCATAGGTTACAATAAGGATTATAAGAAATCCTTCTCATAATGAACATCAAATAGATTGATATATGCTCTTGGGTAATTCAATGTAGGTGGGCTTCCTACATATGTGGGCCCCCACTATTGTTGATGTGGATGCATTTCACCTGTTTTATGACCTAAAAAATAGGGTTAGAGTGTTTAGGGGCTTGCCTTGATCAGACCCTATATTGATGAAAGAGGATGAAAATAGGAAATAAAATTGTACTAAAATACATAAAAAAACTATGGGAAATATCTAAAAGACATGAAAGGATGCTTACCTAACAAATTTGGGGTGATTTGAGACCTCTAGACCCAATTCATAGGTCGGAGGGTGAATTGGTGTCAGATTCATAGGCTGGAAGGTGAATTCAGCTGTAAGCACTTTTTGATAGAAATCCTTGCGTGGATGGGATCCTTATGTGCTGTAATATGTTTTGTATAGATCAAATATCCTTACCTGCATATCTGATCATATTTTGATAGAGTTTCTATACTTTGGCTAAAATGGGGGAGAGAGGTAGAATGAGGGATTAGGTCCACTATTTATAGATAAACCTAAGGTGTAGGGGGTGTGGTTAGGAGAACTAAACCCTAAGGTCAGGTTCCATGGTGGTTAGGTTAGGGTTTTTGAGGTGTCATCCCCACATTCCCTAAGGAAATATCTCATCCTCACACGTGTGAGGAGAGATTAGGGTTAACTAGGATTAGTCAACTCTATGGTTATATTAGGGTTAGGTTAGGGTTTCTTAAGAAATATCCTAACCAACTTTGTGCACACACATATGGGAGGAAATAATTAGGACTAATTAGGGTTTAGGAACCTAATTAACCTTTTTAATCCAAAAAGTGCACTTTAAGTGAAGTCACTTTAAAATTAGAATTAGAATTAATTTTAATTAAGACTTTTTGGGAACTAATAGTCCTGTGGGGTCCTAATTAAGTCTAGGAAGGGCTTAAGTGGCCTTAGGTTATTGATGAGTGATCCTTTTATGGATACAAGGTGGTTATGGCATGGATTGAATAGTTTAATATGGTTTTATACCTATAAACTAGTGAAATGGTCTATATAAGTCTATAATATGCTATGCTAATCTAGAGTGATCTATGCTAGTCTATGTGTGTCTATAATAGTCTATGCATGTCTATGCATGTCTACGCATGTCTATGATAGTCTACGTAGGTCTAGATGGATCTACAATAGTCTACACCAGTCTATAATAGCCTAGAGGTGTCTAGGATGGCCTATGTAAACCTACAAGTGTCCAAAAATGATCTACAAGTACGTAGAGGTAGCTATGTGTAACTTTTAGGTGTCCACATTTCTTCTTGTAGATGTCAGATCCAACTCCTCCTTTTTTATTTTTAAATTTTTGAGTTCATTTAGATTTGCCAACACAGATGTGCAAATAAGGAACAAGACCTTCAACAATACTTGGTTCAAGATTGCTCAGCCTGATACTCAATCAAATCTCACAAATTTTATTCTAGGAAATACTATGAGAAAAAAAAACTCAAAATTGTATTGATTCTTCCCCAGTAATGGTGCCAAAAATTGTTGGGAGAAATTCCTACACTCTTAATAAATTTGTCACGGTGTAAGACTTCATTGATCCAATTAGCACTTTGGATTTTGATGGATCCACCTCTTTGACTCAGGAAAATATAATCCTAAGACTCTATACAAACCAAGTAGGGTAAGGAAACCCCAAGTGTGGGCCTACAATATTTCTTATATGCTCATGTTCATCCATATTTGCAAAAAATAAAATAAAACTACAACATAAAATTTGAGCAAGCTTCGAATTAACTCACAATTAGTGCTTCAAAAAGTAGATCGGTGCCTTATCCATTGGGCAATTGTAAGCAAAATTAAAATATGGTGAAGAGATAATGAGGGAGAAGATAAAACGGATCCAACCACAATCATTAAAATAATGCAACAAAGGCTACCAAGCATGCCAGTGAAAGAATATATCATTTACACATTCAAATGATGTAACATGTAAATATGATAACAAGTAAAATTATGCATATAACTACTGAAAGGAGGAAGCATTATTGTATTAACTAATAGATCATTACAATGGGAGTTTGATCAGTGTAATAAAATATCACTAAGAAAATACAAATGAGTTCTCCATTCAAATTATGCAATAGAGAACTACAACTCTTTGTTCAAATGATGTAACAAAGAGCCTCATGGCTTCCGATCCCATCCACTGGAACTGATCTCAGTAAACTAGACACCTCCTCAGTAAAAACCTACATAATAATGAGGAAGAAAAAATGGGTAACTATACAAGACACACAAAGGAAAATACAACCGATAAGGATGGCCACTTTAGTATACCTCTCATAAAATTATTGTGCAAAAACTTGTTGATGTTTCCTATTACAATAAATCTCTTAAATAGCTTCATCACTTGGTCCATAATTACAAAAATTGTAACTTCCTCGATGATGGCACATAATGGAAAATAATCCATGATATCCGCTATCTCCATCACCTTTAGGTTTTTATTTTTTATTTTTTTCGAGGGTTTAGGGTTTTAAGTTTAAGATTTAGGGTTTAGGGTTTTGAGTTTAGGTTTTAGGGTTTTGAGTTTAGGGTTTATGGTTTTTAGGTTTAGGGTTTAGGGTTCCCCCACCTTTTTACAATGCGAGAAACCCTAAAAAAACCCTACATCTTAAAGACCTAAAGATAAGAAATTAATATTTTTGGAAAAATTATTATTTTCAGATATAAACAATCCTATTTTTAGTAAGTCATAAAAAAAGCTCAGATGGGCCTAAAAATTAAAACACATCATATTATCACCCATATTAAGCCTTATATGAAATTTCAATACCTATCCATGTCTAGAAGTAATTATTTTAGAATTTTCTAGAAAACTACTAAAATCTATTTTTGGGACACTAGATGAAGGAATTAAAGCTCAAAAAAATATCAAAAAGGATTGAAAATAGTTCTATTTGGCAACCTCTAAACCTAGATAAAACTGATATTTCTTATCATCAATTCATTTTCTATCTGATTAGCAAAGTCATTTTGTTGCTTTTGGATAATCTTCTCTACATCAGGCTCTTCATGAATCATTTGCAGCTTCATCTAATTTACCTTTTTTTGTGAAATTACTCCTGTAGCTTTCCCATTTTGTGTAGGTTCTTCATCAAAATTTTCCTCCATTTTTCTATTCCTATGATTGATAATATGTATTCTTTCTAAAGACTCAACCTCTTATGTTATAGGTACAAGCTTTCCTTGCTTCATTCTATCAAATCTAGTATAAGAAGGCTCACTTGAGGTTGATGCCTCTCCAAAGACCAATGATCTTTGTTCAAGATTATTGGAATATATGTCCATGTCCCTTTCAAATTATTGTTCTCCGGTTTCATCCTCCAGATTACAACATACATTAATTCTAATATCTTCATATTTAGGTTCAATATTTAAATCAACACTAGAATTCATACTTAGATAAATACCACAATCAATAGGGTTATGTGGTGCATCATAGAAAGAGCAATAAAAGGGATGATTTGATGCTATATTATTTGATAGCATGGGATTTGGAACAAAATTTAGATCTCTATCTACTTCTTTATTTTTCCAATTCCCATTCTGATTCATGTTGCCCTCTTCATTTCCATTGTTATTCTAGTTTCTATTAAAATTCCTTCTAAAAGGAGACTTGTTATCTTCCTATTGTCTATTATTACCTTGTGAAGTTTCTACATTGTTATCCTTACATTTTTCAAGTCTATTCAACCTGTTATTAAAATTAGTAAACATCTCACTCAACTGATTAGCTATTTTGTTCATAGGATCTTGATCTATTTTATTATGGATAGAGAACTCAACCTTCTTGGGCTTCCTTTTAGGTTGATTGGGATCTAAAGAGTATGATTTCATCTCACCACTATCAATCATATCTCTCTATTTCAATAGCCCTTTCCATACATATATCAATGGTAGTTATTGCTTGCTATCTTAGCTCATATCTAAAATATCTAGGGAAAACATTTTTGTACAAATAAATGGACTAATCATCATTTGGCCTTAATGCTACTAGAATCTTATTTCTAGTCTTAAATAATCTTCTATTGAAATATTCTATTGATTTATTTTCTTTCTTTTTCATGGTAGCCAATTTTGTCAGCAAGGATTTTTCATTCTTCCTCTATCCATATTTACTAAGGAAAGTGTGCTCTAGCTCTTAAAAATAATTGATAGTACCAGCTCCAAGGTCATTGAACCATTCTTGAGCATCCTTATCTGAAGTTTAAAAGAAAAATATAAGGACAACATCTTCATCATTCACCTCAAGACTATCCATGGCATACATAAAATCCCTAACATGATCTTCATCAGTGAAAACATTGTTCCCTTGAAATTTAGGCAAGTGCTTATGAGATTTATTAGGGAGATGATTTAGATTTGTAGGTAAAATAAATGCTCTATATCTATTGGTACTCCATTTATTAACATTAGCATTGACATTTTGATTAATATTTTGATTTACATTAATATTTTTGTTCACATTAGGATCTACCATACTCACTATAGGTTGATTCACTATAGTTACTCAGTTTATAGTAGGAGAAGACTAGTTGAAATCAATATTTAGGCTAGAAACAAAAATAATATGAATTGGAATTGAATATTTTCTATGACACTTGAATAATACCTCAGGATTTGGCACTCTAGCAAGAACTTATTTACCACTTATTGTAGATGCCAGATCCATCTCCTCCTTTTTTATTTTTAAAATTTTGAGTTCATTTAGAGTCACCAACATGGATGTGCAAAGAAGGAATAAGATCTTCAACAATACTTGGGTCAAGATTGCTCAACCTGATATTCACTCAAATCTTGCAAATTTCATCCCAAGAAAGACTATGAGAAAAACAAACTTAAAATTTTATTGAGTCTTCACCAACAATGATGCCAAAAATTGTTTATAAAAATTCCTACACCCTTAATAGATTTGTCACATTACAAGACTTCCCTGATACAATCAGAATTATGGATTCTGATGGATCCACCTCTTTGAATCAGGAAAATATTATCCTAAGACTCTAAATAGACTGAGTAGGGTAAGGAAATCCTGGAGGTGAGCCTACAATATTTCTTATATGCTCATGCTCATCTAGATTTGCAAAAAAAAAAAAAAAAATTGTAACATAAAATTTGAGTAATCTTCGAAGTAACTCGTAGTTAGTGCTTTAAAAATTAGATCATTGTCTTATCCATTGGGCAATTGTAGATAAACTTAAAATATGGTGAAGAGAGAAGGAGGGAGAATATAAAACTAATCTAACCACATTCATTCAAATAATGCAACAAAGGTAATTAAGCATGCCAATGAAAGAATATGTTATTTACACATTCAAATGATGTAACATGTAAATAGGACAACAACCATAATTTCACATAGAACTACCAAAAGGAGGAAGCAGGATTGTATTATCCAATAAATAATTATAATAGGAGTTTTATCAGTCTAATCAGATATCACTAAGCAAATACAAATAAGTTCTCAAATGATGTAATAGAGAACTACAACTCTTTATTTAAATGATGTAATAAAGAGCCTCCTGGCTTCTGATACCAACCACTATAACTGATATCAGTAAGTGGGACACCTCCTCAGAAAAAATTGTACAATAATGGGGAAGAAAAAATGGGTAACTAGACAAGACACATAAAGGAAAATACAACCGATAAGTATGGGCACTATAGTATACCTCTCGTAAAATTACTGTGCAAAAACTTGATGATGTTTCTAGTTGCATCAACTCTCTTAAATAGCTTGATCACTTGGTCCATAATTGTGAAAAATTTAACTACCTCGATGATGTACCCTAATGGGAAATGATCCATAATAGCCACTATCTCCATAATATTTTGGTTTTATAATTTTTATAATTTTTTATTTTTTTAAGGTTTAGGGTTTTGAGTTTAGGGTTTAGGGTTTTGAGTTTAGGGCTTAGGCTTTTGAGTTTAGGATTTTTAGGTTTAATATTTAGGGTATTTTAGGTTTAGGGTTTAGGGTTTTCAATTTTATATTTAGGGCTTTCCTCCCCTTTTTACAATGCAAGAAACCCTAAAATAGAACCCTACACTTAAAGCCCTAAAGATAAGAAATTATTATTTTTAGAAAAATTACCATGTTTAGCCAAAAACAACCGTATTTTTAGTAAGTCACCAAAAAATCTCAGATATCCTTAAAAATTAAAACCCATAAATGTATGAGTCATATTAAGACTTCTATAAAATATCAAAACCTACCCATGTTTAGAAGTAATTTGTTTTTGGACTTTTCTAAAAAACCACTAAAATCCATTTTGGGGCACTAGATGAAGGAATTAAGGCTTGAAAAAAAATCAAAAAGACTTGAAAATGGTAATTTATACCCCATTGTGTCCTAGCCACATCTTTATACTCCTCATTGTCCAACTCCCTATAAAATTTCAAGCCAATCCAATGGTTGTATCAAAATTTATTCCCTCCGAAAGATAGGCTCCTACATCAACCTTTGTTAGGCCAAACATTTACTGATAAAAATATCTTAGGAAAACCAAAACAAAGGCCTAATATTGGTGACATAAAAAATTTCATTACTCTTGGAGGGTGAAACAAGAATTCAAAAGGACCAAAATTTTGAAATAATTGGAAAGGACTCAAGTGGGTATTGCAAATTTGAAAAGACCATAGCACAAAAAAAATTTAAAAAATTGGGGTAAATTCAAGTTGGATTTTGAGGATCCAACACAGGATTTGACTAGGATAGGTAATGTAAATATTCTTTAACAATGGATCACCTAAGAACTCCAAAATATTCACCTAACCACAAGGACTCAAAAAATAAACTAATCACCTAACCTGAACACATAAATCACCTAAAAATGACATATTAATCACCTAGAAAGAACACCTTAATCACCTAAAAAGGACACCTTAATCACTTAGAAATAACAAGACTAAAACACAATTTTTTTTTTAGGCTTCTCAAGCCCTCCGTGCAGAATGATACAATTTCAAATTTTGGCCATTGATAGGAATTGAAAATTTTGTACCATCCAGAGTTTGCAATTTGTAAGTATGTTGGCCTACATTCTAAAGGATTTGATAGGGGCCAAGCCATTTGGGCTCCCACTTCCCCTTCTCACCATGATTTTCATTTTTGGGGTCCCAATACAACACTATATATCCTCCCTAAAAAGGTTTACCCTTGGCTTTCTTATTGAACAACTACATTATTTTGTGAGCTTGCTCAACTATCTTCATTGATGCATCCTTTCTATATTCATACAATTTCAAAATTTGATCAAGTCTTCTCTGCCAGATATTTGGATTATCATGATCTAGAAGAAGCAAACATAAAGCATGACTCTCCACTTGATGATGTAATAGACCATTCTAACCATATATTAGTTCATAATAAGATTTTCCTGTGCTTCTTATGATAGATATTCTATCAGCCCATAAAGTAAACTTTAGTTCACTATCCCAACTTCTTTTATTTTTGCCTAATTCTCTTCTAAATATTGTTAATATGTGCTCTTCTAAAAACTTGATGACCACTTCTATAGTGGACTTCTTGAGAGGTGTTGCTTCTACCCATATCATTAAATAGTCTATTACTATAATGATCCACCTATGACCTCCAAACGAATTGGGGTTAATATCACCTATGAAATCTATTCCCCATTGAGTAAAAGGAGCTTCTACAATCACTGGCTTTAGGGGCATGCTGGAAAATTCTTCTTTCCTACAAAAATACGTTAGGTATAACAACTCCTAACAAATTGGTAAACATCCTTAAATAGGGAGGGCCAATAATAACCAACTCTCATGATCTTATGAGCAGTAGCATTTGGATCAAAGTGACCCCCACAAAATATAGAATGCTATTCTTTTAGCACTTGAGTGATCTCTTTCTCATACAAACAGAGAAGCAACACACCATGTGGATGCCTCCAATACAGTCTTCCTTCTTGAATTTAATACCTTTGATCCAATTTCTTGATAGACCTTCTTTTGTTTTAGGGTATGTCTCCTAGAAATAACAAGTTTTGAAGGTAAACGATAATGCCATCATACCACCTACAATTAAAATTATCAATTAATATTGCTTCTTGTTGCTCATCTAATACAATAGTATTATTCATAGCCTCCCCTTATTTGTTAGCTAGATACTTTGCCAATCCCTATCCTCTAACCATCTGTACTAGTTTGAATTCCACATCATACTATAGCAATTTAGCCATCCACCTTGTAGGACTACCTAAAGGTTCAGTCTGAGTGAAAATATATTTAACAGTAATGTAAAGGATATAGGCTATTACCTTTTTGGATCCAAAAATGCACTTTAAATTATCTAAAGCTCTGATTAATGCATAAGCTTGGTTTTCTAGCAAAGAAAAATTCAATTGAGCACCCTTCAATCCTGTGCTCATAAATGTTGTAGGCCTTTCATTTTTCTCTTCATATTGCTAAGCTAGAACTACAGTAATAGTGTGTTATAAGGAATATGAGTAGATATTGAAATCTCTACAATAATTCGGGTAGTTCAATACTAGAGCCTGATTAATTGCATCTTTGATCTTCTAAAAAGCTATAGTATTTTTCTCTATCAATTTTATTTCTCCATTTTTCTTGATCATGTCATTTATTGGTTTGAAAATCTAAGCAAAATCAAGGACAAAACTCCTAATAAAACTAATGTTTCCAAAGAATGATCTAACTCCCTTAAGATTCTTAGGAGGGGTAATTTTAGCAATGGCTTCTACTCTTTTTTTATCAATGCTAATCCCATATTTTGAAATAATATACCCAAGAATTTTACCTTGTGTGTCCCCAAAAACACATTTTATAGGATTCAAATATATGGAAAACTCCTTACAAATATCAAACACTTGATTTAGATGTGCAAAATGATCTTCAATATTTAAAAAAAAAATGTAATATCATCAAGATATACTACCACTATCTTGAACATCAATATCTTAAATGCAATATCAATTTCTCTCTAAAATATTGCCTTTACATTCATCAATACAAAGGGCATCCTAAGATATTGAAATGTTCCCCATGGTATAGTGAAAGGTGTTTTGTGTCTGTCTTTAGGATTCACTACAATCTGATTGTAACCTGAAAAAACATCAAATAAAGATATTTTTGATGACCCAGCCACTGCTTGAAGCAATTACTCCTTATTTGGAAGTGGATAGTTATCTTTGAGAGAGATATTATTCAGATTCACTAAAATCTACACAAATACTGATCTCACGATTCTTTTTCTAAGTAGAAACATTTTTCCAACCAAGTAGAAAATCTCACCTTCCTGATTATCTTGGTATCTAGTAGCTTCTGCACTTCTTTCTACATAATGTGATGCAAAGTGGGATTGCACTTCCTTTTTTTCTGCATAAAAGACTTTGTATCTTTCTAAAGGGGTATTATGTGAGTCATAACCTTTATATTGAAGGTATTTAGATCTTCATAACTCCAATCAAAAATATCCATGTTATTTTTCAAAATTTTGATATATGGTTGCTTCTCTTTTCCTGACAGAGCTTTATTGATCCTAACAATATTGGGCTCTTCCTTTGTTCTAATATTAACTTCATCTACCTTAGATTTCTAAACCAAAGTTTTATATGCTCTATCAAAGTCATAAAACAAGCTCTCTAAAGAAACCAACCCGCTAGGGATCCTGTTTGTCTTTAGTTGTATGACTTTTGTAGGCTCTTCAATAACATCCTTTAGTTTTTCTTCATCACTTTCATCACAAATAACATCAAAAAACTCATTTTGCATAGTCATAAAATAATTAATGTGTATATCATCATGAAAAACTTATAAATATACCACATTATTTGAGATAAATGGCTTATACATAGATATGGTTGGGAACCTTTCCATAAACCAAATTTCTATATCAAGTGTTTCTACTCCAGAAGTATTAACGACCAACAAATTATCATTGTGATTATGTGCTCTAGGAATAAATTACAGATCAAAAGCCAAAAATCTATCTATTTCATCCAACACTTCTTGCTTATATTTCTTTAATTTAGGGTGCTTTTTTTTATATATCCCTTTGATATATTGAATTATTAGCTCAACATCTGCACTAACTTTGAGGTAATTAATACCCATTTCCTTGGCTTTCCTTAGCCCTAGCAATAAAGCTTCATACTCTACAACATTATTTGTACAACAAAATTCTAACCTGTATGGTATGCCAAGATAACTGCCATTGATGTCTGTCAACAATACTTCAGCTCCTGCTCCTGCTCTATATTTGCCCCATCAAAGGTTATAGTCCATAACTTAGAAGTCAAAATTATATTAGTTTTTGCATCTACTTTGGCCTTTAGTTTTGGATCCATATTCTGAGAAAAAGGTACTTCCAACAAGAAAGGAGAATGTCAGATAGAGTAAACCCCTATGTCTTTTTCCTTAATAGAATTAATGACATTAACCATATTATCATTAGGATCTCTAAATTCAATTGAATGCCTATTGAAGGGTTCTCTTTTCAATATCACCTTTTCCTTACCCTACATTCGAATAGTGGTATATGACCAATCTAACTGAATAGTACCACCTAGTTGCTCTACCCAATGCCTAGAGAGTGATATGGAAAAGAAAGGGTCCACATATACAACTGCAACATCCATCACCACTCCTTTCTTAGTATATTGTTCAATATGGACAAGAATTCTAGTGATAATGCCTACACAAGAAACTCTCCTATTATCCATGATAGAAATAAGAGGGTTCTCTTTTTGACAAATCAAGTCTAACTGATCAACTACTTGTTTTGAAATTACATTCATGGAAGCACCACTATCAGGCATGCAGTTATTAATAATATATTGGTACCCATAGCCTAATGTATACCTTAGTGAGATGTAAATGAGATAATAAATTCATTATATATATTATATTCTTACCCCAGGTTACAATATATAGTGCTACAATAGAACAAAAATAGCACAATATGGCTACATTTATTCTCGTGAACCAAACCTTAGCTAGATGACTAACATAGCAAAGCTTAATTTTAACTCCTATATAATCTCTAATATATTCTAGCAAATCTCCAAACTTAGCTACATAGGATGAATATAATCAAAGTCCAACATTCTCCCCCTTAAAGTTGAGAGGGCTGACTATACAGTCTCTCATATTTATATACTGAGCTTTAACAACTCCTTTGGTGAAGATATATGCTATGTTATCCAAAGTGCTACAATGTTTTAGCTCAACCACATTTTTCTCCACCATGTCTCTAATAAAGTGATTCTTCATGTCGAAGTGCTTTGACTTGTTGTGGTGGATAGGATTATGTGCCAATTGGATGGCATTCATATTGTCACAATACAATATGGTAGTATAATTTTATCTCTCACCTATTTCTTCAAGTACTTTTCTCAACCATAAGGATTGGGCACTAGCATTTGTGATTGCTATGTACTCAGCCTCATTAGATGATAGTGCTACAACAGTTTTTTTTTAAACTCCAAGTAATTAGTCCTGATCCAAGACTAAAACAATTCCCTAAAGTAGATTTTCTATCATCTATATTGCTTCCCCAATCACTATCACTAAATCCAACTAATTTTACATCATCATTTTTGTGGTAATGGATCTCATAATCCATTGTACCCTTTACATATCTCAAAATTATTTTAGTTGCTTGTAGATGAAGTTCAGATGGACCAACCATATACATTGATACTAGAGAAACAACATATTGAATATCTGACCGTGTGTTGGTGAGGAATATTAGACTCCCAAATATGCTCCTGTAAGTGGTCTTGTCAACTTTTGGTGCTCAATATTCTTTGCATAATTGTATTTCATGACCTATTGGAGTTGCAACAGGCTTGCATTGCTCCATACCAAATTTATTTATCATATCATGAGCATATTTATGTTGACATACGAAGATCCCATTTCCTGTTTGATGTACCTCCATTCCTAGGAAGTAATGCATAAAACCTATATCCTTCATTTCAAACTCTTTCATCATGGAGTGTTTGAAATCTTCATTCATTTTATCACTACTACCCATGAATATTAGATCATACACATATAAGCACATAATAAGGATGTCTTTACCTTATTTCATGTAGTAGAGAGTAGGTTCAATTTTGCTCCTAGTTAATCCATAGTTTTAAAAGTAACCTTCAATGTGTGAGTACCATACCCTTGGTGCTTGCTTTATTCCATACAATGCTTTCTTCAATTTGTATACAAGGTTTTCCTTACCTTGTTCTTCAAATCCTTGAGGTTGTTGCACAGAAACCTCTTCTTTCAAGTACCCATTAAGTAAGGCACTCTTAACATCCATGTGTTGAATGTTCCACCCTTTCTGGGCAGCCAAGGAAAGTACTAGTTTGATGATATCTTGTCTAGAAATATGAGCAAAGGTTTCCTCATAGTCAATCCCATACTTTTGAGTAAACCCTTTTGCTACTAGTATTACCTTGTATCTTTCAATTCTCCCACCAGCATTGAACTTGGTCTTATAGATCCATTTATATTCAATACATTTCTTTCCCTTAGAAAGCTCCACTAGCTCCCATGTGTCATTCCTTTTTATAGAGGTCATTTCCTCTTTCTTGGCTTGTTGACATACATCATGAGTACATGATTTTTCATAACTAGATGGATATAGCTCTACACTAGTCATTAAAGCATAGTTTACAATATCTCCCTTAGGTTCTTGGGAGTCTTCATCACCATACATGTGCAAATTTTTAAGTCTTTTCAATACTTCATTCATCTCACTAGCTTGGCTTCTAGTGTACCTTCTTTGAAAATTCTTGTCCATCATTTGAAAATAAGGATGGTACTTAAGTGTTCTTTTACCTATTGATGGTGGATATACTTCCATCGGAGAAGAACTTGCTAATAATTGTGGATAAAAACTTGGACTAGGAGTAGCACTTGTTGATCTTTGTGGAGTAGCACTTGTACTTGGATTAGTATTATTTCGTGGACTAGGAGGACTTCCATGGTTGTTCTTGTTAATGGGTTGTACTTAAGAGGAGATTACATCTTGAGATCCATCATCAACAGTTTTTTTTTTATTATCCCATACTCCCCCTTCATCAAAAATTACATCTCTTGAGATTACAAATTTGTGTGTTTTTGTATTGTAGAGTCTATATGCTTTTGAAGACTCACAATACCCAATGAAAATACATGCTTGAATTTTGGGGTCAAGTTTCTTTCTTGTCTCATTAGGAATGTGTGCATATGAAAGACAACCAAAAAATTTGAAGTTCTTTACATTTGGGTTTTTGCCATACCATCCCTCATAGGGAGTTATCCCATCTAAACTAGAAGTGGGACTCCTATTCAAAATGTAAACACTTGTCCTAACAACATCATTCCAATACATGTTACTTAGTTTATTTTTTTGAAGCATTGATCTAGTCATTTATACAATGGTGTGGTTCTTTCTTTTAGCCACATCATTTTTTTGTGGGGTGTAGGCAGTAGTGAATTACCTTTTGATCCCACAATATTTACAATATTTGAGAAATGTATTTGAACAAAACTACCCTCCTCTATGAGTCCTTAATATTTTTACAACATACTCACTTTGATTCTCTACATTATTTTTGAAATCCTTGAAACAATCAAAAACTTCATCCTTAGTTTTCAAAAAATAAATCCAACACATTCTAGAGAAATCATCAATGAAAGTAAGAAAGTAAGAATTTTTACCCAAGATTTTGGTATGCATTGGACCACAAATATCTGAATGTACCAGTTTTAGTGGATTGCTTGCTCTCCATGAATGACCTCTTGGAAACTTTGTTCTTGAGTGCTTTCCCAAAGCACATCCTACACATACATCCATGTGCTCTTCAACTTTTGGTAATCCACACACCATAGCTTGTGAAGTCAACAACTTCAAGCTTGAAAAATTAAGATGACCATATCTCAAGTGCCAAAGCACACTTGGATTTTCTATGGCTACACTAGCAAGTTGAGCACCTCCTTGTTCCCTAAAATTAAGAGGAAATAACCTATTCTTTGTCATAGGTACATCCGTGACAGCTCTATTACAATTTGTTTTGTCAAAAATTACACATTTTCCATCTTCAAAAATAAGTTTATAGTTCTTTTCCATGATTTTTCCAACACTAAGAGAATTATGTTGGATTTTAGGAGTGTAATAGATGTTTTTTACCTTCTTTGTGCCTTCTTTTGTTGGAACCTCCATGACTCCCATGCCTTCAAATTGTAGTGCCTTGTCATCTCCCAATTTGATCTTGGATTTATATGTGGAATCCATTGTAGTAAATAACTCTTCTTTACCACTCATATGATTTGAGAAACTAGTATCCAAAATCTAAACTTTATTAAGATTTTGATCTGATTTTCCATATGTGAGGAACAAATTTGAAGAAGTTCCTTCCTCTTCTCCATATTTTCCATAATTATTACTTCTCCCTTATTGAGAAGCCTTGAGTCTACAATCTCTAGCAAAGTGACCAAGCTTGCCACAATGATAACAAGACTTTTTTGATTTATCACCTCCTTTTCCTCTTCCTTTTCCTTGGTATCCACCTCTTGATATACATCTTCCTCTTCCTCTTCCTCTTCCTATTTTATATTGTCCTCTCCTTTGTCCTCGTCATTATCCTATTCCTTTTGTATTGCCATGAGTCTCACCTTCCTTGGATGAGAATTATTTTTCATCACCTTCAAATCTTGATGATGTAAAACCTTGGAGTCTCTCTTCATGGGACATAAAATAACCAATTAGCACATCAAATGTTAGAGTAGAAATATATTTAGATTCTTCAATAATAATTGCAATATGATTCCACTTATGAAGAATTGTTCTCAACACTTTATTCATAACCAATTTAATTTTTATATCTTCTCCAAGTGTCTCCATTTTGTTTACAATTGCTTTCACTATCACACAATAATCACCTACTCTTTCATATTCTTGCATTTTGAGATTCTCAAAATCTCTCTTCAAATTTTGAAGCCTCACTTGATTCACTTGATTTCTCCCTTGATAGCTATCTCTCAAGGATATCTATGCTTCTAGGGCTATTGAACAAGAAGTAATTCTAGGAAAGATACTTTTCTCCAAAGCTGCTTGGAGATGGTAGAGAGAAAAAGAGTTCTTCTTTTGGGCATCCTTCTTACTAGTTTTATCAACTACACTCAAGGTGGTCCAATCTGCTGGTTTAGTGTAGCCTTCTTCTACAATGTCCCATAACCCTTTGCCTATGAGTAAGGTCTTCATATTGATAGACCAATACTCATAATCTAACCCATTAAATTTAGGAATGGGTAGATTGTTATTTTCTACCATTGCTCAATCAACACTACTTTGGAAGGACACAAAAAGACCCCTCTTTGGTTTATTTTTGCATGAAACAGTAATAGATTTTGTTTGATGAAATAAAAAAATACCTCTCTTTTCTATGTAGCTTGCCACACTCTGTACTCTGCAATTTTTTTTCTTTTCTCTACTACAAGAAGAAATGAAGAGATCTAAAAATACCTCTCTATTTTGTAAAAGTAAACTGTGTGACTGAGTGTAGTTTTCCAGCATCAATAATGGTCTCTCTTCTCATATTTTCATTACTTTATGTAACCAGTAATCACACGGTCCTCACCTCTCCTCTCAATGAACAATTGTCACCTGGTCAAATTATAGATACATAGGTTTCATTTAACCTCAGATTTCCTCCTTAACAAATCAACACCTCTAACAAGTATCGATAATTCACCAAATAGATGCTCCTTTCATGATCTAATTCACCTTCAATGTAGCCATGAATATAGCTAGAGTCACATATCCATGCAGATATGAACATAGCTATAGTCACAGTCATCTCTTAGCTAAGACGTGTTTTCTTAGTCAATTTTTCAAATTGTCTCGCGAACTGGTTTTTTATGCGATTCATTTTTTTTTCACGTGAACTCCTCTCGCTCAAATCATCACAATGACATGTTTGAAACAAACACAATTTAAATGACTTCTCCTATGCACTTAATGATACTCCATAACACGTCAAGAATCTAGGTAGCCAAAAATGTGTATTGTATTTTTTGTTTTAAAGCAAAATCATAACATCTTCTTCAACATGCAACGTGCACTAGCAATGTCTCCTCATAGTGACGTATCTTCATGTCTTTTTTTGAGCACTCGTCATGAATTTCACAGAAATCACAAATAGCAAATCAAAAATTTCTTTAGAATAGACCTTCCTCACAGTCCTCATTATTCAACATCATGATTCAACATAACGATTCAACTCACATGATTCTATTAACAGTCTTCCTTGTGTGTAGGGTTCATAGCAAAGCCAATAGGTATTTGTTTAAAAAAATTAAATAGATTGCTCAAACAACGCTCAAATTTATTCTTCGCTTTCTTCAATGCTCAACATGGGGATCAAATAGTGGTGCAATGATTTCAACACTTAACACTCAAACAACCGCAGAGCATTCTTGTCTTCTCTACAGACTGATGCAATCCACAAGGCTGAATTGTAGGAATGGTTTCAACCAATTAACATCTCTCACAACGTTCTTCTTTGCACATTATCTATGGAGTATTCTCCACACTGGCCACTAAAAAATACTATCAAATTCAATGGAATACATCTCCATTAGGATACATATTAGAAGCACTCAGTCTCCAATGAGATGGTGGTATTTTCATTCATAGTAACACACTCAAATCTTCATAGTGACAAACAATGGATTGAACTCACAATTGCATGATGGGAAATCCAGTAATTTTGGAGTACTTATCTTAGGCTCTGATACCAAAATGAGATAATAAACTCATTATATATTATATTCTTGCCCCATGTTATAATATATAGTGCTACAACATAACAAAAAATAGCACAATATGGCTACATTTATTCTCGTGAACCAAACCTTAGCTAGATGATTAACATAACAAAGATTAATTTTAACTCCTATATAATCTCTAGTATATTCTAGCAAATCTCCAAACTTAGCTTCGTAGGAAGAATAGAATCAAAGTCCAATAGTAAAATGGCTTAACTAAATATGGGGTATTGACTACATTATTCACAAGGCCTATGGGATTTTGAGGTTATCATTTTGACTGATTAGTTAATTTGAAGGCTCTACATACATGATACCATTACTTTGGAATAATTATTAATTCTCCAAAAGTGATGCTAACTTTTTATTTGGAAACCTCTAAACCTAGATCATACTGATATTTTTTATCATCAATTAATTTTCTAGTTTTTTTATTAGCCAAGTCATTTTGTTGCTTTTAGATAATCTCCTCTACATCAGGCTCTTCAGGAATCATTTGCAACTTCATCTGATTTATCTTTTTTTGTGAAATAACTCCTGTATATTTCTCCTTTTGTGTAGGCCCTTCATAAAAATTTTCCTCCATTTTTCTATTTATGAGATTGATAACATGTATTCTTTCTAAATACTCAACCTCTTCTATTGTAGGTACAAGCTTTCCTTGCTTCATTCTATCAAATCTAGTATTAGCAGGCTCACTTGAGGTTGATGCCTCTCTAAATACCAATGATATTTTATCAAGATTATTGCCACATATGTCCATGTCCTTTTTAAATTATTATTCTCTAGTTTCATCCTCTTGAGTCCAGCATACATTAATTCTAATATCTTCATATTAATATTCAACATTTAAATCAACATTAGAATTCATACTTAGATAAATTCCACAATCAATAGGACTATGTGGTGCATCACAGGTAGACCAATAAAAGGGATGATCTGATACTATATTATTTTATGGCATGGTATTTGTAATAGAATCTAGATCTCTATCTACTTTTTTCTTTTTCCAATTCCCATTCTGATTCTTGTTGCCCTCTTCATTTCCATTGCTAATTCAGTTTCAATTAAAATTCCTTATAAAAGGAGACTTGTTATATTCCTATTTCCTATTATTACCCTATGATGTTTTTTCATTGCTATCCTTCATTTTTTCAAGTCTAGATACCCTATTTTTCATAGTAAACATCTCACTCAACTAATTAGCTATTTTATTCATAGGATCCTGATCTATTTTCTTAGGGATAGAGAACTAAATCTTTTTGGGCTTCCTTTTAGGTTGATTGGGATCTAAAGAGTATGCTTTTATATTACCACTATCAATCATATATCTCTCTATTTCAATAGCCATTTCCATACATATATCAATGGTAGTTACTGCTTGCTATCTCAGCTCAACTAAAATCTTCAAGGAAAATATTTTTGTAGAAACAAATGGATTGATCATCATTTGGCCTTAATGCTACTGGAATATTATTTATAGTCTTAAAGAATATTCTATTGAAATCTTCCATAGATTCATTTCTTTATTTTCCACGGTGGCCAATTCTGTTAGCAAGGACTATTCATTCTTCCTCTCTCCATGTTTCCTAAGGAAAGTGTGATCTAGATATTAAAAATAATTGATATTACCAGCTCCAAGGTCGTGGAACCTTTCTTAAGCATCCTTCTTTAAATTTTGAGATAAAAATCTACAAACATCTTCATCGTCTACCTCAAGACTATCCATGGCATACAAAAAATACCTAACATGGTCTTCATCGATGACAACATTGTTCCCTTAAAATTTAGGAAAGTACTTATGAGATCTACCAAGGAGAGGATTTAGATTTTTAGGTAGAAAAAGGCTCTATATCTATTGGTCCTCTACTAATTAACATTAGCATTAGCATTTTGATTGGCATTTTGATTTGCATTGGGAGATACCATACTACAGGTTGATTCACTATAGGTACTTGGTTATCAGTAGGAGAATATTGGTTGAAACCAAGATTCAGGTTAGAAACATAAATAGTATAAATTATAATCAAATATTTTCTTTGAGACTTGAAGAATACCTTAGGATTTTGTATTGTAGCAAGCACTTCTTTACCACTTCTTCTTGTAGATGCTAGATTTAGCTATTTTTTTTATTTTTAAATTTTTGAGTTCATTCAGATTCACCAACACGGATGTGCAAAGAAGGAACAAGATATTCAACAATACTTGGGTCAAGATTTCTTAGCCTGATATTCACTCAAATTTCATAAATTTCATTCCAAGAAAGACTATGAGAAGAACAAATTCAAAATTTTCTAAAGTCTTCCCCATCAATGGTGCCAAAAAATATTGGTAGAAATTCTTAAACCCTTAATAGATTTTTCATGCTACAAGAATTCCCTGATCCAATCAGCACTATGGATACTTGTGGATCCACCTATTTGACTCAGGAAAATATTATTCTAAGGCTCTAGACATATCGAGTAGGGTAAGGAAACCCCATAGGTGTGCCGACAATATTTCATATATGCTCATGCTCATCTAGATTTGCAAAAAGTAAAATAAAATTGCAACATAAAACATGAGCAAGATTCGAAGTAACTCCTAGCTAGTGCTTCACAAAGTAGATCGATGTCTTATTCATTGGATAATTGTAGCCAAACTTAAAATATGGTGAAGAGAGGAGGGATAATATAAAACTAAGCCAACTACATTTATTCAAATAATGCAACAAAGGTGATTAAGCATGCCAGTGAAATAAGATGCCATTTACACAATCAAATTATGTAACATGTAAATAGGACAACAAGCTAAACTACACAACACTACTGAAATAAGGACACATGATTGTATTATCCAATAAATCATTACAATGGGAGTTTGATCAGTGTAATCAAATCTCACTAAGCAAACACAAATGAGTTCTCCCTTCAAATGATGTAACAAAGAGCCTCTTAGTTTTTGGTCCCAACCATTGAAACTGATCTCAGTAAACTAGACACCTTAGAAAAAACTTGCACAATAATGGGAAAGAAAAAATTGGTAACTAGACAAGACACACAAAGGAAAATACAACCGAAAAGGATGGGTACTCTGGTATACCTCTTATAAAATTACTGTGTAAAAACTTTATGATGTTTCCTATTGTAGCAACTCTCTTAAATAGCTTGATCACTTGGTCCATAATTATGAAAATTGTAACTACCTCGATGATGGCCCATAATGGAAAATGATCCATAATAACCACTATCTCCATCACCTTTAGGTTTTTATTTTTAATTTTTTTAGGATTTAGGGTTTTGATTTTATGGTTTAGGTTTTTTATTTTAGGGTTTAGGGTTTTGAGTTTAGGGTTTAGGGTTTAGGTTTTTGAGTTTAGGGTTTAAGGTTTTTAGATTTAGGGTTTAGGTTTTAATATTTTTAGGTTTAGGGTTCATTTTTTTTAGGTTTAGGGTTTAGGGTTTTTCCCCTTTTTAAAATGCGATAAAACCTAAAAAAAAATCTACATCTTAAAGCCCAAAAGATAAGAAATTACTATTTTTGGAAAAATTACCATTTTTAGCCAAAAATAACCCTATTTTTAGTAAGTTACCAAAAAAGTTTGGATGGCCCTAAAAAAATAAAACCCATCACTTTATCACCCATATTAAGCCTTCTATAAAATATAAACACCTACCCATGTCTAAAAGTAATTCGTTTTTGGAATTTTCTAAAAAAACCACTAAAATCCATTTTTGGGGCACTAGATGAAGGATTTAAGGCTCAAAAAAATCTCAAAAAGGCCTTGAAAATGGTAATCTAGACCCCTTTATGGCCTAGCCACATCATTTTCCTCCTAATTATCCAACTCCCTATAAAATTTCAATTCAATCCAACAATTGGATCAAAAGTTATGCCCTCCAAAAGATAGGCTCCTGCATCAACCTTAGTTAGGCCAAATATTTACTAACAAAAATACCTTAGGAAAACAAAAACAAAGGCCTGAAGTTGGTGACATAAAAAATATCATTGCTCTTAGACGGTGAAACAGGACTTCAAAAGGAACAAAAATTTGCAATAATTGGAAAGGACTTGAGTGGGTATTGCAAATTTGAAAAGACCATAAGACACCAATATTTCAAAAATTTGGGGTAAACTCAAGTTGGATTTTGAAGATCCAACATAGGCTCCAACTGGTACAGGTGATGTAAATAATATTTAACAATGGATCACCTAAGAAATCCAAAATCTTCAGCTAACCACAAGGACTCAAAAACTAAACTAATCACCTAACTTGAACACCTCAATCACCTAAAAAGAATATCTTAATCACCTATAAAGAACACCTTAATTAGCTAAAAAGGACACCTTAATCACCTAGAAATAACAAGATTTAAAACACACATTTTTTTATTTTTTTAAGGTTTCTTAAGCCCTTTATGTAGAATGATACAATTTCAAATGCTGACCATTGATAGGAATTGAAAATTCTATACCATTTAGAGTTTGTAATTTAAAAGTATGTTGGCCTAAATTCTGAAGGATTTGATAGGGGCCAATCCATTTGGGTTCCCACTTCTCCTTCTCACCATGCTTTTCATTTTTGGGGTCCCAGTACAACACTATATCTCCTCCATGAAAATATTTACCCTTGGATTTCTTATTGAACAACTACATTAATTTGTTATCCTACTCAGCTATCTTTATTAATGCATCCTTTCTATCTTCCTACAACTTCACAATTTGATCAAGTCTTCTATGCAAGATATTTGTATTATAATGATCCAAAAGAAGCAAAGATAAAGCATGACTATCCACTTGAAGAGGTAATAGAGCATTCTCACCATATACTAGTTCATAAGGAGATTTTCATGTGCTTATTTTGATAGATATTATATCAACCCATAAAGCAAATTTTAGCTCACTACCCCAACTTATTTTGTTTCTACCTAATTCTCTTATAATTCTTGTGATAAAATTATTATTTGAGAATTTTGCTAAACCATATCCTTGAGGATAGTAATTTGCAGAATGAGAAAGCTCTATATTGTACCTAGCACAAAATTGA
This sequence comes from Wollemia nobilis, assembly GCA_028583015.1. Classification (NCBI taxonomy): domain Eukaryota; kingdom Viridiplantae; phylum Streptophyta; class Pinopsida; order Araucariales; family Araucariaceae; genus Wollemia; species Wollemia nobilis. The sequence continues at coordinate 194,455 of JAQPPZ010000040.1, forward strand.
ATCATCTCAAAAGAAGTGAAATAGTTACCATTGTCTATGACTATCTTCCTTGGAACCCTAAATCTTGTCAATATGTGGTCTTCTAAAAACTTGATGACTACTTCTGTAGTGGAGTTCTTGAGATGTGTTGCTTCTACCCATTTGGTAAAATAGTTTGTTGCTATAATAATCCACCTATGATCTCTAGAAGAATTGCGGTTAATCTCACCTATGAGATATATTACCCATATAGTAAAAGGAGCTTCCACAATCACTGGCTTTAGGGGTATAGCTGGAAAATTATTATTTTCTACAAAAATTTGACATGTATGGCAACTCCTAAAATTTTTTTAAACATCCTTAAATAGGGAGGGCCAATAATAACCAGCTCTCATGATCTTGTGAGAAGTCACATTTGGAGAAAAGTGACCCCTACAAAAGCCAAAATGATATTCTTTTAGCACTTGAGTGATATATTTCTTAAACAAATAGAGAAGCAACACACCATCTGGATATCTCCAATACATTCTTCCTTCTTGAATGTAATACCTTTGAGCCAATTACTTGATAGACCTTTTTTGGGTATGTCTCCTAGAAATGACAAGTTTTGAAGGTAAAAGATAATGCCATCATACTACCTACAATCAGAATTATCAACTACTCTTGCTTCTTGCTGCTCATCTACTACAATAGTATTATTTAGTCTCCCCTTATTTGTTAGCCAGATAATTTGCCAATCCCTATCCTATGACCATATGTACTACTTTGAATTCCACATCATACTATAGCAATTTAGACATCCACCTTGCAGGACTACCTAAAGGTTCAGTATAAGCAAAAATATTTTTAACCGTAAAGTAAGGGATACAAGCTATTACCTTTTTGGATCCAAAAATGCACTTGAAATGATCTAAAACTCTGATTAATGCATAAGCTTGTTTTTCCAGCAAATAAAATTTCAATTGAGCACCCTTCAATCTTGTGCTCATAAAGGCTATAGGCATTTCATTTTTCTCTTCATCTTGCTAAGATAGAACTACAACAATAGTGTGTTCTAAGACATATGAGTATATATTGAAATATCTAGAATAATATAGGTAATTCAATACTGGAGCCTGAGTAATTGCATCTTTGATCTTCTAATAAGTTGCAGTATTTTCCTCAATAAATATTATTTCTCTATTTTTCTTGATCATGTCATTTATTGGATTGGAAATCTACGCAAAATTAGGGAAACACCACCTAATAAAGTTAATATTTCCAAATAATGATCTAACTCCCTTAATATTCTTTTTTTTTTTAACATGGTGGAATCGGTAGCTGCCACAAATCTAGGTAGGTTGTCCAACTTTTATGGCCACCATAGTATTCTAAAATGTCTGCCCTGGAAGCTACCACACAGATCTTCATGCATTTCACCCCTATAATTGCCATGCGAGGCCCGAGATTTGAACCTTGGACCTCCGTCCCCCTTATGAGGTTTGTATGAACCAATTGGTCTACACCTTGGACCTAACTCCCTTAATATTCTTAGGAGGGAGAATTTTTAAAATAGCTTCTACTCTTTGTGGATCAATTCTAATCCCATATTTTGAAACAATATGAACAAGCAGTTTACCTTGTGTGCCCCCAAACACAATTTATAGGATTCAAAGATATGGCAAACTCCTTGCACCTGTCAAACACTTGATTTATATGTGCAAAATGATCTTCAGGATTTAAAAAAAAAATTGTAATGTCATCAATATATACTACCACTATATTGAACATCAATCTCTTAAATGCAACATCCATTACTCTCTAAAATGTTGCCCCTCCATTCATCAATTCAAAGGGCATCCTAAGATATTCAAATGTTCCCCTTGGTGTAGTGAAAGTTATTTTGTGTTTGTAGTTTGGATTCACTGCAACCTAATTGTAATCTAAAAAGCCATTCAATAAATACGTTCTTGATGATCCAAGCACTACTTGAAGCAATTGCTCCATATTTGGAAGTGGATAGTTGTCTTTGAGAGAGTTCTTATTCATATTCCTAAAATTTACACAACCTGATCTCACCATTCTTGAGATATTTCTTATTAAGATTCCTAAAATCTACACAAAGCCTGATCTCACCATTATTTTTTCTAACTAGAACCAGATTTGCCAATCAAGTAGATTTCTCACCTTCCTGATTATCTTGGTATCTAGTAACTTCTACACTTATTTTTGCATAATTGGATGCAAAGTGGGATTGAACTTCCTTTGTTTATACTTCAAAGACTATATATTTTTAATGGGTATTATGTGATTCATTATCTTTGTATTGAAGGTCTTCAAATCTTCATAACTCCAAGAAAAAATATCCATGTTATTTTTCAAAAAATTGATATATTGTTGCTTCTCTTTTCTAGATAGAGCTTATTGATCCTAATAATCTTGCACTCTTTCTATGTTCTGATATTAACTTCATCTACCTCAGATTCCTGAACCAAAGTTTTATATGCTCTATAAAAGTAATTAAACAAGATCTCTAAAGATACCAAACCCCTAGGTATCTTGTTGGTATTTATTTATATAAATTTTGTAGGCTCTCCGATAATATCCTTCAGTTTTTCTTCGTAACTTTCATTACAAATAACATCGAAAAACTCATTTTGCATAGTTATAAAATCATTAATGTGTATATCATCATGAAAAACTTATAAATATACCACATTATCTGGGATAGATGTATTATAAAAATATATGGTTGGGAACCTTTCCATAAACCAAGTGTCTATCTCAAGGTTTTCTACTCCAAAAGCATTAATGGCCAACAAATTAACATTGTGATTATGTTCTCTAGGAATAAATTACAGATAAAAATCCAAAAATCTATCTATTTCATCCAACACTACCTAATTATATTTCTTTAATCTAGGGTGCTTTGTTTGATATATCCCTTTGATATATTGAATTATTAGCTCAACATCCCCACTAACTTTGAGGTAATTAATACCTAGTTCCTTGGCTTTCCTTAGACCTAGCAATAAAGCTTCATACTCTACAATATTATTTGTATAGGAAAATTCTAACCTATATGGTATGCCAAGATAGCTTCCATTGATGTCTGTAAAAAATACTCCATCTCCTAATCCTGATTTAGATTTTACCCCATAAAATTTCATAATCCATAACTCAAAAGTCAAAATTCTATCAGAATTTGCATTGGCTTTAGCCTTCGATTTTGGATCCATATTTTAAGCATCAGGTACTTCCAACAAGAAAGGAGAATGCCAAATAGAGTAAACCCCCATGTATTTTTACTCAATAGAATTCATGATATTAACCATATTATCATTAATATATCTAAATTCAACTGAACACCTATTGAAGGGTTCTATTTTTAAGATCACTTTTTCCTTACTTTGCATTGGAATAGTGGCATATGACCAATCCAACTAAATAGTATCAGCTAGTTGCACTACCCAATGCCTAGAGAGTAAGATGGAAAAGAAAGGGTCCACATCCACAAATGCAACATCCATCACCACTCCTTTCTTAGGATATTATTCAAGATGGAAAATAAGTCCAATGATAATGCCTACACAAGGTACTCTCCTGTTATCTATAATAGAAATAGGAGGGTGCTCTTTCTGATAAATCAAGCCTAACTGATTAGCTACTTGTTTTGACATTACATTCATGGAAGCACCACTATAAAGCATACAATTATGAATAACATATTTATCCCCATAGCTTGATGTATACCTTAGTGAGATGTAGACATGGTTATGATAGAATCATGCTTTATTATCTTGAGTCTGCAAAGACGCAAAGATCCATAGCTTAAATTCATGATGGTACTTGTGGTGGATATTTTAGTGGAATTGCCATTACAAAGTGTATTCTACACATGGGTTACTATTGGCCCACCATGGAATGATATTGCTACTATTATCTCTAGCACTATAAGCAATGTCAAGAGCATGCTAATTTAACTCATGTACCATCACAAGCATTATAGCCTATTCAAATCCTTTGGCCCTTTTCACAATGGGGTCTTGATTTAATTATAATAATCTCACCTCCTTCCTCGATACAATATACATGCATCACAATAGCCATTGAATACTTAACAAAGTGGATTGAGTCAATTCCTCTAACTAGTATGATAGGACCTCAAATTGTGGACTTTATACTTCATCATATCATCTATAATTTTGGTATTCTCTAAAAAATAATCTCTAAAAATGACAAATATTTCAAGAACAAGGATTTTCTTTGTGATAAATATAATATCCAACATAGTTTTTTGAATACTTATTACCCATAAGCAAATGGACAAGTTGAGGCTACCACAAGACCTTAATTGCTATTCTCAAGAAACTAGTCAAATAAAATCATAGATATTGGCATACTCAAATCCCCTTGGCATTATGGGCTTATAAAAAAGCATTTGCATGCCTATTGGGGCAATGTAATTTTCATTGGTCTATGGATACAAATTAAGCATACCTCTTGATCTTGATATCCCCTTGTAAATTTCATTGCAAGAATTCATAGATGATGATACTGCTAGACAAGCACATCTTGACCAACTCACACTTCTTGATAAAATGTGAGTCAATACTTTGGAGCATTTACAAGTTTATTAGGACAACCTAAAGCATAATTATAATGCCAAAGTTCATCTACTTGAATTCCAAGTAGGAGATATTGTTCTCAAATAAAATCAACAAAACACCAATGCATTGTTGCATCTTCATGATAATTTCATGGCTAAACGATTAGGTCCATACATTGTCACACAAAAAGTGGGTAAAGAAACTTATAGGCTTGCTAGTCTAGAGGGATTTGAAGAGCCCGGACCATTTAATGCTATCCACTTGAGAGCATTCTATGCTTAATATGATTTATATATATGTATATTGTTGGCAATTTCGGGTTTGAGATCCTAGCTTCTTGTCTATGAGTTGTCATTGATGTCAAAAGGAAATGACATTAATGTTAAGAGGATGTGTTGGCTTCAAAGGTGGAAGATTCCAAGAGAATATTTTTAAGAGAATCCGGAGAGATTCCATTGGCAATGGTTTTTATTAAAACCAATGGAGGTTCTCTTTATTATTTATTTAATTATTATTTAAAACCCTTCAAGGTTTTAATTAATTAATTATTTAATTAATTAAGGGAGAAATTATTTTTAATTTATTAAAAATACTTTAAGGGTTTTTAAACCCTTTAGAAAGCAAATTTCGATTAAATTCGAAATTACTTTTCTTTGTAGCCGACGTGTTCTAAAGTCCACGTATGGACTATAAATATGAGAAGGTTCCTAAGGTTAAACCCACTTGGAAAATCGAAGGCAATTAATTGGTTTGGCTGCGATCGAATGTTCTGTTTACGCTGCGAAAGAGGAGAGCTCGTGGTTTGAAAAGCTTTCGAAAAGCTTGACCGTTTATGTGGAAGGAAGTCCGTCTTGGACTTCGTAAGCCCCTTGTGGGCTAGTGGCAGCGAAGGCTGCGTTTGGGCCTTGCGTAGGCGGAGGTCTACGTTTCGATCCCCGTGGAGGGAGCTGTGCATGGATTAGTCACGTTTTTATTAAAACGTGTTTTGTGTCGTGAATTTCGGATTCTTCAAGGGCAGCCATTATAAGGTGTGATTATTTTCTTGATATGATTTTTGGCATTGTTTAGCATTGTTTAAAAGACATAGGAGAAATAAGGGGATATTTCTTTGGTTGTATTTTTGAGATTAGTCTTTTGCTATGCTAAATTTAAAAATGGAGATATAAGGTGTAAGTTTTGGTTGTTGTGTTTTTGGCTTCTTTGGTGGTTGTTTTTAAAGAAGAGGAGCTAAAAGGTGTATTAAGGAAAGTTTTTATATATGCTCATTTATCTTGGTTCTAACCCTAACTTGGTTGGAAGTTTGAGGGTTGTGTGTGGTGACAGATTTAAGGATCAATTTTCTTCTACTCCAAAAAGGTATGGGCACATTTTCCTTATGAGTATGATTGGTGTATGTTTTTCTGAAATAAGGTTGGAGTGAAAAGGTTTTCAACTAGGTTTCCTTTGGTTGGGTGTAAATCCTATTTTCTGGTTTGTTGAAGACTTCTTATGCATTGTTATCCTTGATGAGAGTTTTGGTGAATGCATAATTCTGGTTTGAGGTAGTGGAAGCATTGTGCACTAGGGTTTATGTTTGTGAGTCTTGCTACTTGCATTGAGTTGGTGGAACCCTTGGTTGGCTGTTTTGAGTTTGATGGTTGAGTTGCTTCCATAGAGGTTGTTTGATCAAGTTATTGCTTTACTTGATTCATGATATTGGGCTTACTCCATTGAGTTGATTTGAGCAAGTTATTCTTTGCATTTGGTGATATTGTGTTGGTGGCTATTTTGTTCAAATATCTTTGGAGGGAAAAGGATTTCTACTTGTTTCCTTTTCTTGTGATGATTGGTTGAATGCTTCAAGGTTGATGTTGAGTTGAATGGTGTTGGTTGACTAAACCTTGTTTGATGAGCATTGTTGTTGAAACCCTAATTGATGGTGAAAAGAACATGAGTATCATTGTTATGTGATTCTTTGCATAGTTGGCAATTGTTGGGGTTTCATGTTCTTGAAAGAAAACATTCTATCCTATCCATTTCAGATATTGAGTTGAGTTTTCAGATTTGAGATTGAGATTGAGCTGAGTTGATTTGAGTTGAGTTTTGAGATTGGGATTTGAGTATAGAACATATTGAGTCTCTAACAATTCTCTTTATGCTTCTATGAGTTTGACAAATCACATTGGGTCTCTAACAATTCACTTTGTGATTTCCTACTAAGAAAGTTTTTCTTGGTGAGCTTGTTGAGTTTTTGGACAGGTTTCGGTGGGGACTTGTGAGTAGTTTTTGGACGGGTTTCGGTGGGGACTTGTGAGCAGATTTGGACAGGTCCTAGGAGAGGACTTGTGAGCTGAGTTTGATAGTTCTATCAGAGAACTTGAGGACAGAGGTGCATTGGTTCTATGAGAAGAACCTGAGGACAGTTGGCAAGTCTTTGAGAAGGCTTGTATGCAGAGGATTGATTTGTTCAAGAGTTGGACAGATCTGATAGATAGAGGAAGACTTGTACTAGACCGACTGATTATGTTTGGTACAGGTTGTTGAGATGCTATGGACGTGATCATAGAAGGCAGAGGTCTCTTAGGCTAAGCATTGAGGACAGGAGGTCTTCGATGGAAAGGAGTTCCACGTGCTTGGCAAGAGGTAGAGGCAGTTGATCTTCTGAGGGATCATTTCCAGAGTAGAGGGGAAGGTATCTCCTTTGAGGAGAGGCTCATAAATTTTGATTGGGGGAAGGTATCTCCTTTGGGCCGAGGCTCATAAACATTGTAATTGGGAAGGATTCCCAAAGAACTTTGAGATAACTTTTAGAGAAAAGTTTTGTGGACGTAGCCCGACCATTACGGGTGAACCACGTTAAAATTGGTGTCACTTTGTGGATGATATTGTGCATTGCTTTGATATTGCTTTGGGTATATTGCTTTACTATTTTGAAGTATAAAGGAAAAAGTAAAAAGAGGTCTTATACTTGTTCACCCCCCTCTCAGTATAAGCTTGTGTTCTTCAATTGGTATCGGAGCAGGTGCCTTCGAAAAGTTTAACGACTTGAAGGAAAAGCTAGTAAAGAACACAATGGATCATTCAAGTGGCAATGCAACACCTATTCTTGATGGGTCAGATTTTGGTCTTTGGAGTGCAAGGATGAAGGTTCATCTAATGGCACTTGGGAATGAGGTTTGGGAAGTGATTGAAGATGAGTACACTATTCCTGAACATGGTCCTAATACTAAAGAAGAAAGGCTCCTACATCACAACAATTCAAAAGCAATGAATGCAATCCTGAAAGGCTTACAGAAAGGAGATCTCACCAAAGTGATTCACTGCAAGACAACTAGTGAAATGTGGAAACAGTTGAAGGTGGTTCATACAGGTGATACAAATGTCGAAAAGGCCAAGTTGAGACACTTCAAAGGTATGTTTGAACAACTCAAGATGAATGATGATGAAAATATTAGTGACTACATGCTTCGTATGGATGAGGTTGTTAACTCCATGAAAGACTTAGGTCTTGAGCTTGCTGAAAATGATGTTTGTGATAAGATTTTAAGATCTCTTCCTAATAGATTTAGTGAAAATATTTCTGCTATTGAGGAAGCTAAAGATTTGGATAAGTTGAAAAAGGATGAGCTCCATAGTATACTTGCAGACATTTGAGTTGAGAACTCAAGTGAAGGTTGATGTCAAGAAAGAGGCGACTTTCAAGGCTACCAAGAATTCCAAGGGTAAACAACTTCAAGATAGTGATGAGTCTTCTAGTGATGAAGAGGCATATTACAGACAGAAAGGCAAGTTCTCTAGAAAGCACAAAAGTATGAAAAATATAAGATGTTTCAATTGTGGAAAGTTTGGTCATTATGCTACTAACTGTATTGTTCCCAAGAATGAAAGTGATGAAGATAAACAGGATTCTAAGAGCAAGGATTCTAAAAAGCACAAGCATCACAGGAAAAACAAAGATGAGCACAACAATCAAGGAAAGAGGTATTCTCACAAGCACAAGAAGAGTTTCTACCTAGACAAAGCAAGTAAGTGTTCTAGTAGTGATAGTGAAAGTTCTTCAAGTGATGATGAAAATGAGATGTTGTTCATATCAAAAAAAGAGGAAGAACCGAAACATAGATTCATTATCATGAAATGTCTTAGATGTGGAAATTTTGGTCACCTTGAGGATGATTGCACAAATAATGATTTGGTTTCTAGTATGTATGAGGATGCTTCAGAAAACTATAAGGAAGATGCATGTATGGTTTTTGAAAAGGGTAGCACCTCTAGTGATAAGAAATCTGAAAAAGGCTTTGATGATTCAAAAGGAAATCAAATAAAGGATCTTGAAAGTGAACTTATTAGTGCTCTTAGTGTTTTGGAAAAGGAAAGAAAGAAGAATGCTAGACTCAAGGATAAGTTAGATGAATGTTGTATGGAGAGAGATGATCTTATAGAAAGTCTTGACTTCTCTATAGCTAAGACACAAGAACTCAAGGATGAGTTAGAGTCTAAGGTTCTTGAGTATAATGAGTTAGAACAGAAAATGGCTTCTTTGAAAGAGGAAACTAAAGAGTACAAGGATAAGCTTTACAGGTTTCAAGATAGCTCCAAAAAGGTTAAGTCACTCATCAAAGGTCAAAGAAAGACAACAGATAAAATAGGCCTTGGTTTTGTTAAGCCACACAAGGAACAAGTTGGAGAGTCTAGTAAGAGACTCCAAAAGGAAGAGAGTTCTGATGAGGAAAGTATTTCAGAAAAGGAGTCCTTGAGTGATAGATGCACAGAAATAGAAAATAGGAAACAGAAAAAGGGGAGAAAGTTTACAGGACCTAGAAGGTCATTTACAGAGAAAGTTTAATGGCAGATGTTTTGCTTGTCACAGGTTTGGTCACATGGCTTCACATTGCATGACTCAAGTAAGGAAGGTAAATGACAGTTTCAGAGGTGGTAATTTCTTTCAAGGGTATTGCTACTCTTGTAAACAGTTTGGGCATAAGGCAATTTTTTGCAAGGCTAATAACAAGAACAGGGTTAGTCAGAACAGGTGGATTCAAAGAACAGGTATGCCTAAAAGAAATAACATTGTTACTTGTTATAAGTGCAACAATGAAGGTCACACAGCTAGACAATGTAGAGCTGAACTTCCAAGGTACAGGAACAGGAACAGTGGTATGAACAGGTCCAAGGATCAAGGCATGGATAAGAACAAGAATGATAACAGGAACAGGAACAGTGACAAGAACAGGAACAGGAATATGGACAAGGAGAACAAGAGAAGACATGGTAAGGCAGCTATAGACACTGATGATGATCAGTGCATGTTGGGAGTTTTACTCCCACCCAAGAATTAAACACCTCAACAGGAGGTGGGGGAGGGACTAAGCTAAGAGGCTCATTCTTAGTCCCAAGCCCCAAAGGTGACCCTTTGCCATTGATGACAAAGGGGGAGAGATATGAGTAAGGGGAGAGCCTCAAGATAGGGGGAGCTATTTATGTTGAGTTTCTGTGTTGTTGAGAAGCATGGTTTGCCATCAATGACAAAGGGGGAGATTGTTGGCAATTTTGGGTTTGAGATCCTAGCTTCTTGTCTATGAGTTGTCATTGATGTCAAAAGGAAATGACATTAATGTTAAGAGGATGTGTTGGCTTCAAAGGTGGAAGATTCCAAGAGAATATTTTTAAGAGAATCCGGAGAGATTCCATTGGCAATGGTTTTTATTAAAACCAATGGAGGTTCTCTTTATTATTTATTTAATTATTATTTAAAACCCTTCAAGGTTTTAATTAATTAATTATTTAATTAATTAAGGGAGAAATTATTTTTAATTTATTAAAAATACTTTAAGGGTTTTTAAACCCTTTAGAAAGCAAATTTTGATTAAATTCGAAATTACTTTTCTTTGCAGCCGACGTGTTCTAAAGTCCACGTATGGACTATAAATATGAGAAGGTTCCTAAGGTTAAACCCACTTGGAAAATCGAAGGCAATTAATTGGTTTGGCTGCGATCGAATGTTCTGTTTATGCTACGAAAGAGGAGAGCTCGTGGTTTGAAAAGCTTTCGAAAAGCTTGACCGTTTATGTGGAAGGAAGTCCGTCTTGGACTTCGTAAGCCCCTTGTGGGCTAGTGGCAGTGAAGGCTACGTTTGGGCCTTGCGTAGGTGGAGGTCTACATTTCGATCCCCGTGGAGGGAGCTGTGCATGGATTAGTCACGTTTTTATTAAAACGTGTTTTGTGTCACGAATTTTGGATTCTTCAAGGGCAGCCATTATAAGGTGTGATTATTTTCTTGATATGATTTTTGGCATTGTTTAGCATTGTTTAAAAGACATAGGAGAAATAAGGGGATATTTCTTTGGTTGTATTTTTGAGATTAGTCTTTTGCTATGCTAAATTTAAAAATGGAGATATAAGGTGTAAGTTTTGGTTGTTGTGTTTTTGGCTTCTTTGGTGGTTGTTTTTAAAGAAGAGGAGCTAAAAGGTGTATTAAGGAAAGTTTTTATATATGCTCATTTATCTTGGTTCTAACCCTAACTTGGTTGGAAGTTTGAGGGTTGTGTGTGGTGACAGCTTTAAGGATCAATTTTCTTCTACTCCAAAAAGGTATGGGCACATTTTCCTTATGAGTATGATTGGTGTATGTTTTTCTGAAATAAGGTTGGAGTGAAAAGGTTTTCAACTAGGTTTCCTTTGGTTGGGTGTAAATCCTATTTTCTGGTTTGTTGAAGACTTCTTATGCATTGTTATCCTTGATGAGAGTTTTGGTGAATGCATAATTCTGGTTTGAGGTAGTGGAAGCATTGTGCACTAGGGTTTATGTTTGTGAGTCTTGCTACTTGCATTGAGTTGGTGGAACCCTTGGTTGGCTGTTTTGAGTTTGATGGTTGAGTTGCTTCCATAGAGGTTGTTTGATCAAGTTATTGCTTTACTTGATTCATGATATTGGGCTTACTCCATTGAGTTGATTTGAGCAAGTTATTCTTTGCATTTGGTGATATTGTGTTGGTGGCTATTTTGTTCAAATATCTTTGGAGGGAAAAGGATTTCTACTTGTTTCCTTTTCTTGTGATGATTGGTTGAATGCTTCAAGGTTGATGTTGAGTTGAATGGTGTTGGTTGACTAAACCTTGTTTGATGAGCATTGTTGTTGAAACCCTAATTGATGGTGAAAAGAACATGAGTATCATTGTTATGTGATTCTTTGCATAGTTGGCAATTGTTGGGGTTTCATGTTCTTGAAAGAAAACATTCTATCCTATCCATTTCAGATATTGAGTTGAGTTTTCAGATTTGAGATTGAGATTGAGCTGAGTTGATTTGAGTTGAGTTTTGAGATTGGGATTTGAGTATAGAACATATTGAGTCTCTAACAATTCTCTTTATGCTTCTATGAGTTTGACAAATCACATTGGGTCTCTAACAATTCACTTTGTGATTTCCTACTAAGAAAGTTTTTCTTGGTGAGCTTGCTGAGTTTTTGGACAGGTTTCGATGGGGACTTGTGAGCAATTTTTGGACAGGTTTCGATGGGGACTTGTGAGCAGATTTGGACAGGTCCTAGCAGAGGACTTGTGAGCTGAGTTTGATAGTTCTATCAGAGAACTTGAGGACAGAGGTGCATTGGTTCTATGAGAAGAACCTGAGGACAGTTGGCAAGTCTTTGAGAAGGCTTGTATGCGAAGGATTGATTTGTTCAAGAGTTGGACAGATCTGACATATAGAGGAAGACTTGTACTAGACCGAATGAATGTGTTTGGTATAGGTTCTGAGCTACTGTGGACGTGATCATAGAAGGTAGAGGTCTCTTAGGCTAAGCATTGAGGACAGGAGGTCTTCGATGGAAAGGAGTTCCACATGTCTGGCAAGAGGTAGAGGCGGTTGATCTTCTGAGGGATCATTTCCAGAGCAGAGGGGAAGGTATCTCCTTTGAGCGGAGGCTCATAAATTTTGATTGGGGGAAGGTATCTCCTTTGGGTCGAGGCTCATAAACATTGTAATTGGGAAGGATTCCCAAAGAACTTTGAGATAACTTTTAGAGAAAAGTTTTGTGGACGTAGCCTAGCCATTATGGGTGAACCACGTTAAAATTGGTGTCACTTTGTGGATGATATTGTGCATTGCTTTGATATTGCTTTGGGTATATTGCTTTACTATTTTGAAGTATAAAGGAAAAAGTAAAAAGAGGTCTTATACTGTTCACCCCCCCCTCTCAGTATAAGCTTGTGTTCTTCATATATATACATGGCTATTACAAAAGCAAAAATTGTATTTTTACACATTTCATTGTTACACATTACATTTCACACATTTACATTACACATATTCTATTTCACAAACTACATTTCATACATTGCATTCACAGCCACATTTCACATTTCATATTAGGGATCATTTATTCAGTTCAAATATTAATTGGTTCAATAAAGTCATGTTGCCTTAATCAAGGGCACATTCAAAACATCATCCATTGCATTGCATCATTCTATAAAGTCAAATTGTCATTTCAGTCACTCAAACACTTTTAGTGTTTCTAGAAACCTCCTATACATGTTGAGTTTTCTTTAAGACCAAGACACATTTTCACTAAGAAAAAATTAAGTTCTGGGATAACACCATACTTGGGTTAAACCTCAAAGTGAAAAGGGTATTCCTTTCTTGTCCCATTATGCACATAGTCCACAAAAATAGTGGTTTTCACTACTATCAAAATTTCAAAATAAAAGAAAGAGTAGGGCAAAATCCATGATAAAACTCTAAATATTTTACACATCACACACCACAAATCTTCAAGTTGTAAGGATAGAACTACATTTCTAGTCAGACGGTTAGGTAGTCTGAATACCCAGATCTTAGAGATAAAATCCTTGGACTATGGATTTAATCTCTACTAGAGCTATAGATGCTTTAATGGTAGTGGAGTATGCTCATGCATGGTAATACATCTCTTTTAAAGAGACCTCTAACCACATATAAGGACAAGATAGATTCATGATCTTCTCCATAATAGGTTTTCATCTCAATTTACTCAAGATGGGTTAATGAACTCACTTGAACACACATTGGTTATTTATTACCTCGATTCATTACCATACTCATGATTCAATAAATGAATTCACTGCACACACATTGGTCTTAGAGAAAATTAGGTAGTATTTAGTGAGTTTGTTTGATACCGCTAGTATGTATGAGTCTCAGAAAAATAGTCAATTTTCCATATTAACATCCATATCTTCTTCTATATCAACATCCATAGCTTCTTCCATATAAACATCCATGTCTTCTTCCATCCATAACATTACATGAGTCTTCTATCTCAAATACCACTAGTTTGGTGCCTCTAATTAAAGAAAAAATGCTATACATGGTCAAGAAAAATATAAACTATGAATGATCATTAGAGAATTAATTCATTTTCATTCATAACACATTATCATCCATCACACATATACACATGAATCCATACAAAAACATTTACACAAAAACATTCACACAAAAGCATAACATAAAAGTAACTTCACCATAGCTTTTGCACCACCACACTCCTTCACTCCACTTCACTTCACTCACTCCCTTAAATGTAACTTTTGGAATTTGTGAACACAAGAATAAATTGGATTTTACCTTTGTAAGCCATTTATAGTTTTTTTTGGTGCACTGGAATGCCCATGGGTGTTCACAGGTATATTGAGATGTTGTCCTATATTTGCAGAGCAGTAAACTCTGGTCGACGTCTACGTATGATGTGGATGCCCACTGACATTTGGCATCAAAATTGGTGAAAAGACAAAAATAATCCAAAAATGTAGCTTACATCTACAAAATCACTTCAAACTGTATCCATTCATTCATTTCATCATCATATCATATTTTTTGAAAACCAAAATTGATTTGGATGCATAATTTTTTTTCACCCAATAGGTGCAAAAATCATCTTTCAAATGTCAAAATGCATCAAAACGGTCCAAATTTTCACAAAATGACCATAATATTCATTCTCATAATCATATATTCATTTACCATCATTTTTCATCTAGCAATCATTACATTTGCATATTTTTCCAAGTTTATATGCAATTTAAAGTGAACCTCGTATCTAGTGGTCTATTCTATATCCTTGGTGATTGAAATGATTGGTTGTCCATGCAATTTGATAAGATGAGTAAATCATGATAAAGACACTTGGCCATATTCATCATCCTCTTGTTCAAAAATAAAATCACTTTTGGTCCCTCATATTTTGAGTGAGACTATGTCAAGACCAATTTGCTCAACAACTTTCATTGATGCCCTTTTCCATGGGGTTCCCAACATGGATAAATTTCATCATTTCATTTGCAATTACACTAGTCTTTGAGGATACAGGTCAGATAAAGTGATTGAGAAACCATTTAGGGATTCTGTGTGGGAATTAGCTACAATCGTGAGTGGTCCCTAGGATCGACTATTTTTATTTTTTCCTACATTTGCATCCTTGCATTTAAATGTTGCCAAAAGGCACTTTCTTCAATAGCATGGAATCACCCCAAAATTGGGGTAACCACATTTTATTTTGATTTCCCACAATGGGATACATATTACATGATCATGGAATTTACACTTGGAAAAAACCCTTTCTTTGTTGGGGAAAAAAGAGAATCAATCACCTGCATGTTACAACAACCCCTTTCTCCATTAGGGAAAAAATGGTATCAATTTACATCATTCATATCATCTGCATTTACATCATTCATATCATTTGCATTTACATCATTCATATCATCTACATTTACATCATTCATATCATCTGCATTTACATCATACATTTGCTCTTACACCATTCAATTACATTTTCACTGCATAATTCTATCAATTGGCTTGTAAGATTCATTCTTCACTTGTTCACCAATTGAGGGGGTAAGCTACACATTCAAATTATTTTGTCTTCAATATCATCTTTGCATCCCAAGGAAAGAAATTTGCTTTTGCTTCAGGCTAAACCAGGTGTCTCATATTTTTGCATTGTATTGTGTTTCATGCAATATGGTACAAAAAGGAGCATCTGTAGACACCCAAATATAGCCACTTTTCATCCATCCATACCCTTCAATCACAACCATAAATTATTTATATCTATATATGTGCATTTACTTAATATATGTATAAATATTAATATTTTATATTATATTTATATATAATAAATAAATATATTATATATATGAATTAATCCCAACCCTCCACATTTTAATCTTAGAAATTCATCCATATCTTTTTTTTAAGCGAAAAACCCCTTGTGGGGCCACCTTGGTCTGAGAGACCACGAACAGGGGGTTCTACACTGTTAAAGTCACCCGAGAGTCACACCCGACCCTACCCATACCAACATTATCAATTGGATTTTGGATACCCAATTTAGCTTTTTGATAGGGTGGATATTTGAACCTGGGACCTCTCTTGGAAGATTTCCCTCTCCTCTCCAACTCACCATTCATCCATATCAATCCATGCCACTTACCCAGATTTAATATTCATCCTTCCTTATGTTTTAATCTTGGCCACTCAAATTGTGTCATCAAAAACCTAACATGTTCAAGGGTAAATTATAACAAGTGATTCATTTTGATGAATCAAGGCCCTAAAATCTTAAGAATTCTAGGGAGATTTTTGAAGCCTACATCAAATTATGTTGATGTTCATTAATACAGAATTCTTAGAAGGTAAAACCCTAGCCTTGTCATTTTCATCCTCACCCTCCATTTTTGCCCTCGCATCATTTGCATCCATCATCATATAATATGTGCATAACCAGATCTTGTTTTATGACACCTCCTTTAGCCCCGAACGCCCTCCAAAGCCATTCAAAAATCCTCCAAAGTTGTTTGAATTCTCTCCAGAGCCAATCGAACACCCTTTAGAGCCAGTCGAGCACCCCCAAATCTAGTGGAGTACCTCTCAATTTTTTTTATCATCACTGAGCACTCATGGGAATTTACCACACCAGATCTATAGTTCCACAATCCTCGAGCATTGTTTGGATGTCCTCGCAACCCTCATATACAAAAATAGAAGTATGAGATTCCAGTGATAAATTAAGAAAGTTATTTGTATTCATTTTCATATTATTACACTTTGTTTTTAATTTTAGATTACAACATTTAGATTTTAGTGATTATCTTATCTTTTTGAGGGCCCCACACTGTGGAGCCCTCATAGATATTACTAATATATTTTGTTATTTTTTTGATTGTAGGTACATGAATCATACATTTGGTAGCTATTGAAGCTAGGGTGGCCCATTCGGGATACACAAGCCCACCTACAACCTCATTGGGATCAAATACAAGCGTGAAGACACCAACCATTCTTTTCAACTAAGGTTTTGGAGAACCCTGGTATCTATAACTCTGTATCAAAATAAGAATTGTAAATCCCCATATTTGGGGTATATTTATTGTAACATTTGATATCTACCCACATTAATAAAGAGTTTATCTTTACATATGTAATATTTGTGTAAAAATGTGCTTATTATCATTTTATACTTTATATTGGTGTTGGTTGATTTATGATTCACACATAAATCCAACTCCCTCATCATCATTACCTCCATTGAAAATGGCAATATCACTGCCATTAACTCCTCCATCAATTGTGTTAACTAGTTATATTTCAATTGTTATTTCTATTATGGACATAGACTCCACTCTTATTATTGCCACTTCCCTCTAATATATTGTGTCCCCTTACTTCCCTATGAATTTAACTTCATTTAATCCCATGGATCAACCTACAGTAACATCTTTGCATAAAATTAAGAGCACCTTACTAAAAGAGAAAAAATTTTACAGTATGAAAGTAGCTTAGTCTTCCAAAGGAGCTGCCAAGGTGAGAAGAACAACGATGGTTGATCCTGTGTCTTGGCAAATGATAAAGTACAAAATGATCCCATTGGTTGATAAAATAGAGGAGTATATGATAATAAAAGACTATTGAATAGTAGAAAAGACCTAATATATTCACACAGCTAGTCACAAAGGATGTGTTGATCACTGCAAAATCTAGAATAGAAACCATGTTCATCAAAATAAACATCTGCAGGGAGCAATATACAAAATTGGAAGAAAATATTACCAAGATTCAAGCCACCGTCAAAGACCAAAAGAAATAAATGCAATATTTGGTGAATGATGCTAAGAAATGGTAGAATAAGTTTGAAAATATGGTCTATTTCAAGGAATAGGTTCAGTATCTACAACAGTAGAATAAAGAATATGCAAAGCAAATACAGGCTTTACAACAACAACTCTAGGTTGAGATAACAAAGGTGGCCAGATTCTCCAAGATCAATATGAATAAATTCAAAAGAGAAATCTTGTTAGAAATCTTGGAGAGGTGATTCGGCATCCAACACATATTCAACTTTATGGATGAAGCTAGTGAGGTGTTTCAAATGACAAAAGAAGATATAAATACCATCACCAAAAAAATACAACCAATAGCTCCTTAGGCCAATGAAATTCTTAATTTATCTGAGGCTAAGTGAAACAATATGGGTAAGACTATTCCCAATAAGTATTCAAACATCTCAATAATTGTAGCTAGAATCATCTTGAAAAGGAATATTTTACTTCAGAATGGGTGGCTATTGATTGATAAATTGGACGATGAGCTTCAGAAGATCATTGATATCAACAAAGAGATGATACAGTATGGTTTTAGTAGACTCTTCAAGGAGAATAACCTAATGATATATAAGGAGTTCCAAAAAAGTATACAGGCATTAATTAAAGATGAATCAGAAGTGGATGCATGGCAAGAGCTAATAAATCAAGATAAAGTAACACATCTAATAAATTCAAAAAGATTGAAATATTTGATGATAAACTTGGTAGAATGGGAGACTTCTTTCTCTTATGATATTATGGTTGAACTGTGTTACATCCATCGATAAATTTTGGAAATTCAAAATAGTTCTCTAGCATCTTGGAAAAATATCATAACCAAGATAATCAGATTCTAAAAGGAGATACAAAACAAAGAGATGCTAAGAACAAGGAAATGTAGGAGCATACAAAATAAGTGGAGGAGGAACAGGAATAGGAAGTTAAGAAATATAAAGAATAAGAAGAAGGCTAGTAAGGAGAAGGTAATGAAGTTGAGGAGCAGGAGGATCAACAAGAGGATACACATGAAGAAGAATAGAAAAAAGAGGTTGAAATAAAATATGAAACCATAAATATATCAAATGAAGAGATGGTAAAAGTTACTGTCAAGGAGCAGAACCAACAATAAAGGCACGAAAGTGCCAATAATTTTGTTGTAACATAGTTCAAAATTTTTGAATAGTTTTGATTAATAGAATAAGTTATAAAGGCAATTTTTGTAAAAGCATTTTTGAGTTTGAAAATTTCAAAGGGAAAAAGAAGCATGAGTTTGCTTAGTCATGAAAAGGTTGTGAAGCTAAGTTTTGAGGAACAACTATTCATATAGGTATATATAAGGAGTATACTTCCATGCATTTTGAGTATAGTAATAACTAATTCTAAGCATGGTTTCCATGTGAATAATTACTCTCTGAGTCTTCCAATAGTGACTTAAGAGAGTGGAGTTTGTTAGGAATTTATTCCTGGAAGCATAGTCCGTGATTAGCTAGAGTGATTTTTGCTTGCCTATAAGGAGGTTAGTCAGAAAAAGAAAATACAATGGATTTTAGAGATACATGACCATGGTGCTAAGCTTGCACATTATTTTTTGACTCCAGTGCCCAATGGAGAAGGATCTAATTTTTTAATCCTTGCTAGCAATGCTCCCTAGGAGGCACTAAAATGTAGGCCCAAAAGGCTACATACTTAGAAATTTTTGTTAAAAAATTCTAAGCAATGTTAAACTCTGCTAAGATGCAGAATCCGTGGTTAGCATAGTCAAATAGTGCTAAGCAAAATTCAAAGTTGCAAAATTAAAAATAGCAATGCCAGCAAAAAGGGTATTTTTACAATGAAAGATCATAAGCATGCCAATTTTTGTGAAAATGTGACTAAGTATAAAAATGTTAAAATCTTCCAGAATGCAAAATCCGTAGTCAACATAGTCAAACAAGGTTTAGCAGAAATTGGAGTTATGGATTTTGGATGTCAAGAGGTAAAGCAGTGTTAAAGTCTACCCGAGGCTGATGCAAAATAGGAATTCCATAGTCAACATGGTCAAAATTGACTTGGTAGAAAATAAAGTAGTGTATTTTGAGGAGCATAGTTCACTACCAAATTATCATTCCACAATCAACTCGATCAAACTTGACCTAACAAAAAATAAAGTAGCAGATTTTATAAAAACCTGTTAAGCACTACAAGAACCCCATTTTCATGGTCAAACCATTCAAACCTATGCCAATGAAATTTGAAGTAGCATATTCTAAAGATTAATATAATGCATTGGAACCTAATGAGTGTAGCAAAACAAAACCAGGGAAGATCAAAAATCACTGGAATCAAGACTACCTACATTTTCAATTGCAAATCAATGGTGGAGAGTCTTATCAAGAATGAGAGACAAGCTAGATTGAGTTGTAACCATTATAGCTACAAAATTTAGTTGAGATATGAACAACTTACAGAGCTCAAAATTATAGTGTTAATGGTGTACAACTCCACCTTTTTTGTAAAAACCAATTAGAGACTACCACCTTAGCATTTTGCTAATATGGCAAGAAATTCCTTGTAATGTTTCTAGTTTTTTTACTATCATTGTAAAATCTATATAAATAAGTCAAAACCTTATTTTTAAGGGTTAAATCTAGAGTGTTTGCCTAATATATTATTGTAACTTTCTGAGAGATAAATAGAAGGAGCATTATTGGGATATTTACCTCTAGCTTTTATCTTCATAAAATTGTGAGTTTATTTTGTGAATGCAATTCTGCTACTATTGTTATGATTAGTCAATTCTACTGATATTGGATTGTTAATTTGGAGTAACTTTGATAGGGATTAATATTATATTCTCTAATATTATTCCTTTTCACATTGATCATGATGTATTTCATTTAATACTCATATGTATCATGCATATTAAATACCGACTTGTAAAGGTAGACATACCTATAAATATGTTTTTGACTAATGCAATTCTCAGTTTTCATTTGTTCCATTTCTTATCATTTATTAATATTATTTCCCACATCAGTGGTATCGGAGCAAGGTGCAAGGGTTTAGAGAGTATCCTCTTCCTAAGACCAAATTGGTTCAAAAAGGAATGAGAAAACCAACCCATGGATCTTGAGTGGTGAACATTAATTTCCTTCCATCAAAACATTCAAGCACTTCCTTTCTTGAAAACTCTCAGTTGGGGTTCCTCTGACTCCCAACCCTCAACTAGCTGGGTCTCTCTAACTATGACATTTAGCTCTTGATCCAAGCATTGTCTTGTATTTGTATGATGTTTTGTTGGTCTCTCATAGTTGATGATTTTTTGCATGCATGATCTATTCATTACGACTGGTTGTCTGTATCCAGTAAGGTCCATGTTTGTTTTCATTGCATGGATTGATAGCCACTAAATTTTTCTATACAAAGCTCTCTTTTGGTAATGATAAGCTACTACTTAGACTAGATCTACATATCTAGATATTTTATAGTATTTTTGTGACCATTTCCACTTATAAAGCTATTTCCATTCTTCTTGATGTTTCCTAACCCATCTCCTGCATACTCTGCATTGTTGCCAACCACATCTGGGCCTGATTTGAAGTTTTTGATGCTTGTCAAAACTCACACACTTTTAGCTATATCCTATATCTTTTGGTAGAAATTTTACATTTTTGATAGTCTACTTTTCAATGCCTTCCAATGCTCACAAACTGTGCCATCACTCTACCTCTTTTCCATTGATCTATCATAAAGTTTTACCAACACCAATGACCTTCTACTATGCCATTTCTATGCAAATATACCAATTCATCATAGCCACCATGCACACTATTTCTCTTCCACATAGCACATCCATCGAGTGACACCACACACATCATTTTTTATAGGAATTTACAATACAAATCCTTCTCCATAGGTGTTTTCCATAATTTCGGTACTAATTCGGTGGGTTGCTACCCCTTTCCAGCATTTATCTGGTGGTTTCTATCAACTTATGCATCTTTTGATATGGGAAAAGTTTTTCAGTAGCTTAAAATTTATTTTTCTAAAGTTAAAAAAAAAATCAATAGAAAATATTTATCAGCGTCATCTATGAAATCACCGACAGGGTAGAAGCATAGAAGTGGAAAAATACAAATTGCATTTTTTCCCACATTTTCCATAACATGTAAGCCATAGATATTTTTTAACACCATCCCTACCTATTGTGGTAGGTAGATTACACCGGCTAACCTCCCCCTTCAATTGGTTGAATACCCCTTCCACACCCTTGAGGAGCCAATCATATCACATTTCTCCCTTCCTCCACATGTCCCTATGAATGTTATCTCACAAAACCTTCAGTCATCATTGTCAGCCACAACATCAATTTGTCCATGATCCTAGCCACATCCTTACTATCCAATTCATATGTCATCCTGTGTGGTCTCCTGTGTTGACTATTCTATGGTCACTATGTTCCCTACCACATCCTCACTCTTTGATTTATGTGTCATTGATTGACAATCCTGATCATTGCATTGATAGCTGATATTGTTGTCCATTCTAACATGTTATCCATTGTAAGTGGTTATCATTGGGTTCACCGTATTCCATACCACCCATTGACTATTGAGATGATATCTTATATTATTGTCCATTGCACATGGTTACCATTGGGATTGCCATATCCCATATCACCCACTAACCATTGAGCTAAAAATTCAATTTCCATTCCTTCCTTGATTCCAATCCAAATTAAGCTACCAATATGAAGGGAGGGCCCACTAAAAAGTTGCAAAACAAATTTTTGCTTGCCTTTCATTTTTTTTGCCTAGTGAAATGGATCCTAGTAGACCAATGACCACAAGCATAGCCCTTGCAGAGAAATTGGCCTAAATTACTACCATGATGCAACAAATCCAATCTTCCTCCTCCCATCCTCCTCATCCAAGATGTGAAGTAACAATATATGAAGGCTCCTGAGAGCATGATGTACTCAATAGCTAGATCCTTGACATGGAGACATGGTTTGAATATACTTGCACCCCTAATGATGAAAAGGTTCCATATTCAAAACTCAAAATTTTTGACATTGCCAAAGTCCTCATTTCCAAATGTTAAAATCCAATTTGTACATAGGAATAAATGGTCAAATCCTTTAAGACTACATTTTATCCATAAAATTATGAGGACTTACTGAATGAATGGCTACACCTCTATCAGGGAAAGAGGCAATCTATACAAGATTTCATTCATCATTTCAACCACCTTTGAGTTTTACTTGGCATATCAGATCCTAATGATGTCTTGATTGCCAAATTTAAAAGTGGTCTCCTTGCACACTTCTATCAGGAGTTGAAATATACTCCATGTAATACACTATAAAGGTCTTAAATCATGCACAATTCATCGAGGAGAAGCACTCAGAACACTACATAGGGGCTAGACACTCTTAAGAAGGTTTCACATCACCACCACATCAACCTCAATAGTCTTCTTTTACTTCCTATACTTCTTCTTATCTTCCCGCTCATACTAAATCCTTTTCTTCTACATTTCATGATTCATATTCTTCTCACAGAAAATAATTTTGTAACTATTGTAAAAGAAGTTAAAATGACAAATTAGAAAGTATCCAATTAAAGAAATCTCAACAAAAATAATTGTTTTTCCAAGAATCTACGATAGAACGCTTTGAGGAGTTAGTTTTTGAGGAGGGGACTCTCCAAAACCCCATCCAAACTTCTAGGGAATATTGTATTTATCCTAAGTTAGAAATTCAACTAAGCAAGGTCACCTTACTTAACCATCACTCTCTTATCGGAGATTGTGAGAACCTATTTTTTACTCGTGCTCATTTAACACCTAGTTTTTTAGTTGATTGTATCATCGATAATGGATCACAAAATAACTTGATTGTGTAGTCCATTATTGATAAGTTGCAACTTTCCACATGTCCTCATCCTTTTCCATACTCCCTTGGTTGGAAGGATAGTACTACTACTTCCCAAATCACAAAAACATGCACTTTATCTTTTGCCTTTGGGCCTAAGTATGTAGACATTGTCACATGTGATGTAACTCCTATGGATTGTTGTGGATTGTTAGTAAAAACTTATCAATATGACAAGAGAGATCAATATGATACCTATAACAATACCTACACCCTTCAGCATGAGAATCAAACTTTTATTATTCAAAGTGTTCAATTCCCTTCACAACATACTTGCACTAATTTGCATCAGGCATGAAAAATTACCTTAATTTTTAGCACACATCAACAAGTGGACACACAAGCACAAGCACTATTCACAACTCAACACTAGGTTCATCACACACATATTCCTACTACATCTCCACCAATTTATTTTGTACCATCATTGGTTCCTATAATTTAGTTTATACCAGCATTTGTTCCTATAGTACCTACCTTGGTTCTTGCAATTCAATTTGTACCATCATTTGTTCTTGTTGTACTAGTGACTCTCTATGTGAAACCTATAATTGTTCATATTACTACTCCTGATCCTCCTCCTCCTCCTCCTCCTCTTGCTCTAGTTCTATATTCCACTATAGCTCTAGATTGGGTCACCACTACTCAACACCCTATATTTTTAACCTTGTAGACATCTCAGTCATTGGTAGTCCATCCTCAATAGCTACCTTCCATCATTTCACACAAGCTTCTGCATCAAGCTCACACTCATATGGCTAACAATTTTTGTCCTCTTTCGAGTGCATTGGAGACAAATTCTTCTATGATGGGAAGGAATGATAGGGATTAATATTATATTATCTAATATTATCTTTTTCACATGGATCATGATGTATTGCATTTAATACTCACATGGATCGTGTGTATTAAATGCCGACTTGTAAAGGCAGACATGCCTATAAATATATTTTTGACTAATGCAATTCTTAGTTTTTATTTATGCCATTTCATGTTGTCTTTTAAGAGTGTTTCCCACATCAAACTTGGAATGGTTCATGCCTAAACAAATGCTGCAGAAGACTTATATTTTTGTTAGTCTAAGTGGTGATCTAATTATGCTATTTGTATTATTAGCATTTTAGATGTTTGAAATAATTTTTTGAGCATTTCATTATTTTAATGGTGGATATAACAAGTTTTGAATGTTGTTAGTCCTAAGTGTGGTATACTGGAAATGTGATTGATCATCATATTCTTAATGTTTGTCAATGTTTGTAGCTCTATCCGTTCATTATTCATTCAACTATTTTCTAACCCTTATCTCATTTCTATCTCTAAACTTACACATTTGCATGAGCATTAAATTGAGTCAACACTTGAATTAGTTGATAAGGTATACTAGCCTAGTATGAAGGTTGGATTGAAGTAATATTTAATCCATCCAATGTTAGGTTTTAAGCTATGATTAGTAGGTATGCACCTCCTAGAATTCATAGATTCATAGTCATAGTTCAAGTTTTCCTTGATGTCAATTTAGACCCCAACAATTATGAAATGTTATCCCTCATGGATGGTTTTTTATGCTAAAATCAAATTTGGGTCAATACCGAAGATCAACGAAAGATAAACTTTACTATGCCTTGGAGGACTTTCTTTCACAAAGTCATACCAATTAGCCTCAAAAATTTTGGTGCAACATATCAATGGTCCATGACATATATATTTCATGACTACATGCACAAAATATTGGAGGATTACATGGATGATTTTCTAGCCAAATATTTATTGCATCAAGAGCATGTTGATATTCAACTAAAGGTATTCGATCACTTAATCAAGTATAATGTTAGAAATTAATCCAAAAATTTGTATCTTTGTAGTCACATCTAGAAAATTTTTGGGTTTTATAGTCTCAAATTAAGGAATCAAAGTCGATTCCATAAATGTCAATGGAATACTCAAAATGCACCCCCCTACCAGCCATTTAAGGTTTGCAGCTTACAAGGGAAGGTAGCATCTATCCGATGCTTCATAGCACAACTTTCAAATAAATTTCGACCAATGAATTATCTATTACAAAAGATGGTCCCATTAATTTGGGATAATAAGTGTCAAAAGTTCTTCGATGATATCAAGCAATACGTAGTATCACCACCAATTTTAGCTCTACCCTGACAATGTGTATTATTTTATTATACACTTTAGCTATAAATTTTACCCTAAGGACCATGTTGGCCAAAAATAATGAGGTAAAAAAGGAACAAGTTATTTACTAAAACAGTTGCACCCTGGTGAGCTATGAGCTCAAGTATGCATACATAGAGAAGCTTTTCTTAGCATTGGTATTTTCCACCAAGAAAATTTCATATTACATGTTGAATCATATGATGTATGTCATTTCCAAAGAAAATCCTTTGTGATACATGATGGGTTGCACATACCATAATAGTTGAACCACAAAATGGATCATGATACTGATTGAATTTGACCTTAAATTCATAAGTTAAAAATCTATGAAAGTTTAAGTCATTACCAATCAGCTAGAAAAGGGTCCTCTCTAGGATGATAAGCCTTTCATAATCAAAATACCTGATGATGCAGTATTTGCATTATATGAATCACTTGAACCAGAAGAACCAAAAAATAAAGTTAACATGACTTTGTTCTTTGATGATTCCAAGTGTGATAAAGGGAGTGATGTAGGAATCATGTTTTTCACATAACAAGGAGCTCCTATGCCCCTTTAATTTAAACTTAACTTCCTATGCACCAACTATAATTTTGAATACGAGGCTCTCCTTTTGGGTCTTCAAACAACTATCACCATGAAAATCAAAAGGCTCAACATCTTTGGTGACTCCTTTCTCATAGTTAACCAAGTTAAGTAAATCTATCAATGTCGATGTCTAATATTGAAATCATAAAAAATCCTTGTGGATAAGCCACTAGCTAAATTGGAATGGTACAACATCAATGCAGTCCCTCGTTTGTCTAATAATTTTGTAGATACAATGGATTCTTTGGGGTACTTAATTCCACAGATCCCTTTTGATGATATCACAACCATTCATGTCAAAAAACTTTCATAATCAATTATTTTGCATGAGGCTTTGAACAATAAATAACCTATCCACATGATTCAGATTAAACAAAACCAAGATCGATTCTCTCAGGTACACAACTTTTTGAAACATGCATCCTAGGTTTCCTTGGTCCCATAGGGTCCTTATGATAATGGAATGATCATTTATATTAAGGTTGTTTTCCAATCCACATTCATGCATGATGAGTCACAATGGGAACAAGTAGTTCATTCAGTTGAGACCCAAGCATATCAATATTAGCTCATTCAATTAAAATATTTCCTAAAACTTGGTAATACCCCTTTAGGATTTTTTCATGCCATAAAATAAACATTCAAAAAAGTGATAAAATATGTCTTACTTAGGGAAATATTATATAATTGAAGCTATGATGGTCTTCTCCTTTGTTTTTTAGAATCCCAAGAGTCTACTTGGGCAATTTTGCAAGCTCACAATGGTACCCGCGATGGCCATTTTAGTGGTATGGCTATCACCAAGTGCATCCTCTAAATGGACTATTATTGGCCCACCATGGAGAAATACTATTGTGCTTATATTAAGAAGTGTATAAAATGCTAGCATCATGCTAATATTTTGCATGTACCTTCTCAAGTCTTACAATTGATCCATTCGGTATAGCCTTTTTCGTAGTGGTATTTTGATTTAATTGGGAAAATATCACCCCCATATTGGAGCCATCACATGTTTATCTTAACAGCCACATAATACTTTACCAAATGGTTGGAAGTCATCCCTCTTACCACTACAACTGGATCTCACATTATGGAGTTCATACTTCATAATATCATGTCATTTTGGTATTCCATCCAAGATTATCTTTGATAATGGAATCCATTTAAAAACAAATATATGCATGCTTTAACTTCTAAGTATAACATCCAATTGTAGCGACCCCGAGGAAGTGGCGTGCCATCCCAACTGGCCTTTCCTACTTGCGATTTAATTGAATCTATTAATGTTTTAAGCATGCATCTTAAATGAAAGGCGTAAAAGAAGACACAACCACAATGTGAAGAAATAAATGAATGAATGCTCTTGTATTGATATTTCCACGGTCCGATTACATATAAATCCCTCTAAGGGATACCCTTCATTTGATACATGATTTTACACAAGGAGGGCAGTAGATGTATAAAATATCCCCCTCGCACAGGGGTGGCGTGCTTATAAAAGGCTTCCCGGTGATGCACATAAAAATGTATGAGGGCTTACAGATGCCTCCTTCTCCAGGTCTATTTCCCAGAGGGATCCTCTTGCTTCGTATGTTGTAGATGCACTTGTGGCCCTGTAAGAAATGAAACAACAACACACGCTTAGATGTCCGAGATTGCCTCCCCGGATGAGGTTGTTAGCAATGAATAAGCTCAATAAATGCAATGAAACTATTACTATGCAAGAGAATAAATGAAATAAATCTTATGCTAATGAAATGAAAGAGAAAACAGAATAAAAGAAACTAGAACCTAAAACCCTAGACTAGGTTGTGGGCCACTATCTAAGATAGCGGCCACTAAGGTGAAATATCTCTCTATTGATCCAATGGCTATGGGCTCAAGTATGCTACTAATGTTAAAATGATTACCTTATGGGTTCAAATTTTCCCTCCAATCCGATATGACTCTTCTACAAGAATCGATCTCCAAGGGAAGATCTCCAAGTCTCTAGAAGCTCTCCTCAATGATCCAACCTATTCAAAGTTCCGATGTATGATGTTCCATCCCTCTCTCTGATTGAAAGAAGGTCTCAGAAAGTCCCCTTAATTGATTTCCAAAAGGTCCCCTAGTGCTTTTAGGTTTGCTCCTTATAAAGTGTGAAACCCTAGGTCTATGTTCAAAACCCTAGGATTGAATTCCTCATGCGTAGTGGATGTTAGCATGAGAAGATTTTGTCTTTTCTATGTTTAAATACAAGTTAACTAAAGTCTAAATTTAGACTCAAGTCCTCCATGTGAACTGGTCATGAAGGGGAATGCAAAGTTACTCCCGCTCACCTTTATTGCATGTAGACTGCCACTTCCACCCCTGATTAGGCCTGTTTGTCGGCAAAATGCTTTTTATGGCTTAGTCGTTGTCGTCTGCAGTGACTAAGATTTGGCCGCTATCATCTATAGTGGCTAAGGTCTGGCCGCTCTGAGCTTGAGCGACCAAGGTCTAGCCACCCTGGTTTACAACGGCTAAGCTTGAATGGGCCTAGAATGCCCTAGATGAGTGGTGAGGACCACTTTTGATACTTGGAAAGTCCAAGGTTTAGTCATATGGCCTATGAATATGCCTATGTAAGTAGTTATCCTAAACATGACATGTTTTAGGTGTCTACAGATGCCCCTTTTTGTGATGCATTATGTGGAAAACACAATGCTGAGCAAAAACGTAGACTGATCTGTATGTAGGGTGTATGATGATCAGTAGTCTGATCAATGTTGGATGGCCCAATCATGCAAGATGGTGCACATCCTTTGAATCATTGCTTCAAAATTTGGAAGGCTTAACTTAGCACAGGGCTTTGCACATATTCAATTGCACTCATTCCTCAAACTCAATCGGGTAGCTTCAGCTGCTACAATCAGTTTCGACCGGTAGGAGAGCTACAAATTGATAATGTCATAATTTGCTTATGACCCCAAAAAACAAAGGGAAACTTTGTAATTGTTGTATGCAATGATTCGTAGGATGAACATGATTTTGATATGATCAAGTGATCTTTTGTTGATTTTGACTATGATTATTTTGAATATTTGAACTACCTCCTCACACAATGAATTGGTGAGGAAATGACAATGAATAAAGTGACAAGTCGCTTGACCAATATGACTAATTTGGTCCCTTTCTAGCATTTGTTCTTTTAATGGGTGAGACCCCCATCCAAGTGTGATTCCAATTG
Source organism: Wollemia nobilis (assembly GCA_028583015.1). NCBI lineage: Eukaryota > Viridiplantae > Streptophyta > Pinopsida > Araucariales > Araucariaceae > Wollemia > Wollemia nobilis. Next base: position 224,006 of record JAQPPZ010000040.1, read on the forward strand.
TTTATGGTGATCATCCATCCCTATCCCGGGGAGCGGTCTGACTATCAATAGCCTTCTTAGGGAGTTAGGAGGAATGATCCTATTTATGCTCATATTGTATCACTTTGGCTCAGTGTTTTTGATGTCATAAGGAAATTAGGATGATTCTATCGCACCCATGGAGCAGTCCGACCATCTTGGTCTTCTTCGAGATTGAAGGAGGCCCACCGTAATTCCTAAATGAATGTTTTACCCCGAGTAATATTATGGTAACTTACTCATCTCATCAAATTGCATGGAGTGCAAGTCGCTACAATCACTGAGTCGATAGAGTAAGTAACTGAATATGAGGCTTACTCAAGAATTTGCTTTTATGTGATTTTTTTGTTATTTTGAGCATTATGATGATTATGAACCATCATAATGTGCTTATTTGATGTTTTTGCTGCTTCCCATGGAGAGAATTCTGCTTGTTTTTGCCTAGGATCTTGGCCGTTGTCAAGTCCAATGACCCCCAAATGCCTGGTCGTGGCCGCTCTCATCTTGAGCGGCCAATAAATGTGGGTCGCTACTGATGACAACAGCGGCCAAGGCAAAATTAGGGTAATATAAAAATGACCTAGGGTTTTGAATTTTCACTTTTGTCAGCTATCAATTTGCTTTTCAGAGCTTTTGGAGTGAAAGCGACCTCTGCAACTTGGAGTGCTTCTACGACTTGGAGAATCATGGCTGCTCAGGGCGAGGCATCATCGAGCAGAGGAGCCGGAGCTTCTCGGGTACTCTCCTAAACCTTAACCTTGCTTGTTTTTGTTTGGGTAAAAATGAACCACATTAAGTAATCGGTAAATGAACCTCATTAAGCTCACTGGTAATGAATTAAACCCGTAGTTAGGCTTAGCTTAGAATTTTATGTGGTGGGTTAGCCACATTTTTGCTTGTTTTCAATTTTTTTGTTATTTTTGGCCTAGGGTAGATGCTTTTGCTGCGTCGCCCATCGGTCCATGTGGATCAAAGTGGCTAGCTCAACCTCTAGCCTGGCCATTGTCACTCAGAGTGGCCAAGTTTGAATTCCAATGGTCAAAATTTTAACCATTGGGGCTTGGCCGCTCTTAGCTTCAACAGCCAATTTTTGGCCGTTGTAGGCGATAGTGGCTAAGAACCCTTAGTAAAATTTTGAATTTTCTTGCATTATTAAGTGATTTTTTTGCATTTTTTTGACTTGTTTTTGAATTTTTTTGCACACTTAGGTGCATTTATTACTCTTTTTGCTTGGACTTAGAGTAGCCCATCATTATTTGCACCATTTTGATGTTTTATTATGATTTATGCCTTAGATGCATTGTAGTTATGCTTTGCTTTCTCTTTTGCTCTTAGATTCTCGATGCTCGAGCTCATGACCCGAAGCTCATGAATGACCTTCTACCCCTCTTGGATGACACAAACTAGGCCTGAATCAAGGCCTACGAGCTCCAGTACGTCACTAGGCTGCCTCACCTCATGTCAGATCAGGTATTCCTTATGGCTTTGGTCCATCGGTGGGACCCTCGGACCAACACCTTCCACCTTCCTACCGGTGAGATGACTATTACATTGGAGGATGTGTATAGGATTTTTGGCTTCCTTTTGATGGAGTGGCCATTACCTCATCAACCACTAATGATCATCAAGTTGTCTTTCTTTGAGTGTTCAGAGGGTGCTCTACGGAGGCCTTTAGGGACACCAAGTCTGGGGGAGTGTCTATCTCACAATGGTATGAGGCAAAGGTCTTCACGGTGAGGCATGTTGTGTTGCTGATGGTTATTAGCAACATCTTGATCCCAGAATGCTCAAGTTTGAGGTTCCCATGGAACCTCCTTGTGATGGTTCAGGACTAGATGGATAGTGAGGTGCCCATCATCTATGCATGGGGGAGGTCATTGTTGGCCCAGTGCTATGATGAGTTGTACCATATCCACCGATGAAGTCACATCGACATTGCTTGCAACTTGCTCTTATAGGTTTGGGGATGGGAGCACATCAAGGTAGATCACCCTAGAGGGCTTCCAAATGAGATTATAGTCATAGAGGAGTGGATGCAGTGCTATACTACTATATGGGCTTGGTGGTGCAAGAGGTGCAAGAGCCATCCTCATGCAGGGGAGCTTTTCCATTACACTGATACTTTCACTAGGTTGTAGGCCAGAGATGTCATATGATGGCCATATCATGAGTGCCTTGCTTGGGATAATCCTACTAGTTTCATAGCTAGGATGCGATATGAGTGGTGGCTCATTGGCTACAAGGTTGGCATTTGGGAGTATTTCTTCTACTCTCGAGTTCTTCATCAGTATGGGCTGCAATAGGATGTGCCACTGGTTCCATTTGTATATAGGAACCTCATAGTAGAGGGAAATCTTCCTCCATCATAGATCATAAAGTTGTTAGATGAGGAGGATGCCCCAATGGTTGCCCCAAGAGTTTTTGGGGGAGTTACAAAGGAATTTGCTCAGTGGTGGGGGGATCGGATGTGGCATGGTGATGGTAGCTTAGGTCGCAAGGATGATGGTGGAGGTGATGGTGCAGATCTAGCAGGGTGTAGAGTCTAAGCCAAGACTGAGGCATGGGGCCAGCTAGTAGAGCAGGTGGTAGCGGAGGAGTAGGAGGCTCCTAAGGAGGATGATGAGGAGCTAGAGCCCGAGGAGAGAGATTCTCCTTTGAGAGCACAATTGCATGAGATTGAGGTTGAGCTCCATTCGACCAAGATCTAGGTATAGTAGTGAGATGCTACCATAGCATAGTGGGATTCCACCATAGAGAATATCATGCTATAGATCCAATATTTGTAGGCTACTATCAAGGGTGGTGTCACTAGGATGCAGTTTGTTGTTCCTCCTTCTACTCGATAGGGTGATACTAGGGCAGATCCAGGGACAAGCTTAGGGGTAGAGATTCTATGCTTGCAGGTATTACTAGATGAGTATGAGGGGTGGATCCAGGGGTAGGTTGGTCACATCACCTCTCTCTAGATGTAGCTCAAGAGGTATGGGATTATCCCTAGGGAGGCACCAGGTGCAGGTGGTTCACAAGTCAGTGGGTGCTCCACCTTAGGGTAATCTTCCATCCATCCTAGCCAGAGGACTCAAACTCACACAGAGAGACCAATAGGGTCACATCACTCTACGCATGACATGACCATAGGGGGCGGTGATGTTGGGGGTACATGCCCTATGTTTGACTAATGATGCACTTTGATTTATCATTTTTGAGGTCTACCTGACCTATATGACTGTAGCCTATGGGTGATTTTTGTACATCCATATTTTTGACACACATATTTATATGACCCCCTTTATGTTCTGACTCATTATGTGTATCATTTATTGCTTATGTTTTTGTTGTTATTTGTTTTATGATGACATTATGATGATTTGATGTATATGATAGATGATAGATGATATTTATGATGATGTGGATGTTTAGATGGGTGTTTATGTAGATGAGATATGATCTAACTATTGTGATATGATGTGATGTATCATGTAGTGATCTAATGATGGATTTTATGATTTTTGGATATGCATATTATGATGTGATTTTTAGATGTGAATGGATGAGTTATAATTTATGTATTTATGAATGCAATGTCTATTGTTAAATGCATGTTTGATTTTGATTTCATTGTGTGCATCTAACTTATGTGATGATATGGTGCATGTAATACGTGATGTGTTATGTATGTGATGTATGCAATGTGTAATCTAATGTGAATGAACTTGTATGTTTTAATCACTTAAAATACAAGGAATGCATATGCTATGACTTTGACAATCTAATGGGTGATACCACATAAAGTATAACGACCATGAATGTTAAATAATAATTCTAATAATAAGAATTAATTATTTTAAACCATCCATATGTGCGATGTAGTGATGTGGAATGAATGTATTTTTTGGATAAGCTTATGTAATTTAAAATATATAAAATAATCAATGGTCATCTAAATATCATTTATGACATATGATCGATTACTAGTTTATTTTATTAATACCCCCTAATTTATAGAAGCTTATAAAGAAATTTGATGATGTGGTTTATGATATGTTTCGTTGCTATGTAGGAATTTTTGAGGTTTCTCTCCTGAGACTTCAAACACTCTAGTTACCCTATCAGCAGTTGTGTACTGACCATACAAGACTTTTGAAAATAAGGCTTTTCACCATGTACCTTGATATTCATTCTCTCTATGTGTGCACATGAATATATTTAGATAGAGCTCAGGCATTTCCTCCGATGTGAGGCAGGATTCTTTCAGCCCATTACTAAGATCGAGGATCCTTGAGAGTTCATCTTATCCTTATGTTGGACTTAGTTGGATTATACCACTAGGCAGTATTGGGTTACCTAAGCTAGCTCATCCACATTCAAACATTGGTCTACACAAATGCCAGAAGCTTATGTAATAGACATATCATCATGCGTAAGGATTTCTCCTTCCAGTTTTGTATGATGTTGAGAATTCCAGGGATTCAAGCTCCATTCCCTTCTTTTCTTCATTTCATTTGGGGTACTTGCTCATGTGTAGTGATGAGAATCACTATTTATTTTGATTGATTTTTTTCTTGAGCAAGGGACCTATGTAGTGATGATAATCACTATTTGCTTTGAACTATGACTTTGAAAATTGGGTTTTGAATTTGTGCTCTATTCGAGACTTTTTCTTTTGTTGATTAAAGCAAAGGATTTATGCATTGATGATAATCGCTAATTTTTGGGTAGGGTGGAACTTGTCCTTTTGCCAATTCTCAGCACCTTTAAACCGATTGCACAAGGGGATAAGCAAGGAAGATCCTTTTTACTTAAGGTAACCTAGACCACTTTTGTAGTTTTCATCTTTCCCTTGTTCCAACTAGGATTTTAGTGTTTCAATTAGTGATGGGATCCTGAACATCCAAGGTTTTACCACAATTAGGCCTTACTCTCTACTGATCAAGGTGGCTTTCTACAAAAGCTGATAAGACCACTAGATATGGTTGAATGACTAGGAAACCTCATTATATTTCTTATAGCAACATGAAATGGTTGTGTTGAGAAACACAATTACTCACATGGATGCATGGATGAAGGTGGATTTGATTATTGTGATTGAGATACAAACTATGGCATCGTTTGTAAGAATGTGATCATAACATATAAAAAATGCAATGGATATGTATGTTATAATGAAATGCAACTATGTGAATGCATATGTAAGATGCAAATGTTTTTGTATTTTTTATTTTTGCATTGTTTTTGTATTTTGTTATTTGACCAAAGGGCTTAAATATGCCTTTGGGGCCTTTTATGATTTGACCAAAGGGCTTAAAGATGCCTTTGGAGCTTTTTATTGATTTGACCAAAGGGCTTAAAGATGCCTTTGGAGCTTTTTATGATTGATTTGACCAAAGGGCTTAAATATGCCTTTGGATCTTTTTAATGATTTGACCAAAGGGCTTAAAGATGCCTTTGGAGCCTTTTAATGATTTGACCAAAGGGCTTAAAGATGCCTTTGGAGCCTTTTAATGATTTGACCAAAGGGCTTAAATATGCCTTTGGAGCTTTTTATGATTTGACCAAAGGGCTTAAAGATGCCTTTGGAGCTTTTTGATTGATTTGACCAAAGGGCTTAAAGATACCTTTGGAGACTTTTTATGATTTGACCAAAGGGCTTAAAGATGCCTTTGGAGCTTTTTATGTTTTGACCAAAGGGCTTAAATATGCCTTTGGAGCTTTTTATTGATTTGACCAAAGGGCTTAAATATGCCTTTGGAGCTTTTTTATGTTTTGACCAAAGGGCTTAAAGATGCCTTTGGAGCCTTTTTTATTTGACCAAAGGGCTTTAAGATGCCTTTGGAGATTTTTATAATTTGACCAAAGGGCTTTAAGATGCCTTTGGAGCCTTTTTATTGATTTGACCAAAGGGCTTAAATATGCCTTTGGAGCTTTTTATTGATTTGACCAAAGGGCTTAAATATGCCTTTGGAGCTTTTTGATTGATTTGACCAAAGGGCTTTAAGATGCCTTTGGAGCATTTTATGATTTGACCAAAGGGATTAAAGATGCCTTTGGAGCTTTTTTTGATTGATTTGACCAAAGGGCTTAAAGATGCCTTTAGAGCATTTTATGATTTAAGTGACCATATTTTTGATTTTATGAATATTTGAATATTTTTTATTTTATGAATATTTGAATGTTTTTTATTTTCTGAATATTTGAATGTTTTTTATTTTATGAATGAAACACCTTCAAATGAATGATGTTGAGAGGTTCAGGCTCTTCAACCCCATCCAATGATGTAAGGTGATATGCTCCAGGTCCAACCCTTTCTAAAATTATGTAGGGGCCTATCCAGTTTACCATAAATTTGTCTCATAAGTGCGGTGGTAGGTTTGAGTTCTATTGGTTTTCTTTGAGCACAAGATCTCCAACTTTGAATTCCCTTAGATGGACTTTACTATTGTATGCTCATTCAAGGTGGTTCTATTAAACCTAGAGATGCTCCAAGGCATTGACTCAGTGTTCATCGAGAAGCATTAGTTGATCAAGGTGGCCTTGTCATGCGGTGTCATCATCTATGAAATCTTTCAAAGCTACTCTCAATGTTGGAATTTCCAATTCTAAGGGCATGATGGCCTCAGTGCCATATACAAGTGAAAATGGTGTTGCCCCAGTGGGTGTCCGCACACTAGTCCTGTATGCCCATAATACGAGAGGAAATTGTAAGTGCCAATCCTTATGATTATCCTTCACCGTCTTCCTCAAGATGGAGATAATGGTCTTGTTTGAGGATTCTACTTGCCCATTTTCTTGTGGATAATATGGTGTTGAAAAAATATGCTGAATATGGTATTTGTTTATTAAAGCATGCACATTTTTGTTCTTGAAATATGGTCCATTATCCGATATTATCTTCGAAGGGACCCCAAAATGACTTATGATATTGTGGAGTATAAACTCCACAATCCTTGGTCTAGTTGTTGATGTTAAGGGGATCACTTCGACCCATTTGGTGAAATACTTTGTGGTCATTATGATGAATGTGTGTCGGCCTGAAGATGGGGGAGATATTTTCCCAATCAAGTCTAGTCCCCACCACGAGAAGGGCCATGCTACCTGGATGGGTTGCAAGGCTTGTGATGGAAAGTGTGTGAGATTTGAATGATGTTGACACTTGACACATATCTTGACATACTCACAACAATATTTTTCCATAGTGGGCCAATAGTAACCCATTCTCAAGATGCACTTAACGATGGCCATGCCATTGAAGTGGCCACCACATGTACCATCATGAGCTTGCAAAATTTCCCAAGATGCTTCTTAGGGCTCAAGACAATGAAGGAGCACTCCATCATAGCCTCGTCTATAAAGGATATCTCCTAGAAAAATGTACTTTGTTGCCTTCTATTTAAATTTTCATCTTTCATCATGCGATAGGCCTTGCGGTACCATTCCAAGCTTTAGGAAGTCCCATAATTGGGATAGCCAATCCTGATAAGCCATAACTTCTATGGATAAAATGACATGTTCTTCTTGTGGTCCAGCATTTGTGAACATAGATTGAGAAACAATCCTATGATGAATGGTTGTTCCACACTCCGTAGGACCTTGGGATATCAAATATTCCCCAAGGGCCATTTGTAAGAAAGCTCTAACATTGAAGGACCAATCCTAATTTGGTTCATTCTGGATCATGTTGATTGACTCTAGGTTGTCAATAACCTCATGTTGTATTGCTAAAAATACGAGCACTTTCACATGAACGGTTGTGAAGTCAGCAAATGTATTATGAGGGATTAAGGATCCCAATGATGCCATGGTGTCTTATGAATCTGTTTGATGTACGAGGGATTACCTCGATGTCATACCATTCTAGCTATGCTAGGTAGGTGTCAAAAAGTTCCTTATAAGCTTCTAGGAGTGGGCACCTATACTGGAATAGACCTTTGACTTGGTTTACTATGATAGAGGAGTCACCAAAGATGTTCAATATTTTAATGCCCATTGCTATGGTTGTCTAAAGTCCCAAGATTAGGGACTCATACTCTATGTTGTTGTTTGTGCAAGGGAAGTGTAGTTTGAATGATAAGGGCAACAAAGTACCTTATGGTTTTATAAAGACTATCCCCGCTCTGCTCCCTTGCTCACATTTTGAACCATCAAAGAACAATGCCATGTCTCTTTCTTTCTTAGGTTCTTCGAGTTTTGGTGGGTCTGATAATGTGAAGACTGCATCATCAAGCAACTCTATGGTGAGAGGCTTGCTATCCTGAAGAGGTGCCTCTGCTAATTGATCCGCTATGACTTGTCCCTTCATGGAATTTTAGCTTATGAACTCTAGATCAAATTATGTCAATAGCATGATCCACTTTGTCATACGCGTATTGTGATATATATTGTTCATCATGTACTGCAAAGGATTTTTTTTGGATATAATGTAGGTCGTATGGATCAACATGTCATGTCACAAATTTTTGGTTGTAAATACCACTGCTAAGCATAACTTTTCTATGTATGCATATCCCAACTCGTAACTCACCAAGGTGCGACTAATGTAATATATGGCTTGCTCTTTGTTTTGCATGTTCTTTTGGGCTAAGATGGTGCCCAAAGAAAAATTAGTAGCCGATATGTATATCAATAATGGTATGTCTGGCCTTGGTGGAGCTAATATTGGTGGTGTTGCCAGGTATGTTTTGATCTCTGCAAAGGCTTTTTGGCACTCTTCATCCCAATGAAATGGGACATCCTTGCATAGAAATTGGTTCATGGGTCGACACTTGTTTGAAAATTGAGATATGAACTCTTTGATTGATGCTACCTTGCCTTGTAGGCTTCTCAACTCCCTAATGTTAGTAGGGGTAGCCATTTCTAGTATAGCCTTTACTTTTTTAGGATTGAATTTTATGCCTCTCTTTGAAATGATGAATCCTAAGATCTTACCAGAAGTTACACCAAATACACACTTCTTAGGATTCAATATGACATTGTGTTATATGAGGTGATTGAATACCTTTGTATGGACTTGAGCATATTATTGTCGTAATAAAGATTTGGCTAGCAATTCATCCATGTAGTCTTCCAAGATTGTGTGCATGTAATCATGGAATATGTATGTCATGATCTGCTAGTATGTGACACTAGAATTATTAAGACCAAATGGAATCACGTTGTAATAAAAATTTCCCTATGGAGTAATAAAAGTAATGTTGTGCTGCTATTCAGGTTTAATCTAGATTTTATTATATCTGGAAAAACCATCCATTAAGGAGAGCATCTCATGACCTACTATGGCATCAACAAGAGCATCTTGTTTGGCAATGGGAATGAATCCTTTGGATTTGCCCTATTCAAGTCTCTAAAATCTATGTAAATATGCACTCTTCCATCAGGTTTTTCCATGGGCACCATTTTTGAGACCCATTCAGGATAGTCGATGGGAACTATGAAAATCATCTCCAATAGTTTTTGCAATTCGTTTTTCACAATCAATTTTTGATTGAATGGCTTCTTTAGGGGATCCAATGAGAGGTTGTGGACCACTAACTTTGGATCAATTCCTGGTATGTCTTTGTAAGTCCAAGCAAAGATATTTAGCCTCTCTTTAAGGAGAGGGATTATTATGGCTTGTTCCTCTAGAGATAGACTTTATTTGGTTGAGTAGGATCATCACTGATGTCCATATCAAAAGTAATTTCTATAGACATATGTGACCCATCCTCCAATTGGTGGAGCATGGGTATCAAGTGAATGTCATTTATGGGATTTACAGGTCCTACTGACTCAGGATCCAAACCAGTATGGAACACATCGTATGAATAGCCTACTACAAAATGGAATAGTTATAACATCTCTTCATTAGAGAAAATATCCTCAGGCTCTATGGGTGAATCAACGTGATCCCAATCAATAGATTTCGTATCAATACACAATGGTTTTATGGGATTGGTTGGGTTATGAAGTGGAGTGGTCAAATCAATGGATATTATATTGATGGATGGAATGAAATATCCAGGACCACATGGGTGGAATCTTACCTTAGAGGTTTCCCTTCCATACTCATGATGAGGCTTTGGAGGAAAAGGAATCTCTGGATTTGACCTATGAGCAGGCCAAATAATAGGATCATTGGGCTCTAAACACTCTTTGAATGTAGGCGAAGGGGGATTGACCATCTGATAAATGGTAGCTAAGTCAACAGGTATCCCTAAAAACCATAAATAAGGGTCTATGGCATGAAGTGTTGCCTTTCTATTGACTAATGCATTGACATGTTGTAAATGGTGAGGCCCAAGATAGGCCATCTCGATCTCGTCCTCAAAGTTATCATCACTTATCTAGAAACCGTTTGCATTTGTATGTGGCCCCAAGACAAGAGGCTCATGTCTTGACCCCAAGTAGGCCATTTCTATCTCATCTTCATATTCCTCATCACTTATGAAGAAACCATTTGCATTAGTGTCTTACCGCAAGATTTGGGGCCAATGTCTTGATCCTAGATAGGCTCTCTCCATTGAGCCCTATGAATCATAGCCACTCTCATCTGATAGGAATCCACTCTCGTTGTGGATGGACCAAGTAAATATTTGTAAATAGTGAGGCCCATGATAGGCCAAACCCTCTTGTGCTTCATCATCACTCGCCACATATCCATTTTCTTCTTGCTCATCATCCCATGAGTTGTATCCTATTGGGGTGGCATTGATTGTGGATCTTGGATGATAAATTTTGAGCAACGATATGCTTACCATGACCACTTGTCTATTTCTCATAAGTCTTCCACTTATTGGGAATAAAATCGATGTCTTCTCCTAACCCCAAGCTCAATATGTCCAAGGCTACTGATAGAAAGTCATATTGACCTCTAATGTGATAGCCTAACCCAAACCTGTCAGTGGGAAGTTGGTATTGCATCTCGTATGGATGCCTTTGACCTTGCTCATATATACCAAGACCATAACCATTTCAATGGAAAAATTCAAAGTAGCTTAGAGAAAACTCTGGATTAGAGAGGTAATGAAAATTAATAGTGAATAATTCATCATTGTCCTCTTTTGTATTTGTAGACTTATGGGTGCAGTCTAGTCTAGCATAGACAAAGTTTGTCTAGTTTGGAGGGATTCCAAGCAAAAAAATTGTCCCCATTGGTGGTCTTAAGTCTTTTGGTCATCCCATGTCTTATGAAGACTCTATGATGGGTGTGACTTCTATGTTATGCACAAGGTATTCTCCTATCCCTGTACTTGCCAAGTGTATAGTTGCATGCAAGGTAGATGACCCCACGGATGACATTGGAAAAGTGGGGTGGTAGTCATCATCTTCGACCTGATCTTGGAGATATTATTCTTCCATGGGATTTGCACCTTTCTCAATGGCTATGGTTAGCACTTCCTTGAGCTTCCTTTCCTCCCTCATGGTGCTTTTAGCTTTTGATTATATTTTGGCTTAGACATTGATGGTTTCTTAGAAGCATTAGTCATGTTGGGTGCTAAATGAGGTGTTGATGTAGATGGGTCCTTTTGCACCCCTTTGTCTTTGTCATTTAGTTGCATAGCTGGACATGAAGGTACCACGTATAAGTGGGCAGATAAAATCATAAATTCTCCTGGATAATCCACTTGATAGACATATTTTAATGGCGCATCATCAACCAACACCATGTAGACTTTGTTATCATGCATATACTTAACACATTAATGTAGGATTGAAGGAATACACTTCATTTCCCTTATCCAAGGTCACCCTAAGAGGATGTTGTATTGCATGGCACCTTCCAAGGCATGCCACATCACGGGGATGGTATTATGCCCCACATTGATAGGTAAGACTATTATTCCCACAATATTACATAAGGCATCATTGAAAGCCCTCAATGTGTAGGCCCTCGAAATGATATGAGACTTGGGGATCTTGAGATGCTCTATTGATATTGTTGTGATGATGTTGATTTATGAACCTGTATCGATCAATACCTGTTTGAAAGATAAATCATTTACTAATGCCACAATGTGTAGTGGAGGGTTTGGTAAGGTAGTGGGCACTATCTTAATCTCATAATCATAGAATCAGATTATAGGTTCTTGGTATTCTTGTACCTATCCCACAAAATGGGTGAATGTATTTGGATCTTGTGGTTGGATCTCAATCGATCGTAAAATCTTCATCAAGGTCTCCCTGTGCTTTTGGGACTGTTGTATGAGCTCATAGATGGATAGCTTAGATGGAATCATTTGTAATTTTTGCTCAAGTCTACTATGAATAGTCACCACAGGTCAGGTTGGTGGACTTGGAAGGTTGTTTTGTCCCCACCTCTACCTCGATGTAGCTGGGGCATTAATGGGAGCTACAAGAGGTTGTGGTTGACCATAATGTCTACTTGTGGTTACTATATTGATAATATCGACCATACCAACACATCCGTGGGTAGGTATATCCACTTAGACATGATTGACTTGGATCCCTTGCCCTCTAAGGACCTCATGATTTGGAAACAAGTTTTTGTAAATGCCCATATCTCTATTGTTGAGATCTAATGGGTTGTCGACTTTGAGTTCTCCCGCATCAATCATGTTTTGCACTTGATGCTTAAAACCAATGTAAACCTCAATATTATGCCCTGGTATCCTGTGATAAGGGCAAAATTGATCTTCCCTATATCCTTTTGGCTTAGTATGGTTGGGATCAATAAGAGGTATATCATGGAATCTGATATTTCTCACCTTGCTCAATTGGTTGAATATTTATTGCATTGATTCTATTAATGGTGTAAAATAGTGAGGGGGTTTGCACTCTCTATTTATCCCTTGATTATTATTTTGATCATAATTGGTTGGCAGTGGATGTGCTTGATAATTTTGGGGTTGCTAAAAAGCCCCATCCTTAGGCACAACCAATACCACTTGATTAACTGGGGTAGGGTTTGCTTGCTTCTGCTTATTTGTGCTATTTTTGTCATTTTTGTTCCAATCCTTCTTAGTTCAGATTTTTATGGTTCCCTTATCTACTTTTATGTAATCAATGAGTTTGTCTTGTGCCAAATCTTCCTAAAATGAGGGGTATTGTTGTATTTTTATTAAGAGGGCAATGTGTTTGGAACAACTCTTGGTGAACATTCGGACGATCTCTTCTATGGGAACGGAGAATGATAATTTTACCATGACTTTTCTCCATCTATTCCCATAGTCCATTACTGGCTCATCATCATAATGTATCAAATTGGCTAGGTCCAAAAGGTTCACCTTTATATTAGTACCAAAAGATAAATGCTTTAGGAAAGCATTCACTAGTTTTTCAAAGTTGGATATGCTATGCTTGGGCAGCTGGTTGAAGCATTGAGTGGTTGCGTCCAAAAATATCATTATGAATGTCTTTAGCATAAGAGAATCATTGTATTCAATATGAAAACATGCATTGATTAAGTTAGTAACATGCTCTTGTACATCCTTTTCACCCTTAAACTTCTCTAGCCTAGGAATCTCAAAGTGCTTAGTATAGGCAGGGCTAGGAACTGATGGGCAAAACCATTGGTTGTGTATTTTGCTCAATGTTGGTTGGTTCTCAACCATATATTGTTTCTCAAAGGACTTCATATTTTTATCATGAAGAACACAAACTTATACTGAGAGGCGGGGTGAATAGTATAAGACCACTTTTCAATTTTTATTTCAAAATAGCTTTCCATCCAAAATTATGCAGTATAAAGATAGCAGTAATAATAGCAGTAATCAAAACAATGCACAACACACCATCCATAAATTGACACAACAATTTATGTGGTTCACCCAATGTGGGCTACTCTACGGATAAAACTTTTTCTCAAAAAGTTATATCATAGTTCTTTGGGAAACCTTCCCAATTACAAATTTTATGGGCACCAACCCAAAGGAGACACCTTCCCCTAGCTCTGCTCTTAGTGGTGATCCTCTAGAAGACCTCTACCTCCTCTACCCTTAGCAAGTGGAACTCTATCCATAGAAGACACCTATCTTCCCTGCTCTGGCTGGAGATATCTGTCCTCAACTCTATCACTACAAAGTCGTTCCTCAAATTCACACCAAACATAGTCCTTCGGTCTAGCATAAATCTATCCTCTTCCTCTGTTCTTTTTTGTTATAGCCACACTTGGTCAAAACCAACTTTTCACTGTCTGTGCAAACACAGTAGCACTCAATCAACTTATGCACTTCTACGAAAACACAGTAGCATAGTCTTCACACACTCTACGCAAACATAGTACATAGTTTTCACACACTACACAAACACAGCATTTGATCAGACTTCCACTTATGCACCTTTGTGATCGAACTTCTCCTCGCACTCTATCTGTGCAAATCGCACTTCAAACGCACACTTGATCAATTTGACTTGACTCGCTCTCTTATGCATAGTAGAATTCACTTGCGCAAATTTGATACACATATTTGATACCTTGAAACTCAAAAATAGTCCTCCTTTTATAGCATTAATTCATGATCAAAAAACTTAATCTTTAGTCGGCTGTTACCCTAAAGATCATCGACTGCAAAACCCTAATCTTCGTTGGCCTAGTTTTAACTTTGTCGACTTCAACCACCTCTACTGCCTCTGTCACTTCCCTATAGCTTCCACCACAAAACTACAACATGTCATGATATCGCAACACCTTTGCCTACCGTACACCTTATTTTTCCTGCTATTGCGAAATCGTGACACTTTTTGCTTTTGTCTGCCTTGATTGTGTCTTTGTCGTGAAATCATGACACTTCTATCTTTTGATGATGTCATATTCACTCCTATCGCAAAATCATGACCCTTCTATCTTCATGGCCTTCTTCTCTACTTCTGTCATGAAATCATGACACTTTTGCTTCTGCTGATGTCATCTTCACTTTTGTCATGAAATCATGACCCTTCTGTCTTCATGACCTTCTTATCTGCTTCTATCATGAAATCGTGACACTTTTGCCTCTGCTGACGTCATCTGCAATTCTATCATGAAATCATGACACTTTAGACTCCATTGCCTTCTTCTTTGCTTTTGTCATGAAATCACGACATTACTGATGCCATACAATCTCTCTCCTCTTAGAGTCATGAAACTATGACATGTCACGAAATCATGACATCTTCATCCTGCTGGCTTTTTCACTTTGGCCTATCATGAAATCATGACACTTTCTGCATCCGTACATTTTTCTTTCATCCTGTCATGAAATCACGATGCTTTCATCTTTTGAAAGCTTTTCCTGCAACCTGTTGCAAAATCATGATGCTTTTGGCTTTTGTACGCTTTCTCTACTGCCTATCACAAAATCACAACACTTCTAGCTTTCGTACGCTTTCTTTTACAGTTTGTCATGAAATCACGACACTTCTCCTTTTAGGCTCTTCTCTTTGCTGCATGTCACGAAATCATGATAGTTCCCATTTCAAGCTTCTGTAGCATGTCACAAAATCATGACAGTCCTCAACTCGACCTCTGTAGCATGTCATGAAAATGTGACAGCCCTTATTTGGAACTTTGCATCATGTTGCAAAAACATGACAGTTCCTGAATTACTTTCTCTCTCTTCAATCTTGTCGCGAAATCATGTCACACTGCAGACTTTCTTTTCTGCAATATGTCATGAAATCATGACACTTTCCATATTGCTCTTCTTCTTTGCCAACATGTCACGAAATCGTGATAGTTTTGCCTGCTTCGTCTCTACCTTCTAGCATGTCGCGAAATTGTGACAGTTTTGCCAAAACTTTCTCTCTCCTCAAACATGTCATGAAATCGTGACAGTTTTGCCAACACTTTCTCTCTCCTAAAACATGTCACAAAATCGTGACAGTTTTTCCAGCACTTTCTCTCTCCTAAAACATGTCGTGAAATCGTGATAGTTTTGCCAGAACTTTCTCTCTCCTAAAACATGTGAAATCATGACAGTTTTTCCAACCGCCTGCATACTTTTCCTTGTCTTTTTCTTGATCTTTTGCAACTGGGCTTCTCTGATATTCTTGGAAACTCACTGTCCAAACTGAAACCTTCATCAAAACACATTCTGAGACATCAAATCAAAATGCTTCAAGAACTCTTTGACATCAATGACAACATTTACACTTAGAGCAAAGGCAATGTACCCAAGGTACCCAAAATTGCCAACAATCTCCCCCTTTGTCATTGATGGCAACCCTTAACTGAAAACATATCTCAAGAGCCAAAACTGAACCCTACTGATCCAACAACTGAGAATCTACAATTGAAGTTTTTGCTCCCCCTGACTTGAAGCTTTTCTTCTTCACTTGAAGCTCTCCCCCTTACTCATATCTCTCCCCCTTTGTCATCAATGGAAAAGGGTCACCTTTTGGGCTCGAGACTAGGAATGAGCCTCTTAGCTTAGTCCCTCCCCCATCTCCTGATGAGGTGATTTAAAACAAGGTTGGGAGTGAAACTCCCATTAGACACTCATCATCATCAGTGTCTACAATTTCCTTGTCGAACCTCTTCTTGAATTCTTTGTCTGTATTTCTGTTCCTGTCACTGTTCTGATCCTCGAACCTGTTCATACTACTATTCCTATTTCTTTTATCATTCCTATTTTTATTCATACCTTGATCCTTGGACCTATTTATATCACTTTTTATGTTCCTATGCCTTGGAAAATTATCTCTACACTGTTTAGATGTGTGTCCTTCATTGTTGCACTTGTAGCACGTAACAAAGTTATTTTTGTTCGACATACCTCTTCTTTGAATCCGTCTGTTATGAATAACCGTGTTCTTGTTGTTAGTTTTGTAGAACATTGCCTTATGCCCGAACTGATTACAAGAGTAGCAATATCCTTGAAATAAGTTACGACCCTTGAAACTGTCATTTATCTTCCTTACTTGAGTCATGCAATGTGAAGCCATGTGGCCAAACCTATGACATGCAAAACATCTACCATTAAACTTTCCTGTAAATGACCTTTTAGGTCAGGTAAACTTCTTCTTCGCATTCAGAATTTTGTTTTCTGTTTCTGCGTATTTATCACTCACAGACTCTTGATCTGAAGTACTTTCTACATCAAAACTTTCTTCCTTTTGTAATCTCTTGCTAGATTCCCCAACCTGTTTCTTGTGCGACTCAACAAACCTGAGACCTATTTTATCTATTGTCTTTCTTTGACCTTTGATAAGAGATTTAACCCTTTTGGAGCTTTCTTGAAACCTGTACAGTTTATCCTTGTATTCTTTATTTTCCTCTTTCAAGGCAGCCATTTTCTGTTCTAATTCACTATACTCAAGCATCTTAGATTCTAACTCATTCTTTAGTTCTTGTGTCTTAGCCATAGAGATGTCAAGACTTTCTATGAGTTCATCTCTCTCCATACAACATTCATCTAATTTATCCTTGAGTCTAGAATTCTTCTTTCTTTCCTTTTTCAAAACACTAAGAGCATTAGTAAGTTCACATTCAAGATCCTCTATTTTATTGCATTTTGAATCATCAAGGCCTTTTTTAGATTTCTTATCACTAGAGGTGCTACCCTTTTCAAAAACCATACAAGCATATTCCTTATCATTTTCTGAAGCATCCTCATACATACTAGCAACCAATTCATTATTTGTGCAATCATCCTCAAGGTGCCCAAAATTTCCACATCTAAAACATTTCATGATAATGAATTTATGTTTCGGTTCTTCCTCCTTTTCTGAAATGAACAGCATCTCATTTTCATCATCACTAGAAGAACTTTCACCATCACTGCTAGAAAACTTACTTGCTTTGTCTAGGTAGAAGCTCTTCTTATTATTGTGTGAATGCCTCTTTCCTTGATTGTTGTGCTCATATTTGTTATTTCTGTAATACCCGTGCTTTTCAGAATTCTTGCTCTTAACATCCTGTATATCTTCATCACTTTCATTCTTGGAAACAGTACAGTCAGTAGCATAATGACCAAACTTTCCATAGTTGAAACATCTTATGTTTTTCTTGCTTTTGTGTTTTCTAGAGAACTTACATTTCTTGTTGTAATATGCCTCTTCATCATTGGAAGACTCATCACTCTCTTGAATCTGTTTGCCCTTTGATTTCTTGGTAGCTTTGAAAGCTGCCTCTTTCTTGACATCAACTTTCACTTGAGTTCTCAGCTCAAATGCTGCAAGAATATTATGGAGCTCATCCATTTTCAATTTATCTAAATCTTTAGCTTCCTCAATAGTAGAAATTTTTTCACTAAATTTATTAGGAAGAGATCTTAAAATCTTATCACACACATCATTTTCAGCAAGCTCAAGACCAAGGTCTTTCATGGAGTTAACAACATCATCCATACAAAGCATGTAGTCACTAATATTTTCATCATCATTCATTTTTAGTTGTTCAAACATACCTTTAAAATGTCTCAATTTGGCATTTCAGACATTTGCATCACCAGTATGAACCACCTGCAATTGTTTCCACATTTCACTAGCTGTCTTGCAGTGAATAACTTTGGTGAGATCTGCTTTTTATAAACCTCTCAGGATAGCATTCATGGATTTTGAATTGCTGTGAAGCATGAGCCTATATTATTTAGTATAAGGACCATGTTTAGGAATAGTGTATTCATCTTCAATCACTTCCCATACCTCATTACCAAGTACCATTAGATAAACTCTCATTCTTGCACTCCACAGACCGAAACCTGATCCATCAAGAATAGGTGCTGCATTGCCACCTGAAAAATCCATTGTGTTCTTAACCAGTTCTTCCTTCTGGCTAATAAACCTTTTCGAAGGAACCTTCTCTGATACCAATTGAAGAACACAAACTTATACTGAGAGGGGGGGTGAACAGTATAAGACCACTTTTCAAATTTTCTTTCAAAATAGCTTTCAATCCAAAATTATGCAGTATAAAGATAACAGTAATAACAGTAGTAATCAAAATAATGCACAACACACCATCCACAAATTGACACAACAATTTACGTGGTTCACCAAATATGGGCTACTCCATGGATAAAAAATTTTCTCTAAAAGTTATATCATAGTTCTTTGGGAAACCTTCCCAATTACAAAGTTTATGGGCACCAACCCAAAGGAAACACCTTCCCCTAGCTCTGATCTTAGTGGTGATCCTCTAGAAGACCTCTACCTCCTCTCGCCCTTAGCAAGTGGAACTCTATCCACAAAAGACACCTGTCTTCCCTGCTCTGGCTGGAGATCTCTGTCCTCAACTCTATCACTGCAAAGTCGTTCCTCAAATTTGCACCAAACACAGTCCTTCGATCTAGCACAAATCTATCCTCTTCCTCTATTCTTTTTTGTTACAGCCGCACTTGGTCGAAACCAACTTTTTACTGTCTACGCAAACACAGCAGCACTCAATCAACTTATGCACTTCTACGAAAACACAGTAGCACAGTCTTCACACACTCTGTGCAAACACAGTACACAATTTTTGCACACTGCACAAACACAACATTTGATCAGACTTCCACTTATGCACCTCTGTGATCAAACTTCTCCTCGCACTCTATCTACACAAATCACACTTCGAATGCACACTTGATCGATTCGACTCGACTCGCTCTCTTGTGCACAACAAAATTCACTTACGCAAATTCGATACACATATTCGATACCTTGAAACTAAAAAATAGTCCTCCTTTTATAGCATTAATTCATGATAAAAAAACTTAATCTTTAGTCGGTTGTTACCCTAAATATTGTTGACTACAAAACCCTAATCTTCGTCGGCCCAGATTTAACTTTGTCGACTTCAACCGCCTCTGCTGCCTTTGTCACTTCCCTATAGCTTCCGTCGTGAAACTACAACATGTCGCGATATCACGACACCTTTTCCTGTCGTACACCTTCTTTTGCCTGCTGTCATGAAATCGTGACACTTTTTGCTTTTGTCTGCCTTGACTGTGTCTTTGTCATGAAATCGTGACACTTCTATCTTTTGCTGATGTCATCTTCACTCATGTCGTGAAATCATGACCCTTCTGTCTTCATAGCCTTCTTTGCTTCTGTCATGAAATCATGACACTTTTTCTTCTACTGATGTCATCTTCATTTCTATCATGAAATCATGACCCTTCTGTCTTCATGGCCTTCTTCTCTGCTTCTATCGTGAAATCATGACACTTTTGCCTCTACTGACATCATCTACAATTTTGTTGCGAAATCGTGACACTTTAGACTCCATTTCCTTATTCTCTACTTTTGTTGCAAAATCATGACATTACTAACGTCATACAGTTTCTCTCCTCTTAGAGTCACGAAACTACACACATGTCGCAAAATCATGACATATTCATCCTGCTAGCTTTTTCACTTTGGCCTATCGTGAAATCATGACACTTTCTGCATCTGTACATTTTTCTTTCATCCTGTCGTGAAATTGCAACGCTTTCAGCTTTTGAAAGCTTTTCCTGCAACCTGTCATGAAATTGCAACGCTTTTGGCTTCTATACGCTTTGTCTACTACCTGTCGTGAAATCGTGACACTTATGTCTTTCGTACGCTTTCTTTTGTAGTTTGTCACGAAATCGTGACGCTTCTCCTTTCAGGCTCTTCTCTTTGCTGCATGTCTTGAAATCGCGACAGTTCCCATTTCAAGCTTCTATAGCATGTCACGAAATCGTGATAGTCCTCAACTCAACCTCTGCAGCATGTCACGAAAATGTGACAGCCCTTATTTGGAACTTTGCATCATGTCACGAAAACATGACAGTTCTTGAATTACTTTCTCTCTCTTCAATCTTGTCGCAAAATCATGACAGTTCACACTGTGGAATTTCTCTTCTGCAATATGTCATGAAATCGTGAAACTTTCCATCTTGCTCTTCTTCTCTACCAACATGTCATGAAATCACGATAGTTTTGCCTACTTCGTCTCTGCCTTCCAGCATGTCACGAAATCGTGACAGTTTTGCCAAAAATTTCTCTCTCCTCAAACATGTCACAAAATTGTGATAGTTTTGCCAGCACTTTCTCTCTCTTGAAACATGTCATGAAATCATGACAGTTTTGCCAACACTTTCTCTCTCCTAAAACATGTCACGAAATCGTGACAGTTTTTCCACCACTTTCTCTCTCCTAAAACATGTCACGAAATTATGATAGTTTTTCCAACCGCCTGCATACTTTTCCTTACTTGTCTTTTTCTTGATCTTTTGCAACTGGGCTACTCTGATCTTCTTGGAAACTCATTGTCCAAACTAAAACCTTCATCAAAACACATTTTGAGACATCAAATCAAAATGCTTCAAGAACTCTTTGACATCAATGACAACATTTACACTTAGAGCAAAGGCAATGTACCCAATGTACCCAAAATTGCCAACATAGCAAGTGCCTAGAATGCCTTTGAGGTGTGGATTTCCTCTTCTTGTAGGCCCCCTCATGGTGTCAATGGAGGTAGCCCTCTATCCACTTGATTTTCTCTATTTTTTTCCCTCCTACAAGGGGATTTAGGATGTGTCTGATTCTGATCTATTACGTTTACCCTTTCCCCGCCGGTTGGATTTCGCTCATGATTTGATGGTTGTTTTGTTATAGGTTTCCTTCTTGCCTAGTGCACCCCTCTCTTGGCGAGTCAAAATTTTTATCTCTTTTATTATCATTACTATTTACTTGTTGGTTATCATGAGCTAGTTGCTCATCTTACTCTCTTAATCATTGATCATGTTGGTGCAACAACCGTTCTCTTTTTTTATCATGCTCGAGAGCTTCTAAAAACTCTAGTTCTTTGTGCAAGAAATTATCTAACCATCACATGCAGTTAATTTGTGCTATCATGGAAGACTCATGTTTGTCTAACCCTGTTCTTGTGGTCTTGACTCGTAGATTCCTCGAAGAGGTTTTCGTTGTGTCGTTGCTCTTGCTAGCTAGTGTAACTTGTTCAGTGTATTATTGAGTGTCTTCATGATTAGACTCTGTATGTTTACTATGGGGTCACCCTGAGGTACCCCCAATCTGAGAAGTGGGCTTAGAAGTCATGGTTTTTGAGCTACTAGATGCAAAAAGTTTTGTATCTATGATTTTTTGATATGGCCTCAAATAAATCCGATCCAACTCATCTATCTTTTTCTCCATGGCTGATACTGTGGGGTGCCATTTATCCTAATGAAGTCATAGTCTATTAGAATCCTTCCTCTTGTGTGAAGGATATCATCTAGTTTATATCTATGACTGGACGTATCTCTAGCTTCTTGCCCCTCAGTGGGTTGATCTATTCTAAGTGTTTCATGTGAATGTTAGGATGTTGTAACCCTCGCATTTCCTTTTCATGATGAATGTTTTGTGGTCACCTTATTTCTCCAAGAATATGGAGGCATGGAATCCTCGTCATCCCTATGTGAAGAATGGGTTTTAGACCCTCCCTTATGTCCATGTGGGGAGGAAGCTCTTGAGGCCTCCTCATGTCTTTGAGAGGTTTTTGTGTGTTTAGAGGAGGCCTTTGAGGTCTCCTCATGCCTCCTTGATGAGGATGGTTGTGAAGCCTCTTTGTCCTTATGCATGTAGTTCCATGATGTTGCTCCCTATTTAGGGTTTCTTGGGTATATCCCCCAAGGGTTGATTTATCAGCCCTTAGACTCGTAGAACTATGTCTCACGGTCTTATGGGTAGGTCTTTCAATGTTACTATGACTTCGCCTAAGGGCATGAGATTGCTTCAGATTCCCCTTCGGTATCAGACTGAGGGTGTTTACTTCTTGTTTTGACCATTTTGTTTTAGGACTTTGTTAGCAATCTGAGTTGTTTTATGTTGTCATTGATGTCACATTAATTTCATAAGGTAACATTGAGTTTTGATGACCAAAGCATTCATATTTCGGAGAGCATGGATATATATAGGATTTTTGTGAAAACCAAGGTAGGTAAAATAAAAGGTTTTATTTAAAAACATGGATGGCATATTTGAAATGGGTTTTTCTTAAAACCTAGGTTGGCTTTTCATTTCATCAAAAAAGGTGCCCCAGAGATGGAGATATTCAATTTTGAATATTTAGTTTAAATTTTAATATTTAAAATTTAATTTTAAATTTTGAAAATTAAAATTACCTCAGTTCCAATGTCATCATCAAAAAGAAATTAATTTAAAAGCACCATTGACGTTTGCAAAATTAAAGGAAAGTTGCATATAAATGCAAAGGCTTTTATTTCAAAAGCCTTGGAATCGAATGCAAAGGAGATAAGATGAAAAGCGCTAAAATATTCATGTGGCAACGTGGTCCAATGATGAGCGAGGGGAGTGCAAAGGTTTTTGCTTGTGAAAGAGATGAAGTTTGATTCCCATTGGTTAGAGTTTTGAGCAAGAGAATTGGCCCACATTTTTTTGACATGAGTAAGGGAAAAAGGACAAAAGCGCATTATGTGCTCTTCATCCTATGTGAGCACGTAGCTCACATGGTCTTTGACGTCATAGTTGAGGATTGTTTGGGCAGAGACAAGGGTTTGATTCCCTCTAAGAGGCAAGTAACATTTTTATTAATAAATTTTTTATTATTGCCTAATGTTGGAGGAATAAGGTGATGAGGGTTGATTTGATTTTTTATTGGAAGGCAAGTTTAAAATCACTTTTAGAAAAGAAGATAATTCTGGTATTTTCCTTTTATAAAAGTATATCATATTATATATCATTGAAAATATTATTTTGAGGGCTATTTGACTAACTCATTTATAAGGAGAAACAAGATGTATGTAGAGAGATATTTCTATTTTTGTAAAGGGTTTCAAAGTGAAGGTTGTTTTGTTTCAAAGTATGTTGAGTGTGGCAGATTTCCAAAGGGGTTTCTTCACTTCATAAAAGGTATGGGCACATTATCCTATTGATTGTTTATGGTGGTTGATTTCTGAAATATCATTGGAGGTAAAATGATTGCTTGTGGTTTCCTTTTTGAAAGTGGTTGGTTGAATGCATCAAGGTTTTCTGAATTGAGATTTGTGTTCAAACCTTGTGTTATAAGCATAGTGGTTGAAGCCCATTGGTTGTGAAAGAACTTGAGTTAGAAAAGAACATGAGTATCATTATTATGTGAGATTTGTGGTTGAGAATTATTGAAAATATTTGATTTGGTTGATACATACTTGGACTAGGGTTGTGTGAGAAAGAGTTGTCTCTTGTGATGATTGGTTGAGTTGAGTTGATTGAGCCTAGTCAAGTGATGTGTGAAGTAATTGTTCAATTTCTATGAAACAAACTATTCCATCATTCTATGTTGAGTTGAGACTGAGATTAGAACATATTGAGTCTTGGGCAAGTTCTTGGTGAGCTTGCTAGAGTATATTTGGACAAGTTATTAGTGAGCTTGTTTGAGAAGCATTGGACAAGTTCTATGTGAGCTTGTTATTCAGCATTGGATAGGTTCTATGTGAGCTTGTTATTTAGCATTGGATAGGTTTTGTGTGAGCTTGTTAATCAGGTTCTGTGTGAACCTATTGAGCAAGTTTTCAATGAGCCTATTGACAGAGCTTTAGAGGTGATAGAGTACAAAGTATAGAGTCTTAGTGGATAGAGATCCAATAGCTATCATAGTTGAAGATAGATCTAAGTGAGGAATATTCAAGCGGAGAGAGGTCCACCAATCAGTGCATCAAAGATACAGAGTATCCTAGAAGATCACATAGCCAGAGAAAAATGGGAAAGAGTTCTCCTTTGGAAAAAGATCCATAAACATTATAATTGGGAGTGATTCCCAAAGATATTGATTGAGAAAGTTTTAGTAAAATATTTTCTTCGTGGAGTAGCCCACATTGGGTGAACCACGTAAATTGTTGTGTCTCAATTATGTGGTGACTTGTGCTCTTGCTTACTACTCCTATCTAAGTTATTAATACACACTGATATATTTGGTTATTATAATTAAGAACATTAATTGATATTGATTTGGAAATAAAGTAAAAAGTGGTCTTATAATGTTCACCCCCCCTATAAATATAAGCTTGTATTCTTCAATTGGTATCAGAGCGGATTCCTTTGAAAAGGCTAACAAATTGAGGGCAGATTCTACAAGAACACAGATGGCTTCATAGAATGGATTATATTCAAATAAGGCTCCATTGTTTGATGGTAACAATTATGCTTTCTGGAGCATGAGAATGAATAACTACTTGATATCACAAGGATATGAGGTATGGCAAATGGTTGAAAAAGAGTATAGGGTTGAAGGTGATCCCGAGGAAGATAATACTACTAGGAAATTGGTTGAGATAAATGCAAGAGAAATGAATTGTATCTTGAGTGGGATTCATGAGATATATTTTGCAAAGGTCATGGTATGTACTTCAGCTAATGAGATGTGGACCAAGTTACAGAATACTTATGAATGAGATTCCAAGGTAAATTTGGCAAAACTACAAACTCATAGAAAAATATTTGAGGAATTGAAAATGGAAGATTTTGAAGATATTGCAAAGTTTTTACTTTGATTTTATGAGATTACTAACACCATGATAGGGCTAGGTTTTGATATGAAAGAATCAGAAGTTACTCAAAAGGTTTTGATATCACTTCCTATGAAATATGATTCTAAGGTTTTAGCAATAGAAGATACAATGGATATCAACAAGCTAACAATGGAAGAATTGCAAGGTACTCTCACATATTATGAGATGATGGTAAGTAAGCATCAAGTTCCAATAAAAGAGATTCCATTCAAGGCTTTAGATAAATAGAAAGGGAAAGTTTCAAAAATAGATAGAGTTGTAGAAAATGATGAGGAAGCTAACTTCATCAAAAGGAATAAGGACTCAAGGAATTTTAGGGATATAAGGAAATTTAGATGCTACAAGTATGGTGATCTTGGTCACTATGCACACAAGTGTCCACATGAAGAAAATAGTGATGATGAAAAATAGGGTCATAGAAGAAAATAAGATGGAAAGCATAAGCATGACAAAGAGGATAGATTCAAGCAAAATAGATATGAGAAGAAGAAAATGTTTTGTAAGGTAAAGAAATCTTACTACATTGTAGAAGCAAGTGATAGCTCATATTACAATGGTAGAGATAAATTAGATGAAGAAGAAAGTACATTCTTTGGAATAAGTGAAGAAAGTCAAGAACGCCTATTCCTAAGCATTGAAGTTAAAGAAGAGGATAGATATATTGAAGAAATACATGAAGAGATTGTCATAGCCATTGAGCAAGAAAATAGGTACAATAAGGGTCTAAGGATACTAAAATGCTTCATATATAGATATTTTGGGCATATAGATGATGATTGCACATACTACAACAATTGCAACAAGGAAAGTTTATTTGAAAAAGAAAGCAGCAGTTCTAGTGACAATCTCAGTGATAGTGAAAATAAAGAAGTCTCACTTTTGGTAATAGAAAAATAAGAGGATGAGCTAAGTAAACAAAAATCAGAAATCAAAAAGCTAAAAGAAGAATACAGGAATCTTGAAAACAAGATGATGTCAAAATTAGAGAATAACTATTTCAAACAATCAGTAATCTTAGAGAAGAGCTTCAAAATGCAAAAAGGATAGAAGAAAGGATGAATGAAGAACTAAGGGTAACCACATAAATACATGATACATTAGATGAAAAGGTTCAAAAAGGAGTGGAAACTTATTTTAAGGTTGTATATTACTTCCAAGAAAAGTCACACTCAAAACGAAAGGAAGTTCTAAAAGATGAAAGCAAGGAAGCACCTAATATTTGTGAGGAAAGTTCCAAAGCTCCTATGGCTCCAAATATTTATTTTGGTTCTTGTTTTGAGATAGGTGAGTCAAGTTCAAAAGTAAAAGAAACTCTTGAAGAGAAAATCAAGGAAGAAATTAAGGAAGAAGATTTATATTCCATAAATAAGGTTCAAGGATGCAATGCACAAGTTGAAGATGATCATAGGGATAATGGTCAAGAAAGGATCGGTCATAAAGATTTTTCAGTGCAAAGGAAATGAGCAACATGATTTTGGTTTTAAAGTTACACAATTTAGAAGTCATGGTAATAATGGTAATGAAAACAGAGCTTGACAATATAGGGTTCAGGAAAGGAATGGATATGGAAATTACTTCAAGAAATAATTCAAGACATGGGCACCATCAAAAGGCTACAATATAAAGTGTTTTAATTGCAATAACTTTGGGCATACTGCAAAATGGTGCAGGAATCAATTCCAAATAGGTTCAAGGCAAGAAGGTCAAATAGATTATAGACAAGAAGATCAAGTAATTCATCAAGAGAAGGATATCATAAAAACATGAAAGGAAGTTGATAGAGGAAAGAATCAATGTAATATGGGAGTAAAGGTACTCCCACCCCAAAATTAATCACCTTAAGAGAGAAGGTGGTGAGGGGGATATGCTTAAGAGTCATATATTTTAGCCCCATAGGTGTCCCTTTTTCCATTTATGTCAAATGGTGAGAGCATTGAGTAAGGGGGAGCAGCCTCGAAAGAGAATATTGAGTTAGGGGGAGCAATCTCCAAAGAGATTATTGAGTCAGGGGGAGTAGCTTTGATTCTCAGAGATGGTTTTTGCAATGATTGTGGTTTTTTATTTAGAGGTGTTGTCATAAATAACAAAGGGGGATATTGTTGGCAATTTGAGTTGTTTTATGTTGTCATTGATGTCACATTAATGTAACAAGATAACATTGAGTTTTTATGACCAAAGCATTCATATTTCGGAGAGCATGGATATATACAAGGTTTTGTGAAAACCAAGGCAGGTAAAATAGAAGGTTTTATTTAAAACCATGGATGGTATATTTGAAATGGATTTTTCTTAAAACCCAGGTTGGCTTTTTGTTTCATCGAAAAATGTGCCCCGAAGATGGAGATATTCAATTTTGAATATTTGGTTTAAATTTTAATATTTAAAATTAAAATTACCTCAGTGCCAATGTCATCATCAAAAATAAATTAATTTAAAAGCACCGCCAACATTTGCCACATGAAGATAAGACGAAAAGCATTAAAATATTCATGTGGAAACATGGTCTAATGGTGATCGAGGGGAGTGCAAAGGTTTTTTCTTGTGAAAGAGATGAAGTTCAATTCCCATGAGTTAGAGTTTCAAGCAAAATAATTGGCCCACATTTTTTTTGACGTGAGCAAGGGGAAAAGGACAAAAGCACATTCTACACTCTTCGTCCTATGTGAGCGCATAGATCACATGGTATTTGGCACCATGGTTGGGTATTTTTTGGGCAGAGACGAGGGTTCGATTCCCTCTAAGAGGAAAGTAACATTTTTATTAATAATTTTTTTATTATTGCCTAATTTTGGAGGAATAAGGTGATGAGGGTTGATTTGATTTTTTATTGGAAGGCAAGTTTAAAAATACTTTAAGAAAAGAAGATATTTCTGGTATTTTCCTTTTATAAAAGTATATCATATTTTTGGTATTTTCCTTTTATAGAAGGAGAAACAAGATGTATGTAGAGAGATATTTCTATTTTTGTAAAGGGTTTCAAAGTGAAGGTTGTTTTGTTTCAAAGTATGTTGAGTGTGGCAGATTTCCAAAGGGATTTCTTCACTTCATAAAAGGTATGGGCACATTCTCCTATTGATTGTTTATGGTGGTTTATTTCTAAAATATCATTGGAGGGAAAAGGATTGTTTGTGGTTTCCTTTTCGAAAGTGGTTGGTTGAATGCATCAAGGTTTTCTGAATTGAGAGTTGTGTTTAAACCTTGTGTTATAAGCATAGTGGTTGAAGCCCATTGGTTGTGAAAGAAATTGAGTTAGAAAATAACATGAGTATCATTGTTATGTGAGATTTTTGGTTGAGCATTGTTGGAAATATTTGAGTTGGTTGATACTTACTTAGACTAGGTTTGTGTGAGAAGGAGTTGTCCCTTGTGATGATTGATTGAGTTGAATTGATTGAGCCTAGTCAAGTGACGTGTGAAGTGATTTTTCAAGTTATATGAAATAAACTATTCCATAATTCTATGTTGAGTTGATATTGAGGTTATAACATATTGAATCTCTAAAAATTCTCTTTATGGTTCTATAATACTTGAGTTGAGTTGAGGTTGAATTGAATTGAGTTGAGGTTGATTTGAGTTGAGAGTGAGTTTAGAGCATATTGAGTCTATAAAAATTCTCTTTATGCTTCTATGAGTTGAGTTGAGATTGATTTGGGTTGAGAGTGATATTATAACATATTGAGTCTCTAACAATTATCTTTATACTTATATGAAGTGGATTTGAGTTGAGATTGCCATTCATTGTTGAGTTAATTTTGAGTACTACTTGAGCATGATTGATTGAGCCTTTGAGAACACCTTTGGGACACATTTGAGGATAGATTTGGGAAAAATTTGAGGACAATTTTGGAACATATTTGAAGATAGTGTTGGAACAAATTTGTGGATAGTTTTGAACAAGTTCTTGGTAAGCTTGCTAGAGCAGATTTGGGCAAGTTCTTGGTGAGCTTGCTACAGTATACTTGGACAAGTTCTTAGTGAGCTTGTTGGAGCAACATTTGACAAGTTCTATGTGAGCTTGTTATTCAGCATTGGACAGGTTATGTGTGAGCTTGTTATTTAGCATTGGATAGGTTCTATGTGAGCTTGTTATTCAACATTAGACAGGTTCTGTGTGAGCTTGTTATTCAACATTAGACAGGTTCTATGTGAGCTTGTTAAGCAATTTTTGTGTGAACCTATTGAGCAGGTTCTTAGTGAGCCTATTGATAGAGCTTTGGAGGTGACAGAGTATAGAGGATATAGTCTCAATGGATAGAGATCTAGCAACCAACACAATTGAAGATAAATCTGAGTGAGGAGTCTTCAAGTGGAAAGAGGTCCACCAGTCAGTGCAGTAGAGATATAAAGTCTCCTAGAATATCATATAGCCAAAGCAGAAGGGGAAAGAGTTCTCCTTTGGACAAAGATCCATAAAAATTGTAATTGGGAGTGATTCCCAAAGAGATTTATTGAGAAATTTTTAGTAAAATATTTTCTCCATGGAGTAGCCCACATTGGGTGAACCACATAAATTGTTGTGTCTCAATTTTGTGGTGACTTGTGCTCTTGCTTACTACTGCTATCTGAGTTATTAATACACACTGCTATATTTGGTTATTGCAATTAAGGACATTAATTGATATTGGTTTGGAAAGAAAGTAAAAATTGGTCTTATACTGTTCACCCCCCCTCTCAGTATAAGCTTGTGTTCTTCGAGACTTTAGTTTTTTATTGCACTTAAATATAACCAAATAATATCAAGAAAATGTTTATCTTGATTACCAATTTAAGTGTGCCCTAAATTGTTTGTTGTATCTTGATTATTTGTTATTTCTTTTATTTCTTGTTTTTATTTAGATTGATAATGAGGAGACTCATCCATAGTTATAATAAAGCATAATTATGCCAAAAATGATTTCTCAAAAGAGACTAGGGTACATCACTTAAATCCTAGTGGGGGGGTTCGCCTAACTCTTCCACTCTTAACCAATGATTCCAATAGTGGGAGATATTTTGAACACAAATAACTTAGTGCCACTATAAGCAAGTTCCTCAATCCATTTATAGGAAGCTCTAGGGGGCACAATGGTGGAAGGAGATGAATGCCAATATCACAGGACTAAATTGAGGGTTGGTGATAAAATCTAACTCCCCAATGTTTAAATTTTGTGTGTGTGTGTGGTGTTCATTTTAATTTTTCATGAATAAGAATGCATCCTACAACATTAATGACCCTTTCTATATGCCTAATGCATAATGCGTTCCAATTTTAGAATGGTGCATAACTACTATGAGATTAATGAATGCACTCTATTAGGTGCAAGTATGGCCTTTAGAAAGGCCCCACAGTAAGCAAACAACACACAGTATCTAGCACATTAGATTCTAGGGTGAAATTTATAGACAAAATTCGTTTTTCCTAGCAATGCTTAGTGAAAAAAAATCTAAAAGAAACCTAAGATGTACGAGATGCAAGTTCATTCTTCTTTCATTCATTCAGTTTTCCAAATTGAAATATGTCTTAATTATCACTTTTTTTAAGAAAAAAACAAACAAAAAACCATAGAGTGTCAGAAGAGCTATACCAACATTTAATATAGCTTAGAGAATCGATGTTTTGACCTCTACTACACTCCAGTTCTAGCCACTGTCAACTAGAGAAACCAATTTTTGGTCACTGTAGAACAAAGCGGTTGACTACTGGCCATTGTAGACCAGAGTGGCTGACTGCTAGCTACTGTAGATTAGAGCAGCTAAACCTACACACAAAACTAAGTTAGTATTCAGGATAATAAATAAAATTTAGTGGACGTCCCACTGTGATCGCCATCTGTAGTGACCCCGAGGAAGCGATGTGCTGGCCCAACTGACCTTTCCTACTTGCAATTTAATTGAATCTATTTAATGTTTTAATAATGCATATTAAATGAAAGGTGTAAAATAAGACACAACCTGAATGCAAAGAAATAAATGAATAAATGCTCATGTATTGATATTTCCATGGTCCGATTACATATAAATCTCTCTAAGGAATACCCTTCGTTTGATACATGATTTTACACAAGGAGGGTAGAAGATGTATAAAATATCCTCCTTGCATAGGGGTGGCATGCTTATAAAGGCTTCTCGATGATGCACATGGAAATGTATGAGGGCTTATAGATGCCTCCTTCTCCGGGTCTATTTCCCAGAGGTATCCTCTTGCTTCGTACGTTGTAGATGCACTTGTGGCCCTATAACCAATGAAACAACAAAACACGCTTAGATGTCCGAGATTGCATCCCTAGATGAGGTTGTTAGTAATGAATAAACTCAATAAATGCAATGAAACTAGTAATATGCAAGTGAATAAATGAAATAAATCTTATGCTAATGAAATGAAAGAGAAAGTAGAATAAAATAAACTAGCACCTAAAACCCTAGACTAGGTTGCGGGCCACTGTCTAAGACAGTGACTACTAAGGTAAAATATCTCTCTATTAATCCAATGGCTATGGTATTAAGTATGCTACTAATATTAAAATGATTACCCTACGGGTTCATAATTACCTTTCAGTTTTATAGGGCTCTACTACAAGAATTGATATCCAAGGAAAGCTCTCCAAGTCTCTAGAAGCTCTCCTCAATGATCTAACCTATTCAAAGTTCTGATGTATGATGTTACCTCTATTATTGAAAGAAGGTATCAAAAAGTCCCCTTAATTTATTCCAGAAGGTCCCCTAGTGTTTTTGGGTTTGCGACTTATAAAGTGTGAAACCCTAGGTCTATGTTCAAAACCCTAGGATTCAATTCCTCATGCATAGTGGATGTTCACATGAAAATATTTTGTCTTTTCTATGTTTAAAGACCAGTTAACTAAAGTCTAAATTTAGACTTAATTCCTCCATGTGAACTTGTCATGAATGGGAATGCAAAGTTACTCCCACTCACCTTTATTGCATGTATATTGCCACTTCCGCCCCTGATTGATGAGCACCAGAAATGCTCATATTTTATACATACTTCTTGGATCAATATGTGGCTGTATAATAAGGATTGCATGCTTTTATAAATGATTATATAGATATTTGATATAATTATGCGTGTTATCTAATTTGTGTGCTTTTAGTATGTTTTGTGGAATTGCAGTTGATTTAGTTAGATTTGGAACAGTCGAGGTCCTTTCAATGGACCTAGCATTTTATTTCATCAGAAGTCAATGGAGATAACATAGGCGCCTCCCTGTAGTCGAAATGTGCCAATTGAACATAGGTGCCTCCCTGCAGTCGAAAGGCACCAATTGAACATAGCACCTCCCTACAGTAGGAAGGCGTCGATTGAACATAGGCACCTCCCTGCAGTCAGAATGTGCCAAGTGAAAATAAGCACCTCCCTACAGTCGAAAGGCGCCGATTGGACTTGGGTGCCTCCTTGCAGTTGGAAGGCACCGTCTGAATGCAAGCACCTCCCTATAGTCAGAAGGCACCAAACCAAAGATAGCACCTCCATACAGTCAGAAGGCACCAACTAAATATCAGCACCTCCCTATAGTTGGAAGGCACCAACTAAATGGGAGTGCCTCCCTGTAGTCAGAAGGTGCCATTGATTCTTTTCCTGTTGACCAGACCCGAAGGACATGGATGAAAATGACTGGTGCAATTCTAGCTCTGCATCATGCAAAGCTAAATTGGAGATAGCACCAACGTATCAAAACATCTTACAAGTGCCAGGAAAAGCATAAATTGAAACGAACACACCACCATCAAAATAGAATGTTAGACATCGATTGCATTCGCCATACTGTTCTAATTTAGTCTGGGAAGAATCGACTATTGTAACCACTTCTATAACATAAGTTCTATGGGTGTGTTATATAAACACATGCAGATCGTTCTGAAAAGATATAGCGATATAGAAATACTTAAGAGTGACATTGTAATGCGTTGATAAATATATTTCAGTTACAAAAGTTCTAAAAGAGCGTGTTCGATCAGGAAGAAGCTACTGGAGCCTGGGCCCACTCCAAGCCAGTATTTCTTCCCCATTTCCTTTCTGTTTATTTATTATTTTATTGCTTTTATAGAATGTTCATTAATTTACTAGTTTTAGTATTTGCAGTAGGTTTATTTCTAGGAATGTGCATTAGATTTATTTCTATATATTTATTTCTGTATATTTATCTTTGTTCTTCTTACGTAATTTATCGAGGAGTGCAAGAATGATTGACAACCATCTCAAAAACACCCCCCAAACGTAGGATTAGTAGACTCACCCTCCAGTGGTATTGTTGTAACCTAGTTCGACTCTTCGCAAGTTTACGAAGCTCCCTGGGTTGATAATTAAATGCACGGGCATGTGACAAAAATAGGAAACCATTCACCTTGTTTGGCTCGTAACATTTTGGCACCGTTTCTAGGGAAGCATCTCAATTAGATTACCTACAATACCCTGAAACCTTCACTTAACCTTGCATGAGTTCTTCTAGAAGAAGAGGACCTAATGGTCACTTTATAAGAACTAATCCATTAGGACCTGAGTCAGTCAAGCATTTTGGATTTGAGTTAGACCAGTATGACCTACCGGTAGTCCATTGGAGTGAGGAACCACACTTTGTGCAAAGTGCTACCTCATCCTATCAATAAGGGGATGAACGAATCATCACAAATCCCCTATTTAATAGGACTCCTCTAGGGGAAGCCCTATTGTGGAAGGCTGTGGAGGATCAGACGATCTCGCTAGACAACCTTAGAGCATTGACTTAGAAAGTTTTAAATGACCAGAAGGCCATAAACGCTGCATTAGAAACCACATTTCCTAAAAAAATGGTAGATAATGATGAAGTCTCATCTGGCTTTAGTTTCCCCATAGAGGAGGGAGTAGGAGATACCAAAATGAAAAACATATCCCCTGCTCACCTCCTGTCCTTCAAAGGACACCCGACTGAGGACCCTGACCTATTTTTTTTTAAATTTGATGTTTTGTGCAGGTCTATGGATTATAAATCAAATGCGTAGAAGTTGAAATTATTTCCTTCCACATTAGACAATGCAGCTCTACGATGGTTCATTGGTCTGGGAGACAAACACATCACCACCTAGGACCAGATGAAGACGCTCTTTTTAGAGCAATATCAGGATTTTGGGAGAGCAAGAGACTCCAGGGAGGAGGTCCTGAGCATGACACAAAGAGAAGATGAGTCTCTCAAGGAGTTTTTGGAGAGATTCACCTTTAATCTTCAATGGTCCCCTCACTCGAAGCTATCCGATAAGTCCCTCAAAAGTATCTTCTTGAGGGGACTTACCAATGAGTCACTGGAGGCTCTCAACATGATATTTTGAGGTGATGTCTATTAGCATGCTATGGATGACATCCAACAATTATGCCAGAACTACTCAAGAAGGTGAGGCAAAGTCACCCCTAGGACCATGAAGGTGATTGCTTCAGTCACCAAAATAGAGATAGGCAACATGTTGGAGGATTTGAAGAGTGAAATGCTTTCATATCTAGCATTGCAGATGGATATGCTGCTCTTAGAAAAGAAGAAACAAGAAAATGATGTAGCATTAGCCTATTTTTGCCCAAAATGTAGAGGAAGGCATGCAAAGAATGCATGCCCAAAAAACAAGGTTAGAGAATGCACAGTTTGCAGGCTGAATCATAAAACTCGATTGTGCCCACAACTGCCTAGTAAACAGGAAGCGACTGAGAGCACGGAGGCCTATTTCATAGGCAATAGGAAGAGTTGGCCATAGCCCCCACTGGGGAATATGCCAACCATAATTCCAACATATGGGGGAGGGTCATACATGCACCAAGGACCCCCCTCAACCACCTAATATGGGGTGGTGGGGACCATCACCCTGGACGAATGCACCCCCAACAACATTCC
This sequence comes from Wollemia nobilis, assembly GCA_028583015.1. Lineage (NCBI taxonomy): Eukaryota > Viridiplantae > Streptophyta > Pinopsida > Araucariales > Araucariaceae > Wollemia > Wollemia nobilis. Next base: position 259,239 of record JAQPPZ010000040.1, read on the forward strand.
TAAATCAGCAGCCATGGATGCCATATCCATATCCTGGGTGGTAGTGGAGAGGCCACAATGCATGGAATCAGACTCCATAGAATGTAGCTCCTACTCACATCCAATATAACTTACCAGCATTGCCAGCAACGAGACCTACGCAGCTACCAGCACAACCGACAGCAAACCTGAACAATAGAGTAAATCAATCGGCATACAACATAGAAGGTGAGATGTACCATATGTACAATATTCAGCTTAGATCAGGTACATCTAGGAGTAGAGACTCCACCTTTGGTAGAAGAGGAGGAAGAAATGGTAGAGATACCTCCACTAGTAGAAGAGGAGGCATAAATAGAAGAGAAACCTCTGGTAGAAGAAGGAAAAGCACTTGAGAGATCGAAGGCTCCATTTCGTAGCTGGCTGTAGGAACAAAGAAAAACAACCCAGCCAAAATTTGACATCTTGTCGAGCTTGAAGAATCTCGCAGTAACAATCCCATTATTTCAAGCAATTCAAGATGTCCCCATTTACACCAAGGCAATTAGAGAAATGTGTCTAAGGAGACCGGGGTGGAAGGTTACCCAGAATATCAACGTCGTGGGTAAATTGGCAGACCTAATGATGGGTAGAACACATCATCCAAAGTATGCAGACCCAGGCAGCCCAGTGCTGACCGTAAAAATTGGAGGACATTCCCTATCCAACACACTGGTTGACCTCGGGGCAGCCATCAATGTGATACCTCAAGAGACCATGTAGAGGTTGCGGCTCACAAACCTGAAGCCAACCATGACAGTGCTACAGTTAGCTGATCGATCAACCATGGCACTGGAAGGAATGCTGGAAGATGTGATCATAATAGTAAGTGCATGGGAATATCTAGATGACTTTCTAGTTTTGCAAACCAAGACCAGGCTGGGCGGTTACCCGCTCATTTTGCGGAGGCCATGGCTGGCAATAGCTGATGCCTACATCAGCTGTCAGGATGGGCTAATGACCATATCCAATGGGCAAAACATCAAAAGGCTGACCATTTCACCGCCAACTCAGTCTATGGACTCGGAAGAAGAACCCAGGATCACCGAGCATGGAACTACGGAGCTGTCCATAATCTAGTCGATGATGACCTTGGGGGAGGTGGTAGAAGAGGACGAGGATGGTGCTATCATGAAGTTTCTCCATGGAGAAATATCCACCTCTACACCTAGAACACTGTTAACTGGCACCCAAGATCAGCACATCCAACAAATACACATTGGACCAGGGAGGACATTAAACATCAACAGTAGGTTAACACCCATACAACAAGAAAAATTGGAAGAGCTTCTGGTAAAGCACCAGCAAGCATTTGCATGGGACTACATAGATATGCACAACATTAGCCTGGAAATATGTACCCATCATATTTACTTAGATGACCAGGCAACTCCTAGTCGGCAGCCATAGAGAAGGATGAACCCAGCAATGAAAGACATTGTCAGAGAAGAACTGCACAAACTTCTATCTACCAAATTCATATATCCAATTTTTGACAGTGAATGGGTATCACCATTAGTGGTGGTCCCCAAGAAGAATGGGAAATGGTGGATCTACGTGGACTACCGGGCATTGAAAAATGTGACTAAGAAAGACCACTTCCTGCTCCCGTTCATTGATCAGATCTTAGACACACTCTCAAGAAGAAAATACTTCTCCTTTTTGGATGGATTCAGTGGTTACAACCAGATCCAGATAGGGTAAGAATATCAAGATAAAACAACATTCACTTGTCCATGGGGAACGTTTGCCTATAAGGTATTGCATTTTGGACTGTGCAATGCACCGACCACATTTCAAAGGGTGGTGCTTAGCATATTATCTGATATGATAGGAGATGGGGTGGAAGTATACATGGAAAACTTCACCACCTATGGAGAAACATTTGAGGAGGCAATGACAAACCTGGAAAGAGTGCTCGACAGGAGCAAGGAAAATCATTTTTCCCTAAGTAATGAAAAATGTTTTATGATGATGTAGGAAGGCATCGTGTTGGGACACCACCTCTCTGTAGAAGGGATAAAAGTAGACAAGAGGAAGATCAAGGTCATCAAAGACCTACCTAGCCCTAGAACGCAAAAAGAGGTAAGAAGTTTCCTTGGTTCAGCCGGGTACTATCGGTGATTTATCACCAAATTTAGTAAGATTGCCAAACCACTGCACACCCTACTTTCTAAGGACATAGAGTTCAATTGGATGGGAGATTGCGAAGAAGAATTTCAATTGCTAAAAGAAAATTTGATATCTGCACCGGAGAGGACCAAATTGGGCCATACCGTTCCATATTTATTGCGATGAATCTAACGGTGCAATCAGAGCAGTCATCGAGCAAAAATATGGTGAAGAATTCTACACCATCTATTATGTTAGTAAAAACTTGGTGGGAGCAGAGCTCAACTATACAGTGATAGAAAAATAATTCCTTGTAGTTGTCCATGCAATAAACAAATTTTGTCACTATATAACGGGATACAAGGTCTTTGTCCATACGGACCACACGGATATCAGGTATCTGATGAGCAGGCCGGCCATTGGTGGTAGAATTATCAGATGGCTGTTGCTATTGCAGGAATTTGACATTACTATAGTCGATAAACCAGACAAGGACAACGTCGTGGCAGATTTTCTATCCAGATTGATACCAACAGATCATCAAGCAGTGGAAGACCAATTTTTGGATGAACATCTGTTCATTATTAGTGAACAAACTCTATGGTATGTAGACATAGCCAATTACTTGGCCACTGGAAGGACCTCACCTGCTCTCTCCTATCGATAAAAGTAGGTGGTCATAGAGAAGAGCACATCATTACTTTGGATGGATGGTCTCCTATTTAAAATAGGATGGGACCAAATTATAAGAAGATGCGTAGCAGAACAGGAGTTTTTAGAAGTGCTTAAGGCATGTCATGATGAGCCATGTGGAGGACACTTTTCAAGGAAGCGAACTGCCTACAAAATCTTGCAGGCTGGGTATTTTTGGCCCACTCTATTCAAATATGTGGCAGCATATACTAGCAAGTGTGACGAGTGCCAGAGGATGGGTAGACCAACCCATCGAGATGAAATGCCCCTGCAGCCCCAGGTACATCTGGAACCTTTTGATAAATGGGGCATGGATTTCATGGGACCATTTAATCCACCTTCGATGGGAAGGAGGTTTATTTTGGTTTGCATATATTATGTCACCAAATGGGTGGAAGTGCAAGCTTTAAGGGACTCAAAGGAAAGAACGGTCACCGACTTCTTATTTGCTCATATTTTCACATGATTTGGGGTTCCTCGGGAGATAACAATAGATCAAGGGCCCCAATTCACCTCCAAATTGATTGAGGAGCTGATGGAGTAGTATAGAGTTTGGCACAACAAAACCATGCCCTACCATCCACAGGCGAACGGACAAGTAGAAGTGACAAATAGGGAGATAGAAAACATCCTGACCAAAATCGTGCAACAACACAAGAAATATTGGGCCACACGGTTGTCGGAGGCAATTTGGGCATACAACACCACATGGAAATCCACCACAGGATGCACACCTTTCCAACTGGTCTATGGGAAAAATGTGATGATGCCCATCGAGTTTGAAATCAAAACTTTGAGGATGGCTTCAGAATTAAATTTGAGCTTGGACAAAGCTCAAAAATAGAGGATTTGCCAGCTAGATCAGCTGGACGAAATCCGATTGGATGCTTTGCAGAGGACAAAGATTATACAGAAGCAGAGGAAGAAGTGGCATGATAACCACATCAAACTGAAGAAGTTCCAAGTAGGGGAATGGGTACTGTTATATGATTCTCGGTTCCAAGAAAGGAAGGGCAAACTTATGCAGAGGTGGATGGGACCGTATGAAGTGGCGGAGCTCATTAAGAATGGAGCGGTGCATTTCAAGACAATTGATGGTAGCAACACCATGTTCACAGTCAATGGCCACCGACTATGCCCCTATAATACATCCAAAACATTTCAGGTGGAATACAGATTAGGCATGGGGGAGACCCCATCTTGCTGGAACTGGACCGAACTCTCACAGGTGAAATGGTGGGCATGAAAGTACTCACCCAATTAGTTTAGTTAGTTATAGTTTTTAATGTGTGTTTTTTTGCAGGGACGACACCCGCATGCAAGCTACAGGCATCCTAACCCAGGGCCTAACAGGCACAGAACATGTCTAATTGCCTTTATTTTCTTTTCTTTTTTAGTTGCTTTTTGTAGGTGGAGGACCTAATAGCATGAGGGATAGGTATCTGGGAAACCAGGCCTGATTCTGCTCAGCATTCCAACACCGACTCGAAGATAGAATTTGGGTAGCATGAAAAAAATTAGGAAGGTCTGATCACCCTTCTTCCAGTCAAATCGCCAAGTCTAGAAGCAGGCACCTTACCATAGTCAGAAGGTGCCAAGCCCACAAGAAGGCGCCTTACTACATCCAGAAGAAGGTGCCAATGCAAGAAGAAGGCACCTTACTGCAGTCAGAAGGTGCCCGTCCAGAAGAAGGTGCCTTACTACAATCAGAAGGCACCCATCAAGAAGAAGGCACCTTACCACAGTCAGAAGGTGCCAAATCCAAAAGAAAGTGCCTTACCACAGTCAAAAGGTGCTTGGTCCAAAAGAAGGTGCCTTACCGCAATCAGAAGGCGCTCGACCAGAAGAAGGCACCTTACCGCAATTAGAAGGCACCCATCCAAAAGAGGCACCTTACTACAGTTAGAAGGCACCCATCCAATATAAAATATATATATATATAATAGGTGCCTTCCATTGCAGGATGGCACCCAATTAAAAAAAAAAATCAGTCGAAGGTGCCTTCCAACATCAGGAAGGTGCATGCATCCAGCCGAATACACCTTTCGACATCAGGAAGGTGCATTCATCAATACGAATGCCTTCCAACATCGGGAAGGCATGAACCAGGAGGAGGCACCTCCCACATTGGGAAGATGCATGCTGGCAAGAGTGCCTCCCACTAATCAGAAGGCACCAAAAGGCGCATCCATTCAAATACGAGCACCAACAACACAAAAAAGCACTACATGGACACCATCCACATGGGGAAGGTACCAAATAACGCTTCCCACATGCAATATTTACATTGATCGGATGCCTCGAGTGGAACAGAGCATCACACGTATAAACATCATCAAATACCCCTCCCTTGTGTCACAAGTCAGCAAATCAGTAGCTGCCATGACAACTGGAATGCCAAATCAGGTACACGCATATTAAATCAAATATTTTATATAATTGTTTATAAATACGCACTACCAAAAAAAATTTAGCTATCATAAATATCGTATCCCCCCATCATCGAAATCGCGTGCCAATGATAAGGCACCTTCCATAACTGCTAGGGTTAGGCGTCTTTTCTATAATAAGGCACCTTCTTGCAGTAGGAAGGACAAAAAAATATATAGCACTGGAAGGCGCCATGGGAGGAAGGTCCAAGAACCACGCGATCAAGAAGAATGAACTTAGTGACACTGATGTAATTAGAGGGGCAGTGAAGACTCGATTCGAATCCGAGGGTTGGCTCGAATACTGCACCCTGGTCAGTCAGGGCTAGGATGTGGAGGCAACTAGGGAATTTTCCACCTCTTTGAGGGGCAATGTGGCCCAAGTACGAGGGGTGAAAATTCTAGTCACCCCTGAGTTCATCTCACAGGTGATTGGATTGCCTCTCACAGGGGAATGTGCATACAAGTGCAGAGTGCTAAAGCTATACATTGAAATACTGCTTCTAGGAGGGAATGTGTAGATAGAAAGAGAGAGGTTACTCAAAAGCAGTCTCCCCATAGATATACAAAAGATGTTCAAGTAGATTGATTAATTCTTCACATGCACAGGGAAGTATATGCATCTGAACATCAATCATGTGCACTTCCTCAATCACCTAGTGCATGGGAGGAAAATAAATATACCCTTCTATCTGGTGACTACTCTGAAGGATGAAACAGCTCGGTACCAAAAGGGGGCACTGCTTGCCCTAGCCCACCATGGGCTGATATCGACATTGGTCTGCCATGCAAAAACATAGAGACAGAATCGTGACATAGATATAGATGTCATCGCCCAAACCCTCCATGAATTAATGAACCAGAGCCCATAGAATGAGGAAACTTCTAGGAGCAATGGCCAGGTCAATGCAGCCTTGGAGGAAGTGCTCAACTGGCAAACTGATTGCTGGATGGCACAACAGATTTTGGAGGATTGCCAAAACTAGCATCAAAAGGAATTGGAGGAAAAGGATAGAAGAATCACTTAACTTGAGTAGCTGGTCCAGTAGATGCAGGAAGAAAATCAAATACTTCATGGCAGAATAACAACAAGACAGGAGGTGGCCACTTAGACTGATTGGGCAGAAGCAGTGCCGATGAACTCTCCCACATCCACTAAAAGAGTATTCTCTTCAGGGGAGATTTGATCAGATGCCCGACAGAGCAGCCCAGAGGCAGGGAAGGAATCCTCTATTTTTATGGGTGAAGAAGACAGAAGTCCTACAATGTCCCCTGTCATTGTCCTGAGTGACATAGAGTAGGATGAAGGCCTCCAGATAAGACCAAAGGATACGAAGGACCTCCCCAGGCCTGAATAAGGAGAAGATCCTAAGGGGTCGACACCAAGAATATAGGAGGATGAATCACCCCCAGAGATAACAGCATAACCAATCCTTCGGAGTGAAGAGAATTCCCCAAAATAGAAAGAAGATACCCCTATCCAATCCACCACATTTTTTGTAGAGGCCAAGGCAAAGAGGCCCAGGATGGCTCGACAGAATGCAAAAGTAACCTTCATCGAGTCAGAAGAGGATGAATGGGATATGCAGCCATTCACTGAATGACAAAAATATTTTGAGCAGCTACGCAAAGAAATGAAAGCAGCCAAGGTGGCCAAGAAGGCATCTTCGAGGATAAAAGGAGATTCAGGCATCTGCATGAATCCGACAGAAAACAGCCAGTTTTGGGACATCTATGGTTCATCCCAAGGGCGACCTTCCATGATGAGGAAGTATTTGGAATGATGGGGAGTCTATGGACCATAATTGGAGGCCACTGCAATTGCAAAGGAAAATGCAGGGCTTACCCCTGAAGTCACCAGATTATACAAGGCCCAAGTAGTGCCTTCCAGAGAGGATAACTCGGATATCCCTCTAGCAATGGTCAAACCTCTAGACGCTGACCTCTGGCAAGCTATCGAAGATACATTTCAATCGACAGGAACAACACTGGCTATACCACCACCAGTAGCGGCCAGAATAAGAAGGGGATAATTAACAGTCATAGTTTCCCATAGGCAGAGGAGAACCACACCTTCACATTCTGACACGAAAAGACAGACTCGGGCTGCAGGGGCAGCCAAATATTCCAAGAGATGGTGACGATGAAAAATTCGGAAGGCTACCTATAGTTTGGATGCCACAAGGGCTTGGCATATGTTAGGCATGGGGGATGATGAGCACCAGAAATGCTCATATTTTGTACATACTTCTTGGATCAATATGCGACTGTATAATAAGGATTGCGTGCTTTTATAAATGATTATATAGATATTTGATATAATTATGCGTGTTATCTAATTTGTGTGCTTTTAGTATGTTTTGTGGAATTGTAGTTGATTTAGTTAGATTTGGAACAGTCGAGGTTCTTTCGATGGACCTGACACTTTATTTCATCGAAAGTCAATGGAGAGAACATAGGCGCCTCCCTACAGTCAGAAGGCGCAAATTGAACATAGGTGCCTCCCTACAGTCAAAAGGAATAAATTGAACACAGTGCCTCCCTGCAGTTGAAAGGCATCGATTGAACATAGGCACCTCCCTGTAGTCGAAAGGTGCCAAGTGAAAACAAGTGCCTCCTTGTAGTCGAAAGGCGTCGATTGGACATGGGCTCATCCCTACAGTCGAAAGGCACCGTCTGAATGCAAGCGCCTCGCTGCAGTTGGAAGGTGCCAAACCAAAGACAGTGCCTCCCTGCATTCAGAAGGCACCAACTGAATATTAGCACCTCCCTATAGTCGAAAGGTTTCAACTGAATGGGAGCGCCTCCTACAGTCAAAAGGTGCCACTGATTCTTTGCCCATTGACCAGACTCGAAGGACGTGGATGACAGCGGCTGGTGCAGTTCCAAATCTGTGTCATGTAGAGCTAAATTGGAGATAGCACCAACATATCAAAACATCTTATGGGTGCCAGGCAAAGCACAAGTCAAAACGAACACACCACCATCAAAATAAAATGCCAGACGTTGATTGCAGTTGCCAGACTATTCTAATTTAGTCTAGGAAGAATCGATTGTTGTAACCACTTTTGTAATAGAAGTTCTGCGGGTGTGTTATATAAACACATGCAGATCGTTCTAAAAATATATAGTGATATAGAAATACTTAATAGTTACATTGTAATGCATTGATAAATATATTTTAGTTACAAAAGTTCTAAAAGAGCGTGTTCAATCGGGAAGAAGCTGCTAGAGCCTGGGCCCACTCCAAGCCAGTATTTCTTCCCCATTTCCTTTTTGTTTATTTATTAGTTTATTGCTTTCATAGAACATTCATTAATTTACTAGTTTTAGTATTTGCAGTAGGTTTATTTCCAAGAATGTGCATTAGATTTATTTATGTATATTTATTTATGTTCTTCTTACATAATTTATTGAGGAGTGTGGGAATGATTGACAACCATCTCAAAAACACCCCCCAAATGTAGGATTAGCAGACTCACCCTCCAGTGGTATTGTTGTAACCTAGTTTCGACTCTTCGCAAGTTTATGAAGCTCCCTGGGTTGATAATTAAATACACGGGCATGTGACAAAAATAGGAAACCATTCACCTTGTTTGGCCCACAACATCGATTAGTCTTGTTTTTTGGAAAAATGTTTTTATGGCTTAATCGCTATCATCTATAGCAAATAATATTTGGCCATTATCATCTACAGTGGCTAAGGTATGGCCACTCTGATCTTGAGTGGCCAAGGTCTAGCTACCCTGGTTTACATTGGCTAAGCTTGAATGGGCCTAGAATTCCCCAGATGACTAGTGAGGACCACTTTTGATACTTGTAAAGTCCAAGGTTTAGTCATATGGCCTATGAATGTGCCTATGTAAGTAGTTATTCTAAACATAACATGTTTTAGGTGTCTACACTAGCATAAATTTTCAATGCCCTATTATTCATAATCTAATGGAAAAGCATAGGCATGTAACAAGACTGTAGTTTCTATTCTCAAGAAAACCATCAACGAAAATCACAAAGATTGACATCTTCAATTGCCTATAGCATTATGGTATTATTGAACTAGCATTCAAAAACCCACTAGGGCAACCCTATTTTTTCTAGTTTATGGTGTTGAGGTTATTATACCCTTAAAATTGGAAATTCCTTCATTGCACATATCACTCCAAGAATTCATCAATGATGATACTACATGACATGCTCACCTTGACAAATTGATCCTTCTTGATGAACATCATATTAACACTCTTGAGCATATCCATGTTTATCAAGATCACATTAAGCAAGTATTGAAAATTTTGAGTAGTTATGTTGTCATCGATGTCAAATTTTAGTTCATCTCAATGCAAGGAATTGTCAAAAGGAGGGTTAAAATATTTATATTTTAAGCCCAAGATATTTGGTTTAAAGCTTCACATGATTGGTCAAAAGATTATCTAAATACCCTGAAGGAAGGAAATACCTAGGCCCAAAGGAAATAATATTATAATATTTATTATTATAATATTAAATTTGTCAAGGAGAAAGCCTAAGGTTAAGGAAGGAAACACCTAGGCCCAAAGGAAATAATATTATAATATTTATTATTATAATATTAAAGTGTTAAGAGAAAGCCTAAGGTTATTTATAAAATTATAATATTTATAATTTTATAACCCTAAGTAGGGTTTTGTGCCAAGATTAATATTTAAATATTTTAATTTTAGTCGATGTTCGAGCGAGGAAACATGGTATTTACACCTTAAAGTTTGGAGCCAAAAGGTAAGTCTCTGAATGTACATGCGAATGTTTAATTAAAATTTGTTGATGCGATTTTCATGAGCAAAATAGGACAAAGGTTTTTACTTTTAAAAAAATAAAGGAGGAGCATGTGGAAGGATAAGGAGGCAAAGGTGCATGCCCTTATCACCAACCATGTGGCTAGCCTAGTGGTAAGTCTTGGTAGCGTAAGGCTTTAGTGGACGGTAGGTCTCATGTTTGATTCCCAACGGTAGTAGAAGAGAAAGGTTTTTTGCTTCAAATATTTTGGCATCAATAGAAGGTACAAAGAGTAGTGCACACAATAAAGGTTTCAAGTGAGTATTTAGCTCACGCAATGGCTAAGGCGTAGGTGATAGGTGTAGCGGGGGTTCGATTCTCGTAGAGGTACCGTGCAAGGTATTTATTTTTTATTTAATAAATTTTCTGCCTAAGGTTCTAAGTTGCATGGTATGTGCTAACGTGGGAGGTATAAGGTGTTAAAAATAATTTTTATTTTTTGGCATAAAAAGGGTTTTGAATTAATTTTGATTTTGACATAGTGAAATTGTTAAGTGCCTTGGAGTATTACTTTGAATGGTGGTTATATTTCTATTGGAAATGCATTTATGATAAGTGGGAGATATAAGGGAATAATTTTCATTATTCCATGCATTTAATTTTTGAAGGAAGTTATAGTGAATAAATTTGAAAGTGAATTTTTGGAGTAATAAGAATCATTTCTGATTTTGTTTTGAATGTGTTAAGAGGGAGTTAAAAGGTGTATGAGGTATTTTGATTATTTGTATGTTTTGTAAAAATATTTTGAAGGGTTTGATTATTTGAGAAACCAAGAGAGTGGTTTGGAATTTATTTGGGCACATTTTGGAAGGAATACTATGTGGATGTTTTGAAATAGATTTTTTCTATTTAACCTTTTGAGTGGCACAAGGAGAATTGATTGTGAAAAATATTTTGAAGACATATCTCCATAAAAGCAAAAAGGTATGGGCACATCATCCTTTGATTGAAGTGTTTTTGGATTGAATGTTGTGAAATATAAGGTGGAGTGAAAATTATTGTTTGATAAGCATTGTTGGAAATATTTGAGTGAGTTTTCATATGCTTGATTGGTGAATGTTTAGAGAACATTTGAGATAGAGATTGAAGATTATTTGAGTTAGGTTTTGAGACCCACATTGTGCTCTTTGTTTTAAGAAGTATGAAAACACTTGTTTAGGGTTTGTGAGCAAGTTGTGTTTCATTGATTGAATAATTGAGTGAAACTTCTTGAGCATTGGTTTTGAGTGATATTGAAAGTAAATGTGCAAACATTAGAAATACAATTTGTGAAAGTGATAGACTTAATGATTGAGTAGAACATATTGAGTTTTTGATAGAGTACATCATTCTCTACATGTTCTAGAGGTTAAATAAATTCTGAATAGAATATGTCTGAACTGCTTCAAGTTAAAGGAATTACTTTGAATATTAGACAAAATATTTGATGGCATTGTGTGCAAGATTTGAGATTGATTGAACATATATTGTGAGCTGTTTTGAGCATGCGTTTGAGTATATTTGAGTAAGTCTTTGTGAAGTCTTGAGAGAAAATTTGAGAAAGTTTTTGATAGGACTTGAGAGCAGATTAGAGCAAGTCTTTGTGAAGGCTTAAGAGTAGAATTGAACAATATCTTAAGAGGATTTAAGGGTATATTGGAGAAAGTTCTTGAGAGGACTTGAAGGTAAATTTGAACAAGTTCTTGAGAAGAATTGAAGGTATATTTGAGCAAGTATTTGTGAAGGCTTGAGAGTAGAATTGAACAAGTTCTTGAGAGGACTTGAGGGAAGAACTAAAAAAGTTCTTGGTAGGACTTGAGGGAAGATTAGAGCAATTTTTTGTGAAGGCTTAAGAGCAAAATTGAACAAGTTCTTGAGAGGACTTGAGGGTAGATTTGAGAAAGTTCTTGAGAGGACTTGAAGGTAGATTTGATAAAGTTATTGAGAGGACTTGAAGGCATATTTGAGAAAGTATTTGAGAATACTTGAAGGTAGATTTGAGTAGAGTTGATTTGTTTATTTGTTCAAGATTTGTGTTAAGGGTTGGGGTAAATCTAAGTAGAGTTGATTTGTTCAAACTTTGTGTTAAGGCTTGGGGTAGACCAAAGAAGAGTTGATTTGTGATTGGATCAAGCTTTGTGTTAAGGATTGAGGACAAATTTGAGATAGATATTTGTGAGTATATTTATACTACACTTGGGATAGAGTTTGGTGTAGATCTGAGATAGAGTTGAGAGTAATCTTTGGAGGTGATAGAGTAGAGGATAATAGTATCTAGTGGATAGATATCCATTAGCCAAGGTAGTGAGGATAGAGGTCTTATATGGAGAGATATCCACAAGCTAGTGCAGTGGGGGAAGAAGTCTTCTAGAAGATCATAAACTAGAGCAAAGGGGAAAGAGTTCTCCTATGGATAGAGTTCCATGAACCAGAGCAAGGGGAAAGAGTTATTCTATGTAGTGTGATCCGTGAACCATATAGAAAGATAGATTTCTTCTATGGAGAGATATCCATGAACTATTTGAGGAGAAATAGATATCCTAGATCAAGTTCCACAAATAAAAGAAAAGGGGAAAGAGTTCTACTATGGAGAATGATCCATAAATAAGAGCATTAGGGGATTGGTGTCTCCTTTTGACAAAAGTCCACAAACATTGTAATAGGGAAGTGGTTCCCAAGAGATTTGTTGAGAAAATTTTAGTGGAAATATTTTCTCTATGGAGTAGCCCACATTGGGTGAACCACATTAAATTGGTGTTTCTATTGTGTGTGATGATTTGTGCATTTATTTTATTACTGCTCTTCATATTTCCATATACTATTCACCCTCCCTCTCAGTATAAATTTGTGTTCTTCAGCAAGATTACGATATGAAAGTCCACCTAAGGGACTTCAAATTTGGATATATTATGCTCAAAGAAAATTATTAGAACTCCAACTTGCTACTGTATTTGCATGACAAATTTGTGGTATACTAGTTAGGCCCTTTCATTGTTACACAAAAGATAGGACCAAGAACTTATCATATAGCATCTCTCAAGGGTGTTGAGGAACTTGAACCTCTTAACATTCTACATATGTGGGAATTTCATGCATAAGGGATAATGCACAAAAAAAATCAAAATAAAAAACCACAAAAAAATTAGAAAACCACAAAAAAATTAGATCACAAAAACACAAAAATATTGCATTTTCGCTTACATTTCAAAACATCATACATTTCATGTAGCTACGTTTGTTAACTTACATTAGGCATATCTTTTAATTTGCATTAGAATTAGGACTAGTTTGGTTCTTACATGCTAGGATCTGGAACCACACTCGTATAGTTGCAATATTTCTTAATCGACCTTATCCATCATCAACATTTGCAATTTTCTTTATGGGATTTTTCTTATTAAAGGATCCTCATGAAATAGGATAGATACCGAATGAATATAAACAATTATTTTTATATGGACACTGACTATTTTATGCACACCTTTTAGTTTGCAAAATATCATAATGAAAACCCCCATATTCCACATGCCACTACCATCCTCATTCCCCTTTGTGAGTAACTATGTTTTTCAACATTACCAATAAGTTGCTATAGGGTTTTTGGTCTTTAGCTATTCCTAGTTTTCATTTATTATTTTATAAAAATATATATTTGATTTCATAAGGTAGGGTCTTTCTTTGAAATTACCTTGCATATGTCAAATCCCAAACACAAATTCACATATTAAAATATAAGTTTGAACAAGGAAGGATGACACTACAATGTAGTCCTTGCCACCTTAAGTGAAAGGTTTTCCTTGCTCATCCTATTATGTGCATGGTCTAGGATGCTAAGAATTGACAAAAGGACAAGCTCCTCCTTACCCAAGAAATCCCCTTTTCTATTCCACAAAAATGAGCAAGTATCACTAAAAACAAAAGTGTTTTTTACCACTAAGCAAATAAATCCCCTTGCTCCTCATAAAAATGAGCAATAATACCAAATAAAAGGAATCAAAAGAAAATAAGGGGGTAATGAGCTTGAATCCCTAGAATTTTTAGTGTCCAAAATCCATGGGTAAATATCCATTACAACAATGGGTTGAATGAAATCCACTTGACAATAGAGAAGTCTTACATGGGATGATATGTCTATCATATTAGTGACCTTATTTTATACAAACCATTTTCAAATTGTAGATGAGCTAGCTTTTAGTGGCTTGTATTACATAGTAGTCAAGTCCAGCTACATCCAAAATTAGGATAAGTATGAACATAGGATGATCCTCATTACAACAATGATTTGAATGAAACCTGCCTAGAAATGGAGTAGTCTTATGCATCATAATGAAAATCACATGCACAAATAAGGATATTGAATATATGGGTCTTCCTAGCAGATATTTATATTATAGAGTCAAGTATAGTCAACAAAAAAATTTTGATTGGTCAACTAGGGTGTTTGAGTCTGATGAAAAACCTTATCATTCCTCATAGCACCTAATGGTTTCACATCCATAAATTCATCTAAAAAATGTATGACTTTTGAGTAAAGTTTAAAATATTTTGATTAATAAATTTTATACATTATGTGGTGCTTATATATAGGCTATTTTGCATATTAGATTCATTCCTTATGTTTTCGCATATAAACATAAAAATTAAAAAATTGCATCATCAAATCATTAGTACAACATCTGCATACAAACATCTAGGAATACATACTACAATGTCTAAGCATACATCCATATCCATAATTGCATCCATAAAGTACATCCATACATAAAACAATAACATGCAACAAACACATGATAGGCCATAAAAAATTATATCATATATATGGTAAACATTTGGTACATCACGATACAAAATTCTCATATACTACAATAGAGTGGGTCCTCTGACCTTACACCCAAAAAGAGAGGTCAATAAATAAATTTGAGTCAAGTGGAGCCTACACAACCTAATTCACCTCAAAACTCCACCTCATCTCTATGAATTTGCCCTGAATCGCTAGCTACTAAAGCCTCTAGCCTAGCTATCAACCTTTGAGTCCACACCTTCATAGATGCCTACCCCAACTCATTGTGTCGAATCTACTGAGATCCTCCTATTTAAGATTTCTCAGGTAAGTGACTACCAAGTAGTCCTACCCAATCCTTTATATCCTAGATATAGACCCAATCATATTGACATTGATCTTGATAGTCACCAAGTAGCATTTGTAATCTTATCACCTAATCCTATGGCCTCACTACATCCTCCATGGACTATACAAATGTACCTATATACCCTTGATCCATGATTAAATCCTTCACCTAAATATGTAGATCATCTTACTTGAATATCACCTTGGCCACATCCTCTTGAGAGATCTACAACTACATAGTTAAGATGACCTTCTCCTTAGAGAAGCTCCTCCTCTTTGTGTCTCCTTGGAAAACTGACTCTATAATACTACTAATTATACCTGAAGAGAGTAAACGTTCTCTCTAATTTAAGCATCCCCATCCTATGAATAATCATCATCATCACCCTCATCTTGTGGCTCCTCCACTCCCTTTGAGGTTTCACCCCACTCCCCCTCCATATGGGGATGCAATCATCGTTTAACCTTAGCCTCTACAATCCCCTCATATCCTATAGCTCTAGCCTAGCCACCCATAGGTCCACCTCCCTACCATAGCCAAGTGACCCACCATGCATCGTACTCTATAGTAGTACCTTCATCCACCACTCCTAGATCTACAAGTGGCTAATCCAACTCATCCCCCCTACTAGCATGACTTGTAGCAACTCAAGGTAAGTCTAATCCCTATGGTGCTGATAAATTATAGCCTTTCTAATTGTATCCTATCAAACCCTAAACTACTCACAAATGTGAGAGTATTGTAAGTACTCCTGCTCCATGACATGGTGTCTACTCACCCATCACCCGCACCTCACATATCTCAACTAGTCCACTACCTTCATCCATGTTGGATAGGGCAGTCCTGATAAGGTCATCATACCATCTATCTTGGTCTTAATACCTCAAAATACTTTATGTATTGGGTAATACTACCTGAATAAGGTTGATTATAACCCACCTCTTACTCATAAAATCATTGAGTTGCATAGTTGATCTCATGGTCTACCATATATGTTCATGATGACCATGAAATCCCCTTTGGTATATCCACATGGATGTGCTCCCAACCCCAAATAAAAAGTAGGAATTTGTAGCCCAATATGCATCTACTCCAATCTAAAATCTCATAAAGCTCATAATACAAGTGAGAAAGTAGTGTACTCCCCTAGGCCATTGTCAGAGGATCCTCAATAGTCCAATCCACCAACTCCTATGCTAGCTCAATGAGGTTCCATGGGAACCTCACTCCTCAATAATTAGGTAATAATATGTTCAACATGAGTGAAATCACTACTACATGTCTCCTCATAAGAACATCCACATCATACCATGCCTCCACTAGAACCCCATTACTATCCAAACTACCCCTAGCCACCTCCTAATCCTTAAAAAAAACCCATTGAATCAATCTACTCTGCTATCTAATGTGTGTAGAAGTGATAGGGTATAAGTCAATCGAAACATGGAGAATATGATAGAAATCCTCCAATGACACCATCATTTCACCAATCAAAATATGAAATGTATTGGTCCAGCTATCCCATTGATCTATTAGGTCCATCATGTAGGCTTGATTTGTAGTCACTACCTCTAACCTCATCACCTACTTAAGGCCAATGACCTCAATCCATTTCCAATAAACATAAGAGAGGCACCCTCATGTAGTCTTGAATACCATAAAAAATCTATGGTGGACCCTAATAAGCTGAATAAATAAGAAAATAATCTAGAAATTAGGTCTAAAAAAATCACAAGCACATTGAGGTTGCCTCAGGTCGATATGGTCACCAAGTGAGGTCATCTCAGGTTAAGACAACCTCCTTAACAATAAAAAATTTGACCCTTACAATTTAAACGTGGTCATACCACATCGAGATAGCCCCCAATCCCACAAGAGGGATAGTCTCTCCCCAAGATAACCCTAAAATTAAGGCACATACATGATAAAAAAAAAACAAAAAAAAACACACTAAAATAAAACAAACAAACCTACACTACACTTTAATCTAAGGTGTGATTCCTTTCCTTAAATTTTTAGGTGAGGTTCATTTACTGCTTTAATTAGTGAGGTTCATTTTACTTTGAAAAGTAACAAAGGAGGAAAAGTGGTGTTTACCTTTCTCCTTTGGACTCCTTTGGTTTTCAAAGTCTTTGGTTGGTCCATATTGTTAGTAGAAAAAAAATTTAGCAGCGCTCCACATTGAAAATCATTCTCCTCCTCACCTTCCTTTTTTCTCCAACTTCTAGCTGTGCAAATGATGTCAAAAATTATAAAAAATTACTTTTATATTTTCAAAATAGTACTATCATCTCGAGGCCATACGATCACATGTATTATGACCGTCCTACTAAGGTACAACCCCAAAAATTATAAAAATTGCAAAAAAAACTCCAAAGATACCCAATATATTTTGGTCAAAATTCTCTCAAGTGATCCTTGTATCTAGTTATTTATCCTACACACCTAGGGGTTGCAGTCACTAATTATCCATGCAATATGGTCGGATGGGTAGATTACCATTGGGACACTTGAAAAAAATAATTACCAAAAATGGTCAAATCAACTCAAAAAGGTCCCAAAGGTACCTAACCCCTTTGGTCACATAAAATCTAAAAAGCTCAAGTGAATCTCGTATCTAGTAATTTTCTCTATCAACCTGGCGATTGTAGCGATTGGTTGTCCATGAAATTTGATAGGATGAGTAAATTACCATAAGGTCACTCACCAAAAATAGTAATATAATGGTTGAAATAAAAATTATAATGGGATCTTCCTCCTCTACTTTTGCAAAGGTCCTACAAAATCCAAAACAAGTCATCTTGGTCAAGCAACTCATCACTTTCATCACTTTCCATCTCCTCTATCAACTCATCACTTGATGGGGTAGTCATATAATTGCAAATTTCATAATAAAATCAATATTTAAACACTCAATAAATACAAATTATATTCATTCAAGAAGCATTGCCAAAAACTATCATACACTTCCCTATTTTCTAAGGCAAAAGCAAAAATTTCAACAAATACTTGGTACGTCTAAAATTTGACCCATAGAAAATCTACCCAAAATATAAGAGTACCAAGATCAGGTATGCCTAAAGTCATTTGATGTAGAAAATCTACCCTTAACTAAAAATTTTACCTAAAATCAAGTCCATCAAAGTGTTAGAATCAATGATTCAAAATGTAAGCTCTTTCTACGATTGGAGCATCTAACATTGATCAGATCAATGAACACCACCAACCCTTAATTTGACTACAAGTTATCTATTTTTTCTCTACATTGTGTTGTCATACAATGCATATCAAAAAGGGGCATCTGTAGACACCTAAAACACGTCATGTTGAGGAGATTACTATATGGACCCCTTCTAGGCCATATGAACCACCTTGGGTAGCCCTAGGGATCAATAGTGGTTTTCACCACTCAAATAGGGAGAATGGCCTCCAGAGATCATCTTACCTTGAGATAGTCTTCAGTCAAGGCCATCTCACCCTAAGATGATCACGTGCCAAAAGCAAATTCAAATATTGTTCCATGGTTAAAGTACTTACATGAGCCATCTAAGCATAACGACATACACATTCAATTGTAAGAAATATTCAAGAATGGGTAGTTATCTTTCTTGGATATAACCACTTCTTGGATTCCCATGCAAAATTGGACTTCCTGTAGACACCCAAAAGTCACACATGTCTACCTCTACATACTTGTAGATCCTTTTGAACACTTGTAGGTTCACATAGGCCATTCTAGACACCTCTACACTATTATAGACCAGCGTAGACTATTCTAGACCACCGTAGACCACTCTAGACCAATGTAGATCACTCTATATTAGCGTAGCATATCATAGAATTACGTAGATCATACCACTAGTTTATAGGTACATAACCCTATTAAACTACTCAATCCATGTCATAACCACATTTTATACATAAAAATACCACTTATCAATCACTTAAGGCAACCTAAGCCCTTCCTAGACCTAATTAGGACCCCACAATACTATTAGTTCCTAAAAATTCTTAATTAAAGTTAATTCCAATTCTAATTTTAAAGTGACTTCACTTAAAGTGCACTTTTTAGATTAAAAATATCCCCTCCCACATGTGTGTGCACCAATTTAGTTAGGATATTTCCTAGGAAACCCTAACCTAACCCTCATGTAACCTAGGGACCACCTAACCCTAGTAAAACCTAATATCTCCTCACACGTGTGAGGATGAGATATCTCCTTAGGTAATGTGGGGATGACACCTCACAAACCCTAACCTAACCACTATAGAACCTAACCTTAGGGTTTAGTTCCCCTAACCACACCCCCTAAACCTTAGGTTTATCTATAAATAGTGGAACTAATCCCTCATTCTACCTCTCTCTCATATTTTAGTTGAAGTATAGAAACTCTGTCAAAATGCAACTAGAAATGCAAACAAAGACATTTGATATGTACGAGCAACATTGCAGCACCTGAGGAGCCCATCCATGCAAGGATTTCCCGTAGAAAGTGCTTACAGTTTAATTCACCCTTGGCCTATGAATTTGATACCAATTTACCCCCTAGCCTATGAGTTAGGTCTATAGGACTTATTTCACTCTAAATCTGTTAGGTAAGCTCAATTTGGTATTTTTATGAGTTTCTATGTAATTTATTTTAGTTTTCATTACATATTTTTAGTCAATTTGTCCTTTTTACCATGGGGCCTAACTGAGCAAGCCCCTAAACATGCTAACTTTATTGTGCAGGTCTAGCATAAATGCAAAGAGGAAAACAAAGCAAATACATCCAATGGGGGCACACGTTATGCAATAAGTCCACCTACACTGAGGGACCCAAGAGAAAGCATCAGATTCATTGTAGATTCATGAAATAAAGAAAGGAGAATTCCCCCTTTTGTAACACAAAAATACCTCCATCATGAACAAAATAAAAGTTTCTAAATAATATATATTTTAGCAAATTATTAGATTAAATGCTTAATTTTGTACATTTCATTCTGGCATGCCTAGTGGGACCTCTACAAAGGATTGTGCTAGACTAGTTTTATCATGAATCTTACATAATTTACTATTTCCATTTTATTATAGGTACAATATCTAGGCATTACAGAGACCCTTGAAGCCTTGACAACCCCCTCAAGCCCTCAAAATAGGGATTTCAGGTCCCTAGATTTGATTCACCCCCTAACCTATGAATCTAGATCCAATTCATCCCTCGGCCTACAAATTGAGCATAACAGCCCCAAAAACCCTCAAACTTGTAGAGGTCAATAGCAGAAAGACATACCAACTCATCTGGAGCAAAAGGAACTAGGTATTCCTCTTTTTCTTCTATGTTCTATCAATTTATTGCAATGAAAAGTTCACTAGCAAATGCATCATGTCATTTGGTGAACCTCTTATTTCAATGCACTTATTATATCAAGAACATTTAGGTTAGTTGCTTTATTTTTATATTTTTATATAAAAATCATATTTACATATGTATTTTCTTAAGGGATTAGAATAGCCTCTAGTTTCTAGTCATTCTTCTTGTAAATCACAATTCTTAAAGCCCCTCTTTCTTTCAATAGTTAGATCTTCCAACTTGTTGTTCAAAAACCTGTGTAAAATCAGAAAGTTCACTTTATTTACATTTCAATAACATTACTATTTCTTGCCTTAAATCAGACTTTAAATATATTTCTATTCCTCTTTTGTATCATTCTATAAATTTATTTTGAAAGTACATTACGAATTTCTTTCTCCAAAGTTATACTTAGAATTGAGGTTTACACTTTTCTTTTGTACATTTTCATTAAGGTAATTTTCAAATCTCTTTTTGCACAAAAACAAACAATTACCATTCCTTTCATACATCTAGTATTAAAGCCTTTTAATATATTTCCGCATCAATTTTGCAAAACATCTTTCACATTCATTTTTTTATAAATGCAATTCCCAACTTCATTTCATGCACTTAAGGTTTACACTTTCAAATCTCTTTTTGTATTTCCTTAGCAACATAAATTTCAAATCTCTTTTTGTACCAAAAATCACTTTCCCATTTATTTCTTGTAACCAGATTAAACTTTCAAATTCCTTTTTGCATTTCCTTATGATTGTGAATCGTTTCCTTTTTACAAAAATAAATTTCACATTCCATTCTTGTCTTTAGCTTAGACTTCTCACTTATTTGGCAATCACATGCTTTTTTTGGGTTGCTTGTTTAATTCTTAAGTATAGATCCTAGCTTATTTCTAAAAGGGCACATAGGACTAGCTTTCTTTTTAAAATGCATCTTACTTTAGCCTCTGCTTCCAAAAAGTGCATCTAGGGCTAGATTTCATTTCAAAAAGGTATTTAGTTAGATTTCTTTCTTTGTACATCATCATTAGAAAATTCAAACCCACACACACACATGGTTTAAATTATGTGGCAATATTGGATTCCATCCCCAATCCATCACTCAAGACTAGTGTAGCAAAAGTTGGACCCTCCACCATCTCACCTCCCTAGATACCTAACAACCCCACATGAGTGGTTTTCTAGACTTCATCACTAGAAAACCCCTCACTTTTGAGACTGGGCTTCTATATTTTATCACCAAAAGTTAACTTTAGAGTGGGATAGGATTAGACGCCTTTGTTCACAAGGCTTACGTAATTTATGAACACAGTAACTATCATTATTGACTAAGCTTTCTCAAGGGTGAAGTGAAAGCATGGGGTTTTTGACCATGGCTAGTAGGTCTTAGATAGTGCCACATCTTCTCATGAGAGGATATACTGAGATAATTTCAGCATATTGAGTTCTCCCTCCATAAGTTATCATTTTACTATGTCTTCTATAGAGGTCACCATTCGCACATCATGATATTGTTCTATTCTATGCATATTTGGGTGTTGTAGGAGGTTTGGTACCAATGAAACTCCTGATTTTATAGAGTATTCACTCCATTGCCTATGATTTTATCTAGGAAGTATCAACATCAAAACACACTCAAATGAACAAAACACTTCATTTTATGCATTTAGAACTGATTCTAGTTTTGCATTATTTGCATGATCACAAACTAGTTTCAACACACCACACCATGCAACACTTTTTTGTTAGCTCTACACAGCTTGCTACTGTATTTTGAGTCCACACATTATAGGATTGTTTCACAACTTCTTTACACCTCACATATAGGATCTCAGACTCCAGTCTATGTGTATTTCTAAAGCTTCATAGCATGATATACACCATCATGCCTGTTGTTACCTATAGTCGAGTGCATGAGCAAGAACACCATATAGAGGAGGCTTCCAGTACCACTTCTAGTCAATCTACCTTCCTCATTCATCCATTAAGGGGAAGTACACATGCACACTTGATCTAATCACAAGGTTTGATCCACATTACACATCCACAATGTCCTAGGGTGAGACATCCACTTCAAGTGAAGCCCTTACCACTTCATTCAAATAAGACCATCCACTTACTTACCCTTCATCATTACCTAATCCACATTCCATTTTCTATGACCATGTGATCTACACTACTCCAGTACAACCCCCTCTTCTATTTACCATAGAAGAGGAGACCCCACCTACATCTCCTACCTTCACACACCCTTTCTTTTAAAGCCTATCTCAATCCCTATTTGAGAATGACTCCTCATTACTAAACTGTACTCACCCTCAGGTTGAATATTTTGTCCCTATCATAGGGATGATTTTAGACCCCTCATCCACACCAGGAACCTAGATGTCATCCTTCCAATATACACCACAACAACCCCCCTTGCAAAAATAGCAAGTACCACCTCCATCATCACACCCGTACTCTTCCCAAGAGTCACCACCACCTTCTTCCCAACCACTATTTTTCCTAGCCTTTGAGTATTTGTCTCAACCACGTCCTCAAATACAACCAATGCAATACCAACAACATCAACCAACCACAAACATCCAATCTAGAGTAAATACATTTTCCACTCCACCTTCCCAAGCTCCTACTTTGAGAGATTATCCTTCTTTTTATTCATCCTTCTCGTCTACATATCAAGTAATAGGAGAGTATGATACCCAATATGCCATTCCACCTTTGGCTACATCTATGGATCAAGACCTACAACCTATATTTATATTTCTCCAGGGTACTCCACCCAGTTTAGTTTTCCTACATCTCATACATTAGGACAAATATAGGTGCCATAATTTGAAACTTCATCTCATACACCTCCCATATCATTAGCCTTGACACCTCCACCATTATCTACAGGGCCTACATTCTTCACACCTCCTCCTTCTTGGTCATCACCTCCCACAACCCAACCATTACAACAGGATTAGTCCCAACATATACCTCTACCACAATCGTACACCCTGCAACCACAATACTATTACCCTCAGCAAATGTCTATTCCACAGCCTAGTGTTCCATTGATCATGACATCATACATCACCCAAAAGCCACTTCACTAGGACCAATTGTAATACCTTCCTCCTAAATATTGGGAAGAATAGAAACTACAATATCCACCACACTCACAGGCTCCACCCACTATCACACCTTCCACTACACACTTAGTACCCATGTTAGGGTAAAATAGGTAGTATATTGCATTATATACTACATAGGTAGATTATTAAATTTACTTTTCTACTTTCTACTTTCTACCATGTAGATATTTAATGTATTAAATATCTAATGGTAAATCCTAAATATCCTAGGTTAAGATTTCTAAACCTAACACACTACCTACGTTAGCGTGTTAGTTAGTGTGGTTATAGAAATATTAGTTTATTTCTCTACATTGTAATCTATTTAATGAAGGATTTATTCCTAAGATTATGTTAATGCAATTATTCATTTGATTAAACCTAACTATCTCCTGGTCACATTGGTACTAGAGCTGGAGCGAGGAGTTTGACTGGAGCGAGGAAATACGACACCATTATATTTGGTGACCCTTAATTATTTCCTAAAGCTCATTTTTAATACTCCTAAGCTAGGTTTAATTTTTTATTTTGGCAATTTTTTTTTATAGGGATTTTTAATTATTGTAGGGCATAGATCCTGATGTAGGGCGTGGATCCTAATGTAGGACACAGATCTTTATGTAGGGCCATTTTGACCCTGGTCATAATCACAACCCACGAGGAATTTTTTGTCCCCATGCGGATCGCAACCATTGACTCATCAAGCCAGCTATTTGACCTATGGGCCCGTAATCCCTTCCATGGGAGAGTACAAGGGTAGGTGGCCCTCACACTCCCCATGGCAAGGGAAAGATTTCTAAGCTTTCTCTTTTGGGTATGCATCTCGAGACCGTGGAAAGAATGCCTAGAGGGCAAGAGCACCATCACATTTCTTGTAGCATGGATCTCGAGGAATTGAATGCTTTGAGGGTAGGAGTGCCCTCACATTCCCTGTAGACCTATATGCACCTTGAGGCAGTGTTGACCTAGACCTACATGTACCTCGAGGTGGTGTAGATATGACTCAATTGATAGATAGGTGACATGTGGCATTCTGGCCATGGACCACCTGGAACCTGATCGAAACTGACTGGACTGGACACGTGGACCTGAAACGCGAACTGGACTGGACATGTGGACCTGACATGCAGACTAGACACTAGGACATGATAGGACACATGGATCCCCCTTGTCATGCCACATGAAAGCCACCAACA
Organism: Wollemia nobilis; assembly: GCA_028583015.1. NCBI lineage: Eukaryota > Viridiplantae > Streptophyta > Pinopsida > Araucariales > Araucariaceae > Wollemia > Wollemia nobilis. The sequence continues at coordinate 284,061 of JAQPPZ010000040.1, forward strand.
AAAAAGAGGGCTCGAACTCGATTTCTCAAAGGAAATCACGAGCTTAATTACTCGTTGAGGCCTTTAAAGGCCTCTGCATCCTTTTCAAGATGCATGTGGGATAAATCCCACTTGTTCCAAAAGAATATCATGAGCTTCTTTAAATCTCAGGTATCTTGGCCTGAGAACCAAACTGCTGGCTTGGTAAGTTGGCCAAGGCGGATGCCTTAGGCCAACAGGAGTCGGTGGTTTGACTCCCACGCCTGCCATACATCAAGTTTATTTATTTTTTATGCAAATTAATTTGTTTTTTGGCATAAGTCAAGCTTTATTTAAAATTTTATGCTTAAATTTAATATTTTTTAGTTTTTTAAATTAGAATTTCTCATATTATTTTTTTAATAAATTATATCAATTTTTTTTTAACTATTAAATTGCTGTTTTTTATTTCAAATTTTATGTTAAATTTTCTTTTAAAAAAAACTTTAAAATTTTATTTTTTACAGCATTTAAATTTACAATAGAAATGCCAAAATCCTTATGCAATTATACCATTGTTGTTATTTACTTTTCTCAACATGTGGAGATAAAGCGATAAGAAACAAAGACACATTTTGTTGCTTAAATTTCATCAAAATTTCCTATATTTTTCATCATTCTTCAAAGTTTTCATGAAGATCAAATCTTGGGTAAGGAAAGCTCTTCGTAGACAAAGAATCATCAGAAAGAGAAACAAATTATGAAGGCAAACAATAGGATCACTATTTTGTCGTATGCTTCGTGAATATCATAGATCCATTCCTCACTCACTTGTCTATACTGATCCGTGGAAGGGGTTGGACAAAAGCTATGGTCCCATGCATATTCGTGAGACTTTTGATCCTAATGCACCACCTATTTTTTAGTGTTGAAAAAAAAAACCAAATCGTGTGTCGACTGATCTGGAAGCCTTTCAAATGCGGGTCGTGTGTTGACTTGTATTGAAATGAGTGCTTGATTTCTCAATTTTGTAATCATTAAGGGGGGATAGAAGTTACATTTGTGCTTCTATGTTTTACAAAATTGTAAAGACAAAGGAGGGATTTTCTAAAACTAATAAAGGTGCATTCTTGATTGTACTCGACACCTTTTTTCTTTTTCAGAAATTGGCTTCATTAGGTGCATTTTTGGTTGCATTTGATACCTATAGTGATAAATAATTTGGGTTGCTCTTTTTTTTATTATTGCACTATACATCATTTTACAATTAAACAATCATAAAAATTAAAGAGCGCTTCACACTTGAAAACCCAAATTTCACTACAAATTGTGCTACATCTTTCACAGGTTAAACAAAGTCAATTTTTTAAAAAATCCTCACCTAAAGGTCCAAATCTATAAACACCTTGATTAACTCTTTTTTTTTGGCTTAATTTCCTCAAACTTTCCATACTTCTTGAAGCGTGTTAAGGCAAGTGCCATTAAATATCCTAGAGAGCATAATCAGAAGTATTTCAAAACCTACCCCTTTAATTTGCTCTATTTTTTTGGCTTAAAATCCTAAAAAATTTCATCCCTTGTTAAGGGTTTTAAGGTAGGTTTATGCGTTGTTGTTAAGCACATCATTAAATATCAAAGGTCTTATCAATATGGGGTGGTGTCCAAGGCTGTCTACGATAGAAGGCTAGGTCAGAGTACAATTTAGGCATTTAAATTTCAAGCATTTATTGGGTGAGACAAATTTGGTTTAGCCTTTTGGTGTCACACTAAACCTAATATATATAATGGAAACTTGTAGGAACTAAAAACTAATTCTAAGTTGTAGGAATTGAAATCTAACTACAATTGCAGGAATTGGAATTGCTAAATTGAAAGTCTAATCTACTTTTGCAGAATTAAAATAATAGAATTTAAATTGTTGAATTTAAATGTTGTTGAAATGAAATCCTAAGTTACATTTGCAAAATTGAAACCTAGTTACTCTTGCATAATTGAAATGATGCTTGTAAATGAAACTTATGCTAAAAACACCTGTCAATGTCCTACCACAAAAGGTCGTCAAGCTTTGTTAGGATCTCATCCTAACCCTTAATGTAATAACTTCCCTGATGTAATAATTCCTAGTGAACGTGGGTAGTACCCATGATTAATATTTTGTAATGTTCTAAGTTTTATCTTAGGTAGTGCCTATGACAAATGGCACCCTTTTTATGTAACACATGGTAGATAGGTTAGGTAAGGTGGCATTGTGCATGTAATTCATGTGGCATTATGCATGTAATTCGAGTGGCATTGTGCATGTAATTCAAAGTGGCACTATGCATGTAATTCGGGTGGCATTATGCATGTAATCCAGGTAGCATTTTGCATGTAAGCCAACCTTGGAAGGAAACTCCTTAAATACCCGAAAAGGCACCAATGTAAGCATCTTTTTGCAAATTAATGAAGTATTGAAGGAGGTTGCCCCCTCGAAGAGGCCTGCGATTCTGTCTTATTGTGAGATTGTTCCTTTATAAATTTTTTTGTTATATTAATATGATGTTTATGTGAGTTTATTTCCAAGCAATCGTGTGAGAGTGTGTTATTTGAGTTTATTTTATAGCAGGATCTTAACAAGTGGTATCAGAGCGCTTTCCAGGGCCAATTTTTGCTGCAACTGCAATGATTATTGCCATCCAATCCGCCTGTTAAGTATAAATTGTGTGTTTTTTCCATTTCTATTTTTCCTTATTATAAAAAAAAAAATCTAAAAAAATACAGTGCATTTTTTTTTCCGGATCAAAATATATATATATATATATATATATATATATATATATATATATATATATATATTTGAGTAGGTAGAAACCCTGTACCGAGGGTTTTAAAATATCATGAAGGATCTATCATTATTGGCTAAGCTAGATAGCCCATAAAGCATCTAGTGAAGTGAGGGGCGATCAGGCTCCAATACCCAGGCCTCAGATAGAACTCGTGCACGAACTTGAGCTCCCACGTATCTTCGGGTATATCGGGAGACCATCTAGGATTAAACAAAATTTTAGCCATTAGGAAGCTCTTCGGCCTTGTATTACTCATAGTCTATGGGACACAACATCCTGGACGATTACCCTCCCATATTGTCAGAGAGGCAGGTAGTGTGCTCAAGGGTATGTGTGGAATCCTCCTTGAGTAGTGGCCTAAAATATTGGTCCAAGCACTATTGTTCATCACTATTGGTATATTAGAGGGCCTATGGGTGGTACATACTCCTATACTTAGCATTCCCTGGTTTTATTAAAACTTCAACCTGTAAAAAATGCAAAAAAAAAATAAAAAATAAAAATAAAAATAAAAATCAAAACATCCCTGTTCGTAAACCTGCATTTCAAAAGTGAGCATATGAGAAAGGATTCCTCTACTAAAAAAAAAATAGAAAGGACATGCATTCGGGATAAGCCATGAGGGTGACACTTAAGTTGATAGTCTGGAGAATAACAGTCAAATTTATAGTGGCAGATCACAGTCAGGTCAGTCAGGTCAGAGAGGTTAGCATAGTCAGGACAAAATTCATAGTCTTCAGGGTCAGAATAGAACTGTCATAACATTCACCTAAAAAATATAGAGAATCATGAGTATGAAACGATGCCAGTTATAGATAGTGCTCCAGTACCCAACTTTTGCTCTGTAGCTCAGAATCAAAAATTGTAAACACCGTTAGACTCAGCAAAATAGGATATAACAAAAAAATAGTGTTTAGAGATATAGCTCATTGTGACAACCTCCTTGAGCTGATAGTTTTGATATATAGCACCCAAGCATTTTTTTGGGCACTTACTAAAAATAGTAAGTCCTAAAAATTCAATTCTATTTTTAGTAACTGGTCACAAAAGGTTTAAAAAATGGCCCAGGGTACCCGTGGACACCAAAAAGAACTAGAACACTTGGAATCCCTAACAAAAGCCATTGAGAACTTGAACTCGACTTTTCACTCCATAAGGGAAGAAGTCCAAGGTCTTTGCCTAGAGCATGAGGCCACTAGCAACCACTTAGAAGAAGCACTGACAGAAGTAGACAACAAACTGAAAAGAGAACCACCCAAATCAGAATACCAAGCTAAGAGTTCTTCAAGGAATCGTGACCATGATCCACCCTTTAGAATGCCCAAATTGGACTTTCCCAAATTTAGTGGGAAGGATGTTGATGGGTGGCTATGTCGGGTTGACCAATTCTTTTGACTTCATAATGTACCCATATTTCATCGAGTCCAGATGGATTCCTTTAAATTGGAGTCTGAGGCTCTACACTAGTTTCAATGGTTATGTGTTGCCTACCCAAATCTCTCTTGGGAGGATTTTGAATCCCAACTACTCACTCGATTTGGTCCTAGTGAGTATGAGGACTTTACAGGAGCCTTGACCAAACTACAACAAATAGGGTCAATCCGAGAGTACCAAGCTCAATTTGAAAAATTGGCCAATAAGACAAGAGGATTGAGTGAAGGGTTCTTCTAGAGTTGTTATATCAGTGGGTTGAAGGTGGAACTCCAAGCAAAAGTAAAAATGTTGAAACCACGAACTATGATGGAAGCTATCAGTTTGGCCCGTTTGGCCGAATCTAAACTCTCTGCCCAAAGACACCCATCAAAGTTTCCTCAAAATAGACCTTCATTTCCTCCTAGAGCCCAACACCTAGCTGATAATAAACCTACTGCACCCAAGCACCTCACCACCGAAGAGATGGATGCACATCGTGCCCAAGGATTATGCTACAATTATGATGAAAATATTTTCAAAGGGCATAAGTGTGCACACAAAAAATTGTTCTTGATAGATGTTGAAGAACCTGATACCTCTGACGAGAGTGATGAAGATGAGGACCCTCCAGAAACACCTCCTCCACAAGAAGAAGTGAAATAGGAACCTGAGATAGTAATTACAGTCCATGCCCTTATAGGCATTACTACTCCTCAAACCATGAAGGTTACAGGATTTTTCAATGGCCAACGTCTTTCCATCCTTCTGGATTTGGGAAGCACGCACAACTTCATTGACCCTAGAGTTTCTCAACAGGAAAATTGCTATATCCACACTTGTAATTCCTTTGAGGTCATGGTAGCCAATGGGGGAACCTTACCTTGTAAAGGAAAGTGTCACAATGTTAAAATCAAGATAGGGGACTATGAACTCAAGCAGGACATGTTTGCCCTCCAGTTGGGTGGATGTGATATTATTTTGGGATCTCAATGGTTGAGTACATTGGGCACTATCAGTTGGAAATTTGCTGAACTTTGGATGCAGTTCTCCCAGACCAGAAAAACACACATCATCAAGGGCTCCCCAATAGGAACACCTCAAATTATCAGTTCAAATGACATGGAGAAATTGCTAAAGAAATCATCACATGGGGTCATTGCACAACTATTCTCCATCCAACCATCCACATATCCAATGGGTGAAATCCCACCAGACATGCAACAGATTCTCCACAAACATGAGGCCATATTTTTAGAACCAACCACACTACCACCGCATCGCTCTCACAACTATGCCATTCCATTATTGTCAGATAGTACACCTCCCAATATCAGACCATATAGGTACCCCCATGCCATGAAGTTAGAGATTGAGAAGATGATACAAGAATTACTCAAGGCGGGTGTCATTCGGCCTAGTACTAGTCCCTACTTTGCACCAGTCTTACTGGTCCTCAAGAAGGATGGCTCTTGGCGATTGTGTATTGACTATCGAGAACTCAACAAGATAACCATCAAGGATAAATTTCCTATCCTTGTGGTTGATGAATTACAAGATGAATTACATGGGACCATGTACTTCACTAAGCTAGACCTCCGCTCTGGGTACCATCAGATCCGGCTCAGGGATGAAGATATTCCTAAAACTGCTTTTCGCACTCATGAAGGTCATTATGAATTCTTGGTAATGCCATTTGGTCTCACAAATGCTCCTTCCACATTCCAAAGCCTGATGAACAACATATTTCACCCTTTTTTGCGAAATTTCATCCTTGTGTTCTTCGATGACATCTTGATTTACAGTCACACATGGGAAGAGCATCTCAAGCATGTAGATCAAACCCTCCAACTACTGGCCGACCATAAACTCGTTTGCAAAAAGGTCCAAGTGCTCCTTTGGTTTGACTGAAGTAGAATATCTGGGACACATTGTATTAAAGGATGGTGTCAAGGTTGACCCTAAGAAGATCCAAGCAGTCCAAGAATGGTCGAAACCTCGCACACTCAAGGGGCTTCGAGGATTTTTAGGGCTTACAGGATATTACCATAAATTTGTCTGCAATTATGGAAAGATAGCCAACCCCCTCACATCCATGTTGAAGAAGGATTCTTTTACTTGGATAGGGCCAACTGAGCAAGCATTCCTGGACCTCAAGCATGCCATGACCACCACTCCAGTTTTAGCCATGCCAGACTTCTCTAAAAAAATTATCATTGAAAGTGACGCTTCTGGTCGTGGTATTGGGGTGGTATTGATGCAAGAAGGACACCCTTTGGCTTTTACTATCAAATCCCTATTTGATTGCAATTTGGGGAAATCCACATATGCCAAGGAAATTTTGGAAATATTGCATGCAGTCCTGCATTGGCGACCTTACCTCATTGGGTGCCATTTCTCCATAAAAACTGACCACCAGAGTCTAAAATACTTTCTAGAACAATGGGTTGCCACCCCTGAGCAACAAAAGTGGGTATAAAAACTCATGGGCTATGATTATGACATCACATACAAAAAAGGGAAGGAAAATCTTGTGGTAGATGCTCTCTCTCACCAATTTGAGACCCTTAGTATGTTGTGTGCCATCTCTGCACATTTCCCCAATGGATTGAGCCCTTACGTCAGGAAATACTTCAGGATGCAGATTTGAAAGACCTGGTTGCTTCACTTAGGGATGATCTAGAGTCTACACCAGGATATAGTTGGGATGGCCAGGATCTGCATTACCATCAATGCCTGGTTCTTCCTCCTAAGTCCCCACTTTGAGAGCTCCTCATGAAGGAATCACATGCTACTCCATCTGCTGGCCATTCAGGGTTCCTAAAAACTTATGAGAGACTCAAGCACACCTTCTTTTGGAAAGGTATGAAATAGTACATTCGCTCTTTTGTAGAGAACTACGACACATTTCAAAGGATGAAAGGAGAAATAGTGCGCTCTCTGGTCACTCTTCAACCATTTCCGATACTAGATCAGGTGTGGACTGACATCTCCATGGACTTCATAGAAGGGCTACCTAAATCTAGAGGAAAGTCTATTATTTTCATTGTAGTGGACCGCCTTTCAAAGTATGCTCACTTTTGTGCCCTAACCCATCCTTACACAACATCCACTATTGCCAAAATTTTTCTTGACTCCATATTTCGCCTTCATGGCATGCCAACCTCCATTGTATCTGATCGTGATCCCACCTTTACTAGCAATTTTTGGAAAGAGTTGTTTAAGTTGTAGGGGACTCAGCTGAAAATGAGTTCAGCCTACCATCCACAAACGGATGGTCAAACAAAGGTTGTTAATAAATGCTTGGAAACCTACCTTAGCTGTTTTGCCTTCGATCATCCTACTCATTAGGCAAAATGGCTTTCTTTTGTCGAATGGTGGTACAACACTTCCTATCATACCGCAACCAAACTCACACCATTTGAGGTAGTTTATAGGCACCCTCCACTCATGCCTTCCTCCTACATTTCGAGCAGCTCCAAGGTCCAAGCTATCGACAATGCTCTGAGTCAACACACTGAGGTCCTCTGCCAACTCAAGAAAAATTTGAACATGGCATAGAATCGGATGTTCCAACAAGGTGATCAGCATCGTTCTAAGCCCAATTTTGATGTGGGTGATATGGTCTTCCTTCACTTACAACCATACAAACAATCATCCCTACAACTCCCGCAGGTGTCAGAAGCTCGCTCCAAAATTCTATGGTCCTTATCAGGTTCTACAATGGATTGGTCCAACAGCTTACAAATTGGCTCTTCCCCCCACGTCCAAGATCCACCCTATTTTTCATGTTTCCCTTCTCAAGAAAGTTATGGGCACAAAGGTATAGGTTCAATCAACACTCCCCAAATTGGATGAAGAAGGCTCCATCTTACTTGCACCAGAGCAGCTGCTGGATTGTCAAACTCACACTCTGTGCAACCGTACCATTATAGAGGTCCTGGTTCAGTGGCATGGAATTCAACCTGAGGATGCTACATGGGAGTCTCTCCATCAACTCCAGCAATAGTTTTCTCATTTTCAGCTTTGAGGACAAAGCTTCTTCAAGGAGAAGGGCATGTTAGGATCTCATCCTAACCCTTAATGTAATAACTTCCTTGATGTAATAATTCCTAGTGAATGTGGGTAGTACCCATGATTAATATTTTGTAATGTTCTAAGTTTTAGCTTAGGTAGTGCCTATGACAAATGGCACCCTTTTTATGTAACACATGGTAGATAGGTTAGGTAAGGTGGCATTGTGCATGTAATTCATGTGGCATTATGCATGTAATTCGAGTGGTATTGTGCATGTAATTCAAAGTGGCACTATGCATATAATTCGGGTGGCATTATGCATGTAATCCAGGTGGCATTTTGCATGTAAGCCAACCTTGGAAGGAAACTCCTTAAATACCTGAAAATGCACCAATGTAAGCATCTTTTTGCAAATTAATGAAGTATTGAAGGAGGTTGCCCCCTCGAAGAGGCCTGTGATTCTGTCTTATTGTGAGATTGTTCTTTTATGCAAATTTTTGTTATATTAATATGATTTTTATGTGATTTTATTTCCAAGCAATCATGTGAGAGTGTGTTATTTGAGTTTATTTTATAGCAGGATCTTAACAAGCTTCTGCTATAGGAATTGACAGTAAAATGAAAATATGTTGAAAATGGAAAGTTGCTAAGTAGGTAAAACATGGAAAGCAAAGAAAAAATGCTTAATATAATTTTTCAACTTACACACACACAAATTCTATATACAAACATATAGAAAACATAAAGAACATTATATAAACTTAAAACAAGAAAAGTAAACTTGACAAGTAATTTGTTAATTCTGCTGTAGCAAAATTACAGATTAAAATATGCCATAAAAATCCTCCTTCTAGATCTGAATTTGGGCCCATACTTCCTGATCTAGAAGGAGGTGAAAAACACTCCTTAACTAATTAACACTTAGAACAAAAAATGATAAAATAACTACACTTTTATTGATGACAAAATGTGTTGAAAATTGTTACAGAAAATTACTGTACAATCCTAATTGTTGCTATTGAAAACTCTGTTCTATTATAATTCCTAAATGGATCAACCAAGGATGGAGTTATGTTATTTATATAAATATTTACAACATATCCCATGCTAAATCAGCCTATGTGCTACTTTATAGTGATTTACCAATAATTCTGGATCTAAAATAAATGTAAATTTGGACATTTTGTGTTACAGTAGTAGTCATTGGCCCTTAGAAAGCATATTCAGTGGTGGGAGTACATGGTAGGAGTCTAGAAATATCTCAAATATATTTCTCCACTTAAGAATATGTCATTTATATCTTGCAAATAACTTCCTATTATGCTGCAGTTATTTCTAGGTTTATCCTAGAAGAGGATCAATTGATCTTTTTCCATGAATGGTGGCTTTGGATGGCAAATACGACAAAGACAGCTGGGGGATATTTTATTTTAACCTTCTCAACATTATTTCTCTTTTTACACCATCAAAAAATAGTCAAAAATTCAAAAAGCACTTTTTGTTCTCAATCCGGAGCTAAGTGGCTCAATCCGAAGAGACTGTATTTCTCAATTCGAAGAGACTGCATTTCTCAATCCAAAGATACCTGTTCAATCTAAAGATCTTTGAAATTACCAATTGTGTGCTATTAAAGTGATTTTAGCTGCATGTATCAGGTGTATTAGCCCTCAATATCAGATTGCAATAGCCTTCATTCCTCTCCATGTGTGAATTCCATGTCTTGCCATTCATTGGTAGCTTGTTGGAATTTACATGGTAAATTACTGCATTTTCCAACTCTGTTGCATAGTTGTAAAATATTGGCATTTATTAAAAATTCAAACAAATTAGAACATGTAAAAATTATTCAAATATCAACATGAAGGAGTACATCAAGTTGCTACTGAATTTATACACTTCATTCACCAAGTAACCATGCTAAAATAGTGCAATAGTGCTGCACAATTGTCCCTACTCTGTTATACCCTGTTGCTACCTATTTAGACCATGTGGGAATGCTTATAAATAGGTCATATGTCTTATTTAGTCCTTTTGAAATCATTCCATCCATATACTCATGCTTTGCTTGACAAATTCAAGGTGTTCCTATAAAGTGACAGCTTGCTGATTTTTATATGGCTGTTTTTTTCAGATTTTCAGATTTATGATAGTCCTAATAATTTGGCTTCAATGTGGACTTCAAAAAATTTAAGGGTAGGAAAACATTTATAAACCATTGTGAAGTTAATGGATATAATCATACCACATTTGGCTGTTTGAAATGCATATTTTTATTTGTTACTTAATCAAGAAAAAGTAGTCACAAAATGCTGAAAATAGTCAAAAATAGAGATATAATGATCCTAACATAAAATCATGCAAAAATTTAACAAATATATATTCTAATCAACTATTTGGCATTTAACTTAATAATATGACAGTATTTATATGTCAAACATAGTATAAAAATGAGGCATTTTTAAGCCTCATCACAGGTGCCATTAAATATCTTATAGAAGAAACTTAAACATCTTCCATATACTCTTTTGGGGGTATAGTGCAAGATACAACCATATTAGTCATATCAATTTGAAACATTCACCATGGCCATGATGCACAAGTATCTCACTGAGGGCCAACTACTCAAATGTTCAAATTATTTTGCATGGAATACTAAGATGAAATCTATCTTAACTGTAGAGGATCTATGGTCTATAATGGATGGAAGTGAAACTAGACCTCAATCAGTAGGAGCAGATCAAACATAATTTGATAAAAAGGATAGAAAATTATCCTTAATGATCTTTCTAGCTATTACTGATGATATCCAACCTCATATCAGTGAAGCTAAGAATGGTAAGGAGGCATGGGATGCCTTAACAACCATCTTTGCGGGGAAGAATCAATCAACAATTCTTCACCTCCAAACACGACTTCATACTCTTCATATGAAATCAAGCAAAATAGTAGAGCTATTCCTCTGCAGAGTGGTAAAATTGAAAACAAAACTACAATCCTTAGGAGAAAAACTGGAATACCAAGTCTTGACCTCTATCATTTTGAGGGCTCTTCTAGACTCCTACAAAATGTTGATCACTTCATTACAAGTCTCTGGCAAGATAGTGACTTTTGTCGAGTTGGTAAATATGCTTCAAATAGAATAAGCTAATCAATTCCAAAGAGATGAGGCATCCAACAATGCTATTTTCTCAAACAGACAAGGTGGTAAGAAAAAGTGGAATCAATAGGAAGATTCTTCTTCTAATAAAGATAATGGTAAAGGCAAAGAGACTCAAAAGAAGAAGCAGTATTGTAAGATTTACGACAAGGACACTCATGAAACCAAAATATGTTGGTTTAAGAACAATCCGCCTAATGAAAAACGAAACAAAAAGGGCAAAGACAAAGCAAAGAACAAGAATAAACATCAACAGGGACACATTGTAGCTAAAGATTCTAGTTTAGACTATGAATGAGCACACAAGGTGCTCATGACACACAGATTTCCTTCATAAGGACACTGTGTGGTACATAGATTTAGATGCTAGTAAGCATATGACTAGTGATAAGTCCTGTTTTGAGATATTTGAGACTCAAGAAGGTAGACCGGTCACCATTGATGATAATAAAACCTATCGAGTTCAGGGAGAAGGAAGTCTTTATGTCTCCCTTCCAAATGGAGAATGTAAAATTTAAAAAATTATTTATGTACCAGGATTGAAAAATAATCTCTTGTCAGTTCCACAAATCTTGGACAATCACATGAATGTCAATTTCAAGGTGGACAAACAAAAGAAACATTGCTTTATCACTAAGAAAGTAAAACATATAGCAACAGGTTCATACAAACATGGTTTGTTTGTCTTCGATGCAATTACCTCAACACATACTGCAATGGCATTAACCACAAAAGAGACCACATCTCTATGGCATAAGATATTTGGGCATTTAATTTTAGGATATTTACTAGAACTCAGTAAATATCAAATGGTGAAAGGATTGCTTACTCTTTCATCTACTTTGCTAGTATGCTCAGATTGCTTGTCAGGAAAGCAACATAGAGTGCCCTTTGAACCTAGCTCCTTTCGAGCTAAGGTACCTTTGGAGTTGGTTCACACAGATTTGTGTTGACCCATGTCTACTAGTTGTGGAGGAAAAAGGTATTTTCAATTGTTTGTCGATGATAACTCACGCAAGATGTGGGTCTTCTTCTTGTAGTTGAAGTCTGAAGCATTTACCTATTTTCAACAATTCAAAAATATTTTTGAGAAAGAATCAGGATGCTTCATCAAGACCCTCCATTCAGATCGAGGGGGGGAATACACATCAAAGGAATTTTTCTCATTTTTATACACTCATGGGATAAAAATATAGTTAACCATAGCCTATTCTCCTCAGTAAAATGAAGTTGTTGAGAGAAGAAATCAGTCCATTATGGAAATGTTTTGATGTATGCTTAAGGGAGCGAATCTTGAGCAAATTTACTGGGTTGAAGTTGTTCAAACTATAGTATATCTTCTAAATAGAGCATCCACAAGGGCTCTTGAAGGTATGACTCCTCAAGAAGCATGGAATGGAAGGAAACCCTCCATATCTCATCTACGGGTGTTTGGGTGTAAGGATTTTATGCATATACCCAAGGATAAAAGAAATAAATTATATGAGAAGTCCCTACCATTTTTTTTTCTTGGATATGATGAATTTTCAAAATGTTATTGATTTATAGACCCACTTACCAAGAAAATACATGTCAGCAGAGATGTAGTGTTTGATGAATCTTTCACACCCAACACTACATTAGTATAGCTAGATGATGAGGAGCAACAACAAATTCCTTCTCCACAATAGAAAAATCCTCCCAAATGGTATACGAGCACAATGAAATATTCTAAACTCACTTCCCCACCTGATCTTACTCTCAATCATCCAAAGACATGAAGCATGACTCAAAAATAAAATACTAAAGCATCCACTTCAGTTGATGATCTTTATGCAGATTTTCAAGACCTTTCTATTGATAGAGAGTTAGCAAGGGAATATGATATGGAAATAGATGAGGAGAGGGTTTACTTATCATCATTTGATGAAAATGAACCTTCTACAGTTGATGAAGCACTTAGAATACCTCAGTGGAAGGTATCTATGGATGCAGAACATAACTCCCTCATCAAGAATAAAACATGGAAGCTGGTAGATTTGCCTAAAGGAAAGAAACCCATAGGCTGCAAATGGGTTTACAAAATCAAATATAAGGTAGATGGTACCATAGAAAAGCATAAGGCCCATCTTGTGGCAAAGGACTATGCTCAAAAGGAAGGCCTTGACTCTGAGGAAACCTTTGCTTCTATAGCAAGTATGACCACCATTCAAGTTCTTTGTGCTATGGCAGCACAATTCAGATGGAAATTACATCATATGGATGTAAAAAGTGCCTTTCTAAATGGTGACTTAAAAAAAGAAGTGTACATAACTCAACCTCCTGGATTTGCTGAGGAAGGCCATGAGCAACAAGTTTGCAAGTTGGTAAAATCATTATATAGGCTAAAACAAGCCCCAAGAGCATGGTACATAAAAATGGATAGTCACCTACTACATCATGGATTTAAGAGAAGTCCATCTGATGCAAATATCTATATCAATAATGCAGGTTCTGAAATAGTGATTCTTGTGTTATATGTAGATGATTTTATCATCACTGGAAATTCAGATAAATTTATTAAAGTCATGAAAAATGACATGAAAGATTCATTTAATATGACATATCTAGGACTTCTCCACTACTGTATTGGCCTTGAGATAGAACAGAATAAGAATCATCTTAGGGTGACTCAGAAAAAGTATGCCAAGATTTTAGTAGAAAAATAGTGTATGACTGATTGTAATCCCAAAGTAACATCGATGGAAGCAGGGCTTCAGTTATCATGGTATGATAACTCACCATAGGTATATGGTATGCTATATCAATAGATGATTGGAAGCCTCATATAACTAACCAACACTAGACCAAACATTACTTATACTGTAAAATATCTTTCTCAGTTCATGCAAGAACCAAAAGTCTCTCACTAGAAAGCAACTAAGAGGGTTCTTCACTACATTCAGGGTAGTGTATATTATGGTCTAGAGTATAAGAAGAATAACTCATTCTTCTTATAGAGTTATATTGACTTTGACTATGCTGGATCCCTAGATGACATAAAATCAACATCAGGATATGTATTTCATCTTTGATATGGTCTTGTATCATGGCATAGTAAAAAGCAATAGGTGGTTGCTTTATCTTCAACTGAGGCAAAATATCACGCTGCACGTGGAGCTGTGTGTGAAGCGATATGATTAAGTCGCATCTTGGCTATCATAGGCCTATCAAAGAAATTTCCTATTCACATGTTTTGTGACAACTTAGGTGTTTTGAACTTAGTCAAGAATCTAGTCCATCATGAACGTACAAAGCATATTGACATAGATTGTCATTTCATTTGTGATGAAGTTCCTAAACATAGAATCAAGTTGCAATACATTCCCACCGATGAACAGGTTGCTGACATATTCACCAAGGCACTTGGACATGTCAAATTTGAGTTGTTTCGAAGTAAAATTTGTATATCAAAGTAATGTAATAAAGGGGGAATGTTAGGGTAAAATAGGTAGTATATTGCATTATATACTACATAGGTAGATTATTACATTTACTTTTCTACTTTCTACTTTCTACCATGTAGATATTTATTGTATTAAATATCTAATGGTAAATCCTAAATATCCTAGGTTAAGAGTTCTAAACCTAACACTCTACCTACGTTAGCATGGTTATAGAAATATTAGTTTCTTTCTCTATTTTGTAATCTATTTAATGAAGGCTTTATTTATAAGCTTATGTTAATGCAATTATTCATTTGATTAAGCCTAACTATATCCTGGTCACAACCCAAACTTCAACTTCTATAAGATGAAGTGAAGATTATCAATATTCGCACTGCCAGCTATGGACCATAAAAATTGACCTATGATGAACTTTTCAATGAGCCAGTCCACCCATCAGTGCTAATCCCACATTATCCCTATCACTTTGAGATCCCAAAGTTCAATAAATACAAGGGTAAGGAAGATCCTAGAGAACATGTGAGAAACTACCAGCTTCATAATAGCAATCCCCTCATGTTACATACCTTCTCCCTTTTACGTGGAGGACAAGCCTTAGAATAGTACAAAATACTCCCACACCATAACTTGTATACCTTTGAATAGTTGGCCAACTCCTTCCTGGAATATTTTTCCATAAACATTAAGAAAAAGACTAACTTCTCAGATGTCTATGCCCTATGATAGGCAGACGACAAACCCATTACCGAGTTTATCTCATGATGGATATCCATCATCCATGACCTCACCCATAGCCTTCCTAGTACTAAATTAGTTACACTCTTCTCCAAGTGTTGCCACAAACACATCTCCACATATTTGTAACTTTATCAAAGCTATACCTTTGAATAAGCCATTACCAAAGCCAAAGTAATTGAGGACATAAAGGTCCAGTCATGCAATATTAAGTTGAGATAGAAACCAAACTACAATTCTAATTTATATTTCAATAGTAACACACCTAACAAACCTTATCCTTGATTGCCACAAGCTAACCAAGTGGTAGATGCTACCTTGGCACCCTCATCGATCCAAAAATTTTATCCTCCACAACAACAAATGTTTCAAACCAATGCACCTCCCCCTCCTAGGCCTTAGTAGCCTTGCGATATGCATCCACAGGTTCCACAATGCAACCTTACACCACTTTCTAAACCATTACTAGCCCTCTTCCAAAGGTTATATGATGCATACCACATCATCTTGACTAAAATTTGACCACTCAATCCAAACCTATCTAAGCCTCATGGATATAACAAGTAAGCATTCTATTAATACCACTAATAGCATGGCCATAGTATCGATACTTATCATCCCTTTTATGGTCAAGTCCAAGATCTTATTAATAGGGGTACCATTCAGGTGTCAAACCCCCTCGCATCGCAAAATCAAAACCTAGGGATCTTCCAAAACCCCTTACTTCATCATAGGATAACTAACCCCCAAAGGCCTCCACAAAATTCCCAAGGGCCACCTAGGTAGGTAAATAGTTACCAATGTGACCCCCCTTCACGTGGTATCATGGGCATGATTAACCTTACCACCTAAAATAAATGGTACCCCCCATGCCAAACCCCACCTATTGTTTCCCCATTGGCATCATTCACATCCCCACCATCTCCTAAAACTTTCAACACCACACCTCCATCACCACAAAATATCATCATAATTTGTGGTAGCCTTACCCACCAGCTACATAACACTCCCACCCACTTATCCATATTTGATCTTCTACAATAGTCTCAAAACCATCGTGAGGTGTTGAATAATATTCTATGCTCTATTGATATTGAGACACATGATACAAATGCATTTGTAAACTTTGTAGAAAATATTCCACACCACCTTCAACCCTCAATCAACTTTCATGATCATGATATCACAAAAATTATAGAAGGAGCAGATCCTCCTCTCCATATCCAAGAGACCATCAATGACATTACATACAAATGTGTTCTTGTTGATACAAGTTCCTCCATTAGTATCATTTCCACATTAGCTCTACATCACCTACATATCCCACCAACTTATTTTACCATCCCATCCCTCAACCTACGTGCGTTCGATGGATCCATGCAACCTATAGTAGGATCGATTGCCTTACCTATCCGAGTAGGTATATGTACTATTCCCATCCTCTTTCACATTATTTAGGAAGAAATGTAGTACAACATCCTACTTGGTCATCCATGGATTAGGGACATGTAGTGTGTCCCCTCTACATTGCTCCATTACATCAAATACGTCCATGATAGACTTATCCATTATGTTCTTGCTAATGGGGATCCCTTTAAATTTTGTAATATTGTAGATCTACCACCCTTACATTCATCATCCTCCACATAGCTATTCCATGTTTCTTCTTACCAATCTATAGGAGCATCGACATCATCCCCTACATCCTCTTCATTACCATAATAATAACAAAATATGCACACCTCCATATCTACACCATTATAACCAGCCAATACACTAACCAATTTGGCCGCCATACCATTTTCACCACCCTCCTTATGGCCACCACCACCATCTCATCCGTCATCATCCAAAAGTCCACCCATGGTATTGAGACCATCCTCATTACCTGCATCATGACCTACCACTCCACCTTTCTTTCCTCCCTCTACATAACCTCCTCTTCTTCATATGCCTCAAACACCTCCCCCTCATTTTATACCATGACCTAGGTCCTTCACCTCACCTCATATCCTAACACCAGTTACCACTCCTTATTTCCAATTCCCACATGCGGAATACCCTCTCCCAACCACAATAAATGAATTATATGAGTGGGAACAACAATTTCCCATCTTAATTATCAGTTTTTACATCCATCTATCACTACCATAAGAGACTCCTAGGTCGCATCCTTGTATTTTAACTCATATTTGCCACCCCATTCACCACATCATACACCATCCCACATTTCCATTTTTATGACAAATTTAGACCCAGGTGACTACAATGTGCATGATACCCATGTACATCCACCTGTAGTTCAATCCACGCATGAATTCAGCCATCCTAAAAACTAAACTAACTTTGTATATGTAGGAGTTGATTCCTCACTCTCGCCTGTAGCCCCTCCACCACCACAATATAGTTTTTGTGTTACACTCGATCACATGGCTAACTCCTATTTCACCTTACACTACCTTTAGCATTTCCATTGGCATGGATTTGGGTTAGGCCATTATGAACAAGGGTTGCGTACACCCATTAACCCTCATGTCCAATTACCTACCAACAAATATGGCCTAGGTTATCACCCAACCACCATTCACACATTAGAGGATGAACTCTAGGACCTATCCCTACACCCTTCCCCACTTCCAACACACACCTTGGAAGAGTATATCAATATGGAAATTTTATAGGACAACCCATCCCCCCATTCAACTATCACAATTTACTATGAATTATTTCAAGAAACTCCTCTTTTTGATACCACATCATCATGTTGTGTTAATGAATTAACAATTAAGTTGGCTACATTGCATCTAAATGCTCATGATCCAAAGCATGACATGGTGTCTCCACCATCGCCAACACATTTGGCCATATTTCTACCTATACATCAGCAACTCCATCGATCCTCTACTCAACCATGTTCCTGACCTATTGTCTTGCACCCTCCATTGAGCCTCCTAAAATTTCCACAATTTTATTGAGTCTACATCATCAGACCCTTCACCACATACTTCCCCTATAGCATCAGTTTATATGGTCAATTTGGATCTCTTATCCCCACTTCAATACACACATCGGTAAATTTATGATGACACACAAAATCCAAAATTTTTTGGTCTCACACACATCTCACCCATGCCATCACCTTAAGATTTTCTACTTTCACCTCATGTCCTACACACCACTAATGCTCCTTCACCTTATACACCACCTCACATTTTGCATGTTCATCACACAAACATCTACATAGATGATGAATATGAAATTTTGAATGCCATAGATGACCTACACCTCATTCTGATAATAGAACAACTTTATGATGGCTCTAACATGCTAATCAAAGAAACCATTGACATAGACATCAGTGATGACCTTGAAAACCCTCACATTATTAAACTAGCTAATAGCCTTTCACCCTAAGAGTGTGTTTTGTTCACCATTTTTCTCAAAAAGTACATCAAAGTCTTCGTGTGGTCTTACAAGGATATGCCAATTCTTGGTCCCACTATCATAGTCCACAATATCACATTAGACAAAGAGGTCAAGCCTATCAGATAGATGCTATGATGCATGCACTTGAAAATTGCATTGCTAGTAAAATTTGATCTCCAAAAGCTCTTAGATGTAGACTTTATCATACCCATCAACTATCTAGAATGGGTTTCCAACATGGCTTCATTCCCTAAGACTTTCGACGAGGTTCATGTCTACACTGAATTCCATAATTAAAACAAAGCATGTCTCAAAGACAACTTCCCTCTACCTAACATTGACTCTCTAGTCAACTCCATATTAGACCATGAGATGATTTCCTTTATGGATGGATTCTCTAGGTACAACCAAATCAAAATCAACCCCATTGATCAGCATAAAATATCATTCATCATACCGCCTTCATCATACCTATGATAGTAAGGTGCACCAACACAAATTTCAAATTGGCAATTTAGTTCTCAAAGAGAACCAATAAATCATAAGTCAACCTCACCAACAACATGACAAGTTCACCCCAAACTGGCTGGGCCCATTCATAATCACACACAAATTTGATTTAATCACCTATCTTTTGGCTAATCTTGAAGGTTTCATTGAACCTAAACCCATTAATATCCTTCACCTTCACATTTTTAATGCGTAGTCACAAGTCTCCACCACCACACATCATATATAGTGCTATTTACATATACATCAATTACTATGCATATCACCCCACACATAGTCTTTACTTTATGTTCTATAGATGTATATTTGTTTTTTATGCCATTTATATGTTGTTGGTATCGATTTATTTTTGTAGGATTCACATCATCCATCGCTATATCATTAGCAAAGATACATGATTATCCACACATGTTATCAGCATATCAGACTACCACCATGCAGTACCATCCCCAATTACCCCTAGTTCTGATCACACTGGTCGATCTAACCAATCCACTTACCACTATAAATACCTGACAATCTTCACCCTCATCTCATTCAGATCACCACACACCACCCTAAAACCCTTCATCTCATCATAGAGGGTCATCTTATTCACATCATTCTAAAGATAGTCAGCTTTCCCTATCCTCATTTGATTAAAAGGAGGAAACCTCCCATGTTCATTTGAGGATGCAGGGAACCCCTACTTACTATCCTTTTCCCCTTATCATTCTTGAGAAACATATTACCCTCCCAATTGAGGATACACACCTCATCCTGCATGTCCTTCTTGTCTACCTCCCCCAGTTTTGAGTGGGATGTATCTATATGCTCAAGCTCTTAACCTGCATGCTTCCCAAGCTACTTCCATGCATGTACCTCCATCCCATACAAGGTGTTATCCATAGCCTTCTCGTACCCCACCCATACTTCAGACACCACCTTCACCACTTCATAACCTGCCATTCTTGCCAACCTCACAATCTATGAATTCATTCCACTCACCCCCATTGTCATCTCATGCAAACTCTACTTCACACCCATACTGTACTCCTTATCCATTGGAGTCTTACTCTCCATATTATCCAATCCTATCACCTCCACATATTGATATCTAGCACATCCTATCTTGACTTGAGGCTCTCTAGCTACATCTAAGCCATTTTTATTGCCTCACATCTATTCATTAGTCCATCATAGTTCATACATCTTCACCTCCCCCTAGGTCCATTCCTCATCCCTAGGTTCAACCCACATCCAAATATTGACCCACTCCACCATTCGATCTCACTCCATCTCCTTCTCGCATACCTCTTGCGGATCCCTACATCTATCCCATGCTTATCTTATTTATACCATTATCCAAAATGTGTCACCATATCCTTCACCAAGGCCTCCTAGTGTTACCTAAAATTAGTCCTATTGACCCATCACTTCCCAAACTATAGAATTACCATGAACATCATTTTTGTATATATCATCACTAACCATGACATGACATTAACACCTATCGTATATTTGAAACCCTGGTAGACAAAATGTTTATTGGTGATCACATCCCATCATATGAGCATTCTTGTTCATCCACCCAACTTCAAAGTCCCCCATGTTGCATCGTTCCTCGTACTTTACCACCATGTGAATCCTTGATAACTCCCTCTCGCTACATCCACCACATGCCAAACTACATAAACCACCAAAGTCCTAGTAGCATCATCGCTTCACCTCCTCACTCACACCCTGACCCACGTCACTTTGCCCATCAATAGTTTCTCTTCATCTTCCTTCTTACCTCTTCCTCTATTTCTTCTTACTTCCTTGCATAGTTGTATGGTCATGCTTTGAGCAGCTACATACCTATGTTGATCTATTTTATTTCTTCTATCTTCCTTGGTATTTTATAATCCCCTCATCTTGTTGGTTACCAATGTTTATTTCTTCTTATTTCTTCCATCTATAAATCCCACCTTCACATTCTTCCTCTATGTGATTATTGCATGCATTCCCATAGGTCATAGTTTATTCACCTTTACACATACACCCCATATGTTGGGGCAACCATTATTACATCATCTCACTTTTGTCATTACGATACACCATACTCATTTGTAGATAAGTTTTCTAAAATTTTCCCTCTACACTTCATGATCTTCCTCTTGTAGATATTGCATTCCCCACTTGCATCATTTACATTACACCCATTGCATATATCCATATATTTTTCATTATAATTTCATTTCAAGTTTGTACATTCTTTCCCCAAAAATATGCCTTCAACAGGAGTAACATATGCACTTGTTAGCATCACCACCTGGATATCCATTCCCATTTTTTAGGATTAGGGTATAAATAGGTGTCTTGTTAAGATTTGATCACTCACTAGTTTATTCAATCAAATACCACCTCTAACTAACAAGTTTTACACACTCCTTATAGTTCTTCAAGTTGGTTCAACTTCTCTCACAGACCATTCACACATGTTACACATTAATTAAGTTTTGATTCTAGGGAATATAACACCTTGTGTAGATATTACCATCTAGCGAATGGTTCCCCTGCTCACCCTATCACTTGCATGGTCAACATATGACCTAGTAATAAACAAAGGGATAAGCATAGGCAAAAATCAAAAAAATGGGAAAAAAATAAAAGCCAACACCCATACAATAAAAAAGAGAAAAAAATAAAATAAAAAAAGCGCCACAACAATAAACCAAAAATAAATGAGGGGTAGAAAAAAAAAGGAAAAGCCTCTAGATATCACCATTGTTATGCTTCATCACCTTTGGTACTTAGGTTTAATATAACACCATGGGACAATTTCCATCTCTAGCAATAGGATCCAAGAGCCTGCCTACCAATGGAATAGTCTTACAAGTGGTGATATATCTGTCACATTAGTGATCTTCTCTTGTATATATCACTGTGTGCTTATGGATAAGCTAGCTAGTTTGGCTATGTTTACAACGGTTTAATCCTACCTCTCTCAAAATGGATAAATGAACTTCACTCATTTACACACATAGGTTCATGATAGACTTCACTCATTTTGACAAAGTTTTTGTACTTATCCTCATTGGTCTTCCATCTTAGAGCATAGGGAAAATGTGTCTATCCCTCAACATGCACCTTGTAGGGAAACAATGATGACCTCTCAATGGTAATGTGTTCCCATACCCATACCTATAAAAAATGATTCCAACTCAACCCCTTTCACCCAACACACACCACATTGTGCAACTCCCTATATACCTGGGCCAACAACGCAGGAACCCATGCAAACACAATGCTGAAATCAACCATATCACTCACTACGTCCAACATATTCTAGTTAAACAATATCCTAGAAGTGTCAAGCAAAGTATAGGTAGATATCATCATCATCGTTGCACGTTGATGCTTAGATAACATATTATTGTTCTATAGAAGCTCATAATCCATCTTCTTTACATCCACCTCCTCCCGCTTATCCCTAAAAATCACTCCATCATAGCTTCCTAACTGTCATCAACTGCTACCCTCACTGGAACACCATCAATAGGTAACTTATACATTTTGTATACATCCTCCAGGGTGATAGTCATCTCACCATCCAAAAATAGAAAGTGTCATGATTTGCATCCCACCACTCACACAAAGCATATATGTATGCCCTATTAGCATGAATGCTCTTGCACTCCCATACACCTCTAAACTATAATGCATACAACCATGCATCATCATCCTTATTCTTCATGAGCTTATCCAACTCGTTCTCCATAGTACAAACCCAATGTCATGGCTCGATCTTCTTTACCTATTCATACACAAACAAGATCAACAAAATTCACATTATTTCAATACATAATCCTTCAATTAAACAAAATTCAATTTTATTAACCACATTTCACACACAAATTAATTAATTTAATTTGTCATACAAATTGAGACATTAAAACATACACAATCCACATATCACAATAGATCAAAAACACAGTCGCATATTTGGATACCCATTTTTCCATTTCATGGTAAAATTTCAAACAATTGCAAAAAATAGTACATATATGGCTTCCAAAATTCAAATTTAAAATTATCCACATACTCACTGTGGCACGAAATTCAAAACCATATCAATCTACCATACATACAAAAAAATACATTTTTGAACACCCATTTTACCTTTTAGAGTGAAAGTGTCGATAAGTTTCAAAAATAGTATACAAATACGCACAAATTTTGAG
Organism: Wollemia nobilis; assembly: GCA_028583015.1. Classification (NCBI taxonomy): domain Eukaryota; kingdom Viridiplantae; phylum Streptophyta; class Pinopsida; order Araucariales; family Araucariaceae; genus Wollemia; species Wollemia nobilis. The sequence continues at coordinate 307,729 of JAQPPZ010000040.1, forward strand.
GTTAAAGTCAACACAACTTCACCAAAATAGTGCACATGCCAAATCACATCACATCAAAAACATAGTCATATTTTTGGACACCCATTTGACCACTTCACGATAAAAGTTGAAATAGAAATAAAAATAGTGCAAATCGAGCTCCCAACAGCCAATTTTAAATTCAATCATATCTACATCATGGCACACAATTCAAACATAAGCCAAATGCAACAACATTCCAAAACAAAGCACATTTTTGGATACCCATTTTACCTTTCTATAGTGAAAGTGTCAATAGTTTTCAAAATTCATACACCCACAGTGGAAAATTTATCAGTCAAAGTTTTGTAAGTTACATCCTAACGGCTCACATTTAGTTAACATGCCAAACAAGGATAAAATAAAAAAACAACCACATAACTAGATACTCATTTTAAAATTTTATGGATGAAATTCAAGTACTTTTCAAAAATAGTGCAACATCATTCCAAAAATGCAGTCAAACTACGAGACTAACCTACCCATTATCCAGTTAAACTATAGTGAAAAATGGTCAAACCTAAAAAGCAATCACACTTTTGGGTACCCATTTAGCCTATTTAACACTTTGTATTCCAATTTCAATTAAAATTTACCTAAATTTTAAAAATGGCACGAAAACCTCCCCCCCTATTTCATGCTTTTCCAGAAATGAAATTGGAAAATAAATACAATAAAGAGCACTTACCAATGGATCTCCATGTTGGGTGGTAGTACTATTGCATCCTCTCACCATCCTGCTACTCAAACCGGTTAATCACAAGCGCTTTGTGTCACCAACCGTCACTCACTGCTCACTTTCCAAGTTTTCTACCATAAAGAAAACTCTCCACAATTCCAAAAAGGTTTAAATATACCTAAAAACTCTAATTAGGTCCAATCACCCCCTCGATATGTGAATTAGACCCAATTCACTCCCTAAATTTTGAATCAAACCAATTCACCCCTCGACCTATGAATCCAGATCCAATTCACCCCTTGCCCTGCAAATTTAGCCTAGAAGCCCCAAAACCACCCAAATTTGATTCCAAACCCTAGGAAATTTACCCCTCTTCCTGCCCATCAAATTTTTCATCACTCATATCATGCATTTTTCTTCTATCAACCGATCCATCATTACATCACCATATTTCATTCACCTCATTGATGATTCCTCATTTGAGGGGGTATTCATATCCAAAAGTTAGCTTTGCATGCAACAAAACAACAAAACATCCAAATCACAGATATTGAATCTGTCTACAATTTTTTTTTAAGAATATCTTATGATAATTTGAAATTCAAACCAGATATTTGTTAGATCACAAGAGTTATGCGCAACAATGGAGATGTCACTGTAGCACCCTAAAATTGGTGCAGTTAAACCATCAGTAAAAAGTAAAAATTTGAATTTTAACCCCAAAACTGCCCGTTAACCACTCACCTTGTTTTTTGCACCATTTTTAGAAGTTGTTTTGACCATTGTACGATATCGTCACTGATCTGACGATATCGTTCCAAATCAAAAGAATTTTTTTGGAACAGAATGTCCAGACAATTTTGTCCCAAAACCAAATTTTCATAATTAGTTTTTGTTCCAATGACCTCTCCAACTTGGGCAGAAGCATGTCTGTGTGGTTGGAGATTCCCACGATGAGGATCTCCCAGATTGGGATGATCCCCAACCTCTTAACCTCCCCCTAATCCTATATAAACTGGGATTTTTCTAGTTTATCCCCCTGATTCCTTGACTGCCTTCCTCCCTTGACTCTCTCCATGCCTGCTCTCCCTAACTCCCTGTAGGATTTTATATTCATGTTTTCAATTTTTTGTTGTAGGATTTCACTGTGTTTCAGTCGGAGATAGCTCGGATTGTCGCAGATGATTCAACCACAATTTCAAGCGATCTTGTCAAGATCAGTGATGATCTCGTATGATTGTAGACGATCTTGACTGCAATTCAGCTTGGGGGAAATTAGAGTCCCGAGTTTGCATTTTCTACCTCATTTCTTTATTTATTGGTGCATTAGATTAATTTACTTTTGTTTTGCATCTTGGAGTTCACCTCATTTAGCATAATTGCATGATAAAATTCAAAATAAGTTACCAAAATATTGCATCTCATTTAATTTGATATCTAGATTTGTTATTTAAACATATACACTCTCATTTCTATCACTTTGCATCATTATTGCAATAGTATTTTTGGTTTTTGGTGTCTGTTTTCTTGATTATAGGTTTCTAACAAATTCATCTGACAAATTCGTCAGGTCACTGATGATCTTGGGTGATCTCAGATGATCGACTATGATTTGGGATGATTCTGTACAATTATAGATGATCCTGTCATATCCGGGATGATCTGGACTCCTACAAGCTTCAGAATCTTCATCAGACATCAAAAATTAGGTGTACTCTTCTCCATTTAACATATTCTCTACATTTAATCACATTAGGATTCATTTATGTTTGTTGTCTTCATATAAATAAGAATTGTCATATAGAATAGCTTAGCTTCATTTTGGCCAACCTAGGAATCTGAATGATTGAACATAAAATGAATAAATCAAACCCATTCTCAACCTAGGTGTGGAACTGCCACTCAAATTTTCCTGGTGAACCCCACCATCCGTCAAAAATTCACATTTATACCCCTCCCCCGAGAGGCGTGACCTTCAAAGAGCCTCTTCATCCGAGGTATTGTTCCATCCTTTTTGCATCCCCCTTCTGGGAACGGATCCTTCAGCATGAAGGTAAGGGTGCAAAAAATTTGGGCGATACATTTTGGTGAACCCGACATGAAACTAAAACACCTTTTGAAAACAATCCAAAAAAAAAAAAACACACATTATTAAGAACATCTAGAATCATTAAAAAACTGTTAAATTTGCATATCATACTTATATGGTAGATTGTAATAGAAGACGAGCAGTCTCCATAAATGTTGAAAATCAATTAACGGTCATAGAGATTACTTCTGTGCTTAGAGTACCTCAAACATATAGATCCAAACCTTTGTGGGATGAACTTGATAGGAGATTGGGTATTATTAAATCTAGATCTGTAGAACTTAGGCAAATTAAGAGGTTTGTCCTAGATAGAATCTTGGATCTTGATCAGGTGACTTTGTACCATGAAATTCAGAGAGCTTGCCATAGGTGGTTAGCCAATAAAAGAGCACTTGTGTCTTATGAATTATACACCTTTGAGGAATACCTTGAGAACGTGGTTGTAGTACATAAATTTCTATCTCATATAGAGGATCAATAAGTCGTTCTTACGAATAGAAAGAGATGGAATAGAGTTCCTAGAGCTGTGTTTTATCGAGAGTATTGCTATGAAATTTATTTTTACATGTCAGAGTTTGAAATATATCATATTACCATAACACACTTTGTCAAGTTCTTGAAAAACAACTTCCAATTTTAAGAGGAGAATTTCATGACTCCTGATGAACTTGACCCTATCAATGATATCCATAAACTATTCATAGAAAACTAAGTGATTCTTTCTACTATTGTTTCTTATAACTAGCATGTTGTTTGTTATTTTTATTCTCGTAAAATAATAATATAATAAAATCACACAAAAAAACAAAATATTTTATTTTTAAGTATTATAGTAGGTATATAGTTAAAATATATACCTCTCAACCATATTGCAATATATATATATATATATATATATATATAAGTATATATATTTGCTAAAACCTAATTCTAGCACAATGCCTAGACTTAGGAATGGAAAACAAACTAAAGAAGATGAATATTGGTTAGGAAGACCATTAATTGACCAAAATGTCCCTCCTGAGGACCAAGTTCAGGAAGAAGAAATCCTAGACCAGCAAGAAGAAGAGCTTGCTGTAGGAAATGAACAAGAAGAAACTGTTAAAGAGGAAAGGATCCTCATCCCCTAAAATGTCTTCGGGAGGAGCCATCACTTTTGAGAACATGGAATAATTCTGAAAGTTCATTAATACTAATATTGGTGTTTTTAATAGAGCAGCCCATATGGACAAGGATTGAATTAGTGACACTCAAGCAACTCTAGAAGAAGTATTTCAAACACACACTAATCCCTTATCCTTTATTGATCAAGAGAGTGATCAAGCTAGACCATACAATTTGGATATGACAGCTGTGATCTAGAACATGCAACAACAACAGGTTACCCAACCATATAAAGTTCCTGTTAACAAGCCTGGGGTCATTCCCGCATAAAAGAAACCATCATTTACTGCTCTATTTCTCCAAGATCTTGACCAACATACCTCAAATAAAAAAAAACCCAAAACAAAACCAAACACAAATTACCAACAATCTAAAGTACAACATAATACTATTACAAATCCCCTTCATAATACTCTTCCTACGAACACTTTGCATAATTGCAATATAACAGCTAATCCTTATGTCACACCATCATACACTCATAGGTCCCATACCTATGTGCCACCAAACTAATATGGTGGACAAACTAGTAATCTTGAAGCCATGGTGAAATAGTTAGTTTCCCATGTGGACCAGATAGATCCCTACAGTCCCTCATACAATTATCAAGAGATGTGTAGTCAGCCTTTAGATCCTATAGTCATAGCACAGCCATATCCTAAACATTTTCCTATGCCTGTTCTTCCAATATATAAAGGAACTGAAGATCCCATAGATCACCTTCGTATGTTTAGGATAGCATGTCATGATATATCACATGATGACTTGTTATTACTAAAAATGTCCCCGAAAAGCTTGGGAGGAATGTCATTAGAGTGGTATTATCAATTGCCCACTAATTCTTTAAGGAATTTCAAAGAAACTACTGAGTCTTTTGTTCATCAATTTAGTGCCTACATCGAAAGAGATGTGATCATTAAAGATTTATATAACTTAAAATAGGGCAAAGAGGAATGCTTTGTTGATTTCCTAGCTAGGTGGAGATAGTTGATAGGAAAATTGCACTTTGTGTTACCTTATAGGGAGATGTTGGACATCTTTATTAATAATTTGCAAGAGAAACTATCTTATGAATTATCAACTGCTACCTTGACCACCTTCGATCAGGCTATAGACTTAACCTGAAGAGTGGAAGATGCTCTTATTAGGAGAGGCTGGATTAAAAAGAGAGATGATGAGAAAACATCCAAAAATCAATATAAGAGTAAACAAGTTGTGGGTGATGGAGTCACTGATAGAAAAAATATCGCTAATGTTAATGTTGCGAAGACAACAGAGAAGTTTATATTGAAACCTCCTGATAAACCTCCTCGATAATTTACTAAGTTAAATCAACTGTTATCAACTATTCTCCCATAATTATTAGAATGAGATTTGATTCAATTACCAAATATTCGAGAACCTGATCCAACTATACCCAAATACGGTGTTGATTTACACGGTGACTTCCATAGAGGACCTAGACACACTACCAACTCTTGTAAAATATTAAAACATAAAATATAGGACTTGATTGATAACAATGAGATGGAGGTGCAAGCCTTTCAACCTAAGAAAAATCCTCCTAATAATGTTCAAAATAATACCCCACAAAACTATAATCAGAATGCCAATCAGTCATTGGACATCTTTCAACATCCCTTACCAAAACATGGTAAGGAGGTGGCTAATCAAGTTGAACATCATAATGTCCCTCCTCCTTCCCGATATGTAGGAACTATTAGTGTGCATTTACCTATTCATGATCTAGAAATATTTGACACAACTTTATCTATGGTTACAACTAGGCCTCTATATAATATTCAGATACCTGATATTAATGATATAGAATACGAGACAGAGAGTGATATGGAAATAACATCAAATCAATCGAATAGTTCTAATGATGAATCGGATCCTATTCACCCTATCACAAGTTATATGGTTCTAGAAGAGCCATTTCTAAGAAGAGTCACTACTAGACCATCGTCTCACCAATTACTTTCTAATGAGCTAGCTATAAACGCTAGACCAAGACCCATTGATCATCCGTAGAATAATATTGTGGGTACCATCAGAGTTGTTACTAGACAACAGGCTCAAAATTCTCAACAAGATCAAATTCATAATGGTGGATCAGCTCCATTTGTTTTGAAGGTTCCTAATAAATAGAATCATTCACCTAATGTTTAGCCTAAACTTCCTTATAATATTAATGAACAATTATCAAAGATTACAGCTAGAATTTCACTCTTGGACCTTTCAATATCTTCTCCTACACATAGAGATGAATTAATGCTCACATTAAGTCAAACGATGGTACCACAAGACATTCAACCTAAATCCATGGCCCATACTATAATAACTCGTGAAGTTGATTATATTGATTTCCAAGATAGAGACATACCGCAACATAGTTTACATAAAGATAACCCCCTATATATTACTACCTTAATTGGAGATGTAGTAGTCAAACGAGTCTTGATTGATAATGGTTCATCTTTAAATATCTACACTTTTGACTTCTACCAAATATTTGGGTTTAGAAGTGATGAAATGAAAAGAATTGATATGATCATAAAAGCTTTTAATGACGAAACACAAGAAACATGTGGAGTTATTACCATTCCATTGCAGGTTGGTTTGAGAACCTTGGATACGACTATGTTTATTGTACATTGTCTTGCATCGTACAATATACTCTTGGGTCATCCTTGGATCAACGTGATGTGAGTTGTTCCCTCAAATTTACATCAATGTGTTAAGTTCAAATTTAAGAATCAGTTGGTTACCATTCATGGTGATCCAAGACCCTTTGATATGTGTGCTTTGGCAGAACCTATTGGAGTTAAATTTTTCCTAGCTCTATCATCCATGCATCCTAGTTCTCATTATCCATCTAAACATGTTAAACTCACACCCACAACATCATCTACTTCTTCTCCATCAGTTGCACCTCCACATATAGCTGAACAAACTGCATTAGGACCCAAGAAATATCCTAAGCCCACAACCAATGTCTTTTGTTCTACTCCTATAACTTCCATACCTTGAATAGAACCATCTATCGAAACCTCTACATCATCTACATCCACCAAATTCATATTTTCCACATCGAAAGATGTAGGGAATGTTCCTTCTACCTATTATGCTCTTACTAACGAGCTCTTACCTGATCTATCTAAAATTCTTATATTAGAAGAAATGAATGCTTCTATGCAAGATTCCCTTATTTTAAATAATTTGCCACCATCTCCTCGTACCTTAGGCCTCCCACAACCTATGGTAAGTATTTACCAAGTTAGGAGTTGTGCCTTTATTTATAAGGGATATGATTGGGGTAGAATACCCAGAAACATCAAAACTCATTATTATGGATATGCTCGATGTTATTTTACTAATGAGTATATTAAAGCCAAACCTATAATGCTTAAATTGGTATATAAAGGGAAAGGTTTGGGACCTTTCCAGAATGGTATGAAAGAACATTTTGAGGTAGAAGCATGGCCCGCTCGATGTGGTGTGGGCCTATTTTCTAGTAAAGGTTAGCCATTCCCATTTGAGGATGATGACCATCTTATATGTTACCAAGATTATTTAGATGAACGCGATGCTTTATGTTTAAAGAATAAGACATTCGCATGTAATATGTTATCTATAGCTTATCCTGAGATGATCACTAAATCCGACGATGAGTTGGAGGGAGATATCTTCCATGATGTCTCCGTTAAGGATTTATTACATAATGGATTTTATTTTGATGGCTCTATACCTAGTATATCCCAACTTGAGGCCACAACTCCTCAAGATGAATTATCCAAGCTAACCTTGGAAGAATTACAAGAATTGGGCGTTTCACCCGCCCCACCTAATTTTGAGAGAGATCTACACATGGCAGTAGAAAATCTCATAAAAATTAACATTGGAACCAATGATAACCCTCACATAATCAACATTGGATCATAATTGAGTCAAGAAAAATAGGATAAATACATTGCGTTTCTTAAAGAATATGAAGATGTCTTTGCTTGGACATATGAAGATATACCGGGTTTAGACCCTTTTGTAGCTATGCATAACCTATTATTGCATCCGAATGCTAAACCTGTTAAGCAGAAGCTTAGAAAAATGCATCCTAAAGTGGCCTTACTAGTCAAATAGGAGTTAGAAAAACTCTTGAATGTTATTTTTATACAAGCCATTGATTATGCTGAATGGATCTTGAATGGAGTTCCAGTAACTAAGAAAGAAGCTACTAAGATTAGGGTTTGTATAGAATTTAGAGATATTAATGCCGCATGTCCTAAAGACAATTTTTCCCTTCCCAATATGGATTAGATCATTGATTTTACTGTTGGGAGTGGAATGATATCCTTAATGGATGGATTTTCTAGTTATAATCAAATCAGGATAGCTCCTGAAGATCAGGCTAAAACAACCTTTATTACCCCTTGGGGGACTTTCTATTGGAAAGTGATGCTATTTGTTTTGAAGAATGCAGGTGCAACCTATCAATGAGCCATGACTTATATCTTCCATGATATGATGCATGATATAATACATGATTATGTAGACAACATTATAGTGCATTCTACTAAAGAAGATGACCATTTAGATGACTTGAGAAAAGTATTTGATCGGTTAAGGGAATATCTTATCCGATTGAATCCATCCAAATGTATATTCGGAGTTAAGTCAGGTAAATTATTGGGGGTTATAGTTTCTTTATGTGGCATTGAAATTGACCCTCTCAAGATTATGGCTATCACTGATATGCTCGTACCTACAAATATATCTGAATTACAGAGTCTACAAGGTAAGCTTCAAGTTATCTATCGCTTCATCGATAAGTTGGCGGATAAAATTGGACCCTTTCTTAAGATTCTTAAGAAGGATGTCTCTTTCCATTGGGACGATGAATGTAAGGAAGCATTTGAACTCCTCAAATAATATCTTCTTAACCCATCTGTACTTTCACCACCTAAACCTAATCGTCCATTTATCTTGTATATTTCTGCTTTAGATTTTGCTTTAGGAGCTATGTTAGCTCAACTTGATGATGAGAAAAGAGAGCATGCTAATTATTACATTAACAGAACATTAATTAGTTATGAAACCCACTACACAGCATTAGAGAAGTTATGTCTAGCAGTCGTATTTTCTACACAAAAAATATGCCATTATATGCTTAGTCAGAAAACATACGTTATTGCTAAATTTGATCCCTTGAGTTATCTCATGAGTCGACCTTATTTATCGGGTTGCACAACGAAGTGGGTTATTGCTCTAAGCAAGTTTGAACTCACATTTATAGGATAGAAGTATGTTAAGGGTCAAATCATAGCAGATCAATTAGTTGCTACACCCTTAGAGTCCACCCATCCCCTCATCATTGAGTTTCTTAATGAGTGCATTAAACTAGAGGCGGATCATTCAGAGCCATGGTCCTTATACTTTGATGGATCCCGATGTATGAGTGGTGCTGGTGCAGGTATTATTTTGATATCTCCATAGAAACATCTCATACCTCTATCCTTTAAATTAACATTTGCCTATACTAATAACACTGCTAAATATGAGGCTCTAATCCTTGGATTACGAGCTGCCCTGACACTAAAAATTAAAAATATATTAGTTTTTGATTATTCTCAACTTTTTATAAATCAAATTAATGATGTTTATCAGACCAGAGATGATAAATTGTGCCCATATAAATCATATGTATTACAATTAATATCTTTATTTGATCAAGTTACCTTGGAAGCTATTCCTAGAACTAGCAATCATGCGGCTGACGCTATGGCCACAACTACATATCTTTTACCCTTGGATTTAGATGAAAAATATGCTACCATAATTATTCGTTGACTCTAGGAACCCGCTTCAACTAAATCATGCTTGGAACCTTTGGACGTGTTTCTAATCAATGAAACTATTCTTGAACTTTGGTACATTGACATCCTCAATTTTCTTCAAAATGGGACCTTCCCTGAAGGTTTTAATAGAAACCAGCATTGGTTATTACATAGACGAGCAAGTCGCTTTGTAATAATTGGCAATACATTGTATAGGAGATCTTTTGAAGGTATCCTATTAAGATATTTGAATCTAGAAGAGTCTAGATCAACTTTGAGTGAAGCCCATGATGGATCTTGTGGGGGACACTTTAGTGGTAGCGCCATTGCTAAGAAGCTCCTTAGGATAGGATATTTTTGGCCTACCATGGAGAATTATGCACATGATTACGTGCACCATTGCAACAAGTGTCATAAACATGCTGACCTTGTCCATGCGCCTGCACAAGAACTGCAGGCTATTTCATCTCCTTGGCCCTTTTCAAAATGGGGCTTAGACATCATAAGAAAAATCAATCCTATGTCATCTGATGGACATAAATTCATCATAACCACCACCGAGTATTTTACAAAGTGGGTCGAAGCTATGCCCTTAGCTTCTTGCACTGGAACACAAGTTTCCAAGTTTATTCTTAATCAAATTATTTGTAGGTTCGAAATTCCTACAAATATCATCTCGGATAATGGAACTTGTTTCAAAAACAAAGATGTAAAGAAACTATGTCAAAAATATAAAATTCAACATCGTTGGTCCACTCCCTATTATCCTTAGGGTAATGGCCAAGCAGAAGCATCTAATAAAACATTAATTAAAATCCTCAAGAGACTGGTCAATAAATCTAGTCGTGATTGGCACATTCAATTATATCCTGCTTTGTGGGCTTATCGAACTAACATTCATACTCCCATGGGAACTTCACCTTTTGTTTTGGTTTATGGCACTGAAGTTGTTTTTCCATTTGAATTAGAAGTTCCTTCTTTGGCTCTGCTACTTCAAGATATTGAAGTAGGAGATGAATATCATGGTAGAAGATTTAGTCAGCTGGAACTCCTATATGAGAAGCTCATTAATGCTTTGGAGCATCTTCGTGCCTACCATAACAAGCTCAAACAAGCATATCTCAAGAAAGTTCATAATCGATCCTTTGAGATCGATGACCTCGTCTTAAAAGAAAATAAAAAAAATACTAATGCAACTCAAGACCTTAAAGGCAAATTCGAGCCTAACTAGCTTGGGAAATATATTATCACTGCTAAATTTGGGTCAGGAGCATATAGATTAGCTACCTTAGATGACAAAGATCTTAAAGAACCTATGAACATTATGCATCTTAAGTGCTATTATGCATAAATATGGTAATTTCGTCACTGTATATATTATACATATTGTCTCATATTAGTAATTCATATAAAAATTTCAAAAAATATTAATATTATGTATTCTCTCAAATCATAAATTAAAATCAAAATATAAAAAAATCAAAATCATCAAAATCCTCAAAAACATTTTCTATTTTGCACTTGTCAATTCTTGAAGTATTGCATTTATATTTTCAGTTATTTTGGATAAATTAGCATTTATCGGGAATCCCTCACTTTCACACTCACATGAATAAATATCTTGATCTTATTTGGTATGACTATTAATCTCTCTTATATCGAAGTCCACAGTTGAATTAAATAAATTTTTGAGCATAGAGAACTGATCTTGTTATTTACTTGAACCAAGTACACCTTTTCACATTAAAATGATTTCATTGCAAATTCAAAATGATGCTACATAGTAGAAGTGGTCTCTTGAGCGAAAATTTTCCCCTGCTATCCTATCATGCACATGGTCTAGAATCTTTGAGAATTGACAAAAGGACAAGCTCACCTCTGCCCAGAATAAAAATCCCTTACTCTACAGCCAATCCGAGCAAGTATCCCTAGTCTAGGAAGAAAAAGAAAAAGAAAAAGAAAATCAAGAAAAATCATGAGAAAAAGAGAAAATTATTCAGAAGCATTATCATTTTGTACCATCTCAGCAATATTTCGGCATTATCTCAGTGTCAAGCAAAATACAAAAAAAAAAAAAAAAAAAAAAAAAAAAAAATCAAAAAGCAATAAATACCTTCCCCCCCTTTGAAATAAAATAAGGGTGAATGAGCTTGAATCCCTGGAATTCTCAATTATTCGAAAATCATGAGGTAAGCCCCATAACAGGTGGTTTGTGCCCAACCCACTTGGCCTTGGGTAACTCCTAGCGTGGTGATATGTCTGTCACATTAGCGACCTTATTTTGTGTAGACCTATGTCTACTCATTGATCAGCTAGCTCTTGATGACCCGACTTACATAGTAGTATGGTATGGTTACATGCATATAAATCATGGTCAACGAACACTCATTTGGTTAATTCAAATTACTTGTATCAAATTATCTTGCTCAAAATTGGTAAATGAACAATACAATTGCACACACATTTGTGTTTGAGAGATTTTGTATCATTATGATAGATCAAGATCAACAACGAACTCACATATGCACACGGGGTTCCTTATAAATGTCAAATTTATCTTTGAGATAATTTAAAATATTTATGCAAATCTTCTGGAATAATTTGATTTTTTTACTTGAGAATATCTGTTTAGCGTAAAATCAATTAAATACATTTTTTTTTCAAAAATCCAAAATTTTCTTGCAAAACATGTTCAAAAGCTAGCAATAAAGTCACATTTATATTTTCGATTTTCGCGATGATGGTATAGTTCCTAAACCTAAATTGGAATTTTATGCCTAGTGCAAGTCCTCATTTTTATATTTTTTGTTTATCTGAAAATCAAAAATCAACTATGCAATAAAACTATTATATCAATTTCTTCTTTGGATTTCACGATGATGGTATAAGTCTATATCTAAAATTCTATGCCTAGCGCAAACCATCATTTTAATTTTATTTCCCATTTATTTAATCCATAAAAGCATATGGCTTAAATCATTATGTTACATAATTGTGCTTTAAAAAGAATGAAAACTTTCCTATTTCATTTCATTATGTCAACATTCATTTTTTTGTGATGATGGTATAATTCCTAGGGAATTGTTCAAATTTCTATTATACTTAGGAATTTTATGCCTAGAAAAAATCATATTTTTAATATTTCATGCATAATATTTTCATGGAAATCTAAAAACAAATCATCACTATCATCATTTTTCATCATCACAACACAAAGTCTTCAGAAAGTCTCTTAAACACCCTTTTACTTTTAGCAATATTTCTCTCATACCGAGATTAGCTTAATGACCTAGCGAGTGGCGAATCCATGAAATGGTCATGTAACAACGACAATGTCCTTTGAAATTATTGTTAGAAGTCACTTTATTTTCATCAAAACACACCACAACAACCAATTTGTTTACATCAGATTATTTCATTTAGTTTTATAGCATGGCATAAAATTATAAAATTTTCAACAACATAATTACATGAATAGTCAATCAAAAATTAAAATATTAAAGCATTATAAAACATATGCACAAGTAATATCACAAAAGGAACATCATATATATATCAATAATTATATACATCATATCAAAATGGATTGGTATGCCATAATCTATACCCTGGCATACTCAATCATCTCAAAATAAATAGTCTATGTACAATGTGCATCTAGTCTCGAGAAGCCCTCGAGCTCTCAGCCTCATCTCCTCTCCCACCCTGAGGTGGAGGAGGTGGTCCCATCAAAGCTCGTCCTGTGTCATGGGTCCTCAACATCAATTGTGATGATGTCCTTGATGACCCCATCTTGATCAGCTCCACAATGCTGGCTGGCAACTGTATCCTCTGGCCCTTTGGCACCAGTTGGTAGTACACTCCCTGATAGAATGTGATCTCAGCAATCGACTGCACTAGCTCTAGAATGCTCGCCCCTCCACTCTAATCCCTGATCCATGTAGCCTCATCCTGTAGAGTCTGCACTTGAGCTCATAGGTGGGAATTCTCCACCCGAAGAGTTGTCATCTCTCTACTCTCCCCCACCTCGACACCCTTGCCCCTATCGGGCGATGGTGGCCTATCCCTCTACTGAGAAGGGAGTCCCTCTCTCCTATCCTCCCTCCTCTCCAGCTACTGCTATCTCTCTAGAGCCTGTGGTATTATTTGACATCTCTCATGAGGAGGCCATCATTGATCCCTCCCTTCGTAACCCCTCGTTGCATCGATGGCATCCTGGCATCGCCTCTCCATCCGTTGCATTACAACATGCATCGGACCCTATGCCCTCGTCATCCGAGGAGGGTGGATGCCTGCAATAATTTTAGGATAGGCTATGGATAGCATATTGCATGTAGAAGAATTATTCTTGGGATACAAAGAATCTTGTTTATCTAGATAATCTTGATAACATATGAGTTGATCATCATCTTCAAAAGGGAAGGGTTGACCCTTACTAGGAAATAGGCCCACACCACATCGGGCGGGCCATGGTTCTACCTCAAAGGGTTCTTTCATACCATCTTGGAAAGGTCCCAAGCCTTTCCCTTTATATCCCAATTTAAGCATTATGGGTTTAGCTTTAATATATTCATTAGCAAAATAGCATCGAGCATATCCATCACAATGCGTCTTGATGTTTCGGGGTATTCTTCCCCAATCATATCCTTTATAAATAAAAGCACAACTCTCGACTTGGTAGATACTTCCCATAGGTTGTGGGAGGCCCAAGGTACGAGGAGAAGGTGGAAAATTACTTAAGATAATGGAATCTTGCATAGAAGCATTTGTTTTTTCTGATATAAGAATTTTAGATAAATCAGGTAAGAGTTCATCAGAAAGAGCATAAGAGGTAGAAGGATCATTCCCTATATCTTTAGATGTGGAAGGTATGATAGATGTAGATAATGTGGAGGTGTTAATAAATGGGTCTATAGGTTTTGAAATTATAGGGATGGAACATGAAGGATTGGTTGTGGATTTAAGATCTTTTTGAGGTTCTAGTGTGGTTTGTTTAGAAGATTGTTGAGCTATATATGAGGGTGAAATTAATGGAGGAGAAATAGATGAAGTTATGGGTGTGTGTTTCACACGTTTAGATGAAAAATAAGAATTAGGATGTGTGGATGATAGAGCAGGGCAAAATTGAACTCCAACAGGTTCTGCCAAAGCACACATATCAAAGGGTCTAGGATCACCATGGATAGTGACCAACTGATTTTTAAATTCGAATTTAACACATTGGTGTAAAGTTGATGGGACAGCCCGCATTGCATTGATCCAAGGACGACCCAAGAGTATATTGTATGATGTGGGGCAATGTACAATAAACACGGTCGTGTCTAAGGTTCTCGGACCAACTTGCAATGGGATGGTGATAACTCCACACGTTTCTTGTGTTTCGTCATTGAAAGCTTTTATGATCATGTCCGTTTTCTTCATTTCATCACTTCTAAACCCAAATATTTGGTAGAAGTCAAAAGTGCAAATGTTTAGAGATGAACCATTATCAATCAAGACCCTTTTGACTGCTACATCTCCTATTAGGGTAGTAATATATAAGGGGTTATCCTTATGTAAACTATGTTGTGGGATATCTTTATCTCGAAAGTCAATACAATCGACTTCTCGAGTGATGATAGTATTGGACATGGCTTCAGGTTGAATATTTTGAGGTACCATCATTTGGCTTAATGTGAGCATTAATTCATCCCTATGGGTAGGAGAAGATCTTAACAAGTCCAAAAGGGAAATTCTGGCTGTAGTATTGGATAATTGTTCATTAATATTGTAAGGAGGCTTAGGTTGAACATTAGACATATGATTCCCTTTATTGGGATTTTTCAAAATAAATGGAGCTGATCCATCATTCTGAGTTTGATCCTATTGAGAATTTTGAGCCTATTGTCTGGTAACAACTTCGATGGTACCTACAATGTTATATTGAAGATGCTGAATTGGTCTCGGTCTAGCGTTTATGGCTTGTTCATTAGGAAGGAACTGATTAGAAGAGGGTCGAGTAGTAACTCTTCTAGGAAATGGTTCTTCCGAAACCATAGAATCTGTGATAGGTTGAATAGGATCTGATTCGTTTTCAGAACTATTCGATTGGTTTGAGGTGATGTCTATTTCACTTTCAATATCCGATTCTACATCACTAGGATCCGGTGTTTGAGTATTATATAGGGGTCTGGACGTAACCATGGAGAAAGTTGTGCCAAATATTTGAGGATCATGATTAGGTAAATGTCCGCTAATAGTCCCTACATATCGGGTAGGAGGAGGGACATTATGATGCTCAATTTGATTGGCCACCTCTTTACCATGTTTTGGTAAAGGATGTTGAAATATATCTAATGATTGATTAGCATTTTGATTCTGATTTTGGGGAATGTTCTTTTGAGTATTACTAGGAGGATTTTGTTTAGGTTGAAAGGCTTGCACCTCCATTTCATTATTATCAATCAAGTCTTGTATTTTATGTTTTAATATTTTGCAAGAGTTTGTAGCATGTCCAGGTCCTCTATGAAAATCACAATGTAAATCAGCTCTGTATCCGGGTATAGTTGGATCAGGTTCCCGGATAGCTGGTAATTGAATCAAACCTCTTTCGAGTAATTGGGGTAGAATAGTTGATAATGGTTGATTCAATCTAGTAAACTCTCGAGGTGGTTTATCAGGAGGTTTTAATATAAACTTCTCCATTGTTTTCATAGTATTAACATTAGCAATGTTTCTACTATCAGTGACTCCGTCACCTACAACTTGTTTGTTTTTATATTGATTTCTGGATGTTTTCTCATCATCTTTCTTTTTGAGCTGACCTCTTCTAATGAGAGCATCTTCCACCCTTCGAGCTAAGTCTATAGCTTGATCGAAGGTGGTTAAGGTAGCAGTTGATAATTCATAGGATATTTGTTCTTGCAAATTATTAATAAAAATGTCCAACATTTCCCTATAAGGTAGCACAAAGTGTAGTTTTCCTATCAACTGCCTCCATCTAGCTAAGAAATCAGCAAAACATTCATCTTTGTCTTGTTTTAAGTTGTATAAATCTTTAATGGTCACGTGTCTCTCGATGTAGGCACTAAATTGATGGACAAAAGATTCAGTTGTTTCTTCAAAATTCCTCAAAGAATGAGTGGGCAATTGATAGTACCACTCTAATGCCATTCCTCCTAAACTTTTTGGGAACATTTTTAGTAATAGCAAGTCATCATGTGATATATCATGACATGCTATCCTAAACATGCGAAGATGCTCTATGGGATCTTCAGTTCCTTTATATATAGGCAGGACGGGCATGGGAAAGTGCTTAGGGTATGGCTGTGCTACAACTATGGGATCCAAAGGCTGACTACACATCTCTCGATAATTATACGAGGGATGGTAGGGATCTATCTGGTCCATGCGGGAAGCTAACTGTTTCACCATGGCTTCCAGATTACTGGTTTGCCCACCATATTGGTTCGATAGGGCATTAATATGGGATTTGTGAGCATATGATGGAGGGACATGAAGATTAGATGCTATATTGCTATTGTGTAAATTGTTGGTAGGAAGGGTGTTATGAAGAAGTTTTGAAGTTGTATTATGTTGTATCCCAGATTGTTGAAAATTGGTGTTTGGCTTCATTTTAGGTTTTTGTCGATTTGAAGCATATTGATCAATAGTTTGGCGAAATAAAGCAGTGAATGAAGGTCTCTTTTGTGTGGGAATGATTTTAGGCTCAATAATAGGTTCCTTAGGGGGTTGGGTAACCTGTTGTTTTTGCATGTTCTGAATCATAGTGACCATATCTATATTGGATGGTCCAGCTTTATCACTTTCTTGATCGACAAAAGACAAAGGATTAGTGTGTATGTTAAACATATCTTCCATGGCTGCTTGAGTGTCACTAATTTGTCCTCTATCAATACGAACTGCCATATTAAGAGCACCAATGTTATTACTGAGAAATTTCCAAAAATGATCTATATTATCAAAAGCAACAGTTCCGTCTAGAGCCATTCTAGGGGATGAGGATCCTTCCTCTTTAACATTTTCTTCTTGTTCATCTACAACAAGCTCATCTTCTGGCTGTTCTAGAGTTTCTCCTTCTAGAATTGGATCCTCAGGAAGGGCATTTGGGTTTTTTGTTTTCTTTCCTAACCAATCTTCTTCTTCTTCTTCTTCAGTTTGTTTACCATTCCTAAGTCTAGGCATTGTGCTTAAACTTAGATTTCAGCAAATATATATATACTTATATATATATATATATATATATATATATATATATGCAACAAGCTTAAGAGGTATATATTTTAATTATATACCTACTATAGTATTTAAAATAAAATGTTTTGGTTTTGTTATGTTTTTGGTTTTTCTTGTTTTGTTTTTATAACAATATTATAAAGATAACAAACAACACACTAAATGCAAGAAATAATAATAATGAAAGCAATGATCTAGTTTTCTATAAACAATTTATAAATATCATTAACGGGCTCAAGTTCTTCAGGAGTCATGAAATGTTCTTCTTCAAATTGAAAATTTTCTTTCAAGAATTTGACAAAAAGTGCTATAGTGATATTATCTGTCTCAGACTCTGGTTGGTAGAAATAAAGTTCGTGGCAATACTCTCGATATAACACAGCTCTAGGAACTCTCCTCCACCTTTCCCTATCCGTAAGAACGACCTCTTGGTCTTCTACACGACCTAGGAATTGGTGTATAACAGTTGCATTCTCGAGGTATTCCTCGAAGGTGAACAATTCTGAAGACACAAGAGCTCTCCTATAAGCTAACCACCTATGGCAAGCTCTCTGAAGTTCATGATAAAAAATGAGTTGATGAGGATC
Organism: Wollemia nobilis; assembly: GCA_028583015.1. NCBI lineage: Eukaryota > Viridiplantae > Streptophyta > Pinopsida > Araucariales > Araucariaceae > Wollemia > Wollemia nobilis. The sequence continues at coordinate 326,335 of JAQPPZ010000040.1, forward strand.
CGGGATTCTATCTAGGGCAAACCTCTTAATTTGCCTAAGTTCGGTTGATCTAGATGAAATAATACCCAATCTCCTATTAAGTTCGTCCCACAAAGGTGGAACTCTATATGTTTGAGATAGTCTAAGCAAAGAATTAAACTCTATGGCTATTAATTGATTTTCAACATTAATGGTGACAACTAGTCTTTTCTTAGGAGCTACCATCTAAACATGATATGCAACTTAGTAGTTTTCTAATGATTTTAAATGCATCTATGTTTTTTTTGTTTTCAAAAGGTTTTAGTTTCACGTCGGGTTCACCAAAATGTATCGCTCCAAATTTTTTGCACCCTTACCTTCAGGCTATAGGATCCATGCCCAGAAGGGGGATGCGAGAAGGATGGGACAATACCTCGGACTGAGAGGCCCTTTGAAGGTCCCGCCTCTCGGGGGAGGTGTATAAGGGTGAATTTTTGACGGATGGTGGGTTCACCAGGAAACTTTTGAATGGCAGTTTCCACGCCTAGGTTGGGAATGTGTTTGATGTGTTCAATTTTAGCTTTAATCATTCAAATCCTAGGTTTGGCCAAATGAATCTAAACTATTCTATATGAAATGCAGATTTAAATGAATACAAAAATAGAATTAAACAGAGAATACAAGAAATATACTAGATTAGAAAAAGCCATACCTGATCCGGATGTCTGATGGAGGTTCCGATTTTTGAAGCAGTCCAGATCGCCTCGAATTTGATCGATCATCGAGACAAATAGACAAGATCATCTGAGATCTGACGAATTCATCAGACGAATTCATCAGAGACCTGCAATCAGAGAAATAGACATAGAACACAAAAAATGCAACAATACTAACAGAGGAAAATGGTGTAAAATGACAATATAGATACTAAAACGATAATTACGAATAGAAATTCAAGTAAATTATAGTATTCTAATGACAAATTATGATCTTATCATGCACTTAAGCTATATGGGTGAACTCCAAAATGCAGAATAGCAGAAAATAACAATAAACTGATCTAAATGAATAATGAAATAACAGACAAAAAGAGAAAAGTGCAAACTCGGGGTACTAATTGCCCCCAATGTTGACTCAATAAATTCGTCTAGTGTGAAATCATCTCGAATTGGGGCATGATCATCCGAGATTGTACAAGATCATCTACGATGATCTGAGCTTGCTCCGATGAAGAATAACAAAGTTCCTGCAAGAAAACTCGAAAAGGGACAAAGGCAAACAATAGTCTAAGACATTCTAATGCATGTAAAACTCGAAGTGCAATAAAATTCAGCAAAGGGAATGTCAAGGGGAGGGCCTAAGATTAAATAGGCATAGGAAGGAGGTTAGGAGGTTGGAGATCATCCTAATCTGGAAGATCTCCAATGGGGGAGGTCTCTAACGACGCAGACACGCTTCTGCCCAACTTAGAGACGCCGTTGAAACAGAAGCTAATTATGAAAAATCAATTTTGGGACGAAATCGTCTGGACGTTCTTCTCTAGATGAATTCGTCCGATCTGAGGCGATATCGTCTGATCGGCGATGATATCGTCCAACGGTCACAACAAATCCTAAAAATGGCATGAAAACAAGGAAAGCGGTTTAACAGGTGGTTCGAGGTTAAAATTTAATTTTTAATTATTACTAAGGTTTACTACGCCAATTTTAGGGTGCTACATTTTGCCCCCTCTTTAGCGAATTTTCCAAAGAAAATGCGTTAAAGATGAGTTCTTCTCGATCTACGAGAAAGCAAAAATTTATTCCCATTTTTAGGCGACGATTCTAGGTCGAATCGTACGACAACTTACTATGGTGCCCCTCCGTGTTTTTACCCAAATCGAACATTTGAGGTAAAAACATGGAAAAGCAAAAAATTAAAATGTTTTTAATTGTTTTTGAATAAAATTAAGAAAAATAGGGAGAAACCCTAATTCATTTTTACTGTTCATTTTCCTGGTTTCTAGAGCTCTGTAGACAAGATGGTCGAGACAACGCACAGATCGACAGAGGTCCGATGCAGGCTACGGGTAAGGGTCCAAACTTAATTTAGAATGCTTTAATTTTGAATTTCATGCTTTTTAGATTAATTTTGAATGATTTTTGAGCATCGCGGCCATTTTTGGGCCGTCGACATCGTCAGGACGAAATCGTCTCAATTTCGTCGAAATCGTCTCGATATCGCTGATTTCGTCCAAGGGCGAAATCGACGATATGGGGACGATTTCGTACAATAAGGGATGATTCCCTCTTGCAAAATCGGAGACGAATTTGCTCAAATTTTGGACGATATCGTCCAATAGTGGACGATATCATCATTTGTATGAAATTGAACTTGTTTTACTTGCATTTTTAATCACTGTTTTATTAATGATTTTTATTGTTTTGTTGTTTATGTTGCAGAGAGGATTACTAAAGAGCCGAGAATGGAAATACGATGAGCTGAGGGATGACTTGGCCGCTCTATCTCAGGTAGAGCGAGATCAGTTGGCTCAAGTCGGCTTGCAGCATGTGGCAGATATGCCATAGGTTTCTACAGATATGGGGCTATTGACAACGCTAGCAGAGAGGTGGTATCCGGGTTCTTCTTGTTTTCGGTTACCGACAGGGGAGATGACTCCCACATTGGAGGATGTATGGAGGATTTTGAGGATCCCCATACAAGGATGGCTAATAACTCCCATGGCCAATCAGGGCCACGCGATGATGCGACTGTGCGGAGATCCGAGCTTCGCCCTGGAGAAGGGCAGAGTGAACATCGAGTCGCTACGCCAGATGCCTGGGGCATCTAGACTGACACAGGTTTTGGCTGGGGTGGTAGGTGGTCTATTGCTATGCCATCAGAGTGGATGCAGACTACCATGGCTACCGACAGATGTGGTCTACGACATGAGAGACCACGGGTACAGGTTTTCTTGGGGGAGCTTTGTACTATGCCGATTGTATAGGATCCTGCATGGGGTCGTATACAAGGGCGGCCGATGTCTGGTCATGACATCACTACTACAAGTTTGGTGCTGGGAGCACATCATGGTGCGGAGGCCGGTAGGGCTCCCACTAATAGGGATTGATGGGGAGAGGCCCCGAGTTTTCTACTGGTGGCTCCGGAGAGGGTCACAGCGGCGGATAGATCTGCCAATGTCCCGGAGACTACTTGACGACCTTGTCTCCGACCAGATCACCTGGAGGCCTTGGAGAGATCATCCAGGGTGGGCCGAGGATGGACAAGAGCTGGCTCACATTAGGCAAACCTATTGGCTGAGGATGGAGAGGAGAGAGGTGGAGCTCCACCGCTATGACCGAGTTTTGAGGCAGTTCGGTCTACAACAGGGGATCCCATCTCTCAAGGACTACGAGTTTTCCTGGACCATCCGGGATAACACTACAGTCAATGGGGCTCCAGATATGTAGCGCTTCTAGAGTGAGGACATGGATGATGCCCCCATTCAGCCAGTGGATGGGGATGACGTAGGGGTTGTTGATGGCTATGATGCCTGGTACGTAGGCATCCGCCCTCCTCGGATGATGAGGGCTCAGGGTCTGATTCATGTAGTTGTGCATCGGATGGGGAGGTGGCAGCGGCCATTGAGGTGGCATAGGGTCATGATGGGAGAGAGCAGAGGAGGCCACAGGCTCAGTAGAGGCCATGACAATAGGAGAGGAGGGAGGAGAGACCCCCTTCTCCATGGAGAGAGAGGCCACCATCGCCCGATAAGGGCAAGGGTGTCGAGGTAGGAGAGAGTAGCGAGATGGCTACTCTTCGAGTGGAGACTGTCCATCTCCAGGCTCAGGTGCAGTCCTTGCAGGATGAGGCTACACGACATCGAGAGGAGGCCACACAGCTCAGAGATGAGGTCGCACGCCTTAGAGCATGGAGCGGAGGGGCGAGCACTCGGGACCTAGCATGGGCTATTGCCCAGATCACATTCTATCAGATGCTATACCACCATATGGTGCCAGAGGAGCAGAGGTTACCACTGTCGGCCCCCATTATGGAGCCTGTCATGATGAGGTCATCGAGGACATCATCACGATCAGAGTCCAGGACTCATAGCACCACATGGACTACGATGGGGCCACCTCGTCCACCTCAGGGTAGGGGAGGAGATGAGGCTGAGAGCTCGAGGGGTTCTCGAGGCTAGCTGCTATAGACTGCACTGCATAGATTGATACATAGTGTTTATTATTTTTGATAGAGGATTGAGTATGTCGAGGTACAGATTGTGGCATACCGATCCAGTTTTGAGATGATGTATATATTGTTGATATATATATAGATGAGATATTTTTGATCATATGACTTGTCTTATGTGTTTGTATGATGCTTTAATGTTTTGATGTGATTGATTTGATGATTCATGTAATTATGTCATTTGGAAATATTATGGTTTGAATGTCATGCTTTTAAAATTTAAATGAAATAATCTGATGTAAACAAATTGGTTGTTTGTGGGATAATTTGATAAAAATAAAAGGGACTTTTAACAATAATTTCAAAGGACATTGTCGCTATTTATGACCATTTCATGGAGTCACCGCTCGCTAGGTCGTCAAGCTAATCCTGGTATAGAAATATTGCTAAAAGTAAAAGAGTGCTTAAGAGACTGTCTTAAGACTTTGTTGTGATGATGCAAATGATGATGATGATGGTGATTTGTTTTCAGATTTCCATGAAAATATTATGCATGAAATATTTTTTTTAAAATGATTTTTGCTAGGCATAAATTCCTAAGTGTGATAAATTTTTGAATAATTCCCTAGGAATTATACCATCATTGCAAAATTGAAGTTTGACATAATGACATGAAATAGTAACAATGTGCGTTGTTTTAAAGCATAATTGTGTAACATAATGATTTAAGTCATATGTGTTTATGATTTTAAATAAATGGGAAATAAAATTAGTACAATGGTTTGCGCTAGGCATAGAATATTTAGGTATAAACTTATACCATCATCGCGAAATCCAAAGAAGAAAATAATAGTTTTATTGTATGGTTGATTTTTAATTTTTGAAAATAAATAGAAAATATAAAGATGAGGACTTGCGCTAGGCATAAAATTCCAATTTTGGTTTTGGAACTATACCATCATCACGAAAGTCAAAAAGTTATATATAAATGTAACTTTATTGCATGTTTTTTGAAAATGATTTTGATTTTTTTGATAATGCATGTAGTTGTCTTTATACTAAACAACTGTTCTCAGATAAGAAAATGAAATTATTCCAGACAATTTGCAAAAATATTTCAAAGTATCTTAAAGACAAAAGTTAGATTTATAAGGAATCCCATGTGCGTATGTGAGTTCATTTCCGATCTTGATTTATCATAATGATACACAAAATCTCTCAAATACAAATGTGTGTGCAATTGCTTTGTGCATTTACCAGTTTTGAGCAAGATAATTTGATACAAGTGATTTGAATTAACCAAATAAGTGTTCATTAACCATGATTTAGATGCATATAACCGTACCAGACTACTATGTAAGTCGGGTTATCAAGAGCTAGCTAATCCATAAGCAGACATAGGTCTGTACAAAAGAAGGTCGCTAATGTGACAGACATATCACCACGCTAGGAGTTACCCAAGGCCAAGCGGGTTGGGCACAAACCACCTGTTATGGGGCTTACCTCACAATTTTCGAATAATTGAGAATTCCAGGGATTCAAGCTCATCAACCCTTCTTTTCTTTTCAATGGGTAGGGAAAGGGATTTTATTGCTTTTGCTTTTGCTTGTTTTGCTTTCTTTGCTTTCTTTTTTCTTTTTTTGTATTTTTCTTTTTTTCGTATCTTTTGCTTTGATATTTGAGATAATGCTGAAATAGTGCTAAGAGAGTACAAAATGATTCTGAAATAATGCTTCTTTTTCTCATGATTTTGCTTGATTTTTCTTTTTCTTTTGCTTCCTATTCTAGGGATACTTGCTCGGATTAGCCGTAGAGCAAGGGATTTTTATTCTGGGTAGGGGTGAGCTTGTCCTTTTGTCAATTCTCAAAGATTCTAGACCATGTGCATGATAGGATAGCAGGGGAAACTTTTCGCTCAAGAAACCACTTCTACTATGTAGCATAGCATGGACATTACAAATATAATCATTTTATTGTGAAAGGATATGCTTGGTTTAAGTAAATAACAAGATCAATTCTCTCGTGCTCAAACTTTATTTAATTGAATTTTGTGGACTTTGATATAAGAGAGATTAGTAATCATGCCTGATAAAATCAAGATATTTATTTTTGTGTTTGCAAAAGTGAGAGATTCCAAATAAATGCTAATTTATCCAAAATAATTTGAAAATATAACTGCAATACTTTAAGAAGAAATATATACAACAAATATTTTTGAGGAGTTTGATAATTTTGACTCTCTCTTTCTTCTCTATTTTTATTTTTTTTGGTTTCGAAAGAGTCAATAATATTGTTGTTTGTTTTTGTTTAAATAGTTTTATACATTTTTAAAATGAGACAACATGCAAAATATATACAAATGATGAAATGACCAAATTTTATGCGTAATATCGCTTAAGATGCATAATATTCATAGGTTCTTTTAAATATTTACCATCTAAGGTAGCTAATTTGTATGCTCCCGATTCAAATTTAGCAATGATAATATATGGTCCAAGCCAGTTGGGTTCAAATTTACCTTTAAGGTCTTTAGTTGCATTAGTATTTTTTTTATTTTCTTTTAAAACAAGGTCGCCGACCTCAAAGGATCGATGACGAACTTTCTTAGCATATGATCTTTTAAGCTTGTTTTGGTAGGCACGAAGATGCTCCAAAGCATTGATGCGCTTTTCATCTAGGAGTTCCAGCTGACTGAGTCTGCCAGCTCGATATTCATCTCCTACTTCGGTATCTTGAAGTAGTAGAGCCAAAGAAGGAACTTCTAATTCAAAGGGAAAAATAGCTTCAACGCCATAAACCAAAACAAAAGGTGAAGTACCTATGGGAGTACGAACACTAGTGCGATATGCCCACAAAGCTGGATATAATTGAATGTGCCAGTCATGGCCAGATTTATTGACCAATATTTTAAGGATTTTAATTAATGTTTTATTAGATGCTTCTGCTTGGCCATTACCCTGAGGATAATAGGGAGTGGACCAACGATGTTGAATCTTATATTTTTGGCATAATTTCTTAACATCTTTATTTTTGAAACAAGTTCCATTGTCTGAGATGAGATTTGCAAGAATTCCAAACCTACAAATGATTTGATTAAAAATAAATTTAGAGACTTGTGTTCCAATGCAGGAAGCTAAAGGCATAGCTTCAACCCACTTCGTAAAATACTCAATGGCGGTTATGATGAATTTGTGTCCATCAGATGACACAAGATTAATTTTGCCAATAATGTCTAAGCCCCATTTTGAAAAGGGCCAAGGAGATGAAATAGCCTGCAGTTCTTGTGCAGGGGCATGGACAAGGTCAGCATGTTTCTGGCACTTGTCGCAATGGCGCACATAATCATGTGCATCGGTTTCCATGGTAGGCCAAAAGTAGCCTATCCTAAGGAGCTTTTTAGCAATGACACTACCACCGAAGTGTCCTCCACAAGATCCATCGTGGGCTTCACTCAAAGCTGATTTGGATTCTTCTAGATTCAAACATCTCAATAGGATACCTTCAAAAGATCTCCTATATAAAGTATTGCCAATTATTACAAATCGACTTGCTCGTCTACGTAATAACCGATGCTGGTTCCTATTAGAACTGGCAGGGAAAGTCCCATTGTGAAGAAAATCAAATATATCCGTATACCAAGGTTCAAGAGTAGTTTCATTGATTAGAAACACATCCAAAGGTTCTAAGCATGACTTATTTGAAGTGGGTTCCTAGAGTCGATGAATAATGATGGTGGCATATTCATCATCTAACTCCAAGGGCAGAAGAGATGCAGCTACGGCCATAGCGTCAACCGCACGGTTGCTAGTTCGAGGAATAGCTTCCAAGGTAACTTGATCAAATAGAGATATTAATTGTAAAACATATGCTTTATATGGGCGTAATTTATCATCTCTGGTTTGATAAACATCATTGATTTGATTTATGACAAGTTGTGAGTCACCAAAAACCAATAAAATTTTGATTTTCAATGCCAAAGTAGCTCGTAATCCAAGGATAAGAGCTTCATATTCAACAGTGTTATTGGTGCAAGCAAATGTTAATTTGAAGGACAGAGGTATAAGATGTTTTTGTGGAGATATTAAAATAATACCCGCACTAGCCCCACTCATGCATCGGGCTCCGTCAAAGTATAAGGACCATTGCTCTGAATGGTCTGCCTCTAGTTTAAGGCATTCATCAGGAAACTCAATGAGGAGGGGATGAGTAGATTCTAAGGGTGCAACAGCTAATTGATCAGCTATGATTTGACCTTTAACAGACTTTTGTCCTATGAAGGTGAGTTCAAATTCGCTTAGCGCAAGAACCCACTTAGCTGTGCGACCAGATAAATACGGTCGACTCATGAGATATCGCAAAGGGTCGAATTTGGCAATAACATAGGTTTTCTGACTGAGCATATAATGTCATAGTTTTTGTGTAGAAAATATGACTGCTAGACATAATTTCTCTAATATGGTATAACGAGTTTCATAACTGATTAAGGTTCTGCTAATGTAATAATTAGCACGTTCTTTCTTCTCATCATCCAACTGAGCTAACATAGCTCCTAAGGCAAAATCAGAAGCAAAAATGTACAAGATAAAAGGATGATCAGATCTAGGTGGTGAAAGCACAGGTGGGTTAAGGAGGTATTGTTTGAGAAGTTCAAAAGCTTCCTTACATTCGTCGTCCCAATTAAAAGGGACATCCTTCTTAAGAAGCTTAAGAAAGGGACTGGTTTTGTCCGCCAGCTTATCGATGAAGCGACGGATAGCTTGAAGCTTACCTTGTAAACTTCGTAACTCAGATATATTGGTAGGTGCAGGCATATCAGTGATAGCCGCAATCTTGAGAGGGTCGATTTTGATACCACGTAAAGAAACTAAAACCCCTAATAATTTATCAGACTTGACTCCGAATATACATTTGGCTAGATTTAATCGAATAAGATATTCTCTTAACCGATTAAATACTTTTCTCAAATCATCTAAATGATCATCTTCATTAATAGAGCGAGCTATAATATCATCTACATAATCATGTAGGATATCATGCATCATATCATGAAAGATATAAGTCATGGCTCGTTGATATGTTGCGCCCGCATTCTTTAAACCAAATGGCATCACTTTCCAACAAAAGGTACCCCAGGGGGTAATAAAGGTTATTTTAGCCTGATCTTCAGGAGCTATCCTGATCTGATTATAACCAGAAAATCCATCCATTAGGGACATCATTCCACTCCCCGTAGTAAAATCAATGATTTGATCCATGTTGGGAAGAGGAAAATCATCTTTAGGGCATGCAACGTTAATATCTCTAAAGTCTGTGCAAACCCTAACTTTGGTAGCTTCTTTCTTGGTGACTGGAACTACATTCGAGATCCATTCAACATAATCAATAGCTTGTATAAAAACAACATTCAAGAGTTTTTCTAACTCCCCTTTGACTAGCAAGGCCACTTTGGGATGCATTTTTCTGAGTTTCTGTTTAACAGGTTTAGCATCTGGATGGACTACTAGATGATGCATGACTACAGAAGGGTCTAAACCTGGCATATCTTCATATGTCCAAGCGAAGACATCTTCATATTCTTTAAGGAATGCAATGTATTGCTCTTGTTTTTCTTGACTTAATTCTGATCCAATACTGATGATGTGAGGATTATCCTCGGTTCCAATGTTAACCTTAATGACGTTTTCTACTTCCATGTGTAGATCTCTTTCAAAATTAGGTGGGGCAGGTGAAACGCCCAATTCTTGTAATTCCTTTAAGGTTAACTTGGATAATTCATCTTGAGGAGTCGTGGCCTCAAGCTGGGCTATAGTAGGTATAGAACCATCAAAATAAAAACCATTGTGTAACATCTCTTCCACGGAGACATCATGGAAAATATCTCCTTCCAACTCATCGTCGGATTCAGCAATCATTTCAGGATAGGCTATGGATAGCATATTGCAGGTAGAAGAATTATTCTTGGGATACAAAGAATCTTGTTTATCTAGATAATCTTGATAACATATGAGTTGATCATCATCTTCAAAAGGGAAGGGTTGATCCTTACTAGGAAATAGGCCCACACCACATCGAGCAGGCCATGGTTCTACCTCAAAGGGTTCTTTCATACCATCTTGGAGAGGTCCCAAGCCTTTCCCTTTATATCCCAATTTAAGCATTATGGGTTTAGCTTTAATATATTCATTAGCAAAATAGCATCGAGCATATCCATCACAATGCGTCTTGATGTTTCGGGGTATTCTTCCCCAATCATATCCTTTATAAATAAAAGCACAACTCCCGACTTGGTAGATACTTCCCATAGGTTGTGGGAGGCCCAAGGTACGAGGAGAAGGTGACAAATTACTTAAGATAATGGAATCTTGCATAGAAGCATTTGTTTTTTCTGATATAAGAATTTTAGATAAATCAGGTAAGAGTTCATCGGAAAGAGCATAAGAGGTAGAAGGATCATTCCCTATATCTTTAGATGTGGAAGGTATGATAGATGTAGATAATGTGGAGGTGTTAATAAATGGGTCTATAGGTTTTGAAATTATAGGGATGGAACATGAAGGATTGGTTGTGGATTTAAGATCTTTTTGAGGTTCTAGTGTGGTTTGTTTAGAAGATTGTTGAGCTATATATGAGGGTGAAATTAATGGAGGAGAAATAGATGAAGTTATGGGTGTGTGTTTCACACGTTTAGATGAAAAATAAGAATTAGGATGTGTGGATGATAGAGCAGGGCAAAATTGAACTCCAACAGGTTCTGCCAAAGCACACATATCAAAGGGTCTAGGATCACCATGGATAGTGACCAACTGATTTTTAAATTCGAATTTAACACATTGGTGTAAAGTTGATGGGACAGCCCGCATTGCATTGATCCAAGGATGACCCAAGAGTATATTGTATGATGCGGGGCAATGTACAATAAACACGGTCGTGTCTAAGGTTCTCGGACCAACTTGCAATGGGATGGTGATAACTCCACACGTTTCTTGTGTTTCGTCATTGAAAGCTTTTATGATCATGTCAGTTTTCTTCATTTCATCACTTCTAAACCCAAATCTTTGGTAGAAGTCAAAAGTGCAAATGTTTAGAGATGAACCATTATCAATCAAGACCCTTTTGACTGCTACATCTCCTATTAGGGCAGTAATATATAAGGGGTTATCCTTATGTAAACTATGTTGTGGGATATCTTTATCTCGAAAGTCAATACAATCGACTTCTCGAGTGATGATAGTATTGGACATGGCTTCGAGGTTGAATATTTTGAGGTACCATCATTTGGCTTAATGTGAGCATTAATTCATCCCTATGGGTAGGAGAAGATCTTAACAAGTCCAAAAGGGAAATTTTGGCTGTAGTATTGGATAATTGTTCATTAATATTGTAAGGAGGTTTAGGTTGAACATTAGACATATGATTCCCTTTATTGGGATTTTTCAAAATAAATGGAGCTGATCCATCATTCCGAGTTTGATCCTGTTGAGAATTGTGAGCCTCGTTGTCTGGTAACAACTCCGATGGTACCTACAATGTTATATTGAAGACGCTGAATTGGTCTCGGTCTAGCGTTTATGGCTTGTTCATTAGGAAGGAACTGATTAGAAGAGGGTCGAGTAGTAACTCTTCTAGGAAATGGTTCTTCCGGAACCATAGAATCTGTGATAGGTTGAATAGGATCTGATTCATCTTCAGAACTATTCGATTGATTTGAGGTGATGTCTATTTCACTTTCAAGTATCCGATTCTACATCACTAGGATCCGGTGTTTGAGTATTATATAGGGGTCTGGACGTAACCATGGATAAAGTTGTGTCAAATTTTTGTAAATCATGATTAGGTAAATGTCCGCTAATAGTTCCTACATATCGGGTAGGAGGAGGGACATTATGATGCTCAATTTGATTGGCCACCTCTTTACCATGTTTTGGTAAAGGATGTTGAAATATATCTAATGATTGATTAGCATTTTGATTCTGATTTTGGGGAATGTTCTTTTGAGTATTATTAGGAGGATTTTGTTTAGGTTGAAAGGCTTGCACCTCCATTTCATTATTATCAATCAAGTCTTGTATTTTATGTTTTAATATTTTGCAAGAGTTTGTAGCATGTCCAGGTCCTCTATGAAAATCACAATGTAAATCAGCTCTGTATCCGGGTATAGTTGGATCAGGTTCCTGGATAGCTGGTAATTGAATCAAACCTCTTTCGAGTAATTGGGGTAGAATAGTTGATAATGGTTGATTCAATCTAGTAAACTCTCGAGGTGGTTTATCAGGAGGTTTTAATATAAACTTCTCCGTTGTTTTCGTAGTATTAACATTAGCAATGTTTCTACTATCAATGACTCCGTCACCTACAACTTGTTTGTTTTTATATTGATTTCTGGATGTTTTCTCATCATCTTTCCTTTTGAGCTGACCTCTTCTAATGAGAGCATCTTCCACCCTTCGAGCTAAGTCTATAGCTTGATCGAAGGTGGTTAAGGTAGCAGTTGATAATTCATAGGATATTTGTTCTTGCAAATTATTAATAAAAATGTCCAACATTTCCCTATAAGGTAGCACAAAGTGCAGTTTTCCTGTCAACTGCCTCCATCTAGCTAAGAAATCAGCAAAACATTCATCTTTGTCTTGTTTTAAGTTGTATAAATCTTTAATGGTCACGTGTCTCTCGATGTAGGCACTAAATTGATGGACAAAAGATTCAATTGTTTCTTCAAAATTCCTCAAAGAATGAGTGGGCAATTGATAGTACCACTCTAATGCCATTCCTCCTAAACTTTTTGGGAACATTTTTAGTAATAGCAAGTCATCATGTGATATATCATGACATGCTATCCTAAACATGCGAAGATGCTCTATGGGATCTTCAGTTCCTTTATATATAGGCAGGACGGGCATGGGAAAGTGCTTAGGGTATGGCTGTGCTACAACTATGGGATCCAAAGGCTGACTACACATCTCTCGATAATTATACGAGGGACGGTAGGGATCTATCTGGTCCATGCGGGAAGCTAACTGTTTCACCATGGCTTCCAGATTACTGGTTTGCCCACCATATTGGTTCGGTAGGGTATTAATATGGGATTTGTGAGCATATGATGGAGGGACATGAAGATTAGATGCTATATTGCTATTGTGTAAATTGTTGGTAGGAAGGGTGTTATGAAGAAGTTTTGAAGTTGTATTATGTTGTATCCCGGATTGTTGAAAATTGGTGTTTGGCTTCATTTTAGGTTTTTGTCGATTTGAAGCATATTGATCAATAGTTTGGCGAAATAAAGCAGTGAATGAAGGTCTCTTTTGTGTGGGAATGATTTTAGGCTCAATAACAGGTTCCTTAGGGGGTTGGGTAACCTGTTGTTTTTGCATGTTCTAAATCATAGTGACCATATCTATATTGGATGGTCCAGCTTTATCACTTTCTTGATCGATAAAAGACAAAGGATTAGTGTGCACGTTAAACATATGTTCCATGGCTGCTTGAGTGTCACTAATTTGTCCTCTATCAATACGAACTGCCATATTAAGAGCACCAATGTTATTACTAAGAAATTTCCAGAAATGATCTATATTATCAAAAGCAACAGTTCCATCTGGAGCCATTCTAGGGGATGAGGATCCTTCCTCTTTAACATTTTCTTCTTGTTCATCTACAACAAGCTCATCTTCTGGCTGTTCTAGAGTTCCTCCTTCCGGAATTGAATCCTCGGGAAGGACATTTGGGTTTTTTGTTTTGTTTCCTAGCCAATCTTCTTCTTCTTCTTTCTTCGTTTGTTTACCATTCCTAAGTCTAGGCATTGTGCTTAAGTTTAGATTTCAGCAAATATATATATATATATATATATATATATATATATATGCAACAAGCTTAAGAGGTATATATTTTAATTATATACCTACTATAGTATTTAAAATAAAATGTTTTGGTTTTGTTATGTTTTTGGTTTTTCTTGTTTTTTTTTTTTTTTTGTGTTTTTATAACAATATTATAAAGATAACAAACAACACACTAAATGCAAGAAATAATAATAATGAAAGCAATGATCTAGTTTTCTATAAACAATTTATAAATATCATTAACGGGCTCAAGTTCTTCAGGAGTCATGAAATGTTCTTCTTCAAATTGAAAATTTTCTTTCAAGAATTTGACAAAAAGTGCTATAGTGATATTATCTGTCTCAGACTCAGTTGGTAGAAATAAAGTTCGTGGCAATACTCTCGATATAACACAGCTCTAGGAACTCTCCTCCACCTTTCCCTATCCGTAAGAATGACCTCTTGGTCTTCTACATGACCTAGGAATTGGTGTATAACAGTTGCATTCTCGAGGTATTCCTCGAAGGTGAACAATTCTGAAGACACAAGAGCTCTCCTATAAGCTAACCACCTATGGCAAGCTCTCTGAAGTTCATGATAAAAAATGAGTTGATGAGGATCCAGGATTCTATCTAGGGCAAACCTCTTAATTTGCCTAAGTTCGGTTGATCTAGATGAAATAATACCCAATCTCCTATTAAGTTCGTCCCACAAAGGTGGAACTCTATATGTTTGAGATAGTCTAAGCAAAGAATTAAACTCTATGGCTATTATTTGATTTTCAACATTAATGGTGACAACTAGTCTTTTCTTAGGAGCTACCATCTAAACATGATATGCAACTAATAACGATTTTAAATGCATCTATGTTTTTTTTGTTTTCAAAAGGTTTTAGTTTCACGTCGGGTTCACCAAAATGTATCGCTCCAAATTTTTCGCACCCTTACCTTCAAGCTATAGGATCCGTGCCCGAAAGGGGGATGTGAAAAGGATGGGACAATACCTCGGACTGAGAGGCCCTTTGAAGGTCCCGCCTCTCGGGGAGGTGTATAAGGGTGAATTTTTGATGGATGGTGGGTTCACCAGGAAACTTTTGAATGGCAGTTTCCACGCCTAGGTTGGGAATGTGTTTGATGTGTTCATTTTTATCTTTAATCATTCAAGTCCTAGGTTTGGCCAAATGAATCTAAACTATTCTATTATGAAATGCAGATTTAAATGAATACAAAAATAGAATTAAATAGAAAATACAAGAAATATACTAGATTAGAAAAGCCATACCTAATCCGGATGTCTGATGGAGGTTCTAATTTTTGAAGCAATCTAGATCATCTGAAATTTGACAGGATCATCTCAATCGAGACAGGATCATTCGAGATCCGACGAATTCATCAAATTTTTCGAGACCTGCAATCAGAGAAATAGACATAGAACATAGAAAATGCAAGCAATACTAACAGAGGAAAATGGTGTAAAATGACAATATAGATACTAAAACGATAATTACGAATAGAAATTCAAGTAAATTATAGTATTCTAATGACAAATTATGATCTTATCATGCACTTAAGCTATATGGGTGAACTCCAAAATGTAGAATAGCAGAAAATAACAATAAACTGATCTAAATGCAGAATGAAATAGCAGACAAAAGAGAAAAGTGCAAACTCTGGGCACTAATTGCCCCCAATGTTGACTGCAGTCGAAATCGTCTGTAGAGTGCGAAATCATCTCGAATTGGGGCGTGATCATCCGAGATTGTACAAGATCATCTGCGATGATCTGAGCTTGCTCCGGCTGAAGAATAACAGAGTTCCTGCAAGAAAACTCGAAAAGGGACAAAGGCAAATAGTAGTCTAAGACATTCTAATGCATGTAAAACTCGAAGTGCAGTAAAATTCAGCCAGGGGAATGTCAAGGGGAGGGCCTAAGATTAAATAGGCATAGGAAGGAGGTTGGGAGGTTGGAGATCATCCTAATCTGGAAGATCTCCAATGGGGGAGGTCTCTAACGATGCAGACACGCTTTTGCCCAACTTAGAGACGTCGTTGAAACAGAAGCTAATTATGAAAAATTAGTTTTGGGACGAAATCGTCTGGACGTTCTGCTCCAGACGAATTCGTCCGATCTGAGGCGATATCGTTTGATCGGCGACGATATCGTCCAACGGTCACAACAAATCCTAAAAATGGCATGAAAAACGAGGAAAGCGGTTTAACAGGTGGTTCGGGGTTAAAATTTGAATTTGAATTATTACTAAGGTTTACTGCACCAATTTTAGGGTGCTACACTACCTCAAACTTGGTCGTAGCAATGGAGCTCTACCTCTCTCTGCTTTGTCCTCAACCATATGACTCGCCTAATGCGAATCAACTCCTATCCATCCTTTGCTTACCTTGGATGCTCTCTCCGTGGTCTCCAGGTGATTTGATCTGGGTTGAGGTCATCCAACAACCTCTAGGATGTCGGTAGATCTATCCATCATTATGACCCTCTCTGGAGCCACCAATAGAAAACTCGGGGTCTCTTTCGGTCAAATCCTATCAGTGGAAGCCCTACCGACCTCCACACCATAATGTGATCCTAGCACCAAACCTGTAGGAGCGATGTCAACACCAGACATCGACCTCCTTTGTATATGACCCCGTAAAGGATCCTATACAACCGACACAATACAAAGTTGACCCAAGAAAACCTGTATCTATGGTCTCTCATGTCACAAACCACATCTAAGAGTAGTTATGGTAATCTGCATCTGCTCTAGTGGCATAGAAGAAGGCCACACACCACCCCTACAAAAACCCAAGTTAACCGAGATGCCCTAGGCATCTGCCTCAAAGCCTCAATGTTCACTCTACCCTTATCCAGGGTGAAGCTTGAGTCACTGCACAATCTCATCATAGCATGGCCCTAATTGGCCGAAGGGGTCATGAATTGACCATGTATGGGGATCCTCAAGATTCTCCATACATCCTCTAGAGTGGGAGTCATCTCCCCTATTGATATCTAAAAGCAGGATGACTCCAGATACCATCTCTCTACCTAAAAATGGCCGCAACGCCCAAAAACAATTAAAATTCAAATAAAAAAATCAAGTAAATCAAGTTACAAACATAGTACACTAGGTTTAGATCTTTACCCGCAACCCGTGTTGGACCTCTATTGATCTGTGCATTGTTTCCACCATTTCGCCTATAGAGCTCTGAAACAACGAAAGTGAACAATAAAAATGAATTAGGGTTTTACCCTATTTTTCTTATTTTTTATTTTAAAATGACATTTTTCAATTTTTGCTTTGCTGCGCTTTTAAATCAAACGTTCAATTTGGGTAAAAAATCAGAGGGGGTACCATAGCAAATAGTCGTACGATTTGATCTAGAATCGTCATCTAAAGAATAAATTTTTGCTTTCTCGTAAAGTGTAAAGAACTTGTATTTAATGCATTTTCTTCAGAAAATTCACTAAAGAGGGTGCAAATTGTAGCACCCTAAAATTGGTGCAGTTAAACCATCAATAAAAGTAAAAATTTGAATTTTAACACCGAAATCACCCGTTAACCGTTCACCTCATTTTTTGCACCATTTTTAGAAGTTGTTTTGACCATTGGACGATATCGTCGTCGATCTGATGATATCATCCCAAATCGGATGAATTCATCTAGAACATAACGTCCATACAATTTTGTCCCAAAACCAATTTTTTATAATTAGCTTGTGTTTCAACGACCTCTCCAACTTGGGCAAAAGCATTTCTACATGGTTAGAGATTCCCATGTTGAGGATCTTCCAGATTGGGATGATCCCCAACCTCTTAACCTCCCCCTAATCCTATTTAAACTAGGATTTTTCCAGTTTATCCCCTTGATTCCTTGACTGCCTTCCTCCCTGACTCTTTCCTTGCCTACTCTCCCTGACTCCCTGTAGGATTTTATATTTGTGTTTTCAAGTTTTTGTTGCAGGATTTCACTTTGTTTCAGTCGAAGATAGCTCGAGTCGTCACAGGCGATTCAACCATAATTTTGGGCGATCCTGTCAAGATCGGTGATGATCTCATACGATTGTAGACGATCTTGACTACAATTCAGCTTGGGGGCAATCAAAGTCCCGAGTTTGCATTTTCTACCTCATTTCTTTATTTATTGGTGCATTAGATTAATTTACTTCTATTTTGCATCTTGGAGTTCACCTCATTTATCATAATTGCATGATAAAATTCAAAATAAGTTACCAAAACATTGCATCTCATTTAATTTGATATCTGGATTTGTTATTTAAACATCTACACTCTCATTTCTATCACTTTACATCATTCTTGCAATAGTATTTTTGGTTTTTGGTGTCTATTTTCTTGATTGTAGGTTTTTGATGAATTCGTTAGGTCGTTGACGATCCTAGGTGATCTCAGATGATCGACTATGATTTGGGATGATTTTTTACAATTATAGATGATCCTATCATATTCAAGATGATATGGACTCTTACAAGCTTCAAAATCTTCATCAAACATTAGAAATCAGGTGTACTCTTCTCCATTTAACATATTCTCTGCATTTAATCGCATTAGGATTCATTTATGTTTGTTGTCTTCATATAAATCAAATTTTTCATATAGAATAGCTTAGCTTCATTTTGGCCAACCTAGGAATCTGAATGATTGAACATAAAATGAAAAAATCAAACCCATTCTCAACCTAGGCGTGGAAACTGCCACTCAAATTTTCTTGGTGAACCCCACCATCCGTCAAAAATTCACCTTTATACCCCTCCCTCGAGAGGCACGACCTTCAAAGGGCCTCTCCATCCGAGGTATTGTTCCATACTTTTTGCATCCCCATTTCGGGTATGGATCCTTTATCCTGAAGGTAAGGGTGTGAAAAATTTGGGCGATATAGTCACTCTAGAATTCATGATACATAATGAATGAAACATTTGAATAACCCATGCGCAACATTAGAGATGTCACTCTGGAATTCATGATACATAATGAATGACACATTTTAATAATCCATATGTTAACTAGCTCAAATTGTTTGAAACTTGTCACCATGCACTCATCAATCAATCAACAACAAAAATTTGAATAGGCATTTGTTCTATTTGTACTTTGGACCATCCTACATTGGTCACAAAAGCAAAGCATTCATAAGTTACATTCATAAGCAACCGGTATGACATTGAAAAATGTCATACAAAATTATAAAAACCATAGCATTGCATCCGTAATCATCCATTTTCATTCATCATCATTTTGAATTTTATTTCCCCCTTCTTTTTCCTCTTCTTATTCCTTTCTTTTTCCCTTCTCCCCTTGTCTATCGATCAATGTTGTATGATCACACTTCGAGTGGCTACATACCTTTGATTGGATGCCATCCTTTTACCTTCTTCCTTTGGCTATCAATCAATGTTGTATTGTCACACTTCGAGTAGCTACATACCTTTGATTGGATCCCATTCTCTTCCCTTATTCATCTTCTACTTTCTCCCATCATATTTTTGTATTAAACTATGTTCCACATAGTATAGTACAAAAAGGGGTAAATGTAGACACTCAAAAGTTGCACATGTCTACCTCTACATACTTGTAGATCCTTTTGGACACTTGTAGGTTCACATAGGCCATCCTAGAAATCTCTAGGCTATCGTAGACTAGCATAGACTATCATAGACTTGCATAGACTATTCTAGACCACTCTAGACCAGCGTAGACCGCTCTAGATTAGTGTAGCATAACATAGACTTACGTAGATCATCCCACTAGTTTATAGGTACAAAAACCTATTAAACTAATCAATCCATGTCATAACCACCTTTCATACATCAAAAGACCACTTATAAATCACCTAAGGCAACCTAAGCCTTTCCTAGATCTAATTAGGATCCCACGAGACTATTAGTTCCTAAAAAGTCTTAATTAAAGTTAATTCCAATTCTAATTTTAAAGTGACTTCACTTAAAGTGCACTTTTTATATTAAAAATGTTAATTAGGTTCCTAAACCTTAATTAGTCATAATTATCCCCTCCCATATGTGTGTGGACCAAGTTAGATAGGATATTTTCTAGGAAATCCTAACCTAGCCCTCATCTAACCTAGGTATCACCTAACCCTAGTAAACCCTAATCTCTCCTCACACATGTGTGAGGATGAGATATTTCCTTAGGGAATGTGGGTATGACACATCACAAAACCTAACCTAACCACAATAGAACTTCATCTTAGGGTTTAGTTCCCCTAACCACACCCCCTACACTTTAGGTTTATCTATAAATAGTGGACCTAATCCCTCATTCTACCTCTATCTCCCCTTTTAGTTGAAGTACATAAACTCTATCAAAATGCAAAAAAAAGTGCAAAAAATATATATGGTCCATACCAACAACATTGTAGCACCTGAGGAGCCCATCTGTGTAAGGATTTCCAGTAGAAAGTGCTTATAGTTCAATTCGCCCCTCGACTTATGAATTCGATACCAATTTTCCCCCTAGCTTGTGAGTTGAGTCTACGAAACTCATTTCACTCCAAATATATCGGGTAAGATTCATTTGGTGTTTTTATGATGTTCTATGCAATTTATTTCAGTTTTCATTACATTTTTTAGTCAATTTTTCCTTTTTACCATGGGGCCTAACTGAGGCAAGCCCCCAAACATACTCCATTTTGCAGGTCTAGCACATATGCAAAGAGAAAATAAATTTTAAATACAACCAGTGGTGCCACACGTTATGCATGAAGCCCACCTATATTTAGGGACCCAATAGAAAGCATCAGATTCATTATATATTCTTGAAAGAAAGAAAGGGGAATTCCCCAATTTGTAACATAAAAATACCTCTATCATGAATAAAATTAGTTTCTGAAAAATCTGTGTTTTAGCAAATTATTAGATTAAATGCTTACTTTTGTATGTTTCATTTCCTTTTGGAATTCTATATAATGGCACCCAGCCTTCATACATTTATATCAAAGAGAGATTCATTTTTTAAGCGATGAAGTGCTATCAAATTTCAACCATGAAGCTCCCAACCCTTTTTGCATTATTTTCTTCGTAGAAAGCATACCAATGGATCATTTTGAAGGTTGAAGATCACTTCCATGCTCTTTGTGCAATCTAATGTCCTTTTTTTAGTGTTGAATTCTACCTCCCAAGTCATTCTCCATGAATGCACCAATTCATTGACCAATCCACAAATTGAACCCAAGGTCACCTTGCATCGACCACAAGAAACTTAGTCACAGGTTAGTGATTATCTCTATAAGATAGGGCTATAGGTACGACCATCTCTCTCAGAGATGACCCATAGGTATGACTATCCTGTATAGATATGGCCTCTTGGATAGATATTTGTTTCCTATTTTCTTTCTTTTGTTAAGCTTTAGCAGCATTTCTAGTTATTTATTAGCATAGATAGATTTCATTTTCACTCATACATTTTATCTTGTTTTAGTTGCCTTATCATTTTCCCTGCTATTAATACAAGACTTATCCCAAAATGCTTTGCATATGATTTTAATGTTCTTTAATCTTCTTGTGTGCAAATTATAGGTATCTAGGAGGAAGCAATAACATAAATATTCACATGTCATCATCATTCATTACGATAATTCTAAAAACCTACCCCAAATTAGTTTGTAGACACTAAAAGATTTTGTATAGTAATTCATTTGTAATTCATTGTATCAATATTGGTAACAATACCTCAAATGGGGAGAGATATGAAGGTACAGATCTGAGGGCGAGAAAAATTTGGAGTAGGCGAGAAGCGATGTTCTAGGGTTTCTAGAGCTAAGGAAAATCTAGGGCATCAGGTGGGTTGCCATAGTGTTTTTCTAGTTACTGTGGATCTGAAGGCAAGTCTGCTGTCCCAGGAGGGTCCAATGGGGACTCCTTCGGATCCTCTCACAGGGAGAAAGAGCTCTTTTGCAGACTTGCTAAAAGATAATCCTCCATCTTCTAATGACGAAGCTCAGAGAAATGCTCTTCATATGCTCTTCAAGAACGCTGGAAAGAGATCAATAGGCCAACGAGTCAATGGATGCCTTTCGTAGTCCGAATCAAGGCCCAAGATTGTCATCGAGCCAAATATGGTCGAAGACACAATCTTATACAGAGCCAACCATGATCTGATCTATAAATTCATGGGTATTCGCCCTACCCTGAATTTCTTGCATACCCGGGTCAGGAAAAACTGGGAGCCTCATGGTGAGTACTCCTTATGGTTTATTAGCAATGGGTATTTCATTGTTAGTTTTTCTTCTCTGACCGATAGAAATAGGGCTTTTGAATCGGAAAAGAGGAACCATGGTCCGACAGGGTTATTTGTTCAACCCTGGAGAGTGGGTTTCGATCCTCGTATTGAACCCACGGCTGTCCTAGTTTGGATCCGTTTGTATGCTCTTCCAATGGAGTTTTGGGGTGAGCAGGTTTTGGAAATGATCGGTAACTCCCTTGGAAGACATTTGGGTGTCTCCAAAGACACCATAGAAGGAAACACAGCTATTTTTGCAAGAATTTGTGTGGAAATGGATATTAGCCAGCCTCTACCGGTAGAGGTGGAACTTGAACTGGCAGGACTATCTTGGATTCAACAGCTAGATTATGAGGCTCTGCCCTTCAGATGCAGAGTTTGCCACAAATATGGGCATTTGGCCTAGTTTTGTCCAAATAATTTGAACACAAAAATGGAGGCCCCGCTTGGAATGCCAAATCATCCCAGGGAGGGTAAGTCAACTCTAACCAAAGATCCAACCAATACTCCTCAGGGTAAAGATGTTCAGAAAGATGGCTTTGAACAGCCCAAAAGAAGGAGAAAGCAAAAGAAAAATGGTAAAGAGCAAACACAACTCAAGCCAGCCAATAGGTATGAAATTTTTAAGACACTAGTGGACCAAGAGGATCAAGTCATGGAAGGAGTGGATGGGAATATTGAAGACAATAACATCCACGCTCAAGCTTCTCCTTCATCTCCCACTGTCATAGAATAGATAATTGAGTACACTGAGTTACCGCAGTTAGAGAATGCAGGGGCATTGATAGTGCACACCCAAGCATAGCCAATAATCAAGGATGTCAGCATGGGAATAGCAAAAAGAACAGAGAAAGGCCAGCCCTAGGGATAACTCAGGTGGAAAAGAGATAAAAAAATAGCAACTCTCAAGGAGTGGGTAGAAAATCAAATAAGGACCTGCTAGCAGTTCAAGGAGACAAACTGATCACTGGAGGATCGGTGAGGACAATTGATTCTTACTGCTCTCAAGGTTTTCAATGATTATACAATCATGGAATGTTAGGGGTTTAAATAGTAGAACCCATCAATCTGCTATTCAAAGACTCTTAGGAAAATGCAAAACAGATTTTTTGCTTATCCAGGAGACAAAAATGTCGTTAGATCTTATGTGTAAAACAGTTAACAAAATTTGGAGGGGCGTTGGTCATATGGATGTGGCTGCCCAAGGTGCCTCAGGGGGGATTGTTACTCTTTGGAACTCTTTGGAATGGACTGCAATAGAACATATAGCTTGGAGGGGTGTTCTCACATCTCATTTTAGGAATAATGTCACAGCTGAACATGTTTTAATCACAAATTTTTATGGGGCTCAAAACCTTGATGGCCAACGACTTCAATGGAAAGTTGTGCATAACATGAGGACCTCAAGGGAAGATTTAGACTGGATTATTGCTGGGGATTTTAATGCTAAATTATCTTCTAGAGATCAGGAAGGGGGAACCCCAATTTTGGACCCAGGGGATCGTCTTCTGATTGCCCAAGTCCAGGCTTTTCACTTAGTGGATATTAAAGGCCCTGGAACCAACTTTACTTGGACTAACAAGAGGAGGGAGCCACATAGCAGGAAGGTAAAGCTAGACCATTTTCTGGTTTTAGAGGAGGCATTTGTAAAATGGAATACAAAATTCCAGATTTTGGAGGGTCCAGTTTTAGATCACTTTCCCATTTTGTTGGAGGGAGGGATTATGACAGGGCAACATCACAAACCCTTTAAATTTGAGAATTTTTGGTTACAAAAAGAGGATCTTCGAAAAAAAATTCCACAGTGGTGGGAAGAAGGTCGTCTACCTTTTGGGACAACAATGTTTAGATTCCACAAACAGCTTCATTATGTCAAAGCTCAACTGAAACAATGGAGGCAAGCTAACAAGACAGACTTCCAGCTCCAAAGAGCTCCTTTGGTGGCCGGATGGGATGAGGTTCAAAAACACTTTAGGTAAGGAACAATTACAAAGCAGCTCAAAGCCGAGGATGATGCCTTGCGTAAAGCGGTTGAGGACATTGATAACCAAGAGGAGACCTACTGGAAATAGAGAGCACGAACCACTTGGTTATTAGAAGGTGATAGAAATACCAAATTTTTCCATCGGTCGGCCTATGCTAGGAGACAGATGAATAACATGGAAGCTCTTCAAGATGAGAATGGACACTCCTTTGATACTCTTCCTGGTATGCATTCCCATTCAATGGATTATTTTTCTAAAATTTTTAAGGAAAGTATGGAGCAAGATGTAGAGGCTCAAAATGAAGTTATTGATGTCATACCCTCTGTTATCTCTGAAGAAGAAAATCAGACCCTTCTTAAACCCATTGATAGAGAAGAACTGAAGAATGTGGTCTTTGGAATGAGCACCGGCAAAACTCCAGGACCAGATGGCTTTCCAATTGAGTTTTTTTAGGCCTTTTGGGATACTTTGGAGGAGGATGTTTTGGCTGTCATAGAGGAGTCCAGAGGTAATAAAAGAATGCTTAAGGCATTAAATCATACCTTCATCACTTTAATTCCAAAAGGGGAGGAGGGGGCTCATATTTCAGATTATAGACCTATTGCCTTATGCAATGTGATTTATAAAATAATCACAAAGGTAATGGCTGAACGGCTAAAACCTCTTTTACATAACATTATCTCCTCTGAGCAAGGGGGTTTTGTAGAGGGTAGGCAGATCTTGGATGGGGTGGTTCTTGCTCAGGAGGCAATCCATACAATGCAAAAATCTGGTAATAAAGGAATGTTCATTAAATTAGATATGTCAAAGGCTTATGATAGGGTGGAGTGGAGTTTCTTGTCAAAGATGATGGCAGCCTTTGGTTTCTCTCAGGACTGGATAGATTGGGTCATGAGTTGTGTATCTACGCCATCTTATTCAGTGCTAATCAAGGGTCTTCCCTCACAACCTTTTGGAGCCACTCGTGGTCTTCGTCAAGGGGACCCTTGCTCTCCCTATCTTTTCCTCATTTTGGCTGAAGGATTAGGTAGACTTTTTTTGAGGAGAAGACATCAAGGTTTGCTAACAGGTATCAAGGTGGGTGAGGAATTTTTGACTCACTTACAGTTTGTGGATGATACAGGATTGGTTGGAGTGGCCAGCTTCAGGGAAGCAAGAGTGATCAGAGATACTCTTAATGTCTACCTTAGGGCTTCAAACCAAGTCATCAATGATAAAAAATCCAAAGTGGTCTTTCTCAATCTTGATCAAAGGCTACAGGACAGAATTCTAGAGATCTTGGGATTCACAAGGACTTCTCTTCCAGTGGTTTACTTGGGGGTTCCTTTGCATTTCAAAAAACTAAAAATAGATATCTGGAAGGATCTTTTGGATGGTATCAAAGATAGAATGAATCATTGGTCTCACAAATGGTTAAGCTATGGGGGTAGATTAACTTTTTTACAGTCAGTCATTCAGGCCATGCCAATTTATAAATTCTCTATCCTGGCTGCCCCACATACTATATGGAAAGAGCTGGACAATATGGCTAGAATATTTTTATGGGAAGGAGTAAAAGGAGAGAGGAAATGGGCCTTAGTTGGTTGGGATAAAGTAACCCAGCCCAAGGTAAAAGGAGGGCTGGGACTGAGAAGATCCAAGTTAAATAATAAAGCTTTGGCTGGAAAGCTTGGAGGTGGATTTCCCAACCAACCTCCTTATTTAGTAGAATCCTAACTAGTAAATATTTGGGTCATGTTAACCCCAATGAGGTGGGCCATTTCCCTTTGGATGGTCCTGGATCCCTAGTGTGGTAGGCTCTCAAGATAGGATCTCAGGTAGTTAAAGATCGATTGTTTTGGAAAGTGGGGAGAGGGGAGAAGGCACATTTTTGGATAGATTCTTGGGATCAATACCCACCCATCATTGTTGAATTTCCTGAATTGCAACCAATAAAAATAGCCATAGAAACCAAGGGATGGGTCCACATTGAAAGTTATTTCATCACTAGTCAGCTGGGGGAGTACAAGTTTAAGCAGTTTAAGAAGTTGGAGGAGTGGCCAATTTCAATCCCTCCGGAGTTGGCACCCATCATGACTAAAATATTGTCAAAAATATTTCTCACAGGTAGAGACGAGGAGGATGAATTAGCTTGGGGCTATGGGAGCCTTGGTGTCTATACAGTGAAGGACGGATATGAGAAGATCCTCCTAGAGCCTCCCCCCCATTCATTCCTGGTAGAGGATTGGAGAAAGATTTGGCACTCCAAGGGCTGGCCAAAAGTAAACTTTTTTGCCTGGCAGTTTATGCACAATGGAATTCTCTCTTTTGACAATCTCAGATGTAGAGGAATCATCGGTCCATCTCAATGTGTATTATGCTACAAGAACGAGGAAACAGTTGATCACCTGATGTTTGAGTGCCCTTTCACGCGTCAGATTTGGAAGCGATGGCTTTCTTGCTATAAAATTCAAGTTAATGGTGACTTGAATTGGACTAATATCTAGAAAAAATGGAAGAGTGGTAGATTTAAATCTAAAGCTCTTCGAATTGGTTGGGAGCTTGGATTAAACTTCATTTGGTGGCAAGTGTGGTTGGAGAGAAATGCTAGAATTTTTAGAGAAATTTTTTCCTCGTTAGATGGAGTTTGGCAGGTCATCTGGAGCAAAGTCACAGAAACTGTAGCTGTCTATGCTATAGAGGAAACTCAGGTTGTTACTGGGCCAATGGAAGAGGGAGTTGAAGAGCAAGAGGGACAGGACAGAGCTAGTTGGAAACCACCACCAGAAGGCTGGATTAAAATTAATACTGATGGAGCTACAAAGGGCAATCCGGGTAGTGCCGAAATTGGAGTGGTTTGCCGAAATCATGATGGATCAGTGCTCTATTGGGAACTACAAGGCTTGGGAAGAGCCACAAACAATGAAGCAGAAGCCATAGCTATCAAATCCGCTTCTATTTGGGTAGTGAAACAGGGCCACAGGAGGATCATTCTTGAATCAGATTCTCAAATAATGGTTGGAGCTCTTGATTGCATGAGGAACTTTGCTTTGAAAGCATGGAGGTTGAGGATTCTTGTCACTCAAATTAAGGAATTATGGAAGGAATTAGATGATGTGATTCCAGTTTATGTGAGTCAAGATTTAAACAAAGCGATCGACTTCCTGGCTAAGATGGGTGCTGAGAAGGAGGCAGGGGTTCAACTTCATAGTGACATGGCTATTGAGGATGAGGTGATTAGGCAGGGTCTTGAAAGGTCCTTGAGCCAATGATCAAAGAAAAAGCAGAGGGAGGAAAGTTGTCACGATATCACGACATGTTGCGCCATCGCGGTCGCTGGAGAAAATTTGTGATATCGTGACATGTTGCACCATCACGGTCACTGGAGGAAAGTTGTCACGATATCATGACATGTTGCACCATCACGGTCATTGGAGGAAAGTTGTCACGATATCGCGACATGTTGCACCATCGCGATCATTGGTGGAAAGTTGTCATGATATCGTGACATGTTGCACCGTCACGGTCATCGGAGTGGAAAGTTGTCGCGATATCGTGACATGTTGCGCCATCACGGTCGTTGGAGGAAAGTTGTCGTGATATCGCGACATGTTGCACCGTCGTGGTCACTGGTGGAAAGTTGTCGCGATATCACGACATGTTGCGTTGTCATGGTCACTGGAGGAAAGTTGTCATGATATCGTGACATGTTGCGCCATCGCGATCGCTGGAGGAAAGTTGTCACGATATCACGACATGTTGCGCCATCGCGGTCACTGGAGGAAAGTTGTCATGATATCGTGACATGTTGCACCATCGCGATCGCTGGAGGAAAGTTGTCGCGATATCGTGACATGTTGCGCCGTCACGATCACTGGAGGAAAGTTGTCACGATATCGTGACATGTTGCGCCATCATGGTCGCTGGAGGAAAGTTGTCACGATATCACGACATGTCGCTTCATCGCGGCCAAGGGAGGAAAGCTGTCATGATTCCGTGACAAGTTGCTTCGTCGCGGCCTAGGGAGGAAAGGTGTCATGATATCGCGACATGTTGCTTTTTCACGGCCAAGGGAGAAAAGGTGTCGCGATATCGTGACATGTTGCTTTTTCACGGCCAAGGGAGAAAAGGTGTCGCGATATCGTGACATGTTGCTTTTTCGCGGCCAATGGAGAAAAGGTGTCGCGATATCGCGACATGTTGCATTTTTGTGGCCAATGGAGAAAAGGTGTCACGATATCGTGACATGTTGCTTCATCGCGGTCGAGAGAGAAAAAGTGTCGTGATATCGTGACATGTTGCACTTTCGTGCCCAAAGGAGAAAAGTGTCACGATATCGCGACTTGTTGAATTTTTGCGACCAAAGGAGGAAAATGTCGCGATATCATGACATGTTGCTTTTTCACGGCCAAAGGGGAAAGGTGTCGCGATATCGCGACATGTTGCATGTTTGTGGCCTAAGGAGAAGAATAGTGCCACGATTTCGTGACAAGCTGCATCAACTGTCCATGTCGACCCCCTGCTAGCTAGTTAATGGTTCAGGAGATTTGGCTCCATTGCAAATCTTCTTCTACTATTGTAAGCTTGTGTTCTCTCTGAATTTGACTGGGAAGAGTCTCTTCCCATATTGTAATTGATCTTTGTTTTAATACAAGTTTTTTCAAAATTTTCAAAAAAAAAAACAATACCTCAAAGGGGATCTGATTTATAACCTTATTGAAAAATAACAAGATATTATTAATAGAAAGGGCATCTTCCATAATTTTATTTTATTTTTGCTCTTTAATTTTATTGTTGCATTTTGATTTGTTACATTTCAATTTTGTATTTTATTTCATGGATGTATGATATTTTTCAACATTTTCAAGGTGATATGTATGGTATTAGAGGAACACAAAAATAGAAATGGTATGAATAAAAAATGGAGATGAGTTTAATGACTCTAGGACAAGCATTTAAACAAAAATAAGTAAGCTTACTATTTGTTTCTTAATCAAGGGCATCGACAAAGTCATACTGACCTATCAGGGAAAGTGAATGGTGACATGAAATGCAATTGATAGGATGAGATGGATGGAAAGGAAAAGTGGAAAGGAAACCACTTGTCAATTTGAATTTCCTAGGGATGAATAATATAAATGTGCTTTCACAAGACTCCAAAACCCTAGTGGCCTCAATAAAACTCATCTAATAATCAACCAAGTCCTCAAAGATACTAAGACTACCCTAGGGAGTCAAGCCATTTAAATACCAACTATGTGTGTTATGAATATTCATTGCTAATTTTAAGAAATATTAGAGGAATCACTTATAGCATACACAAATAACCTAGTTCACTTGCGAAAATACATAGGTCTCTACAAAATGTCACTAATGTGATAGATATGATACCATGTTTAGAGATTACTCCATTGCTAGTCAAGCATCTATAGCCTCGATGGAGGTAACCCAATAACCCTTCAACATTGATCCACTACCATCCAAGCATATATCACCCTGGTGGAGATGTCTTAGATGGCCTAGGATCCATGCTAAATTATAAGATGAGTTTGTGCTCTTACTTTATTATATTTTTATTTTTTATTTTTTTTGCATAATGGATCTTTGGCTCAGATTATGCATGATAGGATGAGCAAGGGAAACCATTCACTTTATGGCAGTAGAAACTCATGAGTTCATTTTTCTTATGCACCAAAATGTGATTAATGTGTGATATATGTGCATGGTTTGAAAGGGAACCTGAGTTAACCAGGAATAATCTATAGCACTCAAAGACTATATGAAATTTGATTGAAGTTTATTGTAACACTAGGAATGGTTGAGTGATCGAAAGAACCTTGAGATTATTTGAACTAGAGGTATAAAAAAATACCAAAGGTTATAAGATAATGTGGGAGTGTACAATGAGGGTGGTTGTCAAATGTGATTGAAATAGGTGGGGTGGTATCAAAAATAGAAAGGGGCCAAGATAGATACAACAAAGAGGATTCCCTTTATTAACATAAAAAGAACTAGTGCCATGACCAAAAAACAAAAGGAATCTAGAAATAAAAATTGTTGTGGGAGGCAAAAAGAAGATGAAATTATGGTGGAAGAAAGGAAGAGGTAAAATATGAAGAATATGGAAAGAAATGAAGGGAGAAAAGAGAATAAGAAAAAGAAATAAGGAGAGAAAAAAAATAATGGAGAAAGATAAGAAATTTATAATGGTCCAAGGTATGTAGCCATTTGAAGTGTGACCATACAACAAGGAGTGATGTTCTAGGAGGAAAACAAGGAGAGAAGCAAAAAGGTACAACAAATTAAGGGTAGGAAGAATGCAAATGAAGCTAATACAATTCTAAGATGAACGATTGATATGTGTGTTGTGTTATGATAATGATAATTAATAATTTTTTTGGGAGTGTTAACTGATAGTCCTCACTTTCACCTAACCACTGCTCAACATTGACCAAAGTATTTTATGAAATCTATGAGTAAGTGCATTTTTTTATGTTATTTTTTTAGTGTGGAATTTGATCAAGCATAAAATTCTTTCAAATATATAATTTTAATGGGCTCAAAATTATTAATGCACTTAAGGTTAGTAAGTATGTAAGCTCCTATTCTAAACTTTTATTTGATGATAAATGGACTGAGCTAGTTAGCAATAAATATGTCATGAAGGTGGTATGGAAGATGAGAATTTTTTTAATTCTCTTTGAGAACAATATCATCAATCTAGAACTTTTGTAGATGGACTTTGGTATTATAAACATGTTGGATCTGATCTTGGTAGATATGAAAATGCTCAAGGGCATTAATACAATATTTATCAAGTATATTTAATTGATCAAGTCATGCCTGTCAATCTATGTCATCATTGATGAATTCTTGTAAGGAGACATGCAAGAAGGATATTTTAAGTTCTATGGGTATGATTTCTTCTATGCCATAGACCAATGAAAAGGGAGTTACCCCAATAGGTGTGTGAATGCTAGTTTGATAGGCCAAAATTTCAAAGGAATTTGGATGTGCCAATATTTATG
Source organism: Wollemia nobilis (assembly GCA_028583015.1). NCBI lineage: Eukaryota > Viridiplantae > Streptophyta > Pinopsida > Araucariales > Araucariaceae > Wollemia > Wollemia nobilis. The sequence goes on from JAQPPZ010000040.1 coordinate 357,517, forward strand.
ATTTTAGTTAACCATTTTATTTAAGATGATAACAATGGTCTTGTTGGTTGCCTTGGATTATCTATTGATCTAAAGGTAAATGTGTTGAGAAACTATGTTTAATGTGATATTTGTTACAGAGTGCTCAAAAATCCTTATTCTTGAAATAGAGGCCATTGTTAGAGATGATCTTGGAGGGGATGCCAAAATGATAAATTATGTAGAATATGAACTCCACAATATAATGCCCTATTGTGCTAACCAAAGGAATTACCTCAACGCATTTGGTGAAATAATAAGTGGTAGTTATGATGAATGTATGTCATCCTAAAAAAAGTGGTAAAATTTTGCCAATACAGTTGAGGTCCCATTGAGAGAAAGGCCACATGGTTTTGATGGGTTGTAAGGCCTATGAGGGTAGATGCATTAAATTGGTATGGTGTTGGAATTTAATACATTTCTTCATATACATGCAATAGTAATTCTCTATGGTGGGCCAAAAGTATCCCATGCACAAAATGCGCTTTGTGATAGCCATTCCATTGAAATGACCACCACACATGTCATCATATTATTGGGAGGTTTCCCAACTAGCTTCTTGTGGTTTGAGATAATGAAGTAGAATACCATCATAGCCTCTAAAATAAAGCACATCCCCTATGAGGACATATCAAGCCATATTTTGTTTAAATTTTTGTTTAGTAGATAAAGGTAAATCGAAAGGAAGGGAGCTAAACTTGAGAAATTCACGCACTTGAGAGAACCAACTGTGATAGGGTTCAACTTGAAAAAAAATATGTCCCTTTTTTTATAGAAGCATTATAGGAAATAGACGATTGAGAAATATTGGGGATGCAAACAATAGTAACATGACCACTAGGATTTTGTAGGATAAGAAACCCAAGGGAAGCCATAATATCAACAAAATGATTGGTAGACTGTAGAGAGGAATATATATCATACCAATCAAAATTGGTGAGCAACTTGTTAACTTTTTTTTTGTAATATTTCACGACTAGGAATTTTCATTGGTCAATCTCTTTTACTTGATTGACAACAATTTGGGAGTCACCAATGATTCAAAATAATTTAATGCACATAAAAATAAAATTTTGAAGTCCTAGGATGTTATTGTTTGTGCAATGGAAATCCAGTTTGAAATAAAAGGGATGGGAACCCCTTGTGGTGTGAAAAATACTACTCTAGCTCCATTCCCTTGTTCATAATTAGAACCATCAAATAAAAGAGTGATGTTGACATTTTCTTTGGAGTAAACATATTTTTCTTGTTCAGTGATGTGAAAGACTAAGTCATCATGTAACTCGACAATGAGAGGTGTGTCATTTGGAAGAGGAGCTTTAGCAATATGGTCAATGATTACCTAGACTTTCATGGATTTTTACTGATGAATTCAAGATCAAATTTAGTTAAAATCATTATTTAGCAGTTCTACTAATGGTGTTCATATAACTCATCATGTAATGAAAGGAGTTTTCTTCAGCAATGACATAGGTCGTATGATTGAGCATGTAGTGGAAAATTTTTTTAGTGGCAAAGACCATAACATGATAAATCTTCTCCAAATAAGTGTATTTGGTTTCATAGCTCACAAAAGTATGACTGGTATAATATATAGTATGTTCATGGTTATTCTTGCTCTTTTGGGTTAGTAGAGTCCCAAGAGCAAAATCAGTAGCAAAAATGTAAAAGTGGAATAGAATGCTTTAATGGGGTAGTGATAAAATTTGAGGTGATGCTATATACCACTTCATGGAATAAAATGCTTATTGACATTATGGATTCCACACAAAAGCTACCTCCTTTCACAAAATATGATTAAAGGGTTTAAATTTGTTTGATAATTGTGTGATAAAGTGATGAATCGCTTAAATATTTCCTTGCAAATTGTGTAATTCCTTCAGGTTCATAGGGGGAGGTATCTCTATGATAGCCTTGACCTTGTTAGGATCCACTTCAATACCTTTCTTAGAGACTATAAAACTAATAATCTTACTAGAGGTGACATCAAAAATGCATTTATTAGGATTAAGCTAGACATTGTGCTCTAAAAGTCTATCAAAAACTTTATGTAGCACATCAAGGTGCTTGAAGAAAATTTTATATTTTGTCAAAATATCATATTCATAGTCTTCAATGACCGTGTGCATGTAATAATAGAAACTATATGTCATTGCACATTGATAAGTAGTTCCCACATTTTTGAGGCCAAATGAAATGACTTTGTAATAAAAGGTCCCCATGGAATTGTAAATAATGTTTTATGCCAATATATTTAACTGGCATGGATTTGGTTATAATCCAAAAAACCATCCATGAGGAAGAGTATTTCATGGCCTATGGTGGAGTCTACAAGTGTATCAATGTTTGGTAAGGGTAAATCATCTTTAGGGCATGCTTTTTTCAAGTCTTGAAAATCGATGCATATGTGAATCCTCCCATTGGGTTTGCTAACAGGTACCATATTTGAGAGCCACTCTAGATATTCAATGGATTGAATGAATTCCACATCTAAAATATTTGGTAGTTATTCTTTAACTATGAGGGCTACAATGAGGTGAAGTTTTCATAATTTTTGCTTGATTGGTTTAGCATCAAGATGCAAAGTAAGGTTGTGGACCATGGAATTAGGATCAAGGCCAGGCATATCCTTGTATGACCAAGTGTAGATTTGTTTATATTATGTTAAGAGAGCTATGAATTGATTCCTTTCTTTTGATGAAAGTACTTGATCAAGATTGATGATATGAGGATTATCAAGGTCAATGTTGAGGTTAACATTTATGGTGTCCTCAATGAGCATGTGGAAACCTTCTTCCAATTTGTGCAGAGTAGGAATAAGTTATATTTCATCAACAATATTGATAGGGATCAACGGGTCTAAGTATATGAGGTCATCTTGAAAAATAGGTAGAGTGGTGGGTAGGGATGAAATGTACTAGCTAGCTTTGTGAAGGAGTTGGTTAGAGGGAATGAAATTATATGGGGAAGGAGGAGAGGAAATAAGATTGAAATTGATAAGACTAGGATCAAGGTAGATAATATTAGAAGGAGAATTTGGATTGCAAAGTGGGGAAGAGAGATCAATGGAGATCATATTGACTTGTGGTAACAGGTCAGACATTGGTGGAGTTTAGGTTTTCTTACTCTTGATATAAGTTCTAAAATGGAGGGATGAGCATAGGGTTGAAATGGTAAGGGCATAACTAGTGGATTGGCACACTCCAAGGGGAGGAGAACATGGATTATGGGATTATAAATGGGAAATAGGTGTAGGAAAATGTTACCATAATTTGTGGGATTAGTTATGGGATGATGGAGGATGAATCCTCTTCAAAATTATTTAAAGCCATAAAAAAATGCTTGAATAGGTCATTAAGTTAATCTTTGAAAGAATCTGGTGGAAATATGTCGATGGTGGTAACTTGTGAAAGGTCATTGGATAACAAGGGTGTGGGCTCAAGATCCATGGGATCATCCTAATTATCCTACTCTAGGCCAAGGGTGATACATTATAGCTCATATATGAGGAGATCATGTGGAGAGGAACCACCATACCCTAATCTAGATATATCACTAGGAAGTTGGTAATGGGGTTTAATAATGATACAAAGGTCTTGTTCATAGTGGGAAAGGCCTCACTCTTACCAATTGAAGTGTTGAAAGTAGCATATGGTAAAAAATGGGTTTGTGTTTATGATGCCACAAAATGGTGGTTTGGGTTCTTGATGAGGTGATGGATCATTATTATTATCAAGTCCCCCATACATAAAATTAATGTGATTGCAGAAAGAACCCATAGGGTGAACCACACTTATGTCTATAGGAGGGTCATGTTAGTGACCATAGTATCTAATCAATTGGATGAATGGTAGTGTAAAGGTAACATTTTGGGTGACATACTCACCAATTCCAATATTGGTCAGGTGGATTACATGGATCTATGGGGATGTGGATACGGTCAATGAAGTCTAGTCATCAATGACCAAAGGAAATAGCTCAAATAATAGATATGATGAAGGGGTGTTAGGAACTTGGGAAGGATTGAGACTATAATTAAATAGGTGAATGATATCTAGAGGTAGTTATGTCTCAAGTTGAGTGGAAGTGAGAATGGTTGAAGAGACTAGGGGAGAGAGGAGATGACATGCTCAGGGAATGATGAGGAAAGTGTGTCTTGATATTCGATAGCAAAAGTGATGTCAGATGATATCATTTTGGGAGGAGAAGTAGAGGGGATCAAGGGTATAGTGGAGGTCAATGAAATAATGGATGACTAAGTCATGGAGGTTAGAGAAATAGGCCAAGGATTTCAAGTACTATAAGTGGTTGATTTAGGATAAGAAGAAGAAAGGAAAGTGGAAGGGTATGATGGAGGAAAATGAGACATGGACAAGAGAGGAGAAAGAGGAGATGTGAATCTAATAATGGTAACAAAAAAAAAGAGAAATAAGGTGCAACAAAGTGGACTTGAGACGATGATGGCTAATTAGTATTAAGGAGCTAAGTAGTATGAGGATAATTATAATAATGTGAAGGGGGCTAGTAAGGAGAATCCTGAGTAGACAATGAAGAAAAAATATGGGAGGCATATGATGGAATGGAAGGAGCTTCATGCATCAAAGGTGAGGGATCATAAGGTAAGAATGGAAAAGAAGAGGAATGTGTTTGTGATAGTTTGGGGTGATTGGCTTGCATATGGGGATGAGTAGCCTAGGCAATTGAGTGGGCAATAAATTAAAAAACCATAGGAGTGGTAGTTAAGAGGGTGGATGGAAGAGGCAACTCATATGGATTATAAACCATGTTGCAATACTTAAAGGGTTAATCATAAATAGGAGTGCAATGGTCATAGCCCTCATGAAAATATTTAAGATAATGATATAGAATTGAGTGGATGCACCTCATGTACCTTATCCATGTGTAACCAAGGATCACATTATACTATTTTTATCCCTCAAGGATATGAAGAAGTGTTTGAATAGTATTTTTGTCTACTTGGATGAGTAAGACCACCATTTCAAACATTGAGCATAGGGCATTGTTGAAAGCTCAAAGGGTGAATGTGGAAGTAGCTATATGGGAAGGTAGTAAATTAAGGAACTGGAGGGTAGTGGATGTGATGATGTTAATGGAAGATCTAGTATCGAACAACACACATTTGAAAGATTTTCAATCAATATAAACCTCTATGTGCAAATGAGGGTCAGATAAATCAATTGGTATAGATTTAATCTCATAGTCATAGAATGTAATCGATGGCTCCATGCACATTTGAATATTCCCTATGAAGTTAGAAAAGAAATTGGGATCCTATGTTTAAATTTAAATGGAATTAAGGATGTCCATTAATGCCTTGTAATGTGGGCAAGACTTTTGGATAAGCTCCTAGATCAAGAGCTTAGCATAAGCTAATTTTAGGCTATGAGTGAGATGACTCCTTAAGGAAATGACTATTCAATGAGGAAGAGGTGCAATATGGATGAGAGGAGGTGGTGTTGGTTGCACTATGGGAGGTGGTGGTGGTTGAGTGATAGAATTATTAGAAGGACCACTTTGTTGGTGTGGTCTATCAATGTATCATTAATTTTGCATGACCACATGAATCATGTTGACAAAACCTTGGTAGTTGGGGATATTGTTAACATTATTGACTTGATTGGGGGTATGGTGGAGGTCAAGGCTTCCCTAGTCGACTATACTATCCCATGTTGAGGTAAAAGGGTTTGATAGATACCAAGGTTTTAATTGGATGGAGCGAGGGGTTTATCAATTTGAATAGTCCCCTACTAAATTATATCCTGCACCAAGGTTTTAAAGTGCATGCAATTATTAATGTCATGGCCTCTTTGGTGATGGAAAATATAAAAGTGATGTTCCTTGTAGTTTTAGAATTTAGGCCTATTAGGATCTTTTTGTTTTAGCTTGTGCTTCATTAATATTTTTAAATATAGCTAAGAGTAGCTCAAAAATAGGTGTAAACTTACAATGATGCCATGGATTGGAGTGCCTTAGACACCATTCTACCTTATTGGTGTTTTTAAGTTGGGGTGGAGATGGTGTGGAATTATACATGGGTTGAGGTGGTAGATAGAAATATTTTTGAGGAGGATATTTTGACTAGGACTATGGTGGTAGGGGTGAGGTTGTTGTGGTTGTGGTGGTGGAAATTTAGATTGTGGTTGTTAAGAGTTCAGCGTGGTAAAAACCACGTGATTAAATTGGGTAGGTTTGGATTGATTGTTAAAATTACCTTTAGTGTTCTTACCAAGCCATGTTTTCTTCTTAATTTTGATCTCACCCTCTTGTATTTTGATATATTCAATGATTTTATCTTGGTCTAAGGCTTCTTTGAGTGTTCAGTATTATTAGAGTTTTAATAGTAAAGATATGGTTTTTGAGCAATTTCATGTGAACATCTGAGTAAGTTCAGTTATTGGTAAGGTCAAATACAATTTGGTAATTACGACCCTCCATAGAGAACTATAATCCAAAATGGCTTCATATTCAAACTATAAAAGATTGTATATGTTGGTCAGTGTAGTCTTCTTCTTGATACTGAGCGAGAAAGGCTCTAGAAAAAGATTAGCCAAATGTTCAAAAGTGAATATGCTATGATTGGGTAAATAATTGTTGTTGGACATTTTGAGTAGATAAGTTGTCATTGATGTCAAGAGTGAGTGGTCATTGATGTCAAGCTTTCAGCACCAGTCAGTGGTAGTTTCAGTGGGCAGCATCAGTTTCAGGTTCTCTAGTTTCAGTTGATCAAGACCCGGTTCCAGGAGGTCAAGATAAGGTCCAAGGTGAAAACAAGAAGCCCAAGTGAATAATATTATAATAATTCTTTATAATATTATACAAGGAAGATTAAATTAATTATAAATTAATTAATATAATTTTATTAAATTAATTTATTAATTAATTTACTTAACTTTATGTTATTTAAATTAATTATTAATTAATTTTAATATTAATTATATATTAATTTATGTTAATTTTAAATAACCCTAAGGTGGGTTATTAATTTGAATTTTGAATTCGAATTTCTAGCACCGACGTGGGAAGAAAATTTACCATGTGTGTATAAAAGGGGGATTACCCCACCTTAGCAAAATCCCCAATGCTTTCGAATTAAAATCCTATGCTATGCGAGTTCATGCGAATCGTGGTGTGCAACGAAGAGTTTTTAATTTTTAAAAAGGTGCTTAGAGGAGGCAAAAATATTTTACCCACCAAGGAGGGAGCCTTGGTCACCAACCGTTGGTAGCGCAGTTGGCAACCACAGCGGAAGCAAGACGTGAGGGCAGTGACAGGCGCAGGTTCGAATCCGTGGCGCATCATTTTTTGTTTTGTGTTGAAAATGCGACAGAGTAAGGTTGAAAGGGAAGGAAGTCCTCCTTCCTTCATGTGGGTGCCTCTAGCCCACGCGGTGGGCACCAAAGCGCTAAGGTGCTTGGCGCTTGGGGAGACGATGGTTCGAATCACGTCAAAACCCTTTTTGGGAGATAACAAAGGTATGCATTAAGTTTGAGCACCAAAATTTTTGGAGGAGTTAGTTGAGGTATTAAAAATTAATTTTTGCATATTTTATTTGGTATGTAAGGTTTTAGGGGAGTTATAAGGTTGATGCAAAATAAATTTTTGGTGTTATTTGCTTTAGTGTTTGAAAAGGAAATAAAGGTGTTTTAGGAAGATTGGTTGAGGTTTTGTGGTGTTGGATATTATTTTAAGTTGGAGATTATAAGGTGTATCCAAGTAATTATTTTTGTGCATGATTTGATGAATGTTAATTCCAAGAAGGAGCAATAAGGTGTATTTGAGATTTGTTTATTTTTGTGTCTAAGGAATATTTGAGAAAGTGTTAAGAGTGAGATTTTGTCATCTAACCATTGAAATTGGAAAGAAGGAAATTGTGATTTAGACAGGTTTTCCAAGGGCACTTCTACATCAAACAAAAGGTATGGGCACATCTTCCTAGTGAGTGATTGTTGAATGTTGTGAATGCGACATTGGAGTGAAAAGGATTGTTTGGTAGGCATTGTTGAGTGTGTTTTGAATTAATGCTTCAAGGTTTTCTGGAATAATGAATTGTTGATAAAACCTTGTTTTATAAGCATTGTTATGTGAAGTTTAGAACTTGAACTAGGGTTTGCAAAGATCATGAGTATCATTGTTATGTGAGATTGATTGATAAGCATTGTTGGAAATATTTGAGTGAGTGTTCATATGCTTGGACTAGGGTTTGTAAGCAAAGATTAATTCATTGAGTGATTGGTTGAGTAAAGTTGGTTGAGCCTAGTCAAGTGGATGTGTTGAAGTGATAGTTCAAGTTCTATGAAACAAATTGTTCTATATTCTAAATTGAGTTGAGAAAGTGATTGAGAGTTGATGAATGTGAAGTATATTGAGTCTCTAAAAATTCTCTATATGTTTCTAAAAGAGTGATTGAAAGTGATTGAGCATTGTGATAAATGTAAAGCATATTGAGTCTCTAACAATTCTCTTTATGTTTCTATGAGATTGGACAAGTTCTAGTGTGGACTTGTTGAGTAGATTTGAGGTAAGTCTTTGAGAAGACTTGTGGATAGATTTGTGTGAGCTTTTGTGGAAGCTTACAATATAATTTGAGGATAGATATTAAGGATATATTTGAAGATAAATTAGAGGATAAATATTGAGGATAGATATTGAGGACAAATTTGAGGACAGAATTTGGTACAGATTTGAGGATAGGTTTGTGCCAGATCAGAGATAGAGATTGAGGATAGATTTGTGCTAGACCGAAGGACTGTGTTTAGTGCAGATTTGAGATAGAGCTTTGGAGGTGATAAAGTATAGAGGATGATAGTCTCTAGTGGATAGAGATCCATTAGCCAGGGCAGTGAGGACAGGTGTCTTAAGTGGATAGAGATCCATTAGCCAGAGTAGTGGGGGCAATAGTTCTTCTAGAAGATCATCATCCAGAGTAGAGGAGAAAGGAGTTCTCCTATGGATAGAGATCCATAAACTTGATTAGGGGATTGGTGTCTCCTTTGGACAGAGGTCCATAAACATTGTAGGGAAAGGATTCCCAAGAGAATTTATTTGAGAAAAAATTATAAGGAATATTTTCTCCGTGGAGTAGCCCACATTGGGTGAACCATGTTAAATCATGTCTCTCATGTGTGTGATGATTTGTGTGATGTTTACTACTTTAATATTGTTGATGTTATCATTTGGATTAAAAAAAAAAAAGTTTTATCTTATATTGTTCACCCCTCCTCTCAGTATAAGCACATGTTCTTCAATTGGTATCAGAGTGGGTCTCTCCATGAAAAGACTAACATCTTGGAGGAGGATCCATCAGAAACACACATGACTTCAAAAAATGAAGAAGAGACCATGTTTGATATAAAAGAAGAATTCTTTACTGCTCTCAAGAATTTGGAAAGGATTAGAGAAAAGAACTCAAGCTTGAAGGAACAAATTCAAGAGGATGAAGAAGCAAGGATGGAACTTCTACAAAATCTCATAGAACTCAAGATAAAGGTAGAAGAAGGAAAGAAAATTGAGCAGGATATGACAGATCTATTAAGAGCAAGAGAAACAGAATGTGAAATATTGGAAGCAAAAATTGTTTATCTAAGGAATGAAGTTGAAAGGACCAAGGTACTACAAGATATAGAGTATGAGAAATAGAAAGAGGAATCAAGTCTTCAAGAAGTGGAAACTTCAAACAAAGATAGGCAAGCAAAGGATACTTCAAAAGAAAAAGATATCAAAAAGGAAGAAAGCAAAGAAGAACCTTGGATGAGAGTTAATCACAAAAGGAGAAGCACTCAACCACAATCTCAAAGGCATCCAAACAGGTTACATAATTTCTTCCATGGTCATTATTTTTCTTGTAACAAATATGGTCATAGAGTTGTACACTGTATTGGTCATGCAAGAAACAATGTCAATAGAAATTTCAATTCTTTTGCACCTCTTATGGATAATGATATTATATGTTACAAATGCAATAATTTTGGGCACAAGGCTAGATGGTGTAAAATGATACTTCCTGAGTCTAGTAAAAGAAAAATAATTTCAACAACTAGGAAAGATGAAAGGGAAAATGTAAAGGCTAGATCAATGTTAGTTCAAACAACCCTTCATGCTCAGGATAAAGAAGAACAATGGTATCTTGATAGTGGTTGCTCTAGTCACATGACAGGAGACAAAGACAAATTCATTGTATTAAAAGAAACCAATAGAGGATCAGTAAGTTTTGGTGATAATGGATCAGCAAGGATTGGTGGAAGAGGAACTCCGAGTTTAGATAATGGGAAAACAAGAACAGAAAATGTGTTGTATGTTAAGGGGTTAAAACATAATCTGCTAAGTGTAAGTCAACTTTGTGATCAAGGGCATATGGTTACATTCCACCCAGATAGATGTGAGATAAGAAAATCAGAAATTGGAAAAGTCATTGCCAATGCAAGAAGAACTCCAAACAATCTATACATGCTTAGTGAGATCAAAGGGGAAAAGTGCTTTCTATCACAAGAAGATGAGAGTTGGTTGTGGCATAGAATATTGGGTCACTTGAATTTTGACAACATAGTCAACATAAGCAATAAGCAGGTTGTCAGAGATTTACCCAAAATAAAAAGGCCACAAAACACAATTTGTGCACCTTGTCAACATGGAAAGCAAACTAGAACAAGCTTTAAGTCAAAAGGATATATGTCATCTGAGCCATTAAGTCTAATACATACTGATCTATGTGGTCCTACCAGAACACAAAGTATTCAGGGTGAGAGTTACTTTATATTGTTTATAGATGATTACTCCATAATGGTTTGGGTAGCTTTCCTGAAAGAGAAGTCAGATGCATTTGAAAAATTCAAAGCATTTAAGGAATTAGTTGAAAATGAAACCGACAAGAGGATTAAGTGTTTGAGATCTGACAGAGGAGGAGAATTTACCTCAAATGAATTTGTAGAGTTTTGTGAACAACATGGGATCAAGAGAGAATACTCAGCAACAAGAACTCCTCAACAAAATGGAGTAGTTGAAAGGAAAAATAGGACTATTGAGAATATGGCTAGAGCTATGTTAAATGAGTCCAAACTCTCAGATGGATTTTGGAGGGAAGTAGTCAACACAATAGTATACATAATCACTAGGGCTCAAATGAGGGTAAATCATCACAAGACTCCATATGAGCTTTGGAAAGGAAGACCGACCACCGTAAAACACTTCAAGGTTTTTGGAAGCAAGTGCTACATAAGACGAGAAGATCAAAACTTAGGCAAGTTTGACCCAAGATGTGATGAGGGAATTTTCCTTGGTTATTCCTCTAAGAGTAAAGCCTATAGATGCTTCAACAAGAGAACACACACTATTGTAGAAAGTATAAATGTAACAATTGATGAGAAGATAGATTCAAGAGAACCAGTTCAACAAACTGTGTATCAAGAAGATGGAAGTTGTCAAGAAGAGTTTCATGAGGAATCAGATGAAGAAGAAGAAGAAACACAAAGACTTCTTCCTAAAACTCCATCCAGATATGTACAGAAGCATCATCCAAAAGATCTAATCATTGGGAATCCAGATGAAAGGTAGACAAGGAGAAGGATAATAACACCATCTCAACAAGTAAATTTTTCTTTGCTATCTAAGATTGAGCCAAAGGACTTCAATCAGGCAAGTGGAGATGAGTTCTAGATTAAGGCAATGGATGAGGAATTAGATCAGATAGAGAAAAGCAAGACTTGGGAACTTGTTCCATGACCAAAGGACAAGAATGTGATCGACACAAAATGGGTATTCAAAAATAAGCTAAATGAATATGGACAGGTAGTAAGGAATAAAGCAAGGTTAGTGTGCAAAGGTTATGCACAGGTAGAGGGAATTGACTTTGATGAGACATTTGCTCCAATTGCACGACTTGAAGCCATAAGAATATTTTTAGCTTTCTCAAGTTTTAAAAACTTCAAGGTATATCAGATGGATGTTAAGTCAACATTTCTAAATGGTGTTCTAGAAGAAGAAGTCTACATTGAACAGCCAGAGGGATTCATATTAACAGATAGACCAGATCATGTATGCAGATTGAAAAAGGCACTGTATGGACTAAAGCAGGCTCCTAGAGCATGGTACTCAAGATTGGATAAGTATCTTCAGGAATAGGGATTCAAAAAAGGAATAGCAGACAACAACTTATACATAAAAAATGAAGGGAATAATCTACTAATTGTGGTTGTTTATGTTGATGACATCATTTTTGGGGAAAACAATGATAAGATGTGTAAAGAATTTGCTAAGAACATGCAAAATGAATTTGAGATGTCTATGCTTGGTGAGTTGTCCTTCTTTCTTGGACTTCAGATTTCACAATCAGAGAAAGGAGTATTTCTCTCACAAACCAAGTATATAAAAGAGATGCTAAAGAAATTCAGGTTAGAGGATTGCAAACCGATAAGTACCCCCATGGTCACAGGATGCAAGTTAAGTAAGGATGATGAATCTCCAGAGGTAGATCAAAGATTATACAGATCTATGATTGGCAGCTTGTTGTATGTTACAACTACAAGACCAGACATAGTGCAGTCAGTGGGATTAGTGGCAAGGTTTCAGGCAGCACCTAAGGAGACACATGTGGTAGCAGTAAAGAGAATTCTCAGGTATCTAAAAGGGACTATGGATTTTGGGCTTTGGTATCCCAAAAGTGATAGTTTCACACTCACAACATATACATATGCAGATTGGGCTGGCAGTATTGATGATAGAAAAAGCACAAGTGGAGGAGCATTCTTTCTTGGAGACTGTTTAGTCTCTTGGCTAAGTAAGAAGCAGGTTTCAATATCCTTATCTACAATAGAAGCAGAATATATTGTAGTAGTAGCCAGTTGTACATAGGTATTATGGATGAAGTGAACTCTAGAAGACTTCAAGATAAAACATGATCATCCTATTCCCATATTATGTGATAATACAAGTGCTATAAGTATCTCAAAGAATCCAGTGATGCATTCCAGGACAAAGCACATTTCGATCAAGTATCATTTTCTAAGAGAACAGGTGACAGATAAACAAGTCAAGTTGGAATATGTTACTACAAAGGAACAGATAGCAGATATTTTCACTAAACCACTTTCGAAAGAGACCTTTGAGTATCTTCGAGGAAAACTGGGAGTAATACTCCCACCCCAGAATTAACCACCTCAAGAGGAGGTGGGGGAGGGGCTAAGCTAAGAGACTCATTCTTAGCCCCGAGCCCCAAAGGTGACCCTTTGCCATTGATGTCAAAGGGGAGAGATTTGAGTAAGGGGGAGAGATTTGGTTTAAGGAGAGAGCATTGAGTCAGGGGGAGCAATTTCCCAGGGGGAGCAGAACAAGAAAAAGGTCAAGTTTTGGTAAAAAGAATTTGGGTTGCCATCAATGACAAAGGGGGAGATTGTTGGACATTTTGAGTAGATAAGTTGTCATTGATGTCAAGAGTGAGTGGTCATTGATGTCAAGCTTTCAGCACCAGTCAATGGTAGTTTCAATGGGCAACATCAGTTTTAGGTTCTCCAGTTTCAGTTGATCAAGACCCGGTTCTAGGAGGTCAAGATAAGGTCCAAGGTGAAAAGAAGAAGCCCAAGTGAATAATATTATAATAATTATTTATAATATTATACAAGGAAGATTAAATTAATTAATATAATTTTATTAAATTAATTTATTAATTAATTTACTTAACTTTATGTTATTTAAATTAATTATTAATTAATTTTAATATTAATTATATATTAATTTATGTTAATTTTAAATAACCCTAAGGTGGGTTATTAATTCAAATTTTGAATTAGTAACGTCGACGTGGGAAGAAAATTTACCATATGTGTATAAAATGGGGATTACCCCACCTTAGCAAAATCTCCAATGCTTTCGAATTAAAATCCTATGCTATGCGAGTTCATGCGAATCGTGGTGTGCAACGAAGAGTTTTTAATTTTTAAAAAGGTGCTTAGAGGAGGCAAAAATATTTTACCCACCAAGGAGGGAGCCTTGGTCACCAACCGCTGGTAGCATAGTTGGCAACCACGATAGAAGCAAGACGTGAGGACAGCGACAGGTGCAGGTTCGAATCCTGGAGCATCATTTTATTTTGTGTTGAAAATATGGTGGAGTAAGGTTGAAAGGGAAGGAAGTCCTCCTTCCTTCACGTGGGTGCCTCTAGCCCATGCGGTGGGCACCAAAGTGCTAAGCCACTTGGCGCTTGGGGAGACGATGGTTCGAATCATGTCGAAACCCTTTTTGGGAGATAACAAAGGTATGCATTAAGTTTGAGCACCAAAATTTTTGGAGGAGTTAGTTGAGGTATTAAAAATTAATTTTTGCATATTTTATTTGGTATGTAAGGTTTTAGGGGAGTTATAAGGTTGATGCAAAATAATTTTTTTGGTGTTATTTGCTTTAGTGTTTGAAAAGGAAATAAAGGTGTTTTAGGAAGATTGGTTGAGGTTTTTGTGGTGTTGGATATTATTTTAAGTTGGAGATTATAAGGTGTATCCAAGTAATTATTTTTCATGTATGATTTGATGAATGTTAATTCCAAGAAGGAGAAATAAGGTGTATTTGAGATTTGTTTATTTTTGTGTCTAAGGAATATTTGAGAAAGTGTTAAGAGTGATATTTTTTCATCTAACCATTGAAATTGGAAAGAAGGAAATTGTGATTTAGACAGGTTTTCTAAGGGCACTTCTACATCAAACAAAAGGTATGGGCACATCTTCCTAGTGAGTGATTGTTGAATGTTGTGAATGCAAAGTTGGAGTGAAAAGGATTGTTTGGTAAGCATTGTTGAGTGTGTTTTGAATTAATGCTTCAAGGTTTTTTGGAATAAAGAGTTGTTGATAAAACCTTGTTTTATAAGCATTGTTGTTGAAGTGATTAGGTGAGATGAACTTGAACTAGGGTTTGCAAAGATCATGAGTATCATTGTTATGTGAGATTGATTGATAAGCATTGTTGGAAATATTTGAGTGAGTGTTCATATGCTTGGACTAGGGTTTGTAAGCAAGGATTAATTCATTGAGTGATTGGTTGAGTAGAGTTGGTTGAGCCTAGTCAAGTGGATGTGTTGATGTGATAGTTCAAGTTCTATGAAACAAATTGTTCTATATTCTGAATTGAGTTGAGAAAGTGATTGAGAGTTGGTGAATGTGAAGCATATTGAGTCTCTAACAATTCTCTATATGTTTCTAAAAGAGTGATTGAAAGTGATTGAGCATTGTGGTGAATGTGAAGCATATTGAGTCTCTAAAAATTCTCTTTATGTTTCTATGAGATTGGACAAGTTCTAGTGTGGACTTGTTGAGTAGATTTGAGGTAAGTCTTTGAGAAGACTTGTGGATAGATTTGTGTGAGCTTTTGTGGAAGCTTACAATTGAGGACATATATTGAGGATAGATTTGAGGACAAATATTGAGGATAGATTTGAGGATAGATTTTGGTACAAATTTGAGGATAGGTTTGTGCCAGATCAGAGACAGATATTGAGGATAGATTTGTGCTAGACCGAAGGACTATGTTTAGTGCAGATTTGAGATAGAGCTTTGGAGGTGATAGAGTATAGAGGATGATAGTCTCCAGTGGATAGAGATCCATTAGCCAGGGTAGTGAGGATAGGTGTCTTCAGTGGATAGAGATCCATTAGCCAGAGTAGTGGGGGCAATAGTTCTTCTAGAAGATCATCAGCCAGAGCAGAGGAGAAAGGAGTTCTCCTATGGATAGAGATCCACAAACTTGATTAGGGGATTGGTGTCTCCTTTGGACAGAGGTCCATAAACATTGTAGGGAAAGGATTCCCAAGAGAATTTATTTGAGAAAAATTTATAAGGAATATTTTCTCCGTGGAGTAGCCCACATTGGGTGAACCATGTTAAATCATGTCTCTCATGTGTGTGATGCTTTGTGTGATGTTTACTGCTTTAATATTGTTGATGTTATCATTTGGATTAAAAAGCAAAAATTTTATCTTATATTGTTCACCCCCCTCTAAGTATAAGCACATGTTCTTCAATTGTACCATTCTAAGGTGGATCCCCCAAGGATTTGGGAAAAAGTGTGGAGCATGAGAGGATAATTGTATTGAATCACAAAATAGACATTTCATGAAGGTGCTTATATGTTCTTGAGGATCCTCTTCCCCTTTGAATTTGTTAATCTTGGATACTTCAAAACTAGAAGGGTATGGTGGTGAAGGTATTGACGGATGGATTGGATGATTAATGAGTTTATAGAGGGTAGAATTTTGGTATCTAATATTGATGGACTATAGATCTAGGCTATAAAATCAATTAGCTAACAATTGGAATTCATCCAGATATGGGTGAGAGGTTGGATAATATGGTGGAAGGTATGACTACAATGCATGTGCTTGGACAAGTTGGGATTGATTTGGATATGTGGTTAGCATTTGGTGAGAATATGGGTAGGTGTGGGATGTGGGTTTTTTGTAAGTGATGGTTGGTTGCACATACTGTGAATGGATTTGATATGATAACTGAGTAGGCTATTGCTAAGAAGGCAATTGGGATTGATACTGTGAGTGAGTCCCATGTGGATCAGTTGGGGGGTTTTGATATGGAATGGAGTGATCTAGTGGGTAAGTTGGAGGGTACTGATCATATGCTTTATACCTAGGAGGAGGATATTGGTATTGGTTAGGATATGGCTATTTTGTATTAGATTATGGTTGTTGTGGATTAGGTAGTGGTTGTTGATAGTGTGTTGGAGGTATGTTGTGAGACTAAAATGGTGGTCCTTGATAGGTATTTTGGGATGGGATTAAGGGAATTTGGATGGTGGATGGACAAGAGGCCCATGAAAAATATTGATTAAAGAATGTGGTATGAGTTGATGTAGGAGGAGGAGGTAGATTTGTTGCTTTTAACTATTATTAGGGAGTGCAGGTGTTATGCAAGGAAGGAGGTTGTTGATAAATGATAATATTGGGCACTTTTTGCATGGAATAATAGACCTAAGAGAGAGGGTATTAGGCTTTATAACCTTGTTGAATTAGAATTTAAGTATTAGGAAGAGTATTAGAATAGTATGATAGAGGAGGTTGTGGAACATGTGTGCCACTAGGTTGAATAACGGTAGATAAAGAGGGATAATTTGTAAAAGGAATCAAAATCAGAATATGAGAGGTAAAATTGACTTGAGTGACATGAGATTGATTAGGATTAGTATGGATGTAAATTAATTATGTTGGGGAATGGTTGGTTTGTGTAGGATGAGCCTAATTAGATGAATATGGTTGGTTTGGATGAAAGTCCATCGACTTGCTAGTTTTAGAAGGATGGGTGATGCATGCATAAGGTAGTTTATTTGAATAGATATTAGCAACATCATAAGTGGATCCTAACCAAGGAGACTGAGTTGATTAGTTGTAGTTTCAAAGAGGGGGTTGGTTATAACAGATGTGGTGGGTGGATATGATGTGTGTGAATAAGTCGATTCTTGATGAAGGGTATGGACAATGTGGAGTGGTATGTGAAGGGAAGGGAGGGATAGATATGGTGAATCTAGTGAAGGAAAGATTCCTAATTACAAATCATGCAAGGCATCTGAATAAATATAGGTGATATGAGAATGTGTGGATTACAAAGGTGTTTTAGCATGAGGGATCTTAGGAATGGTGGCATGATTAGAATAGTATGATAGAGGAGGTTGTGGAACATGTGTGCCACTAGGTTGAATAACGGTAGATAAAGAGGGATAATTTGTAAAAGGAATCAAAATTAGAATATGAGAGGTAAAATTGACTTGAGTGACATGAGATTGATTAGGATTAGGATGGATGTAAATTAATTATATTGGGGAATGGTTGGTTTGTGTAGGATGAGCCTAATTAGATGAATATGGTTGGTTTGGATCAAAGTCCATCGACTTGTTAGTTGTAGAAGGATGGGTGATGCATGCATAAGGTAGTTTATTTGAATAGATATTAGCAACATCATAAGTGGATGCTAACCAAGGAGCTTGATTTGATTAGTTGTAGTTTCAAAGAGGGGGTTGGTTATAACAGATGTGGTGGGTGGATATGATGTGTGTGAATAAGTCGATTCTTGATGAAGGGTATGGACAATGTGGAGTGGTATGTGAAGGGAAGGGAGGGATAGATATGGTGAATCTAGTGAAGGAAATATTCCTAATTACAAATCATGCAAGGCATCTGAATAAATATAGGTGATATGAGAATGTGTGGATTACAAAGGTGTTTTAGCATGAGGGATCTTAGGAATGGTGGCATGAACAACATGATGCATCATACCTATATTGTACCCAATATGTGACATATTAATTGGGTTTGAAGTATGGTGAGAGGGCTCATAGAGTGGATTATCATTGTAAACTTGTGATATGTCCCCTTTATGGGTCAAAGGATTGGTCAAAGCATAGGAGGGTTGACTAGAATAGGCCATGGAAGCTTGAATTTGAGCTTAAGCTTGGGCTTGGCAATGAGTCACGACAATGGACTAGTAGGTATAGAATGGGATAGGGAAATGTAAGGATGGTGAAGTGGAGGTAAAAGGGTAAATTTTGATGAATTTTAAAGAAAGAAAGTCTCCATATTATTAGATTCGATAAGTGCATGATCAAAAAACAAGTAATTTGTGTTTTTTGAATTTTGTTTTTGTTGTTGGGTTTTTTTTTTGAAGTGTTATTTTTTTGGTGGGAGATACCGAACAAAAAGGTGGAAGACGGATTTTACTTTGAAGTAGTTTTATTTTTTTTTTTAATTTTTAGTTTTATGTGTTTGATGTTCCTATACCTAGGAACTACAAAAGGTGGGGGATGAAGTGAATCTAAAAGTATGTGTTCATACCTATCCATATTTCAAGGAATAAGACATGAAAAATAGAAATGGCTTCCTAATATGGTAGATAGGTGATAGGTATCCTGTGGGAACAAAAAGTACCTTCCAAAAGAGGTTGCACTATGTAAATACTGCTATAGATCTATCTAAACTTTTGCTTCACCCTCGAGTGGGCTCAAACAAAAATGATAGATAAACTGTACTAATTATTAAGACTTGTGGTTAAAGGGCATCTAACCTAGAATATTATCCTAAGCTAATCCCAAGGGTAACTAATGTCTCAGTGATAAATTTTAAGAAGCTATGTGTACTAACTATGACAATACTAAGGGCTCAAAGTATGGTTGGGGATGAAGTCCAACTCACCAAGAGGTTTTCCTCACACTATATATGTATAATAGTGTAGAATGTAGACCATGCAAATATGTGTGTAAAATTTTGATTTCTCTTTTGTGTGTTTTCATTTGGTTTGATTTTCATTTTGGTTTTTAGTGCAAAAGAACTAAATGCAACTATGATGGATGGTACCAAAACCTAAATGTGACTACCCTAGAATGTAATGTGGGTCTATGACCCAAAATGTTGATTCAATTCTAGATGCAAATAGTTAGGATAATAGAGAATGGCTATTTTATGAAAAAATATGGTAAGTGTTTTTCCCAATAGTTCTCCAAAACAAGACTAAAATCATAGATAGAACTGTGTCAATCGGATATCAATTGGGTGAAATAGTTATACAAGGTAAACTAGCATAGATTATCAGTAATAGTATGGGATGGTCTCAAAGGGTAACCAATATAGATGATCAAAAACCATCTTAGACAACTGATAGAGATGGTTATATCTATGTTCCAGACACAATCAGGGCAAAATGGGTGCAAAAATTTTAAAAATAATATACACAAAATGTTTGATAGGGATATCCTATAGGGGTAGAGTACCAAGCCTACCCTAATGCAAATACAATTGTTCTTAACTAGGAATGTCAAAAATATAACCTATGTTAGGGATTCTAAAGAACATTCCTATGATGCAACTAAGCTATATGAATGACAACAACCTAAACTAGAACAACAAATGCATTTTAGCTAGGTAAGGCATTAAATGAACTAATCTAATGAGATTTGAAATGAATTGGAAAATGCAAAGCAATCTTGGAATTGATATGATGTAGGTTTAAATAATACAAGAGGTGCATTTTGGTTGAAATGAACCGCCTAGTTGGTTTCCAAACCAACCAAATGAACTGGAGAGCGCTATGCGCTATTTTACCCCTTATATAATAATGAAATAAATACATCATATACATCATGATATGCTAACATCCCTCCTTATTACATTATTTTATAATATCAAGAGTATTGTGAAACATTTCAAATTTGACCCGTGCAAGTGCCTTGGTGAAGATATCTACAACTTGCGCATCATTAGGAATGAATTGGAGTTGTATATTATTCTTTTGAACTTCATCACGAATGAAATGACAATGGGTGTCAATATGTTTGGTATGATCATGAAATATTAGATTCTTGAAAAGGTTCAAAACATCTTGATTGTCGTAAAACAAATGCAATGGAATATTCTCTGGAAGACCCATATTTGTAAGGATGTGACAACCATATTATCTCGTAGACTGCTCCACTAGCTTCATGATATTGTGCCTTTATAGAAGAAATGACAACCACTTACTGCTTCTTATTGTGCCAAGAGATAGGACCAGATCCAATATGAAAGATGTATCTAGAAGTTGATTTCCAATAATCAATAGATCCAGCATAGTCAGAGTCTGTGTATCCTTGTAAATAGAACTTGTTATTCTTTTTGTACTCCAAGCCATAATTTTATGTACCACAGACATAATGTAGAACTATTTTTGTTGTTTTCCAACAACTTACCTTGGGTTCCTGCATGAACCATGAAAGATAACCCACAACAAAACTGAGATCAAGCCTGGTATTGGTTAGGTATAAAAGACTCCCGATCAGTTGATGATAGAGAGTGCCATATACCTATGGAGATTGATCATATCTTGACAACTTAAGTCCTTCCATGTGAGTAGCTTTGGATTTACAGTCATCCATGTGATATTTCTTAATCAAAGTCTTGGCATATTTCTTCTATGTAACTCTGATGCGATGCTTATTTTGAGTTACTTCTAAGCCAAGATAGTAGTGTAGAAGTCCCAGATCTATCATTTTAAAATATGATTTGAGACCACTTTTTAGTGTATAGACCATACTTTTTGAACTACCTATTATGATTAAATCATCTACATATAGCACCAAAATCACTATGTCAGAACCATTGTTCTTTATATAGAGATTCGCATCTGACGGACTTCATTGGAATCCATGTTGTAATAGGTGACTATCAATTTTGATGTACCAAGCTTGGGGAGCTTGTTTTAGCCCATACAAGGATTTTATTAACTTGCAAAATTTATGTTCTTGCCCTTTGACAAAAAATCCTTCAAGTTGAGTCATGTATACTTCTTCTTGTATATCACCATTAATAAAGGTACTTTTTACATCCATCTGATGTAACTTCCACCCAAACTGAGTTGCCATAGCACACAATATTTAGATAGTAGTCATTTTTACAGTAGGAGTGAACGTCTCTTCATAATATATGCCTTATTTTTGAGCATATCCCTTTGCAACCAGATGGGATTTATTCTTATCAATTGTACCATATGTCTTATACTTTACTTTGAATACCAACT
Organism: Wollemia nobilis; assembly: GCA_028583015.1. NCBI lineage: Eukaryota > Viridiplantae > Streptophyta > Pinopsida > Araucariales > Araucariaceae > Wollemia > Wollemia nobilis. The sequence goes on from JAQPPZ010000040.1 coordinate 379,077, forward strand.
TACAACCAATGGGTTTCTTTCCTAAAGGAATATTTACTAGCTTCCAAGTGTAATTTCACATGAGAGATGTATGCTCTGCCTCCATAGCAATCTTCCATTGAGGCTTACTAAGAGCTTCCTGGGAAGTTGTGGGTTCATTTTCATCCAATGCTATCAGATAAACCCTTTCATCCTCTATATCCATTTCTCTATCTTCTATTGCATATATGGATAGTTCATCAAACTGGTGACACAGTTCATAAAATTTTTAATATGGTGCTTCTAACTTATTCTACTGAGTGATACTGCACGTACATGTTCGATCTAGAGTCATATCTAGAAATGAGGTCAATTTAGAATCTCTCAAAGTGTTGGTATACCATTTGGGAATCTTTTTTTGAGGGGGTGAAACCTCTTACTTAGGCTCATCCTCATGATATACTAATGTAGAGATATTATTTGATGTGAAAGCTTCATAAAATATGACATATCTACTTATATGTGTTTTCTTGGTTATAGGATCAATCAAATGATATCATTTTGAATGTTCATCATAACCAAGAAAGCTACATTTCAAGGGTTTCTCATCTAACTTCTTCCTTTTCTATTTTGGAATATGCATGAAGGCTTTACATCCAAAAACTCGTAGATGAGAAATGGAGGGTTTCTTCCCACTTCATGCTTCTTGTGAGGTTTTACCTTGTAGAGCTCTTGTGGGTGCTCTATTCAAGAGGTATGAAGTTGTATTTACTGCTTCTACCCAAAAATGATCTTCAATATGTGCTCCTTTTATCATACATCAAACCATTTCCATAATGGAGCGATTTCTTCTCTTAGCAACACCATTTTGCTATGGTGTATAAGTTGTTGTCAGTTGTTGATTTATCCCATGTTCTTTCAGATATGATTAAAACTCCTTGGAAGTATATTCCCCCATTGATCTAAGTGGAGGGATTTGATGAGACATCTAGAATATTTTTCAACAAGTTTCTTAAACTGTCAAAAGTATGAAAATGCCTTTGATTTCAATTGGAGGAAGAAAACCCACATTTTTTGGGAGTGATCATAAAAAAAAATTGAAAGTACTTCTTTCCACCATAACTGGTTGGCATAGGAATGCATAGATCGGTGTGCACCAACTCCAAAATTTTCTTAGCTCTAGAAGAACTAGATTCAAAAGGTACCCAATGTTGCTTCCCTGCTAAGCAATCTGAGCAAACTGGTAATATGGAGGAGAGAGGAGGAAGACCTCGCACCATCTCATATTTTCTCAATTTGAGCAAATATCATGAACCAAGATACCCATATCTTCTATGCCAGATATAAGTGGCCACATTTGTAGCTATAGCCAAATCAAAATGAGGTGTTGAAAGCGCATCTAGAATGAACAATCCATGTTTGTAGGAATCGGTTGCAACATGTTTACCATTGTGGTTTATAAAACATCTCTTCTTTATTTTCACAAATTGGAACACAAAATCCATTTTTCTATCCAACATCTAAGGAAAAAACAAAAAATTATTGGATAATTCAGGGACATAGAGGACCTTCTCAATCTGACATCTCCCATCTGGGAGAGTGACAAAAACATTTCCTTCACCCTTTACTTGATAGACTTGATCGTCAGCAATGGTAATTGGCTTCCCCTCTTTCTTCTCAAATGTTTCAAACCAATATTTATCTCCAGTAATATGCTTACTAGCACTTGAATCAATATACCATACAACATATATATGGGAAGATGAAGTATGGGTCATGAGCACCTTGTGTGCTCTTTCAGAGTCAGAATATGAATTGGGACCAGAGGTATCTGAGTCTGAGTTGGAGTTAGCATGAGTAACATGTCCCTTAGGTTGCTTATGTTTCTTTTTATATTGTTGTTTCTCTTTCCCTTTATTTTTATGAGGTTGATCATTTTGTTGCTTTTTTTTAACCAACACCTGTTGGTGTCATGGTTATTCATATCTCAAATATTGTAATATTTATCCTTTTGCTGATATTTTTTTCCCTTTTCCATTGAAGGAAGAACCCCCTTTTTTAAAATGACCTAGGTTATTACTCCTTTGTTGGGTGGAAAGGGCATTATCTAACACCTCATATTTTTGAACTTGATTCACCTCCTCAGTTTGGAGCAAATTTACCAATTCCACAAAAGACACTTGTCTACCATAAACGTTGAGGGAAGTGACCAACATCTTATAGGAGTTTGGCAATGCTCACAAGATAACAGAGTTCAAGACATCATCATGCACTAGTTTTCCCATTGCATTAAGTTTGGCTTTCAAGTCTGCCACTCTACATAGAAATAGATCAACTGTCTCTCCAAAATTCATACTGAGGGTGTGTAATTGAGTTTGAAGATGTAGAATGGTGGACTAATTTTTTCCTTCATAAATAGTAATCAAATAATCCCAAGCTACCTTACTGGTTTTGGCATCACAGATATGAGGTTGAACCTCATCTATCATAGCAAGTAGGAGAAACATGAGACCTCTTTTGTCCTTCTTATCCCAAGATTCTTGATTTGTTCCTATTGTTTGAGGGTGTTGTGAAGTGTCGGTCACTACATCCCACAAATCTTCCACCTGAAGAATGGATCTCATATTTATCTTCCATGGAAAAAAGTTAGAACCTTTTAGAAATTGATATTCTGAGAGATATTTATGAACAGTATCCATTATGAAGGTGGTTCCTTATATTTACCCCCTTGGTCTTAGAATTTTGCAAAAAGAGAATATTGCGCTCCCCCCTTTTGGTTGTAAAATAAAAAAGTAAGAAGGAAAAAAAACTCCTATGGGCTTCAAAAAAATGCTTTTGGATATCAAAATAAGCTTCAAGGTGTCAACAAACCTCTTTCAGGCATCAAAGAACCCCTTTTAGGCATCAAAAACCCCTTGCAGGTATCAAAAAACCACTTTCGAGCGTCAAAAAATCCCTTTCGGGCATCAATTACCCCTGTCAGGAATCAATTACCCCTATCGGGAATCAATTACCCTTGTCGAAAGTCACAAAATCCTGTCAGGTATCAAAAAAATTTGGGCGTCAAAGTTTGTCATCCATGAGACTTGAACTGTGGACCATATCCACAACAACGAGCGCTAGATACCAACTACGTTGTCCAAGTGGCTAGGAAGAAAATCCTAGCACTTGGTATTTAGCAAGACGGAGGGAGATGTGTGAGAAAAAATGTGGGATTTATCCCACATGCATCTTGTGGATGCACTCACATAGTATATAAGGTGGGAGGACCACCTTTGAGAGTGACTACCTTCGGGTGGTCACCCCTCCCACTCTATCCTTTTACCACCTAGAATGGCATGTAGTATGCCATATCAGTCAACCACCAACCAATCCACATCAGTATTCAACCTGTCCATGTGTAGATGGAGGGTCCATGTCATCATGTATTTAGTGTCTTCAATGTCCATGTCAGCATGTCCTTAGCATTGAAGAACACAAGCTTATACTGAGATGGGGGTGAACAGTATAAGATATCTTTTTAATTTTTCCTTTATACTTCAAAATAGTAAAGCAATATACCCAAAGCAATATCAAAGCAATGTACAATATCATCCACAAAGTGACACCAATTTTAATGTGGTTCACCCAGAATGGTTGGGCTACGTCCACAAAACTTTTCTCTAAAAGTTATCTCAAAGTTCTTTGGGAATCCTTCCCAATTACAATGTTTATGAGCCTTGACACAAAGGATATACCTTCCCCCAATTAGAATTTATGATCCTCTGCTCAAATGAGATACCTTCCCCTCTACTCTGGAAATGATCCCTCAAAAGATCAACTACCTCTACCTCTTGCCAGCATGTGGAACTCCTTTCCATCGAAGACCTCCTATCCTCAATGCTTAGCCTAAGATACCTCTACCTTCTATGATCATGTCCACATCATCTCAACAACTTGTATCAAACACAATCAGTCGGTCTAGTACAAATCTTCCTCTATCTGTCAGATCTGTCCAACTCTTGAATAAATCAATCCTCTACATACAAGCCTTCTCAAATACTTGTCAACTGTCCTCAGGTTCTTCTCATAGAACCAATGCACCTCTGTCCTCAAGTTCTCTGATAGAACTATCAAACTCAGCTCACAAGTCCTCTGCTAGGACCTATCCAAATCTGCTCACAAGTCCCCACCGGAACCTGTCCAAAAACTGCTCACAAGTCCCCATCGAAACCTGTCCAAAAACTCAGCAAGCTCACCAAGAAAAACTATCTTAGTAGGAAATCACAAAGTGAATTGTTAGAGACCCAATGTGATTTTTCAAACTCATATAAGCATAAAAAGAATTGTTAGAGACTCAATATGTTCTATACTCAAATACCAATCTCAAAAATCAACTCAAATCAACTCAGATCAAACTCAATCTCAAATCTGAAAACACAACTCAATATCTGAAATGGATAGGATAGAATGTTTTCTTTCAAGAATATGAAACCCCAACAATTGCCAACTATGCAAAGAATCACATAACAATGATACTCATGTTCTTTTCACCATCAATTAGGGTTTCAACAATAATGCTCATAAAACAAGGTTTAGTAAACCAACATCATTCAACTCAACATCAACCTTGAAGCATTCAACCAATCATCACAAGAAAAGGAAACAAGTAGAAATCCTTTTCCCTCCAAATATATTTGAACAAAACAACCACCAACACAATATCACCAAATGCAAAGAATAACTTGCTCAAATCAACTCAATGGAGTAAGCCCAATATCATGAATCAAGTAAAGCAATAACTTGATCAAACAACCTCTATGGAAGCAACTCAACCATCAAACTCAAAACAGCCAACCAAGGGTTCCACCAACTCAATGCAAGTAGCAAGACTCACAAACATAAACCCTAGTGCACAATGCTTCCACTACCTCAAACCAAAATTATGCATTCACCAAAACTCTCATCAAGGATAAAAATGCATAAGAAGTCTTCAACAAACCAGAAAATAGGATTTACACCCAACCAAAGGAAACCTAGTTGAAAACCTTTTCACTCCAACCTTATTTCAGAAAAACATACACCAATCATACTCATAAGGAAAATGTGCCCATACCTTTTTGGAGTAGAAGAAAATTGATCCTTAAAGTTGTCACCACACACAACCCTCAAACTTCCAACCAAGTTAGGGTTAGAACCAAGATAAATGAGCATATATAAAAACTTTCCTTAATACACCTTTTAGCTCCTCGTCTTTAAAAACAACCATCAAAGAAGCCAAAAACACAACAACCAAAAGTTACACCTTATATCTCCATTTTTAAATTTAGCATAGCAAAAGACTAATCTCAAAAATACAACCAAAGAAATATCCCCTTATTTCTCCTGTCTTTTAAACAATGCTAAACAATGCCAAAAATCATATCAAGAAAATAATCACACCTTATAATGGCTGCCCTTGAAGAATCCAAAATTCACGGCACAAAACACATTTTAATAAAAATGTGACTAATCCATGCATAGCTCCCTCCGCGGGGATTGAAATGTAGACCTCCACCTATGCAAGGCCTAAATGCAGCCTTCGCTGCCACTAGCCCACAATGGGTTTATGAAGTCCAAGATGGACTTCCTTCCACATAAATGGTCAAGCTTTTCGAAAGCTTTTCAAACCACGAGCTCTTCTCTTTCGCAGTGTAAACAGAACATTCGATCGTAGCCAAACCAATTAAATGCCTTCGATTTTTCAAGTGGGTTTAACCTTAGGAACCTTCTCATATTTATAGTCCATACGTGGACTTTAGAACACGTCGGATGCAAAGAAAAGTAATTTCAAATTTAATCAAAATTTGCTTTCTAAAGGGTTTAAAAACCCTTAAAGTATTTTTAATAAATTAAAAATAATTTCTCCCTTAATTAATTAAATAATAAATTAATTAAAACCTTGAAGGGTTTTAAATAATAATTAAATAAATAATAAAGAGAACCTCCATTAGTTTTAATAAAAACCATTGCCAATGGAATCTCTCCGGATTCTCTTAAAAATATTCTCTTGGAATCTTCCACCTTTGAAGCCAACACATCCTCTTAACATTAATGTCATTTCCTTTTGACATCAATGACAACTCATAGAAAAGAAGCTAGGATCTCAAACCCAAAATTGCCAACAATCTCTCCCTTTGTCATTGATGGCAAACCATGCTTCTTAACAACACAGAAACTCAACATAAACAACTCCCCCTATCTTGAGGCTCTGCCCCTTACTCATATCTCTCCCCCTTTGTCATCAATGGCAAAGGGTCACCTTTGGGGCTTGGGACTAAGAATGAGCCTCTTAGCTTAGTCCCTCCACCACCTCCTATTGAGGTGTTTAATTCTGGGGTGGGAGTAAAACTCCCAACAGACATTGATCATCATCAGTGTCTATAGCTGCCTTACCATGTCTTCTCTTATTCTCCTTGTCCATATTCCTATTCCTATTCCTGTCACTATTCCTGTTCCTATTATCATTCATGTTCTTATCCATGCCTTGATCCTTGGACCTGTTCATACCATTGTTCCTATTCCTGTACCTTGGAAGTTTAGCTCTACACTGTCTAGTTGTGTGACCTTCATTGTTGCACTTATAACAAGTAACAATGTTATTTCTTTTAGGCATACCTGTTCTTTGAATCCACCTGTTCTAACTAACCCTATTCTTGTTATTAGCCTTGCAAAAAATTGCCTTATGCCCAAACTGTTTATAAGAGTAGCAATACCCTTGAAAGAAATTACCACCTCTAAAACTGTCATTTACCTTCCTTACTTGAGTCATGCAATGTGAAGCCATGTGACCAAACCTGTGACAAGAAAAACATCTGCCATTAAAATTTCCTGTAAATGACCTTCTAGGTCCTATAAACTTTCTCCCCTTTTTTTGTTTCCTATTTTCTGTTTCTGTGCATCTATCACTCAAGGAATCCTTTTTTTGAAATACTTTCCTCATCAGAACTCTCTTCCTTTTGGAGTCTCTTACTAGACTCTCCAACTTGTTCCTTGTGTGGCTTAACAAAACCAAGGCCTATTTTATCTGTTGTCTTTCTTTGACCTTTGATGAGTGACTTAACATTTTTGGAGATATCTTGAAACCTGTAAATCTTATCCTTGTACTCTTTAGTTTCCTCTTTCAAAGAAGCCATTTTCTGTTCTAACTCATTATACTTAAGAACCTTAGACTCTAACTCATCATTGAGTTCTTGTGTCTTAGCTATAGAGAAGTCAAGACTTTCTATAAGATCATCTCTCTCCATACAACATTCATCTAACTTATCCTTGAGTCTAGCATTCTTCTTTCTTTCCTTTTCCAAAATACTAAGAGCACTAATAAGTTCACTTTCAAGATCATTTATTTGATTTCCTTTTGAATCATCAAAGCCTTTTTCATATTTCTTATCACTAAAGGTGATACCCTTTTCAAAAACCATACATGCATCTTCCTTATAGTTTTCTGAAGCATCCTCATACATACTAGAAACCAAATCATTATTTGTGCAATCATCCTCAAGGTGACCAAAATTTCCACATCTAAGACATTTCATGATAATGAATCTATGTTTTAGTTCTTCATTTTTTTTTGATATGAACAACATCTCATTTTCATCATCACTTGAAGAACTTTCACTATCACTACTAGAACACTTACTTGCTTTATCTAGGTAGAAACTCTTCTTGTGCTTGTGAGAATACCTCTTTCCTTGATTGATGTGCTCATCTTTGTTTTTCCTATGATGCTTGTGCTTTTCAGAATCCTTGCTCTTAGAATCCTATTTATCTTCATCACTTTCATTCTTGGGAACAGTATAGTTAGTAGCATAATGACCAAACTTTCCACAATTGAAACATCTTATATTTTTCATACTTTTGTGCTTTCTAGAGAACTTGCCTTTCTTGTTGTAATATGTCTCTTCATCACTAGAAGAATCATCACTATCTTGAAGTTATTTACCCTTGGAATTATTGGTAGCCTTGAAAGTTGCCTCTTTCTTGACATTTGTATCACCTGTATGAACCACCTTCAACTGTTTCCACATTTCACTAGCTGTCTTGCAGTGAATCACTTTGGTGAGATCTGCTTTCTGTAAGCCTTTTAGGATTGCATTCATTGCTATGATGTAGGAGTATTTCTTCTTTAGTATTAGGACCATGTACAGGAATAGTGTGCTCATCTTTAATCACTTCCCATACCTCATTACCAAGTGCCATTAGATGAACCTTCATCCTTGCACTCCAAAGACCAAAATCTGACCCATCAAGAATAGGTGTTGCATTGCTACTTGAATGATCCATTGTGTTATTTACTAGCTTTTCCTTCAATCTATTAAAATTTTTGAAGGCACCTGCTCTGATACCATTTGAAGAACACAAGCTTATACTGAGAGGGGGGGTGAACAGTATAAGATCTCTTTTTACTTTTTCCTTTATACTTCAAAATAGTAAAGCAATATACCCAAAGCAATATCAAAGAAATGTACAATATCATCCACAAAGTGACACCAATTTTAACGTGGTTCACCCAGAATGGCTGGGCTACGTCCACAAAACTTTTCTCTAAAATTTATTTCAAAGTTCTTTGGTAATCCTTCCTAATTACAATGTTTATGAGCCTCAGCCCAAAGGAGATACCTTCCCCCAATAAAAATTTATGAGCCTCTGCTCAAAGGAGATACCTTCCCCTCTGTTCTAGAAATGATCCCTCAGAAGATCAACTACCTCTACCTCTTGCCAGTATGTGGAACTCCTTTCCATCGAAGACCTCATGTCCTCAATGCTTAGCCTAAGAGACCTCTGCCTTCTATGATCACGTCAACAACAGCTTAGCAACCTATACCAAACACAGTCAGTTGGTCTAGTACAATTCTTCCTCCATCTATCAGATCTGTCCAACTCTTGAACAAATCAATCCTCTACATACAAGCCTTCTCAAAGACTTGCCAACTATCCTCAGGTTATTCTCATAGAACCAATGCACCTCTGTCCTCAAGTTCTCTGATAGAACTATCAAACTCATCTCACAAGTCCTCTACTAGGACCTATCCATATCTGCTCACAATTCCCCATCGGAACCTATCCAAAAACTGCTCAGAAGTCCCCACCAGAACCTGTCCAAAAACTGCTCACAAGTCCCCACCGAAACCTATCTAAAAACTCAGCAAGCTCACCAAGAAAAACTTTCTTAGTAGGAAATCACAAAGTGAATTGTTAGAGACCCAATGTGATTTGTCAAACTCATAGAACCATAAAGAGAATTTTTAGAGACTCAATATGTTCTATACTCAAATCCCAATCTCAAAACTCAACTCAAATCAACTCAGCTCAAACTCAATCTCAAATCTGAAAACTCAACTCAATAATATCTGAAATGGATAGGATAGAATGTTTTCTTTCAAGAACATGAAACCCCAACAATTGCCAACTATGCAAAGAATCACATAAAAATGATACTCATGTTCTTTTCACCATCAATTAGGGTTTCAACAACAATGCTCATCAAACAAGGTTTAGTCAACCAACATCATTCAACTCAACATCAACCTTGAAGCATTCAACCAATCATCACAAGAAAAGGAAATAAGTATAAATCCTTTTCCCTCCAAAGATATTTGAACAAAACAGCCACCAACACAATATCACCAAATGCAAAGAATAACTTGCTCAAATCAACTCAATGGAGTAAGCCCAATATCATGAATCAAGTAAAGCAATAACTTGATCAAACAACCTCTATGGAAGCAACTCAACCATCAAACTCAAAACAGCCAACCAAGGGTTCCACCAACTCAATGCAAGTAGCAAGACTCACAAACATAAACCCTAGTGCACAATGCTTCCACTACCTCAAACCAAAATTATGCATTCACCAAAACTCTCATCAAGGATAACAATGCATAAGAAGTCTTCAACAAACCAGAAAATAGGATTTACACCCAACCAAAGGAAACCTAGTTGAAAACCTTTTCACTCCAACCTTATTTCAAAAAAACATACACCAATCATACTCAAGGAAAATGTGCCCATACCTTTTTGGAGTAGAAGAAAATTGATCCTTAAAGTTGTCACCACACACAACCCTCAAACTTCCAACCAAGTTAGGGTTAGAACCAAGATAAATGAGCATATATAAAAACTTTCCTTAATACACCTTTTAGCTCCTCTTCTTTAAAAACAACCACCAAAGAAGCCAAAAACACAACAACCAAAACTTACACCTTATATCTCCATTTTTAAATTTAGCATAGCAAAAGACTAATCTCAAAAATACAACCAAAGAAATATCCCCTTATTTCTCCTATGTATTTTAAACAATTCTAAACAATGCCAAAAATCATATCAAGAAAATAATCACACCTTATAATGGCTACCCTTGAAGAATCTAAAATTTACGGCACAAAACACGTTTTAATAAAAACATGACTAATCCATGCACATCTCCCTCCACGGGGATCAAAACATAGACCTCCACCTACGCAAGGCCCAAACACAGCCTTCGCTGCCACTAGCCCACAAGGGGCTTACGAAGTCCAAGACGGACTTCCTTCCACATAAACGGTCAAGCTTTTCGAAAGCTTTTCAAACCACGAGCTCTCCTCTTTCGTAGTGTAAACAGAACATTCGATCACAGCCAGACCAATTAAATGCCTTCAATTTTTCAAGAGCGTTTAACCTTAGGAACCTTCTCATATTTATAGTCCATACGTGGACTTTAGAACACGTCAGCTGCAAAGAAAAGTAATTTCAAATTTAATCGAAATTTTCTTTCTAAAGGGTTTAAAAACCCTTAAATTATTTTTAATAAATTAAAAATAATTTCTCCCTTAATTAATTAAAACCTTGAAGGGTTTTAAATAATAATTAAATAAATAATAAAGAAAACCTCCATTGGTTTTAATAAAAACCATTGCCAATGGAATCTCTCCGGATTCTCTTAAAAATATTCTCTTGGAATCTTCCACCTTTGAAGCCAACACATCCTCTTAACATTAATGTCATTTCCTTTTGACATCAATGACAACTCATAGACAAGAAGCTAGGATCTTAAACCCAAAATTGCCAACAAGCATCTAGTCAGGTCCATGTCAGCATCTCTTTAGGTCCACATTAGCGTGTCTTTAGGTCCACATCAGTGTGTCCTCAATGTCCACATCAGCTTGTCCTCAGTGTCTAGTTCGGTCCACATCAATGTGTCCTCAGTATCCATGTCAGTGTCGAATGGGCTCCTATCATGTGTCATCTGCTGACCTATCACCTGTAAGCATAAAAACATGTTCACCTTGAGATTTGAGCCATTGCTCTTCCTATGTTCTCTGTGTCCACATTGGGATTTAATCCATTGCTCTGCCTATGTTCTTCATATTACAAACTACCTGCATTCTATGCACCATTCGTGCAAGGTTGGTCTGGTCTCAGGTTTGCCTTCGCATCAGTCCTTGTGCTTCACATCAGTCAGCTATCTTCAATGCTTCCACATTAGTCACCTGTCTTGATATGATACCATGATGAGATTTGAAATGAAATGGAAAATGTGAAGGATTCTTGGAATTCATATGATGCAAGTTTAAATAATACAAGAGGTGTGGTTCAGTTGAAATGAACCATCTAGTTGGTTTTCGAACCAACCAAATAAACTGGAGAGTGCTATGCGCTATTTTTCCCCTTATACAATAATGAAATAAATACATCATGATATGCTAACATAAGCTATAACAAGCCATTTAAACTAATGAAAAACAAGCTAGATGAAAGAAAAAAAATTTAAGTAATCACACTTTTAAATAAACTTTCTATTTATTTCTCCTCTTTCTTTTTTGTTACACTTAAGTAGGAAAAGAATAGAAAAGATAATCTAAACTAGCATTTTATTTCTTTTTATTACCTTTTGAATGTGTAAAAGAAAAAATATCTAAATTAACATGTTTTTTTAATAGAGAATAAAGGTTTGAAAATAAAAGGGATGTCTAGAACTGATGTATAGAAGAAAGGCTTTGAAAATTTTTCTTTTGAGAATAAACTTCTACCTACACTAGGAAAAAATATAGAATCAAGGTAAAAATACAAAAAATCTACTTCTAACTATTTTTAGAAGACTGACCTATAAGCCACAAGCTATGTAGGTTGCTCATTTTTTCCTGATATGTGCTTGTATGACCATCTGACCTAGTTAAGGACCATCTAATATGGTTAAGCAAAGCTAAAAATTAGGTGAAAATCCTTCACCATAACTACCATTCACCACTATGATAAATTTGCAACCGAAAAAAGATAGCAAAAAGTTAGTGAGATGAGTAAATGAGGCTAAAATACAATGAAAAAAGACCCCCAAAAATAACCCACTAGACATAAAATTTAAAGAAAAAACAAAGCAATATCTAATGAGCTAGAGGTGAGGTCCTACCGAGCATGACATTTTGTAAACAACAAATATGCACCATACAATAAAAATGTAACTTGCAAATGAGAGTAAAAGAGAAGTAAACAAGCATGAATTAACAAATATAAAGTCTTTTGAGTACAAGTAGCCCTGCCAAAGGGGCTTTAAATAGTCACAATGTTCTTAGAATGAAAACCAAAGGAGGATGTCCCCTTTTACAGCATACCAAGAGGTTGAATTCTTCTCCATGTCACAATCATATAATTGGTGGGTTTTGGTGTGTGTATGTGGACCACCCGGGTGCCTTGGCCAGCTGTTGCAAACCTAAACATATGTAAACCAAATGATATTAGAAGCATCTAAAGGGCCTCCCTTACATGAGGCCCTTAACCATATAGAGATATGAAAACTTTTACAAAAATCATTTAAAACTTTACAAAATTATAGTAAAAGCTCACAAATCAAAAGACAAGGTGTTTCATACCCTCATTTACCTACCTGATGTGGTGTGTGTGCTATCTAATATATCTATATACAACCGTCTAGGATAGTTAGCTCTGAGTAACCATCTAGAATGGTTGATTCTATGCAGCCATCTAAGTTGGTTGGGACCAAGTTGTAGAAGGGGTAAGGTTCCCCTACTAGGGGGTGTAGGTGTCCTCTAGAGTGCTTCTAGTGTAGGTGAAGTTGTAAGAGATCCACTAGTTTGAGGATGGTGGGTGATAAAAGAATTCATGGGGATTTTAGAACATCCTCTATAGTAGCCATTATTGGGCTCTTTAAGAGGTAGAATGGTGGTAGATGGTTTCCCAAATGTAGCAAGGTGGTCTAGTGCAATTTCAGTAGCATAATATCTCTTCAACCTCTTCTCTTGCAAAATGATGGAGGAAGGGAGGAATTTATAGAATTTGAGCAAGGGGAGGGTAGGTGGAGTGTATGTGGTAATAATGTGGTATGTGGTAATAATGTGGTAGGTGCAAGAGCCTAGGTAGATCTAGAGGATTCCACTTGGTGGAATGTACAACCTCCACATTGAATGCCCTTGGGTGGAGTGACCTCTCACCCTCCCAAGTGGCATTAATTTCCCTATGGGTGATGATATGGGTATGGGGGTTTGTATGGTTTGGGGGTTGCACTTAAGAATTTTAAATCACCTTAAAATGTGACATGGTATATAAGGAGGAAAAGGCTATTAAATTTTCTAATCAATCCATTTTTACTTTAAGCATTTCTTATAATTTTTAAATCGCACAACTTTGGAGGGAGACATGTGTGAGGAGACCAAGTGGGTTAATGAGGGGGGCAGATGAAGATGATGGACAAACCATAGAGATTTGAAAGGATTTTTTTTAGTTATTGTGCATCCCTTGGGATTTTGAGGAGTGCTTAATGATGTGATTAAGGGGCTAATGGAAGAATTACATGCATAAGCAAGATTGTGAGACATTTGAGGAGGGAGGGAGGAATAAATGAGCAATATTAGGTGGAAATTAGGAGATTAAGAAAGGATTAACATAATTAAAGGGAGGCTAAAAAAAGTAGGAGAAGATTAAAAGAAATTGAAGAACTTAGGGATTTTAGGGAAAATGGGAAATTAGAAGAAAATAAGTATTTTAGGGAACCTTGGAAGAACTTTAGGGAGAATTAGGATGGAATAAAATAGAATTGGGAGGACTAGGAAAATTAGAACAAATTAGCGAATTTGGATGGACGTCTAGGGAAATTAGGAAGAATAAGAGAGAATGAGAGAGCATTAGAGGAAACTAGAAATAATTGAGAGGGGTAAGGGAAAATTAGAAGAATTTAAGAAAAAGGAGGAATTTGGGAGGACATTTGAGGGAAAATAGAAGAGGAGGAGACCTAGAGGAATTTAGGCAAAAATAAACAAAAACTTGGGTACTGAGAAATAGCTTTGTGATAATTTAAGGGCGATAATGCATTTGCAATGATTTGAGAGGTGTTGTGGTTTTGTGGAAATTTAGTTGCAAATGACTAAAATTTGGCGTCTACACTATCTTAGTGGGGTCCACTTCGATGCCTTGCCTACACATGATGAAACCTAACTGAAGTGACTGAAAGACAACCATTTCTAAAACTAATAGAAAATGTTCAAAGTGCTACTTTATTCATTTAGAATTAGGGTTACAAAATAAGTTTCTCTTTCAATGGAGATCTTTATTCCCTATTTTCATCACAAATCTAAAGCATCTAATGGTGTTTTTTGGAGCTCCTCAATGAAGGTGGGCTTTTGTGCATGTGTAGTCTACTTATGTGTGTCCTCTTATACCGATTTTGGGTCTGTAAAAGGGTGTTAGTGTGTTTGGGGGCTTGCATTTGTCAAGCCCCATAGTTATGAAGATAAATTGACCCAAATTTGAAGAAAAATAGGATGAAAGTTGCTAGAAATATTGCATAAGCTAGTAAAAACTAAGTTATGCTTGATATGATGGTGTAGATCTGCTGTAGGACCGGTTTGTAGGTTAGCCTATAAAATGGATCCCGGGTTTACAGGCTAAGGGGTGAATTGGACTGTAGTTGACTTCTGATGAAGGCTTTCTATCCAAATGAGCTCCAAATGTTCTTTGATGTTGTTTTCCAAAAGCAAAGTGGTAGAATATGATTTCGATGTAATTTTAGTAGAGTCTAGGTAGGTTGATTTAAGATGTGAGAGAGATGAAATGAGACAAAATACCCTCTATTTATAGGAAAAACCAAGTTTAGGGGGGTAGTTAGGTGTACTACACCCTAGGGTCAAGTCCTAGTATGGTTAGGTTAGGGTTTGTGAGGTGGCAAGCTTAGTCATCCTCTCACATGCCCTAAAGGAAATATCCTATCCTCACACATGTAAGGGAGGATTAGGGTTAACTAGGGTTAGCTAAATTCTAGGTTAGATGAGGTTTGAGTTAGCATTTCTAGGAAATATATTAACCAAATTAGGGTGCACACATGTGTGAGGACATGTTTAGGACTAATTTTATCATTAATCCTAATTAAACCCAATTTAATGATAAAGTGTAACTTAAGTGAAATTCAATCACAAATTAGAATCTTAACTAGTCTAATTAGGATTTTTGGTGGGCAATGGTCTCATGGGGGACCTAATTAGGCATATGGAAGGGTTTATGTGGCCTTAGGGAGCTAGTAGGTGGTCCTCTTGTGGATAGAAGATGTTTTAGGTGCAATTTACATAGTTTTGTAGGTTTTGTGCCTACGGATAACTATGACATCCTACGATGGCCTATGATGACCTACAATGGCCTATGATGGTCTACGATAGCCTAAGTTAGCCTAATATGGCCTATGCAAACCTATAAGTGTCTATCCATATCTAAAAGTATCTAGGAATGAGCATGTACAATTTTTAGGTGTTTACATTTACCCCTTTTTATACTATATTGTGTGAAACATATTTTAGTGTAAAAATATGATGGAAGAAGGCGGTGAGGTGTTTGTGAAATGGATGAGAAAGAGGAATATATTCAATAAAATGTATGTAGTTGCTTGAAGCATGACCATACAACATTGATAAATACCAAAAATATGTGGAGAGAAGAAGGGGAAGATGAAAATAGGATTCAATCAAAGGTATGTAGCTACTCGAAGTGTGACCATACAACATTGATAGAGAACCAAAAGAAGAAGAGATAAGATGAAGAATGTGTGGGATGAATGCGAACGAATAACTATGGATGAAACATGATGATTTGTCAATTTAGTACAATATTTGCAATATCATACTGGTTTTTTGTGAGGGTAACTTAAGACTGCTTTGCTTTTACGACCAATGCGAGATGGTCCAAATACGAATAGAACAATCACATATTCAAATATTTGCTTCTGATTTATTGATGAGTACATGATGACATATGTCAAAGCATTTGAGCTAAGTGGTATGGATAATTCAAGCGTAATATTTAGTATATGGTTGGAATAGATATACATGAATACAAGTGATATGTCTCTGATATTGTGTGTGGCTCTTGTAACTTAACAAATGACTGATTTGGGATGAGGTTTATCTTGAGATAATCTTCAGCAAAAAAAAATTGTAGATAGATGTGATATCCATGATTTGGATGTTTGATTGTTTGGTTGTATGCAAAGCATATTTGTGTATGAATACCCCCTCAAATGAGGAATCAAAAATGATATAGATGATATGTGGAAATGTGGTGATGAGTCGATTGATAGAGGAAAATGATGATAAAATGTAGAAAAGTTTGACAAATGGTGATGGGAAAAGAAGTTGTAGGAATGAAGAAAATGTGGAAATGGTGTCATGAGGTTTGGTTCGTAGGGTGGCCTACGAACTAGAACTAAGTTCACATGGTGGACTATGAATGATGTACTATTGTCCAAATTTTTTGAACTTGTATAGTAAAATGGGAAAATGGGTGTTCAAAAATGTAATTTTTTTCATTTCATTGTGTGTTGGTAAGTTGTGTGGATTCGTATCATGGGATATATGTATGAATTTTGACTCTACCATGAATTATGAATGGTGCACAATTTTTGAGATGTGTTTTAACTTTTACCATAAAAGAGCAAAATGGGTATTCAAAAGTATAATTTGTTTGGTGTTTTATATTGTGTTGGTGTGTTTTAGAATTGCATGCTACAAGGTGTATGTGTATGAGTGTGAATTTTTTGTTGGGCATGGAATATGTAGTGTTGTTAGAATTTTATTGAACTTTTACTGTGAAAGGGTGAAATGGGTATCCAAAAATGTGATTGGTTTGTTGTTGTGTGATGAGTTTGTTGGTGTTGGAACAACATGTTTTAAAATGTGTGTTTGTGTATCACATGTTGTTTTATGTGTCAAAAAAGTGTTGTTTTTCTATGGGGAGATAATTTTCCATGAAATGGCCTAATGGATGCCCAAAAATTTCCTTCCTTCCGAGTTCGCAGGGTGGCTTATGAACTAGACTTGAGTTCACATGGTGGCCTACAAACTAAATTTTTTATTTTTTGTGTTGGGATTGTTTTTGATGGATGGGATATGCTATATGAATATTGTAAGTAATGATTGTTTTAATGAAATGATGAAAATTAATATGATATATATATATATATATATATATATATATAACCAATAAAAATTTGTGTGATGTTTGTGGATGAAACATATGAAGATGATTGAGCTACAACATCGTGTGCAATCACTGAGAGTAGTCTTGGGTAAGGCCTTGGATGGGGTTGATGTGGATTGGATGGGTAGGGTGTGGATGAAGGGCGTGTGGTATGTATTGAGTATACATGCCAACAGGGCATATTTTTTAGCATTGTATGAGAGGTGGGATCCAAATAGGAACACTTTTCACTTTTCTACAGGTAATATGACCATCACATTGGAGGATGTATACAAGATATATAAACTATCGATAGAAGGTATTCCAATGAATGTAGCAATGGATGATATGTAGAAGGATGTGTTGTAGTGCAAATTTGGTGTGAAGTAGGGAAAGGTAGATCATAAAAAGTGGGTGGATTACAAGTACTATTGGTACAATAATATGTTGTCTAATATCCATTGTACGATGATCTTATGATATCCACATATGCTCTTCCAGATGCCTCAAGAGTGAAATTCTCTTGGAATATTATGGATGTAGTATGTGATATGACAGAGAGTGAGCTAGCTTTTGCAAGGGCACCTACACTGTTGGCACATGTATATAGAGATTTGGATGATGTAGTGTGAGTGAAAAGGATGGGTTTAAGTTGGAGCCCATTGCTATAGGTTTGGGCATGGGAACACATCATGATAGAGTGATCAATTCTATTGCCATATAATGTGCATGCATTGATGGGTTACTACATATCCTATGCTTTGATATGGTGAATAAATGAGGAGAAGGGGATGAAGAGGCTGCATGAGGGTAATTATTTATTTTAGAGTATACAATTTGATTCTTTTAAGCCTAATCATATTAGTGGAGGCCCTAGAAGGGTAGGGTGGTGTGGGAAAAGGATGGGGAGTAGATAGGAGTGATATACCAAGGGTGACGGATGGTAGGGTGGTATGCAAGTAGGTACATTTATTTCCCTTTAGTAGGGTCATGCAAAATTCCAAGTTGTGGTAGGTGAGACTAGATGCACCTATTGTGATATATAGGAGGTAGGGTAATTAGGGTATACGACCTATAGTGCCACCTTTGAGTGGTGAGAGGGATTCACAAATGGTGATTCCATACATGGATGATGTGGGAAGTACTCTTAAGTGTGATGCATGATGGACCACATATATTTGTAGGCTAATTTTTGGAGTGATCGATGGTAGGGTGAAGCCAATATATGGATTACCTACATTGGGGGGATAGGCACTAGGGGGAGTTAGGATAGAGCTAGGTACATTATTAGAGGATGATATAGAGGAGCATTTTAATGATAGAGATGGCATCAAGATGATGGGTCTAATATTCCTATAGTGAGATCACCATATCAATAAGTTGGTAGTAGGGGTCAATATTTGGATGATACAGTACTTATGGAGGAGGAGGATAGTGTCATGGTAGGTGATGCATTTGGAGTATTTCCATAGGAAGACATGGCAATGATGGAGGAGTATGATGCAAGAGATATGAGATACATACCTTTTTACATATAAGAGAGGATATATGCTCAAGAGGAGCTATTGATATTGAGAAAGAGGGTATGATATATAGAAGGGAATTTACATGAGAGTGAGCTAAATTGGGCCATAGATCTAGGGAAATGGAGGGAGGAGTATCGATAGTTAGAGGAGAGGTTAGCAATAGGTGAGAAGGCAAGCCACATGGATAGGGAGGAGTTGGAGAGACATTGTGTGAAGCTACACAAATGAATCAAGGTAGAGGAAGTGAGGCATACTAGGATTGTAGAGCATATAAATCACCAAGTTGCAAAAATTATGGTGGCTAAGGAGAGACTGAGGGAATATATACCCATGATGTAGTAGGTATTGGGTGAGATATAAGTTATTTGAGTAGCGTATGAGGTAGATGTGGCACAGATGATTGCTATGAGGGTGGAGGTGGATTATTTATGATGAGCAAACAAGGAGGTGTCAAGGTTGTACAGAGATGAGGCAATGATGAGGATGTAGTGTGAGCTATCCTTGATATCACTTGGGCATACCATTATTGATTATGGTAGATTGTGGTCAATATCAAGATCATAATCATGGACACAGACACAATTATAGTAGAGTCAATGGAGTGCACCATCGATAGATTCGAGGGAGCATAGGATGACAATACCAAATGTATCTCAGATAGTGGGGGCTTCCCCATATGGAGATATAGCAGTGGTGCCTATGGTAGCACAGGTGGTGGTAGTAGCTCCAGAGTCTAGTGGGGTAGTGGAGGTGCACAGAGTAGAGCAGGCAATAGTGGCTCAAGAGGAGAGTGGTGAGACTCCTAGTGATCAGTAAGGCTGAGACATATGATGGATGGATTCCTTGTATGTAGACTAAGGGTTTTTTTTATCATAATATATATGGACATGTTTTTTTAGTTGCAAACTTATATATATGCATCATGATTTGACATGGATGAATGTGTGGTTTTTCATTATGTGTATGCATTAATGTAGAATATAGATAGGTAAATGTATGATGGATGAATATATGTGCATGTGATAACATGTAGGAGAATGATAATGTTGTAGATTAAATGTAATGTGAAATGATGCAATGTAAATGAATGAATGAATGTAGGATAGATGCAATGATGCATGTATGTGGGATATATGCAATGATGCATGTATGTGTATGCTAAAATGCATAGAGGAAGCACTCATATCGTAGCATAACCAATGGCAATGTGATCCATTCCATAATATTAGGGATGTAGGATGGTATATGGATTATGCAATGATATTGAAAATCATAGTTATAGCAATCAAACCTCATGAGGAATTGAGCAAGGTTCATCTACAACTCATAACTAACATGACTGGGTCAAAGTCTATTAGGGACTAGTGTGTGCAATAAGTGATGTTCATTTATCCATTTTGAGGGAGGTAGGACTAACCCTTTATAAACATAGCTAAAGTAGCTGGCTCATCTACAAGTGCATAGTAATATATATAAAATAATTTTTCTAATATGATAGAATGTGTTACCACTTGTAAGACTTTTCCTTTTATTTTATGCCCCTCATTCTCAAATGTCTCTTTTTGTGATACTCTTTCTCTTTTTTTTTTTTGGAATGTGGATATTGGCTTTTGTTTTCTACGTCTTTTTTTTTTTTTTTGCTTATGCTTATCCCTTTGTTTATCTCTAGTTGTATGTTGATCACACAAATGATAGGATAAGTAGGGGGAACTTTTTTCTAGGTGGAAATATCTACACAATGTGTTATCTTCCCTATACTCAAAATTTTCTCAAAATATGACATGTGTGAATGGTCCATGAAAGAAATTGAACCAACCAAGAGATGTTGTAATAAGAGTAAGAACTTGTCAACTAGAGGTGATGTTTGATTGAATTAACTGGTGAGTGGTCAAAATCATGCAAAACACTATATACTCTATAATCCTAAGAAGGGGAGTGGACATCCAAGTGGTGATGCTAACAGGCGTGTATATTATTCCTGACATGGATGCATTTCTATAGGGGGAATATACAAATATGAATGGATATATAAAATAAAGGTGATGCATATATGCAATGGATGTAGTATGAGAGATATGACATGCAAGAAAAGTATCTACAAGAGGAATTTTGTGAGAATTAACCAAATGAGATTAGAAACTATGTCAAAATATATGGGTGTGTGAAGAAATGATGAGAAGAGGGAGTCGTGGTAATATGTTCCCTAGCATGTAGGGGGTGTAGCAAACATGAGAGAAGTATGTAAATGGGAGAATGCACATGATAATGAAAAACAAAGAAAATTGGGAGCAAAAAAGAGATGTGGAAGAAAATGAGAATGAGTAAGTGCAACAAAGAAGAATGAGGGAAGCAATAAAGAAAATAAGATGAGCAGAAGAGGAAAAAAAGTTAAAATTAGCATAGGTATGTAGCCGCTCGAGGTGTGACCATACAATAATGCCAAATAGAAATAGGAAGCAAAGACAAAGAAGGGAACTCTAGCATAGGTATGTAGCTTCTCAAAGTGTGACCATAAAACTATGTGGGATAGCAAGAAGAAGAAAGAGAAGGAAAGAATAAATGAGAGGAGAAAGTAAGCTAAGGATGTGGAAAGTGACGGGGATCAGGTCGTGAATGACTAGGTGAAGTGATGATGCGACTAGAATTTTGCTGATTTATGTAGTTGGATAACTACTAGAAATAAGAAGGTGTGCATGTGAAATATTCGTGTGATGACATAGGGTGAGGTACAAGACAATGTGGAGGGCTCTAAAATTGAGTAGGAGAGAGAATATGTTTAGGCTATGGGAGAGATTAATTGAACATGTCTTGGACGAGGGTTTCAAAAGTATAACACACATTGATGTCATGCCCCATTTGATGATGATAAATGAAAAATTGGTTCTCTCTATATTTTTATGGCTTAAGGTATAGTGGATCAACGAGGTGGATTTTAGGTAGCATAAGGAGGCCTTAGTGGAGCATCTAGTGGAATATCTAAGAAAGAAGTGCTAAACAAGTAGGTATATGATAAATATATGTCTCAAGTGGCAATGAGTACGAGGTACATGAGGTGGGTGTAAGTGGTTGGATTGTGGACCTTGGGTTCAATGGAGGTTGCATTTGGGAGTGAGGAGTTGGGATGGAAGAATGTGAGGGAATTTGGGTCATAGTAGAGTGGTGGGCAGATGAATGGCATCAACAATGACTCAAGTGTAACTCAAGGTTATCAAGGTGAGAGAGGATGTGTTGGAAGTCAATGAGAGGGGGTGACAGAATCAAGGTAGGTGGGGATTGATATTCTAGTGTGTAAATGGGGTTGGCATACAGGAATTAAGATAAGAATGAATGAGAAGAAGAATGGGGAGATTGAAATTACTGAGTTAGTGGTGTAGGCTAAATAAAAATATCATAGAGTGGGGATGGGGGTTTCTAGATAATAGGTAGTGTGGAATATGGCTGTAGATAGTGATGTGGATAAGATGGGAGAACATGCATAGAGGTGGCCTAGGAGACATGTTGATGAAGGGATTGGTAATAAGGTGACATCCCACTTGTTAGGGGTGGAGGTAGTCCTAAAGTGTGTGTTTGAATATGTGTGTTTCCCCTATTAGGAGGAAAGTAGCCTAGTGAAGGTTTTCGAGCTGGATAGGATGGTAGATAAGGATATGTCACATCAAACAAGTGAGTGGGGATGGTCCCCATGCATGAGGGTATGGTGGGTGAGAGTTTCCATCCTTATTTTCAAAGGAGGACAAGGATATATGACTATCAATGGAGCAAGAGGAATAGGAAGAATCCCTACGATCAGGTGATCAGAGTTGAGGTGAAGTGCAGTGATAAGAATGTGATGATAGGGATACCTGATGTACATGAACAGGGCCAAGAGGTATTACAAGGTCAATTGAGATGATCGATATTGGAGGTAGTATCAAAATATTCTCCATGATGAGGGAGTGAATGTTAAATTTAGCATAAAGGGTGCAGATAGTTTTGTTTTTGAAAGGAGTGAGATTATCAAAGATGATTAATGAAGGGATTTCAAACTGACATATGATATGGCTAGTGTTGAATACCACAATTTTAGCCTCTATAGTTTTAACGAATGGGATGGCTTTGACCCACTTTGTAAATTATTCTATGGCAGTAATAATGAATATATGGTTGCTTGATGAAGCAGGAAATATTTGTTCAATAATATCTAAATCCCATTGTGAAATAGGCCACATGGATTATATATGTTGGAGTGCTTATGAGGGTAAGTGTGTGAGGTTACCATGTTGTTAATACTTGATACATCACTTTACATACTTGCAATAGTCATGTTCCATTTTGGGACAATAATAGCACATGCACAAAATGTATTTTGTGATAGCCATGCCACTGAAGTGGCCATCGCAAGTTCCATCATGGATTTCTTTGACCACTCATTGAGATTTATGGGGTTCTAGGCAATGTAAAAGGATGCCATCATGACTACAACAATACATGATTTTCCCCATTAATGTGTAATAGATCACCCATTATTTGATTTCTCGATGATGAGTATGTGGTAAGTCACAAGGCAAGAAGCCTAATTTGATGTAATCCTTAATTTGAGAAAACTAAGGATCACGTGGTTTAATGTGGATGACATGGATGCCATCATCATTTGTAGGAGGTGAAGATGAGATAGTAGACTAGATTAGAGTATAAATGGGCATGTGTGTTGTGTCAGAGAGAAGGTTTTGTGGTATTAAAAATCCTAGAGAATCCATTGTTTTGGAAAAATGATTTAATGATCATGGAGTGGCTTTGATATCATACCACTCAATTTGGGCAAGGGGTTGTTGGGTAATCTATTCGTATTGTTGGAGTACTAGGCAATGATATTGCCAAATCTCTTGGAATTTATTTATGACAAGGAGGAAGTCACATATGATGTGAAGGTGTCTAATGTGCATAGAGAGTGCCTACTTTAAATCAAGGATTAAGGCTTCATATTTTGTATTGTTGTTTGTGTAGGGAAATCCTAATTTAAATGAAAATGGGTGAGGTTCCCCATATGGTGTGAAGAATACAATATCAACATACACAACATGAGTGCAGTGAGAGACATCAAACAAGAGTGTTAAGTCAATTTTTATTTTGGGTTTGACATACTCTTTGGCTTCTGTGACATGGAATATGGAATCATCAGGGAGTTGAATAAAGAGTCACTTATTATCGGTCAATGGAGCCTTGGTGAGTTGGTTAGTGAGGACCTATACTTTGATGGACTTCTATGAAATGAACTCTAGGTCAAATTCAGTGAGGAGCATAATCCATTTAGCGATGTGAGAGTTATGATAACTCTTGTTCATCATATATCAAAGCAGTTTATCATGAGAAATGATAAATATGATGTGATTAAGCATATAGTGGTGTATTTTTGTGTCACAAATACTATATCCAGGTAGAGATTTTCCATGTATGCATATTGGGTTTCGTAGCTTACTAGCATATGACTGATGTAATATATGGCTTGCTCTTGATTGAGCATATTATTTTGAGCTAATAATGTACCAAGTGCAAAATCCATAGCAAAAATGTACAAGATGAATGATAATTGTGGGTGTGGGGAGATATAATTGGTGATGAAGTGAGGTAGGATTTGATTGAATCAAAGGCTTGTTGAAAATTTGCATCCCATTTGAAGGTGACCCCATTTTGTAGAATATGGTTAAATGGCTTGCACTTATATTATAACTAGGTAATAAAAGGGTGAATGGATTGAATTTTGCCCTACAAGTTGTGTAGTTATTTGAGATTGGTGGGTGGAGGTATCTAAATAATGGATTTGAATTTATTGGGGTCTACTTCAATACCTTGCTAAGATACAGTGAACCCTAGGATTTTACTAGAAGTAACACCAAAGACACTTTTATTTGGGTTGAAAAAATATTATGTTCTAGAAGGTGATCGAAGATCTTGCGTAGATCAGTAAGATGTTTTGAATGCTCTTTGGATTTGGTGATGAGGTCATCTACATAATATTCCATGATTTTATGCATGTAGTCATGAAAGATATAAGTCATGGCACACTGATAAGTTGTCCCAACATTTTTAATGCTAAAAGGCATGACCTTATAACATATAATCCCCCAAGGGGTTGTGAAATATGTTTTGTGTTGATCAACAAGTTTGATCTTAATATTATTGTAACCATAAAACCTATCCATGAGGGAGACCATTTCGTGACCTGTGATGGCCTCAAGTAGCGAGTCAATGTTTGGAAGGGGAAAGTTATCCTTAGGACAAGCTTTGTTCAAATCATGGAAATCGATGCAAACATGTACTTCACCGAAGGGTTTTAGTACTAACACCATATTTGAATCCCATTCTGGATAATTAATAGGTTGGATGAAATTTACATCAAGGAGCATTTGAATCTTGGTTTTACCAGTAATGCAATCATAGGATGCATACATCACAATTTTTGTCTGATGGGTTTGGCATCACTATCGAGAGTGATATTGTGAACCACTAGAGAGGGATCAAGTCTAGGCATAGCCATGTAGTAACAAGTAAGAAATTTGATGTATTTCTTAAGGAAGGTGGTAAACATGATGCACTCATCTGATGAGAGGCTTATGGTGAGTTTAAAAATATGTGGATTGGTGGGATCATCACCAATATCGACGTTGATGGTATCTTCCACAAGCATGTGAGAACCGTCTCGAAGCTATTCTAGAATTGGAATAATATAGGGGTCATCGATAGCCTTGGATAAATCAAATTTATCATCTAAATATATATCATTTTGATGAACCCACAAGATGTGAGGTGGGTTAGATGGTGAAGGAGCATTCATAGCACGCAAGATGGGGGGTGATAGAAAGAACTATGATGAAGGCATTGGTGAAATGTGAGTAAAAGTCAATGAATTTGGGGTTTGGTCTATTTTCATAGCTTGAATTAGATGTGTATCAAAGCGATAAGAATAGATCTATATTGACCATTTGGACAAAATAAGTAGAGGTTGCAAAATATGATGAGTCCAATGATGAAAGTTTAGAAGCATATGAACATAATGGTAGGTTTAGCAGTGGATGTAAAACCATGGGTGGAGGTTGAGGTTGAGTTATGGAGTGATGAAGCTGTCAACAAGTAGGTAATAGTATGGCCAGATGTACCCATGATGGAGGAGGATGTGAAATGTTATGCTTTGGATAAGGAGTTATGAGGAACAAGGCAACAAATTTGTCAACTAGCATGCCAATACAATATGCGGATATGGTATCAGTAAAAGATGTTTCTTGGAAGAAGCTACATGGAATGGTGATGATAGAATGAGGATATGGACTCTCATCTAGGACATTGATGTGGATGTATTCTTCCAAGGAGTGTGTAGGAATTAGTGTGGGACGTAGAGAGAGATTTTGGAGTTAATACTTGAGTGTATGAATAATTGTAGGATGGTAACCTAGGATGGATTTATCTTTGGGTGATTGAACATATGGGTTGATAGGTGTGCGTAACCCTTGCTCATAGTGGCCTAGTCTAAATCTAGCCAATGAAAATACCAAAGGTAGTGTAAGGTGAACTGATAATTGGATATATGGTCAAGAGTGTCACAAAATATAAATTGTAGTGGTGGGAGCATAGTAGCCAGGAGCGATGATTCTAGACCTACATACATAAAGTTGGTACAATTTTTAGGTGGACTAAGTGGTCTAGCAGTACCAATAGTCAATACTAAAGTTGAAGGATGACAAAAATTATGGGTAGATTAGATTATTAGGGGTTGAACATGAGCATCATGAATATTATAGTCATCGAGCCTAGAATTTGTCATGAAAATTAACACTCAAGGCATCATATATTTTAGGGAACAATGTGAGGAATAAAAATCAAAGGAAGATGATGCCAGCTAGGAATTGAAAATAATAGTAGGGGAAGAATGGAGTAATTGGGTGTTTAAGTAGGAGGCTAATTGTTTATAATTGTGGAATTCAGCCACGATGGAAGGAATGAGATGGTTTGCATGTCAAAACTATGTGGTGAGAGGAGGCATATATGTCAAGCTATGAGAAGATGTAAAATACCATGGTCATGGGTGAAAAATAAGTGGGGGTGTTTGAGGAGTGGGAAGGAGAGTAGGTTTTGTAGAGTAAGATGCATGAGATGTAATAAGAGGCCATGATGAGGGTGGAAAAAAAGGTGCAAGCATGGGAGGTATATCCATGGAATAAGACAACTAAGAAGGAAGGGGAGACCATGAGGAAGGTGGCAAAAAAGGTATGGATGTAGGATGAGGTTCCATGAGGATGAGGGTGGTGTGGATACAAATGGAGGGGAATGTGTACGCATCCCTGATGATTGTTGCAGTGATGAAAGTGTAGAAGAAGATGTAGACACTCCTACAAAATGATGAGAAGGAATGGGAAGAACTTGCATAGAGGATGATAAGGGTCATGGTGGAAGGTCTACAATGTTTCAAAATTTGAAGGGGTCCCTATCGGTATGAACACAATGGATGAGATCATCATATACATACTTGATATATGATGTAAGGTAGAGGGAACACATTACATGTATCTAATCCATGGATTTTTGAACAAGATATTGTATTGTATCTCACCTTGAATAATGTGGAATAAAATGGAGATGGTATGGATACCTACGTGGATAGGTAGGACAATGGAACCTATTATGGGTCGCATGGAACCATCAAATGCATGAAGGTTGAGTGATGGGGTGGCAAAGTGAGTGGGTGGAATGTGAAGGTGATGTAGGGTGACAATAGAAATGATACTAATAGATGAACTGATATCAATGAGGATACACTTGTAGGTGATATCATTGATGATTTATTGGATGTGGAGAGGAGGATCAACTCTTTTGTCTATGAGCTCTGTAATATCATGATCATAGAAACTAATAGAAGACTAAAGACAGTGTGGAATGCTCCCTACAAAGTTCACAAATGCATTTTCTTTCACGTGTTTCAAGGTTAATGGATCGAAGTATATTGTTCAACGCCTCACGATGAGGTTGAGACTATTGTAAAAGGTCAAAAATGGATAGCTTGACTAAGGTGTTACGTAACAAATTCATAAGGCTACCATAGATAGTGATGATGTTGTGTGGCATGTGTGGTGAAGTATTTTAAGTTGTTAGGGATTATGGAGAATTAAAAGGTACTAAAGGGGATACGATAGGTGCATATTGGTGTGGTGGATAGAACTGAGTGTGAGTTTTAAGATTAATCATGCCAACTACACCACATGAGAGGGGGTCTCATTGAATATTGTTAACCTGTCTAGGTTTCCCTTGGGGATTGGATCGAGCTCCTTAAATATTTGTCCCCCTGTGTTCAAGTAGTAGGTTTTGATAGATACCCAAATTTTGGTTTTGTGGTGCAAGGGGGTTTGAGACCTGAATGGTACCCCGATCAATGAAATCCTATACAAGATCATAGAAGGAGCAATAAGATTCTATATTTTTGTCGCACTATTGATGGTATGTGCAGAAGGCCTGGTCAATAGACCCCTAAGGCTTGGGTTGATTTGGTTTAATAGGTCCAATATCCAATAAGGTAATATGACCTAAATTATATAATCCCTAGAATAGCGCTGACAAGGGCTAATAGAGTGGGATTATATTATGCTATGGAAGCTATTAATTAAGGCTATGATTATGTTATGGTTTAGGTGGAAGGGGTACATTAGTTTGGAACAACTGCTACTATGGAGGGGGAGGTCGTGAGATGGATGAAGAAGATGTATAAGCTATCACTACTTGATTAGTTTGTGGTGTTCTGGAGAAGGGTTGATTAGGTGCATTTCAGTTGAATTGAAATTTGGAATTGTAATATGGTTTCTACCTAAGCTTATTCTTGCCATATTGGACTTTGATGTCCTCGATAACCTTGGCTTGAGTGATAGCTTCCTCAAACATGTGGCTTTTATGAAGCTACAAGGAAGTGGAGATATGTTTGTGACAACTCTTGGAGAAGAGTGTAACTAGTTTAGTATATGGGAGGCTATGGGCTAGGTCATGGATGACCGATCTCCATCGAGAGATAAATTCTATAATGGGCTCATCGTTAGCCTATCATAAGGTGTAGATGTTAGAGAAGTTGGTTTTATTTTTGATATTAATGGATAAATATTATAAGAATGAATTGGCCAACTACTTAAAGGTGAACAAGTTATGGCATGGGAGCATGTTGTACTAGTCAAGGGGTTGTCCCCCAAGTGATAGAGAAAAGGTACATAACATAAGGGGATCTCTACTATGAAGCTGATAGCAAGAAAAACGGTAATTATTGATGTGTTCATGGGGGTCCTCTTTACCTTTGTACTTATCAAATTTTGGAATCTCAAAGCGATATGGGTAAGGAGGAATGAGAACTTATGGATGAACTGGATCATTGCACAACTCATTGTATGTGGTTTTTTAGGTCCCATAACTAGTTGTACAGATATTTACCATATTAACTTCCTCTTACAAGAGTTGGAGCATGGGTGCTAGAGGTATAAAGTATTGTGTTGAGGTGGTTGTAGCCTATGAATGGGGTGGTTATTGGAGTTGTTTTTCTTCCTAGTGTGGAGAATGAGTATATTGCAATTGTACTTATGGAAGTTGTTGCTGAATGACATAGGATTTCAAAGCATATGGGACACTCTACTATGGAGTAGGCATATACTGTGGATAGTAATATTGTGGTTGCAAGGTTTGTAGTTGTTGCACAGGGATCTACTGGAGAGAGGCCTATTGTAATGATTGGGTAGTACGGTAAAATAACAAATAAGGAGGTGTCATTAAAAATATAGTTCCAACAGATAGTGGTGGGGGTAGTGGTGTCTAGATAGATGGTGCAAGTGGTGGGCGAGATGAGGTGTCAAAATATGGTACCTGCATCTAACCGAAAGAGTAATAAGTAGAAAATTTAGGCTAAGTAGAATACCATGGAGAATTAGTGGGATAGGATGGGTGTAGTGGATCATAGGTAAGGAGACTAGAAGATGGAGTCCCAAATGGAGGAGGTGGAGGGATTCAAAAAATGGAAGTATATGAATATGGTGGTGGAATAGAAGATGGTATACCATACATTCTAGGAGGGTGGGATGTAGGTGGAGGCAATGACAAGGAAGGAGTGTAGGCCTCAAAGGTAGGAGCCTAAGAAGATGGTGTGGTGAAAGTGTTCACACATGATTGAGGAGATATGGTCTACTGATGTTGTTTATATTATTATTGTTGTGAGGAGGCGATTTAGATATAGCATCGAAGGATGGGAAGAATGGTTGTTGGGAAGGTGGTAGTTGTGACACTTGAGAAGTGTACTAATATGATGATGTGGGTGGTACATATCATTGTTGTAAATGAGTATATTGTGGGGGATTTGAGGTGAGGATGTCTAAGTGCTTGAAGTGGAATATGAGGGATCTAAGATCATCCCTATGGTAGGGGTGAATGATATAACCTTAGGGCAAGTACATTTGAGAAAGGAGGAGTCATTCTCAAAGAGGAAATAAGATATGATCTAAAAGAAGGGATGTGCAAAGGTAGGTGACATAGGTGAAATTTCCTCATCTATAGTGAAGAAGGGAGGAAGATGTCCTGGAGTAGTATAGATTATGTGGTCATAAAACATGGATGGCAGATTAGGTGAAGGTGAGCAAGGAAGAACTGGGTGATATTTGCCATATGAGATGGCGAGGGTATCACCTGGGGTAGAATTCTTACCATGAGACATGGTGTGTATGTGAAGGGAGTCATAACCTATAAGGAGGTCTATAGTGAGTTTGGATTTACCCCTTATGACTGAAGGGGGAGGAATGGACTGACTGTAAGTGGCATAAGAAGCTTCCTCCTGAAGATGTGCCTACTCGCATGCTTGACTATGGGTGACAATAAGCATGGTGTTGTGTACTATGAATTGGTGCTCAAAACTACCCAAAAATAGAAATCTAAGGTTTTGGGTGTGCTCTATGTGATATTTTTGGGTAACCCTATGAAATTTAGGAAATTTTTGTGTATCAAAATAGAGTTTGCATGCCAATATGCAAACTAGGAGCTGGTTCGTAGGTTGACCTATGAATTGAACTCAAACTATGAATCTAACAGATAGCCAAGAGTGATAAGTTATAGACAGACAAAAGGTGGGTTGCTAACAATTTAATGTTCTAAGACCAATTTTTTGAGCATGAAAACAAAGCGTAACTGGAATTAGTGCTAAAAATAGAAAAATAAATGTTTGTTTGTTTTGTGTGTTTTGATGCTAAAATATGCCTCTAAAAAATATTATGGGAAGTGGGTGAAATTCTAGAAATAAAAGGAATGTCATTGGCACAAAACCTCCTACAACACCCAAGGGTGCACAAAATAGAACAATATCTCAATGTAATAAAGTTTTAACCAAATAGGGGGAACACAAAATGCTCTGATGAGTCCAAAAGCCTCTCATGAGAAGAGGTGGCACTGTCTAAGACCTGATATCAATATACCCATGCTTTCGCTTCACCCTCAAGTGGGCTTAGTTAAGAATGATAGTTACCTATTCACTAATTATGTGAGCCTTGTGAACAAAGGCATTGTTTATTCCATTGCACAACTAGCCCCAAAAGTGGGGACCCACCTTTAATTTTTGTTTTTTTTGGAAAAAATATTTGGTTTTGAGTGATAATTTCCATAGGTTCTTGCACATGAGTGTGTTTTTTGGCTTCTGAAGTTCAATTTTATTTAGTATCTTAGTTAAGTTAGCACCTTTAACTTCTTTGTTAATTTTGATGTTACTTAGGTTTGTAATTTGGTTTGTTAGTTTCAATGTTTTGGAATTAATAAAAAATACATATATATGTTATATATATGAAACAAATATATATATATATATATATATATATATATATATATATTCATATTCTGATTTAAAATAATTCACACATGAAATTAGTTAAATCAAATAAAATGAAATAAAATAAAAATAATAATTTTTGTTTTTGTTTTTTGTTACTTCATTGTTAGGGGCTAACCTTAATATGATTTTTATTTTAAAATTTTATTGTTTTAAGTGTAGGTTTTAATTTTTTATTGTAGGTACCAATATAGAGACACGATTCTTAAGGTGGATGTGTTTGGGATACTTTGGCATAGTGATATTCAAGTAAACCGGAAACTACAATTCGTATCCCTATATGCGACAATGACAACAATGAAGTGTCAATGTGGAGCATAAATACGGTGACACAACTATGATGGTGACATGGCTATGATAAACATTATATGAAGATTGTTGACATGTATAGAAATTAATGTGGACCATCCAAATTGAAGCTACCCAAACCAAGATGACAATTTTAGCAGTGAGAACATAAATAATAACAGTGACAGCATGGATCGAGACAAAGATGGAAATATTGTCAAAACTAAAGTGCACTTTCAGGAGCAATGGGAGATATTCATTGTAGTTTAATATGGAATAGTGAGTTTAATAATGGCAGTTTCCTCTTTGTGGAGTGTAGTACTATCAAATCATACACGATGTCAGATGACATGGAATTCGAAGTTATGGACAACAACAAGATGTCATTGCAGGATGAAGTAACATTTGTCATGGCTTGATCATATAATTTGTATTGAAGCTTGGTAGGCAGAATAGTTTGTAGTATCAGCTCTTTTATTAGCATAGTTGGAAAGTGGCAGGTTTAGACAACACTGACACTTACGACATCGACAAGAATGCACAATGGAAAAGATAAAAAAATCAATGTGACATCTTATAAGTGTGTAGGATGGGAAGTTGATTTTAGAACCAGATGGGTAATCTTTGTTGAAGCAAAGGTAAATCGAGAATAAATATAGTATAACAGACATATTTTGGTGCTCAATTGCATGCCATTGGGAAATCAAGTCCTGGGTAAAAATATGATGAGGGCTATGGAAATAGCAATTCAAACAATGGTGGTTTTATTGTATTATAATGCAATATACAAACTGTAGTTCCAGGCATAACAATTGGTAATACAATGGTCACAATGGAGAAAATAGGTTACCAGGGCTATTTTAGGCCATTCAGACTTTTTTAACATGATTAATGCTAATATGTATTTCCTTGAAGGTCAATAAACATTATTCTATTTTACATGAGTGCAGTGCATCACACTCAGGTGTTGTTTATTGAAACTATCCACCCTCTTTGTTAATAATGGCTCAAGTCATATTGGAATTTTTTATTATCAAGCAGAATTATGTAGTGGGAAAAATTGGCAGTTTACAAAATGCTACCAGAAGGGCCATGATGCGATAGTGGCACAGGTGTAACATAGGCCCATAATTGATAACTATGAACATGATGGAGCAACCTATTACAAGCCAACATCCAATGGTCCCAGTTAGCATGGGTAATCCCAGCACCCTTACATTTTTATGATGTGTCTCCTTTTGGTAGGGTGTCTATATGTTCGTTCAATACGTCCTAACATTTTTAGGTGGCAAAAAACTAACACAAAGCCATGCTTAAAGTTATAGAATGAAATTTGGCTACCCTATTTCCAGTCAACACCGTGTTTGAAAGAATTTAGAATGGAATATTGCATAACTATGGCTCAATTCACACGGCCATATAGACTTTGACAGGGACAACATGGTCAAATACTTTGCAATGAGGGTGTGCATGTGTATCCTGTAGTGTATGAAATTTCTCGCTAGTTTGGTAGTGAGTGAAGGCTAGTGGCTAGGTGGTATACATGTAAAGCTACATGGTTAAAAAGAGACATTACCTACAAGGCCATTTTTTGATCGTTCCACATGAAAACAAAACATTTATTATAAGAATTTGGTTAGCGATCTTTATGAAATGTTGTCATAATACAAGCATAATGGAAAAAATTATGAAATATGCCACTGCGCACAAGATTTTTACAAATTAAAATGCATTAGAAAACCAAGAAAAGTTTTTTGGTAAATGAAGAAAAAAATGATGCGTTATTAAACAAAAATCCAAATGAAGGGAGAGAGAAAAATATTAAAAAGAAAGGCAAACTCAGAAGCTGGGACAAGGGGAATTTTGGGGTAATATGATAGGTGGAAACAGAATGTTGGTAATGGATTTATCTTGGAGCCTCTCCTTCCATGCCACTGGACTAGATTTTTCACCATTTATACCAATGGAAGTTTGTATTCTACATGTGTATTGAGTTTATGTAAAAAAATTTCCTTTTTGCAATACATTGGAAACATAGTAAGTTTTATGCATGTTAATGGTTAACTTATCTATCATTTTTAATATATTGCACCTTTCCCTTAGACGATTGCACCACATTAAATTTTAGATTCTATGAATACAGATCACTTTCATGCTGGTTTTTGTAGGGTACTAATGTTTGCAGGGTCTGTGTGAAATTTTTGGATTGCAACAATTCGTTTTATCTCTATTATTTCATTTTATTTTAGTTTTCTAATCCTATATTTTTTATTTTTTAAACCTCATCAAATAAAATAAAAAATATAAAAAAATTTAAAATCCAAAAAGAGATGCACATATTCAAAGAATAAGCTTTAATGTTTCATTTTAAGCAATTTTGAAGTTATTTTAAAGCAAATTCAAAATTCTCGAAATTTATAAAGTTCACAATTTTAAAAGGAATTTCATAATTTCTAGTTTAGCATGATTTCATATTTTAAGGGATTTTCACATTTCAAGCTTTGCATTTCATTTTCAAGCAATAAATTAACTTCCCTTTATGAAAATTATAATTTCTTTAAAGGGGGGTAATTTATATGGTATTCCAAAGGCTATCACATCTTCAAATTTAGTCATTCAAATTTATTTTATTTTCATGCTCCAAGCATGGTAAATGAATCCAATCATCATTTCATATTCATATTTTAGGGATAGATCACTTTAACAAATCAGAAATAAAGTGAATAAGGGATCAATTTCATGCACTCATTCATCATTTTATTTCTGCACATAAGGGAAATCAAGCCCTTTCAATAAATAAACAATAAAAGCATGGCATAATAAAATAATACCAACGCGGGTCCCTTGTTAAAAATTTCTTGCAAATCACTAAGGTATTCTAGCACTTATTTGACACATTTTCAGAAGCATACATGCACACATTAAGTAAAAGGAACCTTGGAAAAATATTTATTTCTTTGCAAGAGAGGGTTTTCTAATCAAAATCCTAATTGTAAGTGTGGTTTTGCAATTAGGAAAAAATTACCACTCAAAATTTTTGCGCTAGGAGGGCCTGATTTGGTTATTTTTTGTTGTACATTCTAACTTGTTTTTTTTTTAGGTAATTAAGGTACAAATTCATTACAACCGGGTTTTACAGGTTGACCCAAAACCTATTACAACAACAACACAAAGCTGAATCGGAACAAGGCCTCAATAGGGACAATCTGGCCATAGCCCCCTACTGAGGTTACACCGCCAACAAAGAGCAACACCCTTACAAAAGATGACCCACACCTCAGAACACAGGCGGACGACACTTTCGCCTCCTAACACTTTCTCTTCTCTTTTGGTCACGAAACTGTGACATGTCGCGATATCGTGACACTTTTCCTTACATGCTAACTTGTTCATGTTACTTGAAAGAGTTATTTGAAGGCTTTGGTCTTGACTAACGAGGTTTTGTTTACATGTGATCACTTTTATTGATTGGAAAGTCTTTTAATTGATGATTCAATGATGCTAACCTTTTGCAAATTGGAGAATGTTCTTTATTTCTATATTTTAATTCATGCATTACAATATATGAACATGATGATTTATTCATTTAACTATTTGAATTTATTTGTCATTCCATGCATCCTTGCAAGATATATTTATTTGAATAACAAAATTGGTACTAAAGTTATATTCTTAAAGGTCCACTAATGGCAATGTTTACTCCAATGATGACAGGCAGTCCTTTAAACATACCTAGGCATTCACATCATGTGCCTATAGATCTTATGTGTAATATACCTTTGTTTAGGCATGATGGAATGGAATCGGCTGAGGAACATATAGAGGCATATAAGAACACTTTAATTCATTTCCAAATTGTGCATGAAGATGTTGCTTGTAGGATATTTCCATCTACACTAGATGAATTTTTGTATGATTGGTATATCAATTTACCTGCAGGTTCTATCACTTCTTGATTTCAACTAGAAGCAACATTTCTCGAACAATTAGGAATATTGGTTGACCCATATAGGATGTTAAATCAGTTTATCTCTATTTGTAAATAACCTAATGAGTCAATGAGCCAATTTAATAATAGGTTCCATTTTTTATATATCGATATGGGTATACATTACATTATTTTATAAGAAAAAGCCACTCAAATGTACCTAGAAGCCTTATACCCCTTTACTTCTACATTTCTAAGGAGAATTCTTAAAGATCCAATTTGCCTAGAGTCTATAGTGAAGTAATAACAATAGAACAATGGTGGATTTCAAAAGGTATGGATGTGGGTTGATTATCATTGCTCAACCCTAAGGCTCACAATCAAATGCCACCAATGAGTCAGGCTAAGGTACCACCTTCTCCCATGATGAACTATTTTTTAGGATTTATGGATTCCAACCAATACCAACCATCCAATTTGGCACCCTTGAATCTAATGATGTATAATATGAGAAATCAATGGGTTAAAGTTAAATGTCCAAATGTTACAACCACGTTAGATATAATCCAATATGAGTTGCAAGTTTTAAATCCAATATCCATCAATGAGGATTATGGTAAACAGGCCCATCAAAATGTACAGATTGATTCAATTTTAGAAATGCATGAGTCTTTAGACAATGGAGGAATCCTAGATCTAACTAGTGTTGAAATATGTGATAGGTTGAGACCTTCCATAGATTTTAATGATGACCAAGGCTTAAGATCATTATTCACAAGAGAGGATTGGGAAAATTACAGAAAGTTGAATACAAGAATTAATCCCACTAAAGAAACCCTTGACCCACCAAAAGATAAATTTTTTGAAATTGAGGAGGATGAATATGAGGAAGATGAATGTTTTGAAATTTAGGACGGTGAATCAATTGATGAATATTAATATCATGTAAAATACTGATAGAATATCATCCTTTGATTTTATAAGATAATTATTATGATGGTTGGGGAAGATATGAGGAATGTGTTTCTTTTACACCTTTTGATAAAAAAAAATTCTTCATATGATATGTAGGACACTAAAGTTGTTATCTTACATGAAGAGCCTACAATTCATGTACAATTAGAGAATCACATGTCATTTGAAGACACGATAGAATTTCATCCCTTAGCTTTAGAAGATAATTATTATAATGGTTAGGGAAGATATGAGTAATTATTTGTTTCTCTCACTCCTATTGATGAAATTTCTATTTCACTTGATATGTAGGATGCTAAAATTTATATCTCGCATGAGGATATTGCAATTCCTCTACAATCATAAAATGACACACCCCTTGATCAATGAGATTTATGGTTTGAAAATGATGGACATATTTTTTATTGGGTGCCTAATTTTGGTGTTTTTGAAAATAGGTCATTAATGAAGGAAAAGGGCTACAAGATGATGATGATGAATCCCATGAAGGAAAATAAAATATTACAATAGCTCACCAAGTTTTGGTAAATGAAAGTGTACAAAATGTAGAATATAATCGTTTGTGTCCAACCATCCGAACTCTAGGTAAAATTTTACCTAATTGTATGTTGGATTCACATGTTATTTATGATGAAATGCCATTTATGGTTAGAAAATAGTTTGAGTTGATTCCTACTCCCACCACTAATAAGATTTCTTGGTTGAATGAAATAGAAGTAGATGTGCTTGAGTTGTTGAATCAAGTTCATCAATAGTTAACAATCGAATCTAGGATACAAACTTATAATGATCCTCATTTAGTAAATATCCTTGATGCTTACAAATTGTTGCATGAGTATGATTGGCCTAAATATATAGATGATAAATTTGCTTTAAAAGTTTTAAAAATAGCCTCCTATTTGAAGGAAATCCTATATGCTTATGAAAATGAGAACTTAAATAAGAATGATGAATCATGTTTCAAAATTTACACCTCATTGAATAAGCAAAAGATAGTTGAAAATCATGTATTCGCTTGTAAGTTTAATGAATTAAAGTCTCAACATGGAATTGTTAATATAATTAAATAAAATTGGTGGGGTGATAGAGGTAAAGTGAGATATTTTGTATTGTGTGGCCTAATCTTGTTTTGGTTGGATTTTTGTAAAGCTTGGCATGCATATCATGATATATGTCTTTTAAAGTGTGCTAATCATGTTTGGAATCCAAGGAAGTGATGGCCTAAATTTTGCATCATATTGTAACATATTGTATATTAGTGTATATATTTTTTGGTTTTCATGTTTTGGCATTGCATTTTCTTTGTGTGGCATTTTGGGGCGTAGTCTTTTTTTACAAGATTCTGCTTTTGGATTTCTTGTCAGTTTTCATTAGGTTAGGATTTGGTTTCTTTTCGAGTATTGCATTTTGGGTTGGTCCCTTTGTTTGAGGTGATGTTTTGTGGTAGATACTAATTTATGGCCTCTTGATTTTTTTTGTGTTCCTTTGTCATGAAGGATGAATTTCCTATCATGTGGATCAAGGAAAAGAGGATGAAATTGTTTAGTAATCATGATTACTATATTGTGGACTAAGATAGTAAATTTCAAAACAATGAATCATTTTGCTAAAGATACACATGAACACATCATATTAAGAGGCATGTCTTGAAATATTGCAAGATGAATTCATTTTGATTTAAAAATTAAGGAAAAAATTTCTATAGACTCCATATTTAGCCTTAAGTGATCTCTAAACTAGGTTGCAAGTGAATTTTGCAAAAAAATGCAATGCTTAATAAAAAAGGAAAGAAAGCAATGCAAAGTATCAAGTAGACACCTGGGTGATTCAGACAATCTCTACCATACCTATAGATGTATGGATAACACTAGAGCAAGATATAGAAGAGGTCAAGGTCATATCCACTAGGTTTATAGATGCCTAACTAGTAGTGGAGCTATGCAGAGGCACATTTATTGTTATGAGTAATATTTCCATAGCCTTAATGTAAAGCAGGTGATGGAGTTTGAATGTGTTTCAAGAATGCAAAATGAAATCACTTTCACACACTTTAAGCTAAAGCAAATGGTTCATGTATTTTCATTTGAAGTTATCTACCCCACCTTCTTGGAGGTCGCTAAATGGTTTTTCTTTCTAATATTTGGTTTGTTTATTTTTAGAACTGGGTTCTTCATCCCAAAACGCTCAGGAGCATTTCCTAGTAGAGTCACCATTTGTTGTGGCCATTGCACAACTAGACCAAAAAGTGAGGACCCACATTTAATTTTTGTTTTCTAGAAATTTTATTTGGTTTTGAGTGATAATTTCCATAGGTTATTGCACATGAGTGTGCTTTGTGGCTTCTGAAGTTCAATTTTATTTAGTATCTTGGTTAAGTTAGCATCGTTATCTTCTTTGTTAATTTTGGTGTTAGTTAGGTTTATAATTTGGTTTGTTAGTTTCAATGTTTTCAAATTTATAAAAGATAAATATATGTTATATATATATGAAATAAAAATATATATATATTTTTTATTTAAAATAATTCACACATGTGAAATTAGTTAAATCAAATAAAAGGAAATAAAATAAAAAGAATAAAAATAAAAATAAATTAAAAAAAAAAAGTTTATTTTTTTGTTACTTCATTGTTAGGGGCTAAACTTAATATGATTTTTCTTTTAAAATTTTACTATTTTAAGTGTAGGTTTTAATTTGTTATTGCAAGTATCAATACAAAGACATGATTCTCAGGGTGGAGAGTTTGGTCTTCTAAGGCCGCATCATCTATAGGGATACTTAGGCATAGTGATATTCAAGTAAACTAGATACTACGATTCGTATCCTGATATGCGGTGACAACAACGATGAAGTATCAACGTGGAGTATAAATATAGTGACATGGCTATGATGGTGACATGGCTATGATAGACATCCAATGCATATTGTTGACTTATACAAACATTGACATGGATCCTACCCATTGCAGCTACCCGAACCAAGATGCCAATATCGGTAGTGAGAACACGGACAATAATAGTGACAACATGGACTGGACAAAGACAAAAATATTATCAAAATTGGAGCACGCTTTTAGGATAAATGGGAGATATTCACTACAATTTGATATGGAATAGTGAGTTTCATAATGGTAGTTTCCTCTTTGGGAGTGTAGTACTGGCAAATCATACACAATATTAGATGGTATGGAATTTAGATTTATGAACAACAATGAGACGTCATCATAGGATGAAGCAACATTTACCAAGGTTTGATCATAGAATTCGTATTGAAGCTTGGTGGGTAGAATAGTTTGTAGCCTCAACTCTTTTATTAGCATAGTTGAAAAGTGGTAGGTTCATATAACATCGGTGGTACCGACAACATCAACAGGAATGCACAATGGAAAAAATAAAAAAATCAATGTGATATCTTATAAGGGCACAGGATGGGGAGTTTATTTTGAAACCATATGGATACAATTTGTCAGATCAGGGATGAATAAATATGTTGTGATGGATATTTATTGGTGCTTGATCACATGTCATTGGGTACTCAGGTCCTAGGTAAAAATATGATGAAGGCTATGGAAATAGCAATGAAGACATTGGTAATTTTGATGTATTGTAATGCAATACACAGACTAAACTTTTAGACATAACAGTGGGTAATACAATGGTCATGCTAGAGAAAACATGTTACCAGGGCTATTATGGGCTATTAAGACTTAGTTAACATGATTACTCCTAATATGTATTTCCTTTAAGGTCAATGACATTATTTTTCTTTACATGAGTACAGTGTGTCATAGTATGGTGTTGTTTATCAAAACTCTCCACCCTCTTTGTTAATAATGGATCAAGTAATTTTGGGAGTTTATGTTGTCAAGTATAATTATAGTGTGGGGAAAATTGGCAGTTTACAAATATGCTACCAGAAGGGCCATGATGTGGTAGTGGCACAGGTGTAACGTAGGCCCACAATTGCCAACTGGTGCACATGATGGAGCAACCTCTTAGAAGCCAACATCCAAAGGTCCCATTTAGCATGGGAAATATCTGCACCCTTACATTTTGATGATGTGTCTCATTTCGGTAGGGTGTTTGGATGTTCGTTCAATACGTCCTAACATTTCTAGGTGGCCAAAAATTGAGAAAAAACCATATTTCAAGTTACAGAATGAAATTTGGCTGCCTTATTTCCAATCAACACCATGCTTGAAATAATGTAGAATGGCAGATTACATAACTTTGGCATGAATTGCACGACCATGTAGACTTTTATAGGGACAACATGGTTGAATACTTTGCAATGAAGGTGTGCACGTGTGGCCTGCAATGTGCAAAATTTCCCACTAATTTGGTAGTGAGTGAAGGCCAGTGGCCAGGTGGTTTACACATAAAGCTAAATGGTTAAAAAGAGATGTTACCTATGAGGCCGTTTAGGACCGTTCCACTTGAAAATAAAACATTTATTATAAGAATTTGGTTGGTGATCTTTATGAAATGTTGTCATAATACAAGCATAGTAGAAATAATGATGAAATATGCCATTGTGCACAAGAGCATTATGAAGTAAAAGGAATTATAAATCTAGGAAAATGTGTTTGGGAAATGAAGCAAAAAAGGAGGCGTTATTAAACAAAAATCCAAATAAAGGGAGAGAAAAATATTAAAAAGAAAGGCAAACTCAGAAGCTAGGGCAGGGGGACTTTTGGGGCAAGATTGTATGTGGAAATAGAACATTGGCAATGGATTTGTCTTAGAGCCTCTCCTTCCATGCCACTAGACTAGATTTTTCACCATTGATACCAATGGAAGTTTGTATTCTAATGTGTACTGATTTTATATTAAAAATATTCCTTTTTGCAATACATTGGAAACATAGAAAATTTTATGCATGTTAATGGTTAACTTATCTATCATTTTTAATATATTGCATCTTTTCCTTAGAATATTGGACCACTTTAAATGTTATATTGCATGAATACGAATCACTTTCATGTTGGTTTTTGTAGGGTACTAATGTTTGCAGGGTCTGTGTGAAATTTTTGGATTGCAGCAATTCGTTTTATCTCTGTTATTTCATTTTTTTTTATTTTTCTAATCCTATATTTTTCCTTTTTT
Source organism: Wollemia nobilis (assembly GCA_028583015.1). NCBI lineage: Eukaryota > Viridiplantae > Streptophyta > Pinopsida > Araucariales > Araucariaceae > Wollemia > Wollemia nobilis. The sequence goes on from JAQPPZ010000040.1 coordinate 421,164, forward strand.
TAAAACCTCATCAAATAAAATAAAAAAAATTAAAATCCAAAAAGAGATGCACATATTCAAATAATAAGCTTAAATGTTTCATTTTAAGCAATTTTGATGTTATTTTAAAGCAAATTTGAAATTCCCAAAATTTATAAAGTTCACAATTTTAAAAGGAAATTCGTAATTTCCAGTTTAGCATGATTTCACGTTTTAAGATATTTTCACATTTCAATATTTGCATTTCCTTTTCAAGAAATAAATTAACTTCCTTTTATGAAAATTACAATTCATTAAAGGGGGGTAATTTATATGGTATTCCAAAGGCTATCACATTTTCAAAGTTAGTCATTCAAATTTATTGTCTTTTCATGCTCCAAGCAGGGTAAAATGAATCCAATCATCATTTTATACTCATATTTTAGTGATAGATAAATTTAACAAATCATAAATAAAGTGAATAAGGGATCAATTTCATGCATTCATTCATCATTTTATTTATGCACATAAGGGAAATCAAGCCCTTTCAATTAATGAACAATAAAAGCATAGCATAATAAAATAATGCCAACATAGGCCCCTTTTTAATAGTTGTTTGCAAATCACTAAGGTATTCTAGCACTTATTTGACACATTTTCATAAGCATACATGCACACATCAAGTAAAAGAAACCTTGGAAAAATATTTATTTCTTTGTAAGAGAGGATTTTCTAATCAAAATCCTAACTGTGAGTGTGGTTTTGCAATTGGGAAAAATTACCACTCAACATTTTGGTGCTAGAAGGAGGGCCTGATTTGGTTATTTTTGTTGTAGATGCTAACTTGTTCATGTTACTTGAAAGAGTTATTTTAAGGCTTTGGTCTTGACTAACAAGGTTTTGTTTACATGTGATCACTTTCATTGATTGGAAAGTCTTTTAATTGATGATGCATTGATGCTAACCTTTTACAAATTGGAGAATGTTCTTTATTGCTATGGTTTAATTCATGCATTACAATGGATGAAAATGATGATTTATTCATTTAACTATTTGAAAAATTTTAGTCATTTCAATGCATCTTTGCAAGATATATTTCTTTGACTAACAAAATTTGTACTAAAGTTATATTCTTAAAGGTCCACTAATGACAATGTTTACTCCAATGATGACAAATAATCCTTTAAATATACCTAGGCATTCACATCATGTGCCTATAGATCTTATGTGTAATATACCTCAATTTAGGTATGATGGAATGGAATCAGCTAAGGAACATATTGAGGTATATAAGAACACTTTAATTCATTTGCAAATTGAGCATGAAGATGTTGCTTGTAGGATATTTAAATATTTTCAAAATAATAAAATATACATATATGTTATATATATATTTTGATTTACACTAATTCACACATGTGAAATTAGTTAAATCAAATAAAAGGAAATAAAATAAAAAGAATAAAAAAAAAATTGTTACTTCATTGTTGGGGGCTAACCTTATTTTTATTTTAAAATTTTATTGTTTTAAGTGTAATTTTTAATTTGTTATTGTAGGTACCAATACAAAGACATGATTCTCGGGGTGGATGTGTTTGGTCTTCTAATGCTGCATCATCCAGGGGGATACTTCAACATAGTGATATTCAAGTAAACCAAATATTGTTGTTAGTATCTTGATATGTGGTGACAACAATGATGAAGTGTCAATGTGGAGCATAAATATAATGACATGGCTCTGATAGACATCCGACATAGATTGTTGACATGTATAGAGATTGACATGGACCCTACCAATTGAAGCTACCCAGACCAAGATGCCAACTTCGGTAGTGAGAACGTGAACAATAATAGTGACAACATGGATCGAGACAAATATGGAAAGATCACCAAAATTGGAGTGCACTTTCAGGAGCAATGGAAGATATTCACTACAATTCAATATGGAATAGTGAGTTTCATAATGGTAGTTTCCTATTTAGGGAGTGCAATACTGGTAAATCATAAAAAATATTAGACAGTATGTAATTTGAAGTTATGGACAACAATGAGACATCACCATAGGATGAAGCAACGTTTACCAGGGTTTGATGATAGAATTCATATCGAAGCTTTGCGAGAAAATAGTTTGCAGCCTCAGATCTTTTATTAGCATAGTTACAAAGTGGCATGTTTAGACGACACTAGTGGTACCGATGATATCAACAAGAATGAACAATGGGGAATATAAAAAAATCAATGTGACATCTTGTAAATGCATAGGATGGGAAATTGATTTCAAAACCATATGGATAAAATTTGTTAGAGAAGAGGTAAGTCGAGAATAAATATGGTGTGAAGGACATCTATTGGTGCTCGATTGCATGCCATTAGGCACTCAGGTCCTAGGTAAAAATATGATGAAGGCTATGGAAATAGCAATGCAGATAATGGTAGTTTTGATGTATTATAATGCAATACATAGACTACACTTTTAGGCATAACAGTTGCTAATACAATGGTCACACTAGAGCAAACATGTTACCAGGGCTATTATGGGCCATTAAGACTACGTTAACATGATTACTGCTAATATGCATTTTCTTGAAGGTCAATAGATATTATTCTACTTTACATGAGTGAAGTGTGTCACACTCTGGTGTTGTTTATTGAAACTCTCTACCCTCTTTTTTAATAATAGCTCAAGCCATTTTGAGAGTTTATGTTTTCAAGTAGAATTATGTTGTGGGGAAAATTGGCAGTTTACAAAAATGCTACTAGAAGGACCATGATGCAATAGTGGCACATGTGTAACATAGTTCTAAAATTGCCAACTGGTGCACATGATGGAGCAACCTCTCAGAAGCCAACATCCAATAGTCCCAGTCAGCACAAAAAATCCCTGCACCCTTACATTTTTATGATGTGTCTCATTTTAGTAGGGTGTCTAGATGTTCATTCAATACATCCTAACATTTCTAGGTGGCAAAAATTTGATAAAAAATCATGCTTCAAGTTACGAATCAAAATTTGGCTACCCTATTTCCAGTCAACACCATGCTTGACAGAATGTAGAATGGGATATTGCATAATTCTGGTACAAATCGCACGACCACATAGACTTTTATAGGGACATCATGGTCGAATAATTTGCAATGAAAGTGTGCACATGTGGCCCACAGTGTATGAAAGTTCCCACTAATTTGGTAGTGAGCAAAGGCCAGTGGCCAGGTGGTATACACATAAAGCTACATGGTTGAAAAGATATGTTACCTACGATGTCATTTAGGACTGTTCCACATGAAAAAAAATGTTTATTATAGGAGTTTGGTTGGTGATATTTATGAAATGTTGTCATAATACAAGCATAGTGGAAAAAATGATGAAATATGCCACTACACACAAGATCATTATGAAGTAAAAGGTATTTGGGAAATAAAGTGAAAAAGGCATTACTAAATGAAAATCCAAATGAAGGGAGATAAAAATATTAAAAAGAAAGGCAAACTCAGAAGTTGGGGCGGGGAGAATTTTGGGGTAATATTGTAGGTGGAAATAGAATGTTGGCAATGGATTTATCTCTGAGCCTCTCCTTCCATGCCATTGGTCTGGATTTTTCACCATTGATGCCAATGGAAGTTTGTATTCTACATGTGTACTAAGTTTATATTGAAAATTTTTCTTTTTACAATACATTGGAAACGTAGTAAGTTTTATGCATGTTAATGGTTAACTTATCTGTCATTTTTAATATATTGCACCTTTTCCTTAGAATATTGCACCACATTAAATATAATATTGCATGAATACGGATCACTTTCATGCTATTTTTGCAGGGTACTCATGTTTGCAGGGTCTATGTGAAATTTTTGGATTGCAGCAATTCGTTTTATCTTTGTTATTTCATTTTATTTTATTTTTCTAATCCTATATTTTTCATTTTTTTAAACCTCATAAAATAAAATATTAAATATAAAAAAAATAAAAAAATCCAAGAAGATATGCACATATTCAAAGAATAAGCTTTAATGTTTCATTTTAAGCAATTTTGAAGTTATTTTAAAGCAAATTTGAAATTCTCGAAATTTATAAAGTTCACAGTTTTAAAAATAATTTTGTAATTTCCAGTTTAGCATGATTTCATATTTTAAGGGATTTTACATTTCAAGCTTTGCATTTCCTTTTCAAGCAATAAATTAACTTCCCTTTATGAAAATTATAATTTCATTAAAAAGGGGTAATTTATATGGTATTTCAAAGGTTATCACATTTTCAAAGTTAGTCATTCAAATTTAGTTTCTTTTCAAGATCCATGTTAGGGTAAAATAAGGTAGTGTATTGCATTACACTACGTGGGGTTATTACATTTACTTTTCTATGTAATTATGTAATTACCATGAGATATTTTCCTCATGGTTAAACTAGGTAAGTACCTAAATATCCTATGTTAGATATTTAGGTTAGTGTTATGGTTAGAACTCTCTACCTAGGTTAGTAGTTAGCTACACGTCTCTCCTACCATGTTGGTTAGCGAGATAGACGTTAGATTAGTTGATTATTATTGTTATATATATTTTGGGCAATCTATTGCCTAAGCTAATGTTCAATTAATTATCTTGTGAACTTATCTTCGGACCTACATTGGTATCATTCGCCAAGGAGGAGAATACGAGCTCTCGCTCGTTCCCCATCGTAGCAGACTCCCACGGAGCAGCTGAGGCGCTCGACGTGGTCTCTCCCTCATGGAGAAGGCCCGCAGACCTGGCCGTCATAGTCGACGCAGCCAGAAGGCCCGCAGACCTGGTCGTCACAGTCGACGCAGGCCAAGGGACCGCGTGTTGGCTCGTAGACCTGGCCGTCGTAGTCGACGCAGCCAGAGGGCCCACGGATTCGCCCGTCGACCTGGCCGACGTAGGCCAAGGGCCCGCGCTCCCCTAGACCGGATGCGATCGACATCCCGAGGCCATTCAACCTCGGCTCCCATGCCGGCCCCGGGCCCGCAGAGCCACGTAGGCCACACAGGCCATGTGGCCCAATCACGGGAGAGCAGAGAGGGTAGGAGCGCCCTCCCCTCCTCGAGGGACACATCGACTAGACCGACACAGACTGGACCTGGCATGCACCTCGAGGGACACGTGGACTGGATCGACATAGATTGGCCCTGGCATGCACCTCGAGGGACACGTGGACTGGATCGATGCAGACTGGACCCTAGCACACACCCCGAGGTGACTAGATAGGACCGAGACCAGCCACGTGGTGGACAGCCACTAGCGGACACATGGAAGATAGCCACTAGCGAACGTAGACTGGACCGAGACCGGACAAGTGGCGGACAGCCACTGGACGCGACTCGACACGTGGCACATCGCCACAGGACTGACTCGGATAGACTTGCCTACCCCTGGCGCCACGTGGCGGTGACCAAAAGGGTAGGTGACTCTAGTCGATTGCCCGAAGGCAATCGATGGATAAGGGGAGCCCTCCGCCTTATCAACCCCATAGCATCCCACTACGGGATGCATGTGGGATAAAACTCCTGCAGTTTTTAAAACAAAAAATCGTCGTCCGTAGAGTGTATAAGGCACATTGTGTGCCTTAGTTCCCATCGGGCGCTTTAGCCCGACCGGTTGATCGGGTCGAGCTAAGGCCCTAGGCGGGGAGTCCAGGGTTCGACTCCCATCGGGAACAGAAGGCAATTTTTTGCCTTCGCCACTTCCAAGGTATTTTTTAAAAAAAATTTTTATTTGCAATTTTTAATTAAAGTTTTTTCTTTTTATTATTTTTTTTAATAATTTAAACTTGAACATATTTTTTTATTAAATCAATTTTTATTTAAATATTTAAATTGATTTATTTAAAAGATATATTTTTTAGTTTTTCATTATTAATTAAAATGATTTATTAAACTTTTCTTAACTATTGCAAATTAAAAATTAAAGAAATATTTTTGCAACTTTGATATTTAAAGGTGCTAGTGTTTTCTCACAAAATGGAGATATAAGACATAGCAAGAGCACATTTTTTTGTTGCAAATTAGACAACTCTTCTCAAACCTTGTTAATTTAGCATACAAGAAAGGATCACACTTGATTTTTTTTTGCAAATTAGACAACAAGGAGCCTGAAATTTTTTGTAAAGATCAAAAGTACAAAGAGTGCATTTGTTTTCTCCAAGGAGACATAATACATAAAATTGCACATCTATTTTTTTTTTTGCAAAATTGAGAAGACTTTGTAACCTTGGGTCCATAAAAACTAAGTCGTGTGTCGACTAGTTCTGGAAGCCTTTCAAACGCGGGTCGTGTGTCGACTTGTCTTGAAAGGAGTGCTCTAAATTCTACATTTTGTAAACATTAAGGGGGGATAGAATTCATTTTTTTTTATTCTATAGTTTGCAAAATTGTAACGAAAAAGGGGGGATATTTCAGAGTAAGAAAGGTGCATTCTCGATTTTACTCGACACCTTCTCTTAAAAATTGCTTGTACTAGGTGCATTTTCGGTTGCATCCGACACCTAGAGTGATACAAATTTGGGTTGCTCTCATGTTTTGATTATTGCACTAACACTCATGTTTTTGTGTGCAATTAAAAAGTCAAATACAACATTAAAAGAAGCATTTCACAAAACCCAAACTTCACTCAAAAACCATGCTAAACTTTGCATAGGTTAAAACAAGTCATTTTTTACTCCCCATCAAAAGGTCAAAAATTCAAATCACCTTGATTCACTCTCTTTGTTTGGCTTAATAACCTCAAATTTTTCATCCTTCTTTAAGGGTGTTAAAGCAGGTGCCATTAAATATCCTAGAGGGCAAAATCAAAAGTTTTACACAAACCTACCCCTGTTTCATTTGCTCTATTTTGTTTGGCTTAAAATTCCTCCAACTTTTCATCCCTTGGTAAGGGTGTTAAGGCAGGTGCCATTAAATATCTTATAGAGGCAAATTGAAAACAACTTCCATATACTCTTTTGAGGGTATAGTGCAAGATATCACCATCTTAGTCCTATCAAATTTGAAACCTAAACCATGGCCATGATACACAAGTATCTCACTGAGAGCCAACTGCTCAAAGGTTCAAATTATTCAGCTTGGAAGACTAAGATGAAAGCTATCTTAACTGTAGAGGAATTGTGGTCAATAGTGGATGGAAGTGTCACTAGACCTCAATCACCTGGAGCAGATCAAAGAGACTTTGATAAAAAGGATAAAAAACTATCCTTAATGATCTTGCTTGCTATTACTGATGATATCCAACCTCATATCAGTGAAGCTACGACTGGTAAGGCAGCATGGGATGCCTTAAATACCATCTTTGAGGGGAAGAATCAATCAATGATTCTTAACCTTCAAACACAACTTCATACTCTACATATGAAATCAGGAGAAACAGTAGAGCTATTCCTCTGTAGAGTCGCAGAATTGAAAACAAAACTGCAATCCTTAGGAGAGAAAGTGGAAGACCAAGTCTTGAACTCTATCATTTTGAGAGCTCTTCCTGACTCCTACCGAACGTTGATCACTTCACTACAAGTTTCTGGCAGAACAGTAACTTTTGTCGAGTTGGTAAACATGCTTCAAACAGAAGAAGCTAATCAACTCCAAAGAGATGAGGCATCAAACAATGCTCTTTTCTCAAAAAGACAAGGTGGTAAGAAAAAGTGGAATCAACAGAAAGGTTCTTCTTCTAATCAAGAAAAGGGTAAAGCCAAAGAGATTCTGAAGAAGAAGCAGTATTGTAAGATTTGTGACAAAGACACTCATGAAACCAAAAGATGTTGGTTTAAGAACAAATCGCCCAATGAACAAGGAAACAAAAAGGGCCAAGGCAAACCTAAGAACAAGAACAAACAGCAAAAGGGACACATTGCAGCTGAAGATTCTAGTTCAGATTTTGAGAGAGCACACAAAGTGCTCATGACACATATAGATTCCTCCCACAAGGACTCTATGTGGTACATAGATTCAGGCGCTAGTAAACATATGACTGGCGATAAATCTTGGTTTGCAACATTTGAGGCTCGAGAAGGTAGACCGGTCACCATTGCTGATGATCAAACCTATCGAGTTCAGGGAGAAGGAAGTGTTTCTGTCTCCCTTCCAGATGGAGAATGTAATATTCAAAAAGTTCTTTATGTACCAAGATTGAAAAATAATCTCTTGTCAGTTCCACAAATCCTGGACAATAACATGAATGTCAATTTTATAGTGGACAAAGAAAAGAAACGTTGCTTTATCACTAAAAAGGGAAAACAGATAGCAACAGGTTCATACAAACATGGTTTGTTTGTCTTAGATGCAATTACCTCTACCCATACTGCAATGGCAGTATCCACAAAAGAGGCCACTTCTCTTTGGCATAAGAGATTTGGGCATTTGAGTTCAGGATATTTACTAGAGTTGAGTAAATATCAAATGGTGAAAGGACTTCCTACTCTTTCATCTACCTTGCCAGTGTGCTCTGATTGCTTGTCAGGAAAGCAACATAGAGTACCTTTTGAACCTAGCTCTTTTCGAGCTAAGGTACCTTTGGAGTTGGTTCACACAGATTTGTGTGGTCCCATGTCTACAAGTTGTGGAGGAAAATGGTATTTTCAATTGTTTGTCGATGATCACTCACAGAAAATGTGGGTCTTCTTCTTGCAGTTGAAGTCTGAAGCATTTTCCTATTTTCAATAGTTCAAAACTCTTGTTGAGAAGGAATCAGGATGCTTTATTAAGACCCTCCGTTCAGATCGAGGGGGGAATACACATCAAAAGAATTTTCCTCATTTTTACGGACACATGGGATAAAGAGACAGTTAACAACAGCCTACACTCCTCAATCCAATGGGGTTGTTGAGAGAAGAAATCGGTCCATAATGGAAATGGTTCGATGTATGCTTAAGGGGGCCAACCTTGAGCAAACTTATTGGGCTGAAGCTATTCAAACTATAGTATATCTTCTGAATAGGGCTCCCACAAGGGCTCTTGAAGGTATGACTCCTCAAGAATCATGGAGTGGTAGGAAACCCTCCATAACTCATCTAAGGGTATTTGGGTGTAAGGCATTTATGCATATACCTAAGGAGAAAAGAAAGAAATTAGATGAGAAATCCCTACCTTGTATATTTCTTGGATATGATGAATTTTCAAAAGGCTATCGGTTGATAGACCCATTTACCAAGAAGATACATGTAAGTAGAGATGTAGTGTTTGATGAAGCTTTCACATCCAACACTACATCAGTATACCTAGATGATGAGGAGGAACATCAACTTCCTTCTTCACAATAGAAAAAGCCACCCAAATGGTATACAAGCACAGTGAAAGACTCTAAACTCACTTCCCCACCTGATCTTACTCTCAATCGTCCAAAGACAAGAAGCATGACATAGAAAGAAAAGAATGAAGCATCCACTTCAGTTGATGATCTTTGTGCAGATTTTCAAGATCTTTCTGTTGATAGAGAGTTACCAAGGGAAGATGAGATGGAAATAGATGAGGAGAGGGTTTACTTATCAGCATGTGATGAGAATGAACCTTCTACAGTTGATGAAGCACTTAGAATGCCTCAGTGGAAGGCAGCTATGGATGCAGAATATAACTCCCTCATAAAGAATAAAACATGGAAGCTAGTGGATTTTCCTAAAGGAAAGAAACCCATAGGTTGCAAATGGGTTTACAAAATAAAATATAAGGCAGATGGCACTATAGATAAGCATAAAGCCCATCTTGTGGCAAAGGGCTATGCTCAAAAGGAAGGACTTGACTATGAGGAAACCTTTGCTCCTACAACAAGGATGACCACCATTCGAGTACTTTGTGCTATGGCAACACAGTTCGGATGGAAATTACATCAGATGGATGTAAAAAGCGCCTTTCTTAATGGTGACTTAAAAGAAGAAGTATACATGACTCAACCTCCTGGATTTGCAGAGGTAGGCCATGAGCAACATGTTTGCAAATTGGTCAAATCATTATATGGGCTAAAACAAGCCCCAAGAGCATGGTACATAAAAATGGATAGTCACCTACTGCAACATGGATTTAAGAGAAGTCCATCTGATGCAAATCTCTATATCAAGAACACAGGTTCTGAGATAGTGATTCTTGTGTTATATGTAGATGATTTGATCATCACTGGCAATTCAGAGAACTTGATTAACGCCATGAAAGATGACTTGAAAGAGTCATTTGATATGACAGATCTAGGACTTCTCCACTACTGTCTTGGCCTTGAGATAGAACAGAAAAAGAATCATCTAAGGGTGACTCAGACAAAGTATGCTAAGACTTTAGTAGAAAAATATCGTATGACTGATTGTAAACCCAAAGCAACACCGATGGAATCAGGGCTACAATTATCACGATATGAAGACTCACCACAGGTAGATGGAACACTTTATAGATAGATGATTGGAAGCCTCATCTATCTGACTAATACTAGACCAGATATTACTTATGTTGTAAACTATCTCTCATGGTTCATGCAAGAACCAAAGGTCTCCCATTGGAAAGCAGCTAAGAGAGTCTTACACTACATTCAGGGTAGTGCCGATTATGGTCTAGAGTATAAGAAGAATAACTCATTCTTCTTATAGAGTTACACTGACTTTGATTATGTTGGATCCATAGATGACAGAAAATCAACCTCAGGCTATGTTTTTCATCTTGGATCTGGTCCTGTCTCATGGCATAGTAAAAAGCAACAAGTGGTTGCTTTATCTTCAACTGAGGCAGAATATCGTGCTTGCACGTGGAGCCGTGTGTGAAGCGATATGGCTAAGTCGCATCTTGGCTACCATGGGCCTACCAAAGAAACTTCCCATTCACATGTTTTGTGACAACTCAGGTGTTTTGAACTTGGTCAAGAATCCAGTGCATCATGAACGAACTAAGCATATTGATACAGATTGTCATTTCATTCGTGATGAAGTTCCTAAGCACGGAATCAAGCTCCAACACATTCCCACCGATGAACAAGGTTGCAGACATTTTTACAAAGGCACTTGGACGTGTCAAATTTCAACTGTTTGAGAGCAAACTTTGTATATCAAAGTAATGTAATAAAGGGGGGATGTTAGGGTAAAATAAGGTAGTGTATTGCATTACACTACGTGGGGTTATTACATTTACTTTTCTATGTAATTATGTAATTACCATGAGATATTTTCCTCATGGTTAAACTAGGTAAGTACCTAAATATCCTATGTTAGATATTTAGGTTAGTGTTATGGTTAGAACTCTCTACCTAGGTTAGTAGTTAGCTACACGTCTCTCCTACCATGTTGGTTAGCGAGATAGACGTTAGATTAGTTGATTATTATTGTTATATATATTTTGGGCAATCTATTGCCTAAGCTAATGTTCAATTAATTATCTTGTGAACTTATCTTCGGACCTACACTTCAAGTAGGGTAAAATAAATCCAATTATCATTTCATACTCATATTTTAGGGATAGATCACTTTAACAAATCATAAATAAAGTGAATAAGGGATCAATTTCATGCACTCATTCATTGTTTTATTTTTGCACATAAGGGAAATCAAGCCCTTTCAATTAATGAACAATAAAAGCATAGCATAATAAAATAATACCAACATAGGCCCCTTGTTAACAGTTGCTTGCAAATCACTAAGGTATTCTAGCACTTATTTGACACATTTTCATAAGCATACATGCACACATTAAGTAAAAGGAACCTTGGAGAAATATTTATTTCTTTGCAAGAGAGGGTTTTCTAATCAAAATCCTAACTGTGAGTGTGGTTTTGCAATTGGACAAAATTACCACTCAACATTTTGGTGCTAGAAGGAGGGCCTGATTTGGTTATTTTTGTTGTAGATGCTAACTTGTTCATTGTTACTTGAAAGGTTATTTGAAGGTATTGGTCTTGACTAACGAGGTTTTGTTTACATGTGATCACTTTCATTGATTGGAAAGTCTTTTAATTGATGATGCATTGATGCTAACCTTTTGCAAATTGGAGAATGTTCTTTATTGCTATGGTTTAATTCATGCATTACAATGGATGAACATGATGATTTATTCGTTTAACTATTTGAAAATTGTTAGTCATTTCATGCATCTTTGCAAGATATATTTATTTGACTAACAAAATTGGTGCTAAAGTTATATTCTTTAAGGTCCACTAATGGCAATGTTTACTCCAATGATGACAGAAAGTCCTTTAAACATACCTAGGCCTTCACATCATGTGCCTATAGATCTTATGTGTAATCTACCTCAATTTAGGCATGATGGAATGGAATCGGTTGAGGAACATATTGAGGCATATAAGAACATTTTAATTCATTTGCAAATTATGCATGAAGATGTTGCTTGTAGGATGTTTCCATATACATTAGATGAATTTGCTTATGATTGGTATATCAATTTACTTGCATGTTCTATCACCTCTTGGGTTCAACTAGAAGCAATATTTCTCGAACAATTTGGAAAGTTGGTTGACCCGGATAGGATATTAAATCAGTTTATCTCTATTTGTAAAGAACCTAATGAGTCCACGAGCCAATTTAATGATAGGTTCCATAGGTTGTACACCGATATGGGGACACATTACATCATTTCAGAAGAAGAAGCCATTCAAATATACCTAGAAGCCTTAGACCCCTTTACTTCTACATTTCTAGGGAGAATTCTTAAAGATCCATCCTTGCCTAGAGTCTACAGTGAGGTAATAATAGTAGAACAATGGTGGATTTTGAAAGGTATGGATGTGGGTCGATTATCATTGCTCAACCCTAAGGCTCACAATCAAATGCCACCAATGAGTCAGGCTGAGGTACCACCTTCTCCCATGATGAACTATTTTTCAGGAGTTATGGATTCCAACCAATACCAACCATCCAATCTGGCACCCTTGAATCAAATGATGTCTAATGTGAGCAATCAATGGGATGAAGTTGAATTTCCAAATGTTACAACCACCTTAGATATCATCCAAGAGGAGATGCAAGTTTCAAAGCCAATATCCACCAATGAGTATTATGGTAAATAGGTCCATAAAAATGTAGATATTGGTTCAATTTTAGAAATGCAAGAGTCCTAGATCTAACTAGTGTTGAAATATGTGATAGGTTAGGACCTTCCATAGATTTTAATGATGACCAAGGCTTAGGGTCATTATTCACAAGTGAGGATTGGGACAATTATAGAAATATGAATACAAGAATTGATCCCACTGAAGAAACCCTTGACCCACCAAAATATGAATTTTTTGAAATTGAGGAGGATGAATCTAAGCGTGAATCAATAGATGAATCTAAATATTATGTAGAAGACTTGATAGAATCTCATCCTTTGATTTTAGAAGATAATTATTATAATGGTTGGGGAAGATATGAGGAATGTGTTTCTTTTACGCCTTATGATAAAAAAATTTCTTCATCTGATATGCAAGACACTAAAGTTGCTATCTTACATGAAGAGCCTACAATTCCTATACAATCATAGAATCACATGTCATTTGAAGACATGATAGAATTTCATCCCTTGGTTTTAGAAGATGATTATTATAATGGTTGGGGAATATATGAGGAATTATTTGTTTCTCACACTCCTATTGATGAAATTTCTATTTCACTTGATATGTAGGATGCTGAAATCTCTATCTCGCATGAAGATCTTGCAATTCCTGTACAATCAAAAAATGACACACCCCTTGATCAATGAGATTTATGGTTTGAAAAGGATGGACATATTTTTGATTGGGTGCCTAATTTTGGTGTTTTTGAAAAATAGGTCATTAATGAAGGCAAAGGGCTACAAGATGATGATGATAGAAACCATGAGGAAGAATAAGGTACAAATGCTCATCAAGTCATGGTAAATGAAAGTGTACAAAAGGTAGAATCTCATCCCTTGTGTCCAACCATCCAAACTCTAGGTAAAAGTTTGCACCACTATCTATGTTGGATTCGAATGTTATCAATGATGAAATGCCATTTGAGGTTAACAAAGAACTAGAGTGGATTCCTACTCACACCACTAATAAGATTGCTTTGTTGAATGAAACAGAAGTAGATGTGCTTGAATTGTTGAATCAAGTTCATCAATAATTAACAATTGAATCTAGGATACAAACTTATAATGATCCTCATTTAGTAGATATCCTAGATGCTTGTAAATTATTGCATGAGTATGATTGGCCTAAAGACATAGATGATGAATTTGCTTTAAAATTTTCAAAAATAGCCTCCTATTTGAAGGAAATCCTATATGCTTGTGAAAATGAGAACTTAAGTCAAAGTGATGAATCAGGTTTTGAAATTTACACCTCATTGAATAAGCAAAAGATAATTGAAAATCATGTATTTGCTTGCAATTTTAATGAATCAAAGCCTCAACATGGAATTGCTAATATCATGGAATCAAATTGGTGGGGTGAGAGAGGCAAAATGAGAGTTTTTGTATTGTGTGGCCTAATATTGTTTTGGTTGGATTTATGTAAATCTTGGCATGCATATCATGATATATGTCTTTTAAAGTGTGCTAATCATGTTTGGGATCCAAGGAAGTGATGGCCTAAATTTTTGCATCATCTTGTACCATATTGTATATTATTGTATATAGTTTTTGATTTTCATGTTTTGGTATTTAGCATTTTCTTTGTGTGGCATTTTGGTGTGTAGTCTCTTGTTTGCAAGATTTTACTTTTGGCTTTCTTGTCAGTTTTCATTAGGTTAGGATTTGGTTTATTTTCAAGTATTGTGTTTTGGGTTGGTCCCTCCATTTGAGGTGATGTTTTGTGGTAGCTACTAATTTATGGCCTCTTGATTTTTTTTGTGTTCCTTTATCATGAAGGATGAATTGCCTATCATGTGGATCAAGGAAAAGGGGATGAAATTGTTTAGTAATCATTCTTAGATCTTGGGATTAAGATAGTGAATGTTGGAACAATGAATCATTTTGCTAAAGCTACACATGAACACATCATATTAAGGGGTATGCCTTGAAATATTGAAGGATGAAGTCATTTTGATTTGCAAATTAAGGCAAAAATTTTTATAGACTCCATATTTAGCCTTGAATGGTCTCTAACCCAGTGGCAGGTGAATTTTGCAAAGCAATACAATGCTCAATAAAAATAAATTAAGGAAATAAAGTAATGCAAATTATCAAGTAGATACCTGGGTGATTCAGACAATCTCTTCTAGGGCTATAGATTCCTGGATAGTAGTAGAGAAAGGTCTAGAAGATGTCAAGGTCATCTCCACCAGGGCTATAGACCCTTGACTAATAATGGAGCTATGCAGAGGTAAATTTATTGTTATGAGTAATAATTTCATAGCCTTAATGCAAAGTGGGTTATGGAGTTCGAATGTGTTTCAAGAATGCAAAATGAAATCACTTTCACACACTTTAAGCTAAAGCAAATGGTTCATGTGTTTTCATTTGAATTTATCTACACCACCTTATTGGAAGTTGCTAAGTTTGTCTTTCTAATCTTTGGTTTATTTATTTTTATAATTGGGTTCTTCATTCCAAAATGCTTAGGAGCATTTCCCATCAAAGTCACCATTTGTTGTGGCTATTTCACAACTAGCCCCAAAATTAGGGACAACTTTAATTTTTATTTAATTTTTTTTTTGGTTTTGAGTGATAATTTCACAGGTTCTTACACATAAGTGTGCTTTGTGGCTTTCAAAGTTCAATTTTTTTTAGTATCTTGGTTAAGTTAGCATCTTTAACTTCTTTGTTAATTTTGGTGTTAGTTAGGTTTATAATTTGGTTTGTTAGTTTCATAGTTTTGGATTTAATAAAAAACATATATATATGTTATATATATGAAACAAATATATAATATATATATATATATATATATATATATATATATATATATATATATATATATATATATATATATTATTTAAACTAATTCACACATGTGAAATTAGTTAAATCAAATAAAAGGAAATAAAATAAAAAGAATTTAAAAAAGTGTTTTTTTTGTTACTTCATTGTTAGGGGCTAACCTTAGTATGATTTTTCTTTTAAAATTTTATTGTTTTAAGTGTAGGTTTTAATTTGTTATTGCAAGTTCCAGTATGGAAGCACGATTCTCAAGGTGGAGGTGATTTGTCTTCTAAGGATGCATCATCCAAGGGATACTTCGGCATAGTGATATTCAAGTAAGCCAGATACTATGATTCATATCTCGATATGTAGAAACAACAAAAATGAAGTGTCAATGTGGAGCATAAATATGGTGACATGGTTATGATGGTGATATGGATATGATAGACATCTAACATAGATTTTTGACTTGTATATACATTGATGTGGACCCTACCAATTGAAGCTACCCAGGCCAAGACTCCAACATTGATAGTGAGAACACAAACAATAACAATGACAACATGGACTGAGATGAATATGGAAATATTATTGTAATTAGAGTATGTTTTCAAGAGCAATGGGAGATATTCATTGTAGTTTGATATGGAATAGTGAGTTTCATAATGGTAGTTTCCTCTTTGGGGAGTGCAGTACTGGAAAATCATACACGGTGTCATACGGCATGGAATATGGAGTTATGGACAACAACGAGACATCATCATAGGATGAAGCAATGTTTGTCAAGGTTTTATCATAGAATTCATATCTAGGCTTGGTGGGTAGAATAGTTTCTAGCCTCAACTCTTTTATAAGCATAGTTGGAAAGTGGTAGGTTTGAACGACACTAGTGGCATCGAAGGCATCAACGAGAATGCACAGTGGAAAAGATAATAAAATCAATGTGACATCTTATAAACACATAGGATGGGGAGTTAATTTCAAAACTATATGGGTAAAATTTGTTGGAGAAAATGTAAATCAATAATAAGTATGGTGTGATGAGCATTTGTTGGTGCTCGATCGCATGTCATTGGGCACTCAGGTCTTGGGTAAAAATATGATGAGGGCTATGGAAATAGAAATATAGACGATGCAGATTTTGAACTACACTTCTAGGCATAATAGTTGGTAATACAGTGGTCATGGTGGAGAAAACATGTTACCAAGGCTATTCCAGGCCATTAAGACTTTGTTAACAATATTGGTGCTAATATGTATTTCCTTGAAGGTAAATAGACATTATTCTACTTTACATGAGTGTAGTGCATCACACTCTAGTGTTGTTTATCAAAACTCTCCACCCTATTTGTTAATAATAGATCAAGTCATTTTGGAAGTTTGCGTTGTCAAGTAGAATTATGTTGTGGGGAAAATTGGGAGTTTACAAAAATTCTACCAAAAGGTCCATGACACGATAGTGGAACAGGTGTAACATAGGACCACAATTTCCAATTGGTGTGCACGGTAGAGCAACCTCTCAGCAACCAATATCCAATGGTCCCAATTAGCACAGGAAATCCCTGCACCCTTACATTTTGATGATGTGTCTCCTTTCGGTAGGGTGTTTGAATGTTTATTCAATACATCCTAACATTTCTAGGTGGTAGAAAATTAACAAAAAGCTACACTTCAAGTTATAGATTAAAAGTTATCTACCCTATTTCCAATCAACATCGTGCTTGACAGAATGTAGAATGAGAGATTGCATAACTCTGGCATGAATCACATAGCTACATAGACTTCGACGGGGACAACATGGTCAAATATTTGCAATGAAGGTGTGCATGTGTGGCCCGTGGTGTATGAAAGTTAGCACTAATTTGGTAGTGAACGAAGGCTAGTGGCTAGGAGGTATACACGTAAAGCTACATGGTTAAAAATAGACATTACCTACGAGGCCATATAGGACCATTCCACATGAAAACAAAATGTTTATTATAAGATTTTGGTTGGTGATATTTATGAAATATTATCATAATACAAGCATAGTGGAAAAAATTATGAAATATGCCATTGCGCGTAAGAGCACTATGAAGTAAAAGGTGTTAGAAAACCAGGAAAAGATGTATGGGAAATGAAGAAAAAAATGAGGTGTTATTAAATGAAAATCCAAACGAAGGGAGAGAGAAAAATATTAAAAATAAAGGCAAACTCAAAATCTAGGGTGGGGGGACTTTTGGGGTAATATTGCAAGTGGAAATAGAATGTTGGTACTAGATTTGTCTTGGAGCCTCTCCTTCCATGCCACTGAACTTGATTTTTCACCATTGATGCCAATGGAAGTTTGTATTCTACATGTGTACTGAGTTTTTATTGAAAATATTTCTTTTTGCAATACATTGGAAATGCAATAAGTTTTAAACATTTCAATGGTTAACTTATCTGTCATTTTTAATATATTACACCTTTCCCTTAGAATATTGCACCACATTAAATGTTATATTGCATGAATACAGATCACTTTAATACTAGTTTTTGCAGGTTACTAATGTTTGAAAAGTCTTTGTGAAATTTTTGGATTGCAACAATTCGTTTTATTTTTGTTATTTCATTTTATTTTATTTTTATAACCCTATATTTTTTATTTTTTTAAACCTCATCAAATAAAAAAAAAAATATAAAAAAAATTAAAAAAAAAAAAAGAGATGCACATATTCAAACAATAAGCTTTAATGTTTCATTTTAAGCAATTTCGATGTTTTTCTAAAGAAAATTTGAAATTCCAAAAATTTATAAAGTTCACAGTTTTAAAAGGAATTTCATAATTTCCAGTTTAGCATGATTTCAAATTTTAAGGGATTTTCACATTTCAAGCTTTGCATTTTCTTTTCAAGCAATAAATTAACTTCTGAAAATTACAATTTCATTAAAGGGGGGAAATTTATATGGTATTCCAAAGGCTATCACATTTTCAAAGTTAGTCATGCAAATTTATTTTCTTTTCATGCTCCAAGCAGGGTAAAATGAATCCAATCATCATTTCATACTCATATTTCAAGGATATATCACTTTAATAAATTAGAAATAAAGTGAATAAGGGATCAATTTCATGCACTCATTCATCATTTTATTTTTGCACATAAGGGAAATCAAGCCCTTTCAATTTTATTTTTGCACTTAAGGGAAATCAAGCCCTTTCAATTAATGAACAATAAAAGCATAGCATAATAAAATAATACCAACACAGGCCCCTTGTTAATAGTTGCTTGCAAATCACTAAGGTATTCTAGCACTTATTTGACACATTTTCATAAGCATACATGCACACATTAAGTAAAAGTAACCTTGGAGAAATTTTTATTTCTTTGCAAGAGAGGGTTTTCTAATCAAAATCCTAACTATGAATGTGATTTTGCAATTGGCAAAAATTACCACTCAACAATTGTCTAACCCTATCCTACTCTGAAGGTCCCTTCCACTAATAAATTTTGGAAAACCAGTCTCAAGAGTATGGTATTTTCTACTGATGATGTCCATAATACCACTCTTGGGGGCTACTATGGTGTCTAGGGGTCAAGATGGTGGAAGAAGATGAATTCCAACATCACCAGTCTTGAGTGATATATTGGGGATGAAGTCCAATATCACCACTATGTATGCCACATGGGTGTGTGATGGTGTATTTTCTACCACTGAGGTGAAAGCAAAACAACTAACTAGATGCCTTTTCAAAATGAAACTAACCCTAGATGCATTTTCAAAATAAAACTACCCTAGATGCATTTTTGAAAAATAAAATTTGATCTAGAAAGCACAAAGGCAAGCAAAGTAGAAATATATGTGAAATCCTAATGTGAATGACTTGAAAAGAGATTGCAAAATTAACCTAAATGCAATTTTGTGAAAGATGTTAGAAACCTTACTCTAATGACATGAAAAGATATTGAAATGTGATTTGTGAAATTTGAAAAAAATTGAAATGTACCCTAAGGATTTTGGAAAGAGATTTGAAGTTCTAATTAAATGACATGAAATGAAATTGAAATTTGAACCTAAATTCAATTTTGGAAAAGATTTTACGAAACCCTAATCTACTTGCTTTTGAAAAGATATTTGAAATGACATGAGAGAGATGGTAAAACCCTAATCTAATTACATTTGAAAAGAGATTTGAAAAAAAAATTGGAATTACATGAAAGATATGGTAAAACCCTAATCTAATTACATTTGAAAAGAAACTTGAAATGACATGAAAGAGATGGTAAAACCCTAATAAAAAAGATTTGAAATGAAATTTGAAGTGACATGAGAGAGATAGTAAAACCCTAATCTAATTGCATTTGAAAATATATTTAAAAATAAATTTGGAATAACATGAAAGAGATGGTAAAACTATAATCTAATTGCATTTGAAAATATATTTGAAAAGAAATTTGAAATTACATGAAAGAGATAGTAAAACCCTAATCTAATTGCATTTGAAAAGAGATTTGAAAAGAAATCTGAAATGATATGAAAGAGATGGTAAAAACCTAATATAATTACATTTGAAAAGAGATTTGAAATGAGAATGTAAAAGACATGAAAGGAATTTAAAACCCTATTCTAGATGCAAATTTGAAAAGAAATTTAAAATACCTTTTTGAAAAGAGAAATTGAAAATTCTGATCTACATGCAAATATGGAAAGAGATTTTAAAGATCTATCTAATGCATGGAAAAATGATTTGAAAGAAATGATTTACAAAAGTTGGAAATAAATGAAAATATATTTTAATGGCTTGAAAAAGGAATGTAAATTTAATCTAAAGGACAAAAAGGAGATCTGAGATGATTTAAGCTAACTGATTTTGAAATAACATGATAACCCTAATTGATGTGTTTGAAAGGAAATTTCACAAAATGACTCAATGCATTTGATAGTGAAACTTCTTTGCAAAGGAATAATGAAAATAGGAAGTTCTAAGGGAAATACCTAAATCCTATGTTTTTAGGTAAACTGCATTATGTCTCTATTATAAACCTCTACAATTTTTGGGGTTTCTAAAATAGTTTAGTAGAGTTCATAGGGTAGCCTACGAATTGTACTATTGGTTCACAGGTTGGGGGTGAACTTATTGTAGGGGCTTGAAAATCCTATTCTGCTAACCAGACATGTATGTCAGGGTTTTACTAGATTCTGTTCTATGTTCAGAGCACCTGAAAAAATAAAATAAAACCAAAAATTGAGTCAGATTAGTGAAAACAACTATTCTAACACAACTATTGTGGTGGTCCCACCGGGCGTGCCAGAATGAAGTGACTAAAAGATAACCATTTCTAAAACTAATAGAAAATGTTCAAAGTGTTGCTTTATTCATTTAGAAGTAGGGTTACAAAATAATTTTCTCTTTCAATGGAGATTTTTATTCCCTATTTTCATCACAAATCTAGAGCATCTGATGGTGTTTTTTGGAGCTCCTTAGTAAATATGGGCTTGTGTGCACATGTACCATTGGTAGTCTACTTGTGTGTGTCCTTTTGTACCTATTTTAGTCCTATAAAAGGGTGTTAGTGCATTTAGGGGTTTGGCTTGGTCAAGACCCATAGTTATGAAGATAAATCGACCCAAATATGAACAAAACATGATGAAAGTTGCTAAAAATATTGCAGAAGCTACTAAAAATTGATTTATACCTAATATGATATTGTAGATCTACTGTAGGACTGGTTCATAGGTCAACCTATGAAATGGATCCCAGGTTCATAGGCTAGGGGGTGAAATGGACTGTAGTTGACTTATAATGAAGGTTTTCTATTTGGATGGGCTCCAGATTTTATTTGATGTTATTTGTTAGAAGAAAAGTGGTAGAAGATAATAATTATGTTATTTTGGTAGAGTTTTGGTAGGTTGAATGAAGATGTGAGAGAGATAAAATGTGGCAAAATATCCTCTATTTATAGAAAAAGCCAATGTCATGGGTATTAGTTAGGTGTACTACACCCTAGGGTCATCTCCTAGTATGGTTAGGTTAGGGTTTGTGAGGTGGCAAGCTTAGTCATCCTCTCACATGCCCTGAAGGAAATATCCTATCCTCACACATGTGTGAGGGAGGATTAGGGTTAACTAGGGTTAGCTAACTCCTAGGTTAGATGAGGGTTGAGTTAGGGATTCTAGGAAATATCCTAACCAACTTAGGGTGCACACATGTGTGAGGACATGTTTAGGACTAAGTTGATCATTAATCCTAATTAAACCCAATTTAATAATAAAGTATAACTTAAGTGAAAGTCAATCACAAATTAGAATCCTAATTAGTTTAATTAGGGTTTTTTATGGGTAATGGTCCCATAGGAGCCCTAATTATGCATAGTGAAGGGATTATGTGGCCTTAGGGAGCTATTAGGTGGTCCTCTTGTGGATAGAAGGTGTTTTGGGTGCACTTTACATAGTTTTGTAGGTTTTGCACCTACGAATAACTACGGTTGCCTAAGATGGCCTATGATGGCCTACGATGGCCTATGATGGCCTAATATGGCCTAAGATAGCCTAATATGTTCTATGCAAACATACAAGTATCTATGCAGATCTACAAGTATCTAGGAATGAGCATGTGTGATTTTTATGTGTCTACACAAAAAATTTCTAGATGTGACTATAGAGGGGGAAAACTACCCTATCACATATGATTCTCGACTAGACCCACAAGGAGCCAAGGTGAACCATAGGAGTGTGTTCTCTAAAATCAAGGATATGAAAGTATGGGTTCACCAGGAATGGTTTTAGGACTCACTCCAAGTCCAGCCTAGAAGTGTTTGATGTGTCAATTAAGCATACACCTATTGTTTTTCCTCTCTAAACTAAACTTTGAAAATGAAAGAACAAGGCAAGACACACAAGATGCAAAATGACAAGAACTAACCTTAATATTATTCTATAACTCGATGATGTATAACCCTAATATTATAAAATGAAGTCTTTTAGCAAGGGCCCAAGGTAATGCATAAACAAGATTAAAAACCTAGATGCACACTATATGCTTTTATTCTTTCAAATGCCAATAAATTCAATCGAACATTTTCCTTTACTTGCAATCTAGGTTTTGAGCATAAATGAATAAAAGAAAACACCAAGTAACCTAAATATCTATTAGGGAACTTATCTAATCTAGGGGTTGATCCTAGCTTTATCTTGCATCCAAAATATCCAACTTCAAACCTGCAAAATAACTTCACAAACCCTAGAATATTCGATTAGCGTGTGGAGGCCTTCTTAGGTTGCTATTTTACTAAGCTTAGAGGCACAAAAATCAAGCCCCATTGGTCCTTTTAATTGATCATTCAAAAGTAAATTGATCTTTGAACTTTGGAATATGCATAAATAGAGTAAAATATATGTGTAATGACAAAATAAAATGTAGACATGATGGACATAATAGAATGCTAAAATGCAAAGTGCAAATCGGGGTGCAAAATCTTACCCCCAAGCCCTAATTTACCAAATTCATGCCTTGTAAAAAGGGAGTGTGAATATAGCTTACCAAATTTTTACCTTGTATGAATAGGGCACAAATTTGGTTCAGATGCCATTTTTGGGCCTCAAAACAACAAAAAATAGAGTGCAAAATAGTAAAAAATAGACGTGTGATGCAACTAATGTAAATGTAGAATTTGATGAGCTTATGGAGAAAGCAAGGAGCAATGAAGAGGTTGAAGAAGCACTCCAAGATGGTTGATATATCCAATCACCAAGGTTCCTCCACTCAATTCCTAAGGGTAGCCAATACCAAAGCACAAAACAATAAAATAGTGACTTGTAGTAGAAGAGCACTTGTTAACATGAGAAATAAGTTAGTCAAGAATTAGAATATCCAAATAATTAATTGGGTAAAACTTGGTGGGAAAGAGGGAATACAATCCTCTTTTTATAATATGTTTGGAGGGTAAAACGGATGGGAAAATAAAAATTCATCATGAGCAAAGGCCGACTCCAAAATGGATTGATGAGGTGAGGGGTTTTAGTGATAATAACCCCTAGAACACCAAATTCATGCACAGTAATTACAAGGTGTTAATATAGCAAGCCAAATTCATGTCCCATATGGACTGGGTATGAATTTGGTAAAGCTAAGAAAACAAGGCTAAGGGAGAAGGCAAAAAGGCCCCAAATTTGCACTTGGTAAGCTTGGGTGGTTGGCTAAGGGTCTAAGGAAGAATTGACTCATTTTGGTGGGTCAATTTTCCATATCTACATTTTACCCCTTCTTTGATGCATTTATGACCAAATAAATGTGTCAAGGAAAAATGTAGACTCCTATGGGCGAAAGCATCAAACACAAAAAGGGATGGTCAAGTTTGGATAGAGGGGTGGTGTAAAAAGGGGTGTTAGCTTGAACATAAAAAATTTGCATGCAAAATGAGGCATTTATACCATTAATTCCTCTAAGTCTAGGGTGCCCCCTCAATTTTTAGAAGGAATGCAAAATTCTAGATAAAATTTCAAAAAAGGTAAACAAAGGGTGTAAAAAGAAAGAAAAAGAAAAGAAAAATCAAAAGACAAGACAAGGAGAGATAAAAGGAAGAAAGGGGAGGAGAGAGAATAAAGGAAAAATAAAAGGAAGAGAGATAAGAAATGGAAGGAAGAAAATAGTAAAAATGAGAGGAAAAGAGGCTCATTTTCACTGCATAATGAGGAGAAAAGAGCTCTAGAAAAAAAAAGAGGAGAATGGAACAACCAAATCACTATGTTGCCATGGCGAGGGATGATGCTGGCATCACTACTGATTAGGTGAAGGTATGGATTGATATCCACTTGCTCATTTTATATTTTGCACCTACACACATAAAAAATTTAGTATTTTTTGCACGTTTTTGAGTTTTTTAGTCAATTTTTGTCAAAAATCATGGGGTGTGATTTTGGCAGTCTAGCCAAGACAAATTCATGCCTTGTATGGACCAAGAATGAATTTAATTGGGAGGCTTTTCTAAATTTGCACTCGATCATTCCAGGGTGTGAATTTGGTGATTTTTTTACAAAAATAACTTTTATTTTTAAATTTTTGTGTTTATGATTTTTATGTGTGAAATGATGAACAAATGATAAAATTATGTTATTATGTAGCTATATGTACTCAAGAGTAGAGAGTGGTGGTTAGGAACACTAGAGACTACCTTGGAGTAGCTCATAGTAGAGGAGAGGGAGACACTAGAGAATGTGGGGCTACTACACTTAGCAAATATGCCTCACATTGAGGTAGATCGATCTCTATTGATGGCTCAAGTAGAGTGATGGTATCCAAAATTATCCACATTATAGTTCTCGATCATGGAGATTATGATCACACTGGAGGATGTGTGGTACATATTAAGGATCCCCATTAGGATGAGGACTATTTACATGGTATGGATGTCGATGGTGGCATCAAAGATATTTTTAGGGAACCCAACACATGTGATCCAACATAGTGGATTCCATATCAATGATATGCCATGTCGATATGGGATTGGGACACTGATATCTATACTATGTGGAGTGGTGGTAGGGATTCTAGTATACCATACCAGTAGGTGGTACCTACCTTGGGCACTGATAGGGCTAGTGGAAGACATGTGATATCAAGGAGTGAGATTCACATGGGAACCATATATATTGGCCCATTTATATAAGACTCTACACAACATCATGTATAAATGGTAAATAGGTATGATTTGTATGACACTTCTCCATGTGTGTTACTAGGAGTACATAGAAGTTTGAATACTGAATGCACTACTAGGACCATTACCCAACATGGAGTGATTATAAACATAGAGGTGGAGCTGACACTACAAGTTTGGGTATAGGCAATACATTGGTTTCTTGCCACTAGGGAGGTGGGTGATAGATGAGATATGGAATCATAAAATCATATGGTTACCATGGCATCTACACTCAATATAGAGGTAGGATATAGAGGAGATAGCTTGGATGAGCAGGATTTGGTGGTTCATCACTGAGAAGGGTGAGCAGGAGCTATTCAGGTTTGATCGAGTACAATTCTAGTTTGGCATTCTACAAGAGATATCAAACCTAGGAGACTATTGGTTTAGATTGGTGAGGAGGGATCCATTCGGATGTATAGGTGCTCTTGATATAGCTAGGTGGGTAGAGGATAACTTGGATGATACACTATACATGGATCCAAAGTATGGACAATATCAGGGTGGCCTTTGGGTAAAAGAGATGGTTCATGATCATTATGCCCTTGAGGATCTCTCCACCAGTGCCAATGCATAGATGCCAAGTGATGAGTTTGAGAATGTAATTGGAACTTTGAGAGGCTACTCAATGTGCCATCAAGAGGTATTAGAGAGGCATAGTCCCACTGATACCACCTCAAGCATAGGTTTGGGTGGAGATAGTGACAACCATAAGGGTGACCATCATGATCTTTGGGTTAGGAGGAGGGGAAGCCATAGGGATTTCCCACATTTTGGCTCAAGTGAGACCTAATATAGTAGGTCCAAGGGAGGTAGAGGGGCTACAAGCCACAATGGTAGTAATGTAGAAAAATATGGAGTCCATCATAGTTTTTTGGACCAAGACTAAGTAGAGTGGGACATAGCACAGGCTGAGGTAGAGTGCCTTAGAGGGGGATGGATGAGTAGACCTGGATAGAGGGTATGCCTATCATGGTAGAAAACTAATAGAGTTAGGGAGATCACCTTCTATTGATAGAGATATAGAGGATGAGGGAGTCATATAAGGTGGTAGTACAGAGAGTTACCCATTACTAGATGGCCTATTACCATGTCATATCAGTTGATCAGAGGGTTCCAAAACCATCTTCACAAAGGTAAAAAATTTAGTTGTAGTTACGAGCACAAACTAGTTCATGATATCTAAACACGATGCCACTATCACCTCCAACAAGTGGAGAATAGGGGATAGGCTTGTACGACTAGGATTGGGATTGGGATGACATGTTAATTTTAGGTTGTGGCATGCACCCCTAGGTATGGTCGAGTGTATCAATCTCTCTTTTGTTGCACATAGATTGATGATAATGCACTTAGTGCTATCAAGTAATACTAGCTATTATTTTATTTGTGTTGTGATGCAATTAAAATATGTATGCTTATATGATTGCTTTTATTATTTTTTATTTATATTTTTTATTTTTTTGGATGCATGGTGAACACAAACATAATGGATACAATTAATTAACCTAAATGAATGATATGGAATGGTATAAATATAACTAAATTCAATGCATCTAAAATGAAAACATAAATGAAATACATGGGTGAATGGAGAGAAAGAAAAGAGATAAAAATAAAGCTCTAGAAGGCCAAAGAGAAAAAAGAAAGAAAATAACAAAACCCTATGAGGATGTATGCTCATAAATGATCGAGATGGAGGTTACCCCTCACATGTGGTCATGAAGCTATCCTATGAGGGTTGCAAGCTTGCAAATATGGACAAGGTGGAGCTATACCCATTATGGGTGTAGTGCTCACTAAGATGGACAAAGAAAAAGAGATATACCCACTAGGATGTATGCTCACAAATGGTTGAATGGAGGCTTCCCCTCACTCATGACCATGAAGCTAATCCCATATGGCATGTGTTATGTGTGAATGATGGGCCACAATGAGTACTACTCGATTGGGGTGTGTTGTGTGCAAAAATATGTATGAACAAAGCCAATGGAGGAATAGATAGAAGAAGAATGTATATCCTTATCTTGATAGAAGTAAGGAAGGAAAATAACAACATCCAAAGGACAAGGATATACCAAAGAAGAACTATATCCCTTGAACTGGATAAATATAAGCAATAAAAAATTTCAAAGTCAAGGGATATACGAGAATAAAGAAGGAGATAATATGGGATGGGCAAATGCAGTAATGAAAATGCATGAAAATGAGCCCTAGGTTAGGGATTTAGGCATCAAAGCCCTAGTGTGAGTGCAATGCATGTGAGATATGACCTAACTATGTGTCATCAATTGCCATTGTCATGAAATCTCCAAGATCAAACAGTCATGCAAATATGAACAAGCAACAATGCAATTGTATGACAAGAAAAATTCAAGGAATAAAATATCAGGTAAACCATGCAAATTATGACAATAAATCATGCTGTATGAATAAGAAAACCAAATGCAAACTAGGTTAAAATGTAACACCATGCACAATTTTTGTTTTTTGTTGTTTTTATTTTATTTTATTTTTATTTTTTGTTAGAAGATGAATTACATTCACTGGTTTTAAATTCAACACAATTTCTGAGTGTGTCGCCTATTTTAACAAATATGATGATAGTGCAAGGATCTAACCCATCAAATAAATAACTATGATAGAGGATATACTCATGATTATCATCATGAATGGGATCACCTACAGTACCTTCTCTAGGAGGTGTTACATGAAAGTCAGTGTAAACTCTGACTATACCATCATTTTTTATGAAAGAGGGATTGATTCCCAACTTTACAAGATCTTTATGAGATAGAGGAAAAAATTCCCCTTAATAATGAGGAGACTTAGTAATAAAAACACAAGGGATAGACCTATCTAAGGAGAAGCTATTCTGAAGGATATCATTATGAGCTATGTCACAAGAGGTACTCCTTTTAAAATTATTGTCTGGGATCATACTAGACTCAGGATGCCTAGTGGTTACCATATTGTAAAACAAAATATCTAAGGGATAAGGGGGTTTCTCATCCTCACCACTCCACTCCAAGATTTTATGACCTAAATTTTTAGCATAAGTAATAAGATGACCATCATCATCAAAGGGTAAAGTTTGGTTTTATTAGGAATGTAGCCTACACCACATATCCTAGGCCAAATATTCACTTCTAAAGGCACTCGAATACCTTTCTAGCATGGCCCCAAACCTTTACCTATATACCCCATACTATATAGTATTTTCTTAGGAAGTGGGTAATCATTTGATAGGTAACAATGAGCAAAAGAATGCTCAATAGGACAAGGGTTGCTACCAAAAATATTTTATTTGAGGGAGACTCCTATGAAGATAAAGGTACACATGCCAATGTGTACAATTTCACCCTTCTTACGAGGTAAACCCATAGTCCTTAGTGAAGGTGGTTGCTAAACAAGATCCATAAGAGGATCTTAAAGAAATGGATTAACTTGATCCTATGATTAAACATTGATGAGAGGTTTCTCACTCACTTTTAAATTTTTAGGTTGCTTGGTTATGTGGGATGAGAAAACTAAAGGACACAAATTGAGATTATATTGAACTTACTAAACCATAAAACAAGTTTTGAATGGATGAGAATCACCCTAAATGGTGACCAGTTGATCTTTGTTTTGAATTTTAAATATTTATGGAAAGTGGAAGGGATTTTCCTCATTACGTGAATCCAAGGACATCCAAGAAGAAGATTAAAAGATGTAGTACAAGACACCACATACAAAAAGGTATCTAAAATTTTAGGTCCTGTAGATCAAAATGACTACATCAAGAGAAATAAGGTGATAAGCCTCTACAAGTTTTGTAGTATAAAGGATAGGTATGAAATCATGACTTGTCTTGATATCATAGTCAAAACAACCTGAAGGACCTTAGATTTTGAAGGAATCACAAAATTATGACTTGCAGCAATATGACAGTTGCAAAAGTCCAAGAAGACTAGGAGTAGTAAGACATCATGAAATCGTGACTTGTACCTCTATCATGGCCATGAATAGTTAAAAATACATAAGGTAAACAATTGGCACGATGTTGTGACTCATTGGTGTTTCATGATCTCTAAGGCTCAAAAATATCTAAAAGCAAAAGGATGTTAAAAAATTATGGCTTATTCTAGTTTCACCATCGCAAAAGTTCTAACGTAATAAAGATGAAGTGACATGGCAATATTGCAACATACCCCAACATCATTACTATAGCAGGAAAAAATACTTCCAAGTAGTAGGAGAGTCATAATATCACAACCAATTTTTTTTTCGCCATCACAAGAGCAAGGAGAGCCCAAATATAGGAAAATGACATAATGTTGTGATGTGTTCCTCTATCACGGTTGCCACAAAATTACTATAAATAGAATATTCTATGAGTGGTTCCAATTTGATGTAGTTGTTATAGAATCAATGATGGAAAATAATATTGAAGAATAAAGGATGGACCAGATTCAGATCTCCTGTCCACTACCTATTCACATGCATAGAGCGTTAGCTTGCAGTTACGAACTAGACATCTTGTTCCATTTTGGGTTTATGGTACTACATGATGTTTTACTAGATTGGCCATCTAGCATGTTTTCGTAACAGTTTTTGAATATAAATTTTTTTGTATTTTGTATATTTGAACCATAGAGGTATTATAAATAAAATTTGTAGACTCTTGTGAAAGGGTCGGATCTTAGGCATTTACAAGTTGAATGTATAAATACTTTTGAAGGAGCAATACAATAAGAAATATCTATTTGGCCTCTGGTTCAATATTTTGTAGTCAAATGTATGTATGAATGGATGAATTCTTTTATTTAGCTATTTAAATATGCATGGCATTAATTCTATTTTTTATATTCTTGCATATGTTTATTTGGTAGCTCTAGATTTAGTAATCTATACATCTGGTTATTTATTAAATATTAGTCTGTGTATGATAAAATTGGTTGGTTTGTTAGGAGTTTTTAAAGGTTGTTATATTCATGTTCTTTGTTCATATTATTATTATTGTCTAATATGTACCACATCAAGTTCTAGCATTAGCTATATTTACATCTCTTTCAGCACTCTTTACTCCCCCCATCTTATTTTTAGTAAGTTAGAACCTCACAGGAACTAGCCTTCTCTAGAAATTGAACGAGCGAAGCTCTACATATTTTTCGGTCTTTCAATGTTGGTCATGTCTTGGGTGCAATAAATAACCGTAGGCATATTTTAGACCAACAATTTTTGGCACGCCCAGTGGAACCAAATCCCACTATTCACTCATTGTAGATATTTGGTGTTTGTATTTTCCCTATTTAAATATAAATCACCTAGTCAATCCTTTCAAAAGACCAAATACAAAAAATATTTTTGTCTATTTATTGATTAGATATCAAAATATATGAGAACTAGATCAAAATAAAAAAAATTAGAACCTATTGAGTTCCTGGAACTATATCTTAGTAGTATTAGAGTGAACCCTATTCTAGCCTCTAGACTAGTGTCTTCCTCTACCATCACCATAGGATCGGTAAATACTACAAAGCCTACCCCTGTAATTCCTCCTAGCATAACTACCAATGGATATTCCAGTACAATAAATCCTACTCTTGTAACTTCTATTAGCATAGTAGCAACAATGG
The DNA here is from genome assembly GCA_028583015.1 of Wollemia nobilis. Lineage (NCBI taxonomy): Eukaryota > Viridiplantae > Streptophyta > Pinopsida > Araucariales > Araucariaceae > Wollemia > Wollemia nobilis. Next base: position 452,186 of record JAQPPZ010000040.1, read on the forward strand.
TCATTAATTAGAATGTCTAGCCCTACCCAATGTGGAATCATATAGGTCATTTGAATCTTGCTTTTAAAAATCCTATCCCTCTAGTAGTGTTAAAGGTGCTATCTACTTATGATGGTATAGGCAATACTGCTTATGAAAATTTACAAGATGTAGTATCACTTGCAGCTATACATAATATCATGAAATAAAATATAATAATTAGGTTATTGGTTATATCATTGAGAGAGAAAATGGAATACTGGTATAGAACTATCCCTAATAAAACCATAAACACATGGTAAGGCCTTACTAGCAAGCTCATAGAGGCATTCAATGAACAAGTAGACCCTTTCTCCTTGCTTACATAGTTTATTGTTATCCAAAAGCACCCTCAAGAAGAAATAGTTAATTTCAATATCAGGTTTAGTCACACTTGGAAGAGGGTTTTTGATGGACTTATATCTACAAATTAACAAGCAATGTATTAATATCTAAGAGCCTTCAACTCAGATCTAGGTATGGCAATAATATAGTCTTAGGTATTCACCTTCCCAAAGATATTTCAAGAATACCTCAAGGCAGAAAAGTCCTTATTGCTATTGGGATATTACCACCTAAAATGATAATTCTCATATTCCTATATTTTGCTCAAATCCCTAGTACAATAATAGCTTATCCTACTACTATTCCCATGGTAGATCTTCCAAATAATGCCTATTGTTCTAGCAATACAAGTCCCTCCTGTACTTTTGGATTTACCTCCAATACCTACATTGTCTACTTTACCCACACCTGATCCTTAGTTTGTAGTCCTCCTAGAAATACAAATAGCCATAAAGAATTTAACAAATGATATCACATAAATGAATAGGCAAGAAGTTGAGAACACTTTTAAGACAAGGAGGTTTCCACAAGTCTCAAAATACCAATCTACTTCAACTAGAAAATACCCAAAGAGGTCAGGTACAGTATATGCAAATCAAGAAGAACCATCTACATCCTTGACTGAAGTTGATTATTGGTGTTCCACATGTAATGATCCACATGGGGAAATTTCATGCATGATTCACCAACACCATGTGCAAAATGAGGTTGTTGAGAAAGTAGAAAGAACTCTGAAGGGACAGGTTAATATGACAAGGGAAATAAACCATAACTTCATGATACCATCGGTAGTGCAGATTGTAGTTCTAACTTGGTCAAGGAAGAAACCTCTCCAAGTTTATACAAATGAGATTGACCATCTGAAAGTACCTTTAAGAGCAAAATATAGACACCTAAAAGTTGCACATAGCTACCTATACATACTTGTAGATCCTTTAAGACACTTTTAGGTTTACATAGGCCATCCTAGACACCTCTAGGCTATTGTAGACCAGCGTGGACTATTTTATATGGCTCTAGGCCTACGTATACTATTGTAGATATGCATATACATGCTTAGAATACTGTAGATATGCATAGACTAGCATAGATCGCTCTAGATTAGCATAGCATATCATAGACTTACATAGGCTACATCACTAGTTTATAGGTACAAAACCCTATTAAACTACTCAATTCATGTCATAACCACTTTGCATCCATCAAAGGATCACTCATCAATCACCTAAGGCAATTTAAACCGTTTGTTACACTCCAAACCTAGCCGGTATCCCACAGGACTATTAGTTCCCAAAAAGTCTTAATTAAAGTTAACCCAAATTCTAATTTTAAAGTGACTTCACTTAAAGTACACTTTTTGTATTAAAAATGTTAATTAGGTTCCTAAACCCTAATTAGTCCTAATTATTCCCTCCCATATGTGTGTGCAAAAATTTGGTTAGGATATTTCTTAGGAAACCCTAACCTAACCCTAATATAACTTTAGATTCGACTAATCCTATTTAACCCTAATCTCTCCTCACATATGTGAGGATGAGATATTTCCTAAGGGAATGTGAGGATGACACCTCACAAACCCTAACCTAACCACCATAGAACCTAAACTTAGGGTTTAGTTCTCCTAACCACACCCCCTACACCTTAGGTTTATCTATAAATAGTGGACCTAAACCCTCATTCTCTCTCTCTCTCTCCATTTTTAGCCAAAATATAGAAACTATGTCAAAATGCACCCAAAAGTGGAGATACAAACATTTGAATCAGATCAGTAACATTACAACATCTGAGGAGCCCATCCATACAACGATCTCTGGTAGAAACCACTTATAGCTTAATTTGTCCCCCGACCTATGAGTTCGACACCAATTCCCCCCCTTGGCCTACAAATTGGGTCTATAGGCATCAAATCATACCAAATTTGTCAGGTAAGAATTATTTGACAATATTATTATGTTTCCCATAGTTTTTATTGCATTTTAGTACAATTTCATTTACTATTTTTATCATCTTTCATCAATATGGGGTCTGACCAAGGCAAGCCTCCAAACACTCTAAACCTATTTTTTAGGTCATAAAATAGGTGATAAAGCATCCACATAAACAACGGTGGCCCACATATGTAGGAATCCTACCTACATCAAGGAACCCAAGAGCAACTATCAGTCTATTTGATGTTCATTATGAAAAGGATTCCTTATAATCCTTATTGTAAGTATGAATTCCATTTCAAATTGGATAAAGAGAAATTTTTTGTACATGTGCATTTACTTTGTATTTATGTTTGAGCAAATAGCAGCTTTTACCCATTTCATTTTGGCATGCCCGGTGGGAATCCCACATAGGATTGTGTTGGAATAGTTTTTTATCAAATCTAACTCAATATCTTATTTCTATGTTATTTCAAGTACAAATACAGACTTCCTAGAGACCCTTGAATCCCTAACAACCCCCTCAAACCTTAAAAATAGGTATTTCAGGCCTCTAAATCTAATTTTCCCCCTGATCTATGAATTCAGATCCAATTTTCCCCTCGGCCTATGAATTGATCCTATCAGCCTCAAAACCTCCAAAATTTGTAGAGGTGAGTAGCAGAGAAGTAAATAAGACCACTTGTAGCATTAGAAACTAGGTATTCCCCTAAAAATTCATTGTTTTGACATTTATGTGTGAAGAAATATTTACTAGAAAATGTGTCGATACATTGGGTAAATTTACTTTTCTTACACATCCATCATTCTAGAAATGTTGACTTTAGCTGCAGAAACCTGCACAAAACTAGACAGTTCAATTTCATTTATTTTTGAGAAAATTTTAATTCCCTTTTGCAAATCACATGTTGTATAAGTTGTACATTTCTTCCTTGTTCCATTACATCAATTCCCTTCCAAAATAATTTCAAATTTTAGTTCTAATATTCAGATTTAGAATTAGGATTTTGCAAATTTCTTTTGTACATTCCTCTTGAAGTAATTTTGAATTTCCTTTTATACAAAAATCAAAGTCAAATTTCTTTAATGCATTTAAGAATTAGGGCTTTTCAAATTTATTTTTGTACATTTCATTAAAGCAAGTTTCATATTCCTTTTTGTACATACAAATTTTAGAATCCTTCTATTGTCATTAAATTAGGATTTCCCATCTCTTTTGCAAATCCCCTGGGTAAATCATAATTTGTTATATTTCTTTCTACATCACTAGTGTAAGATTCCTATTTATATTTTGTATAAATCCTTCTTACATTTATTTCATGTTCCAAAATTAGGGTTCCATAAACCCCTTTTGTCACATGTATTACATTACTTATTTACATGCTTTCATAGAATAGATCCTAGTTTCTTTTCCAAAAGGCACTTAGGACTAGATTTATTTTACAAAATACATCTTACTTTAGCCCTTTGCTTCCAAAAAGCACACCTAGAGCTAGAATTTTATTTCAAAAGAGCATTTAGTTAGATTTATCACTTTATACATCATCGATAGCAAACTCAAACCCACACACACATGTCGTTCAAAAACAAATGATGAGACTGGACTTCATCCCCAATCCATCGTTCAAGACTGGTGCCCTTCATCATATCACCTCCTTTAGACACCTAGTAGCTATACGAGTATTTTTCTATATTTCATCACCAAAAAACCCCCCACTTTTGATACTGGGCTCCTAGATTTCATCACCAAAAGTTACCTTCAGAGTGGGATAGGATTAGACACCTTCATCCACAAGGCTCACATAATTCGTGGACATGGTAACTATCGTTCTTTACTAAGCCCACTCAAGGGTGAAGTGAAAGCATGGGGTTGTTGACCATGCCTAGCATGTCTTAGATAGTGCCACCTCTTATTGTAAGAAAATATAACAAGCTCATTCCATCATATTGAGTTCTCCCCTTTTAGGCTATCATTTTACTGTACCCTCTATATAGGTAACCATTCACATGTCATGATACTATTTAATTTTGTGCATATGTGGGTGTTGCAGGAGGTTTGATATCGATGAAACTCCTTATCTTCTAGATAATTCACTCCACTACCTATGATTCTACCTAGGAAGAATCAATATCAAAACACACCAAATGAACGAAAAACTTTATTTCTTGTATTTAAAACTAATTCTAGTTTCACATTGTTTGCATAATCACAAACTGGTTTTAGCACATCACACCATGCAACACTTTGTATTTCAGCTCCATGTAGCTTATCACCTTAGTTTGAGTCCATACCTCATAGGGTTACCTCCAACCCCCTTCACACATCATCATGCCATTTGTTACCCGTAGTCGTGTGTGCGAGCAAGCACACCCTATAGAGGAGGCACCCAATTCCCCTTCTAGTTAGGCCATCCTTCCTCCTTCTATCATGAAGGTGAAGTCCACCCACACATACAATCTACTCACAAAGTTTAATACATTCTATACACACACGATGGCTCATGGTGAAACATCCACTTAGAATGAATCCCTCACCACTTCACTCATAGAAGACTATTCACTCCTCTTCCCTGTGTCATCACCTAATCCACCCACTATGTTTTGTGATCATGTGATCTACACTAATATAGGACAACCTAATTTGTTCTTCACCATAGATGAGGAGACTCCACCTACATCTCCCACCTTTGCACACCCTTTATTCCAGATTTTATGTCAATCCCTCTTTGATAATGACTCTTCCCTATTGAACCATACTCACCTTGAGGTTGCATCATTTACCCCAAATGTAGGGATGATATCAGACCATTCCTCTATTGTAGGTACCTATATGCCATCCTTCCAAAATGTGCAATAGAAACCCCCCTTGTAGGAGAAACAAGTACCCCTTTAGACATCACATCCATACTTTTATCAAGAGTCCCAACCATCATTATCCCAAAAGACATTTTTTACAATTTCTGAGGACCTGTCACAATCACCTCTCCAAACCCAAAACATGGAATACCAACAACAAAAACTAGCAATTCCCACCCAATTAGGAGTGGATGTATTCCTCTCTTCAATTTTCTAAGTTCTTACCCTAGAGGCTTACCCTCCTTCCTCCTCATTATTCCCACCTCCTTCTCAGGTGTCTGGAATGTACCCTACCCAATCCTTCACTCAGCTTTCATCTACATCAACATTTAGGTTACCTCCTCCTCCTCCTTTTCAAATCCCAACTACTAGCCTTCTTCCCACATATAGATCAAAACCCACAACCTACACTCCTACCCCTCCAGGCTACTCTACACACTTCAATTTTGCCACCTTGTATCCTCTAAGATAGAGATAAGTTTCATCTTTTGACACCTTATCTTGACCACCACTAGCACCGGTAGCTTGGATAACTCCACCATTACCTATTGGATATACATTCTTTACACCTCCTCCTTTATGGTAATCACAAAATATGGCCCAACTATTATAGTAGGCCCCTACCCAATAGGTACCCATACCACAACAATACATCCCACAATCACAATACTACTATCCCCAACAAATAGCTATTCCACAACCTAGTGTCCCACTAAATGTGACATCATATGTCACTCAACATCCATCCTACCAGGACTAGTTGCAAAAATTCCTCCCTTAGTAGAATAATAAAAAATCCAATGCCCACCTCATTCCCAAGCTCAACCTACTATAGCATAGTCCTCCACATCCTTAACACCTAAGTTTAAGCTCTTATGAGATGAATTTAAGATGTTAAACCTATGCACGATCAATTATGGACCAGGAAAAAAAATATATGATGAACTCTATAGTGATCCAGTTCATCCATCAGTTTCTATCCCACCTTACCCCTACTACTTTGAGATCCCAAAGTTTGAAAAGTATAGAGGTAAATAATATCCTAAAGAACACGTCAGTAACTATTGCTTAGCTTGATACCAACTTCATAGTAGCAACCCCCTTATGTTATGTACCTTATCCCTCTCACTTTTAGGACAAGCCCTAGATTGGTATAAAATGCTTCAATGCCACAACCTGTATACCTTCAAACAATTGGCCAACTCCTTCCTGGAACACTTTTCTATAAATAGTAATAAAAATACTAACTTCTTATATGTCTACGCCTTACGATAGGATGACGATGACCCGTAATCAAATTTGTATCAAGATAATGATCGATCATCCATTATCTCACCCATAGCCTCCCTAACACTAAGCTAGTGACACTCTTCTCCAATAGTTTCCACAAACACATTTCTACCTCCCTGCAGCTTCACCAAAACTATACCTTTGAAGAAGTTATTACCCAAGCCAAAGTAATTGAAGACATAAAGGTCTAGTTAGGCAAATCAAGTTAAGATAGAATCCCAACTACAATTATAACTTTTATTTTAATATAAATACACCAAAAAAACCTTTCCCTCAACCACCACAGGACAATCAAGTGGCAGCTACTACCTTAGCACCCACACCAGTTCCATAATCCCCTCTTACTCAATGACAAATATTTCAAACCAATGTGCCTTCCCCTCCTAGGAATTAGTAGCCTTGCAACATGCACCCATAGGCCCAACAACACAACCTAACTCCACTTTTTGAACCATTACCAACCCTCTTCTAGAGGTTATATGAAGGAGGTCACATCTTATTACCCGATATCCGACCATTGGATCCAAACCTACCTAAGCCTCATGGATACAATGAGCAAGCCTTCTGCCAATACCACCGACAGTGCAGCCATGATATCAATTCATGTTGCTCTTTCCATGCTCAAGTTTAAGACCTAATTGATAGGGTACCATCCAAGTTTCAAACCCTCTTGTCCAACAAAATCAAAACCTAGGGATCTTCTAGAATCCCTTACCTGACCACAGGGGAACTAACCCCCAAAGACCACCAGTCAATCCACTAGGGCCACATAGGCAAGTTAACAATATCTAGTATGATTCTCCATCATGTGGTGTAGTGGGTATGATCAACCTTACTACATGCAACCAAAAATACCCATCACACCAAACAACACTTATCATTTCCCTACCAATCCAATTCACATCATAGTAGTCCTCCGTGACTCATAATAACATTTCACCTCTGCCATAAAACATCATTACAATCCATGGTAGCCTTACCCACTAATTATGAAATACCCCTACTCAAAAATCTATATTTGACCTCCTACAACAATCTCAACCCCATCACAGGGCATTGAATGACATCCTACGCTCCCATCGATCTGGAGACACATGATACAAATACCTTCATAAAATTTGTAGGGAACATCCCATGATGCCTTCAACCCTCCATTAGTTTTTATGATCATGAGATTATAGAACTGGTAGGAGAAGGAGCAGATCCTCCTCTCCATATCCAAGCAACCATCAACGATATCACCTACAAGTGTGTCCACATTGATACTGGTTCTTCCATTAGTATTATCTCCATAGTGGCACTACATCACTTGCATATACCACCAACCCATTTTTCCACTGCATCTCTTAACCTTTGTGCATTTTATGGTTCCATGAGACCCATGATAGGATCCATCGTTTTACCCATTCAAGTAGGTATCTGTGTCATATTTATTCTTTTTCAAATCATCCAAAGGGATATGCAATATAACATCCTCATTTATCACTCATAGATTAGAGATATGTAGTGTGTACCTTCCACACTACATCATTTCCTTAAATATGTCCATGACGGACTAGTCCATTGCATCCCTACCGATGGGTATCCATTTAAATTCTATAACATTGTAAATATCCCACCAACACCTTAATTTTATTCCATGCAACTCTTTCCAATATCTTCCCAATAATCTATTGGAGCATCGATGTCTTTCCAAACATCCACTTCACTATCACAAACCTCATCGTAGGCATACACCTTGTTGTCAACACCATTAGCACCACCTTCAATATCACATAACCCTACTACCATACCTTTTTCACCACCATACTTGTGGCCACCACCACCATTACAACCATCGTCATCCATAACCCCACTTGCAATACCACAACCATCATCACCATATCCTTCGCACCTTACCACTCAACCTCAATCATCTTCCCCTATGAGAGAGCCTATTCTCCCTATGTTGCAAACACCTCCCCTTCCATTTCACCTATGACCTAGATCATTCATTTCCCAGCATAGCCCAACACCGATACCCTCTCCGCCTCCTTCCCAATTCCCATAGGTAAACCATCCTATCCTAGCTACTACAATTTAATACCATGAATAGGAGCAGTAAGCTTCTCGTCTTCATGACCTGTTGTTACACCCTTCCTAGCCACTATAATAGAATCTCATATTACACCATCATATTCTAACTTAGATTCACCACATCATTCACCATCATGTACATCACCACACATATCCATATTCATGATAAATTTAAACCCAAGGGATTACAATGTGCATGATACCCGTGTACGTCCACCTGTCGTACAATCCATGTGAGACTTTGGCCATCCCTCAACATTAGTTTTGACCATCAAAACTATTATAAAATTAGGATCCCCTGATAATCATACCAACTTCGTCTATGTAGGATTTGATTTATCACTACCAATTGTAGTACCTCCACCACCACAATCTAGCTTTTGTGGTACACTTGATCACTTGGCCAATCCATATTTCACTTTACGCTACCTTTAGCACTTCTATTGGCATGGATTTGGATTAGACCACTGTAGCACCTCAAATTTGATCCATTTGCATGAGAACATAAAAAAAATTGTAAAAACATCATGTTTGCATTTATTACCTCGAAATGTGTGCCTCTTTGACGAGATCATACTATGACCTCCAAAATTATAGTACGACCTCCAAAATCGTAGCACGTATTATGATCCTTGTGATTGGTGTACGATATCCTCAATCGTAATACGATCTTGCCCAAAAATAGAAAATTAAAAAAAGGAAAATGACAAAAATTGGTTGAATGATTTTTGTCCCTGCCTGTGTAATTGTGTGGGAAATGCAAGATCAGATCCATTCGACTTTTTATAGCTTAGAAGAAGTTATAAAAATTCAGCCTCATCCCTATTTTGGACATTCCTCCTTGCTTATTTAACCAGACCCCTTGCTCTAAAATTCTCCTAGCCTCCTTACACATTTAGAAAACTTTACATAATTTTGCATCCTAGCTCTGGTTATTTCATTATTTATTTGCAGGATCGAAGGACATTGTCATAGATCAAAGGATATGATATTGCAATCATAGTATGACTTTGTGAGTTTGGGATATGATCTCACTTAGAAGACTATGATATCACCTACAATTGGTTTAGGGTAAACCTCAAACTCTAGTTTTCATGTTCTGCTTTTCATCTGGTTAATCTAATTTACATTTACAATTCTCCATCACATAAAGAATTAGATTTAATCATTTGTATTCTTGGATTTCACCTAATTTCATATAATTTCATATTTCATATATTGTAATACATTAATTCATCAATGCATATCATTATAGCTATTTAATAGTATTGATTTAATCATAGTTAAGCTTGCAATCATAAGTAAATCTCCAGACTTTTTATTTTATATACTCTATCCATGGATCTACTATTATCTGTAAAAATTGAATATGTCTGTCACTATTCATAATACGATCTCACAGATCGTAATATGATCCTATGATTTGTATTATGATATCGACCTACTGCATATGATCTGGACTGCATACAAAAATCGGAATCTTCAGCAGACATTCGGATACAAGTAAGAGTTTAAATTTTTTTTTGTACCGTACTATATTTTGCATTATGTTTTCTACTGTTTGTTGTTTGCATTTGAATTAAAATTTCATATAGGTTATATTAATTGCATATTGGCAAAACTTAGGTGTATGCATGATTTGATAAGAAAACACATCAAAACAAATCCCAAACCTAGGCTTGAAAACTGCCACAAAATGTTTCTTAGTGAACCCAACCCATTCATTGAAAAATCACCATAATAGGGTACAAACTCAAGTACCTCTCCTATGAGGTGTAGGCCATCCATTCTCCCATTCCCATCTAAGGCATGGATCCATCAGCCTTGAGGAAATGAGTGCAAGAATTTTTGGGCTACATTCTTTGGTGAACCCAACATGAAACACATATATACCATTCTAATTTATAAAACAAAACAAAAAACCAAAAAAATCAAAGTCATTAGTTACATAATTGCATATCATCATAGATGGTAGATTATAAGAGAATATGATCCATTTTAATTAATGTTAGTACATCATTTTCAATCCAAGAAATATCTTCAATAGTTGGGAGTCCTAACTTAACATCTCAAGAACATTGGAATGAACTTGATAGAAGATTAGATATCATAGAAGCCAAAAAATGTGAACTTAAAAAAATCATAAGGGTTGATCTATCTAGAATCTTAGATCCTAATAGATTATCCTTTTATAATGACATTAGAATATTTTGTGAGAGATGACTAGCAGATAAGAGAGTCATTATTTCCCCAAGCCTATATTCTTTTGAAGATAATCTTGAGAATGCAATTGTAGTACACAAGTTCGTGTCTCACATAGAGGATCAAGAAGTTGTATTAGAATATAAAAGAATATTTAATAGAGTTCCTAGAGCTATGCTCTATCACGAATTTTGTCATGAGCTATACTTTTGTATGCTTGATTATGAAGTTGTCTGTATCACCATAGCTTACTTCATAAATTTATTGAAAATAAATTTCCAATTTGAAGAAGAACATTATATGACACCTGGAGAGTTGAAGCCTATTAATGATATTCATAAACTTTTTCAAGAAAATTAAGATATAATATCTACATTATAATATTTTATATTCTATTTTCTTCATTCTCTACAATTTAAAACTATAAAAAACCCCAAAACAATATTATATTAATTAGATATATATATATATATAATATATACTCCCAGAATTTGAACACATATATATAAAACATATATATTTGCAAAAAACCTAATCTATAAAAATACCTAGAATTTTAAGGAATGGTAAACAAATAGAAGATGATTTTATGCAAGAACCACCTCAGGAAGAGCCCACTCAGGGTGATCCTGATAGAGCAATTTTTTAATATTATGTATCTTCAAAACCAGATGAGGAAGACATAAATAAAGAAGAAGGACAATACAATATACAACCTCAAATGGATGAGGAAGGTAATATCATCTTTAAATCTACACAAAATTTTACCAAATTCATAAAATATAATATAGAATTCATCAATCAAGTAATAGAAACATAAGGTCAACTTCCCCATGGAGATTACTCTATAGAGGATACCTTAGAAGCTACTCTCTGATTGGCTGGAAGACCGATGCGATACATAAAAGTAAAGCTAGCCCATCTCAAAATGTGAATCAAACTCCAACTCAAAATATCAATCAATCAGCACCTACAACAAATCCAAATCCTAAATAGAAATTATAAACTTCTGCTACAAATTAAAAGAATTCTATACCAAGAAAGGTTAGGAAAATACCAAATCCTAAGAATAATCAACAAAATGTTCAACATAACACAGTTCCATCTTATAACACCATTCCTAGAAGAAATTTACATAATAGTGTTTCAATTGGAAATCCCTATGTAACACAATCTTATCTTCAAAAACCTAATAATATGGTGCAACAAAATAAACTTGTTGGACAACCACATGGCCTTGAAGCTATGTTTAAATAGTTAGCTTATCACCTAGACCAGATAGATCCCTACTATCCCTCATACAATTATCGAGATATGTGTAGCCAACCCTTGAATCCTATGGTGGTTGCCCAACCATACCCTAAACACTTCCCTATGCCTATTCTCCTGATATATAAAGGAACTGAAGATCCTATTGAGAATCTTCGTATATTTAGTATAGCTTGTCATGATATCTCATATGATGACTTGTTGCTAAAGATGTTCCTAAAAAGTCTCAAAGGCATGGCATTAGAGTGGTACTATCAGTTTCCCAGAAATTCTTTAAGAAACTTTGAAGATATAATGGAAATGTTTGTCCATCAATTTAGTGCTTACATAGAGAGGCACGTGACCATTAAATACTTAAACAACCTAAAATAGGGAAAAGATGAGAGATTTTCTGAATTATTGACTAAGTGGAGATAATTGCTGGGAAGATTATTTTTTGCATTACCTCATCAAGATATGTTGGACATTTTTATTGGTAATTTGCAAGAGCAATTGTCTTATGAACTTTCTATAGCTGCAATAACCATTTTTGATGGAGCTATAGATTTAGCAAGGATATTTGAATATGATTTCATTATAAGAGGTTAGTTTAAGAAGAAATATGAAGATAAGTCTTCTAAAAATAAATACAATAATAAACAAGTGGTAGGTTACGGAGTCACTGATAGTAGAAATATTGCACTTGTCAACACTACAGAAGCCATGAACAAATTTGTATTGAAAATTCTAGATAAACATCCAAGAGAGTTTACAAAGTTGAATCAAACTTTAACCTCAATTTTACCTCAACTTTTGGAATGAGTTTTAATTCAATTGCCCAACATACAACCAGATACAACTAAAGTTGTATTTAGAGATGATTTACACTGCAATTTCCATAGAGTGGATGGAAACTCAACCAATTCTTGTAAACGTTTGAAACATATGATACAAGATTTGATTGATAATAACAAAATGTCAGTGGAAAGTTTCCCATAAAAATAGAATGTTTAAAATAATTCTCAGAATAATACACAATAAAATCAAACTCAGAATTCAAATTAGACCTTGGACATTTTCCAACATCCTTTATCTAAGCATGGTAAATAAGCGGTAAATTAGGCAGAACATCATAACGCTCCTCCTCCAACTAGGTATGTTGGAACTATTAGTGGTTTTATACCTAATCAAAAATAAAAAACATCATTTGGAATTACATTATCTGTGTTCACAAGCAAACCCATGCATAACATTCAAATATCATATCAATATGATACAGAGTGTGAAACATAAAGTGAGTTGGATATTACTTCCAACAATTCGAATAGCTTTGAAGATGAATTAGAGGTTATTCTTCATATCACAGACTTGATGGTCCCTGAAGAACCATTTCCTAAGAGGGACACAACATGACCTTCTTCCCAAAAATTTCTCCCTAATGATCAAGTAGTGAATGCTAGACCTCGGCCCATCTATTATGGATATAATAATGTTGTAGGTACCATCGGAGCTGTTACTAGACAACAAGCACAAAATTCTCAAACATAAGATCAAAATAAAAATGATAAATCAGCTCCATTCATATTAAAAGCTCCTAAAAAATGGAATAATACATCAAGTATACAACCAAAACCTCCTTATGATATTAATGAGCAGCTTGCTAACATTATAGCAAGGATTTCTCTCTTGGATCTTTTAAGAACTTCTTCTATACATAGAGAAGAATTGATGCATACATTGAGTAAAATGATGGTACCACAAGATATACAACCTAAGGCTATTATAAATACTGTTATTCCTCGAGAAATATATTGTATTGATTTTTGATATAGAGATATTCCTCTTCATAGTATGCATAAAGACAATTCTTTATATATTACAGCACTGGTTGGAGATGTAGTAGTCAAAAGAGTTCTAATTGATAATGGTTCATCCTTCTACTAAATATTTGGATTTAGAAGTGATGAAATGAAGAGAAGTGATATGATCATAAAATCCTTTAATGATGAGATGCAAGAAACATGTGGAGTTATATCAATTCCATTGTAAGTTGGTCTAAGAATTTTGGATACGATTGTGTTTTTTGTACATTGCCCTACATCATAAAACATACTCTTAGGTCATCCTTGGATAAATGCAATGAGATCTATACCATCCACCTTACACCAATGTGTTAAATTTAAATTTAAAAATCAATTGGTTACCATTCACGGTGGTCCTAGACCATTTGACATGTGCGCTTTGGCATAATCGATTGGGGTTCAATTTTGCCCCACTTTGTCTGCCACTCACCCTAATTCAGTTGCATCTTCTAAATGTGCAAAAATATCACCTAAACCATCATCATCTTCACCTCCATTAATTATATCTCCATATTTACCACCTACATATTTAACACCTCCATATTCTACACTTCCTACACCTCCATATAGTTCTACATCCACATCCTCTGAACCTACATCTTCTTCATCCACATCAACATCTCTTCCATATACATCTACACAATTTATATTTATAACATCTAAAACTATAGAATATATTCCTTCTACTTCATATTCTCTTAAAAATTAATATTTACACAATTTATCCATAATTCTCACAACATCATAAGAGGAAACATTCTCCACACAATATTCTATTTCCTTAACTCAATTACCGCCATCTCCTCGGACATTGGGCTTGCCACAACCTATAGGAAGCATATATCATGTTGGTAGTTGTGCACTTATTTATAAGGGATATGATTGGGGTAGAATAAGACCCATGACTATCATAATTGATCATGATGGATTTTCCAGGTGTTATTTTTTTTATAAATATGAAAAATCAAAATCTATGATGCTTAAACTAGGATATAAAGGTAAAGGTTTAGGACCTTTCTAAAATGGTATAAAAGAACCCTTAGAGATAGAAGAATGGCCTGCTAGATATTGAATAGGATTTTTTCCTAGGAATTTTCAACCATTTCTATTCGAGGATGATGATCATTTAATCCCATATCAAGACTACCTAGATCAACAAGAATACCTTAAATCTATGGGTAGGATGTTCTCTTGTAATATGTTATCCATAGCTTATCCAAAAATTATTGTTGAACCAGATGAATAATTGGAAGGAGATATCTTCCATGACATTTTTTTTGAATAAATCTTACATAATGGGTTTTATTTTGATGGATCTATACCACGTATAGCCCATATTTATGCTATAACCCCTCAAGAAGAATTAGCCAAGTTAACCTTGGAAGAATTACAAGAAATGGGTGTTTCACCCACTCCACCTAATTTTGAAAGGGATCTAAATATTGAAGTGGAAAATGTTTTAGAAGTTAATATTGGTACAAAAGAGAATCCTCACATAGTCAATATTGGATTAGAATTAAGTGAATAAAAAAAAAAATAGTATGTTGCATTTCTCACAGAATACAATGATGTATTTGCTTGGACATATGCAGATATGTCTGGTCTAGATCCTTTTGTGGTTATGCACCATCTAGTAGTGTGTCCGGATGTGAAACCAGTTAAACAAAAACTTAGAAAGATGCATCCTAAGGTTGCTCTACTAGTCAAAAATGAGTTGCAAAAACTCCTAGATATCATTTTTATCCAAGTCATTGACTATGTTGACTAGATTTCTAATGTTGCTCCTGTAACTAAGAAATAAACTACCAAGATTAGGGTTTGCATTGATTTTAGAGACATTAATGCTACATGCCCTAAAGATGATTTTTCTCTTCCTAATATGGATCAAATCATTTATTTTACAACCGGAAGTGGAATGTTATCCCTTATTGATGATTTTTCAAGATATAATCAAATTAGAATAGCTCCTGAAGATCAAGCTAAAATAACTTTTATTACCCCTTGGGGAATGTTTTTTTGGAAAGTAATACCATTTTGTTTAAATAATGTAGACACAACATATCAAAGAGCTATGAAATACATATTTCATGACATGATGTATGATATTATACATGATTATGTGGATGATATTATAGCTCACTTAGCTAAATAGGATGATCACATGGATGATTTAAGAAAAGTATTTGATTGGTTAAGAGAATATCTTATCAATTTAAACCTATCTAAATGTGTATTTGGAGTTAAATCAAGTAAATTATTTGGGGTTATTGTTTCTTTGTGTGGCATAGAAATTGATCCCCTCAAAATTAATGCTATCCATGATATGCCACATCCTAAAAAAATATCAGAATTAAGAAGCTTACAACAAAAATTGTTGCTTCATTGATAAGTTGGCAGATAAAAAAGGACATTTTCTTAAAATACTAAAAAAGAATATCCCTTTTCAATGGGATGATGAATTTAAAGAAGCTTTTGAACATATTAAACAAAATATTTTAAATCCTCCTGTGTTGGTTCCTCCTAAGCCTGATCGTCCATTTATTTTATATATTTATGCTTCGAAACTTAGACTTGGATCTATGTTGGCTCAATTGATGATGAAAATAAAGAATGAGCAACTTATTATATTAGTAGAACATTAATAAGTTATGAAACTCATTATACTTCATTAGAGAAACTCTATTTAGCAGTTGTATTTTCTATGCAAAATTGCATCATTATATGCTTAGTCAAAAACCTTATGTCATTGCTAAATTTAATCCATTAAGGTACTTTATGAGTTGACCTTATATATCGGGTCACAAAGCTAAGTGGGTTATTGCTCTAAGTGAGTTGAACTCACGTTCATAGGTCAAAAATATATTAAAGGTAAAATTATAGCTGATCAATTAGATGTTGCACCTTTAGAATCTACTCATCCCCTCACCATTGAGTTTCCTGATGAATGCCTCAAACTAGAGAAAGATCATTATAAAACATGGTATTTATATTTTGATGGAACTCGATGCATGAGTGGTTCCAGTGAAGGTATTATTTTAATATCTACTCAAAATCATATCATACCTTTATCTTTTAAACTACAATTTGCTAGCACTAATAATACTGCTAAATATGAGGCTCTAATTCTTGGATTATGAGCCACCCTAGTATTAAAAATAAAAGAATTATTATTTTTTGATGATTTAAAGCTTGTGATAAATCAAATTAATAACTTTTATTAGACACGAGATGAGAATTTTTTTTTTGGTAGATAAGATACTATAGCATTAATACCAGATTTTATTGGATGACCCAAAACCTTTTACAAAAGTTAGCCTAGGGTTGTTGATGAACATGTCCTTACTAAGGATCCTATATATGTAAAATCTACATGCCACCAAATCCATTACATCCGGTAAGGCACATAGCCTGTTATCAAAAAGAAACTTCCCATACAACATTTTGGGTATACCCAAATAAAACACACCTACATCATAATTATAAAAAAATAAATAGACACAGATCCCTTCCTTGAAACAGTGGAGAAACAAAAAACTACAGATACACATAGAAGAGTACTGAAAAAAACTCACACAAGATTTGTATGATAGTTACTCTTAATAATTCATTGGTAATTGCTTTCTTCCATATATAACATGCTTTGGGATCACATCCCGTCTTGGCCAATCAGCCTTGGAGAAGTGAACCTGCTAGCTAGATTTATGGTAGTGGCTATCTGGTGGTCCACGTGGCTTTGGTTCGAAGTCTTATATTGCCATTTCTTTCCTGCCCTGTGATTATCAACCAACCTCAAATTACTAAGATGACTAGGAGCCATGTTATCTGACATGTGACTGTCCCCATTATTCTTTGTGGGATTTCCAAGAAACATCCACCAAGACTGACAACTCGAATAATTTTTATTGTGAGTCCATTTCAAAAAAGAGACGGAAATACTCATAGCCTTCGAACTTACAGTGCCTTCCCTATTGGTAAATTTGACTATCATTCTTGGTATTATTGTTGAATAAGCTCCTCTACTTCACTCGGGACACCATGTTCCCATTTGAAAAGTCTGTCACCATCGACACCCAAATTGGCCAGCTTATCAACAATTTTGTTAGCTTCCCTAAAGACATGTTGGGATTTTCTATCCTGTATTCTCTGTAAAAGGATCCTAGCCTATTCAAAAATGGTTTTAATCCTCCAAGGAGGTGTTTTCCAATTATTGAGGAGATTTATAACATGCATAGAGTCTCCTTCTATGATCAAATTGCCTTCTAAGTATTGAGTTATTTGAAGGCCTCTCCACATAGCTCTAGCTTTAGCTTTGTTGTTCTTCCTTGTTCCCAAATATTCAAAAAATGCAAGCATCATATTCCCATTATGATCTTTCACAATGCCACCAGCACCTATTCTGCTAGGATTTTCCTTAGCCACTCCATAAAAATTAAGCTTAAACCAACCGTAGGAGGTGGGGACCACTTAACATTGGCTCTAGGGTTGACTACCCTAGGCACAGAATCATCTAACAAGGTTAAGCTTAAATATTGAGCAATTGTGGTCTCCTATAGATGAGGTTTACGACTATCAAAAGGGATAAGGTTCACATTCTCATTGGAAAAGGATAGGATCCTGGCAATGATAGTTTGATGATCATGGATAGACTCATTAAATACTCTATGGTTCCTTTCTAACCACACCTACCAAAGATAGTGATTGAGACAAATTTTCCACATGTATCTAAGTATTTGGCTTGAAAAGGGGCAAGGCCACTGGATGAACAAATCAAGTACGATGGCTGGTTTAACCCAAGAAATATTGAAGGCCTAAAAAACCCCACTTAGTATAGTCAAGGAAAAAGGAAACTATAAATGGTCTCCCAATTAGCCCTACACAGATAACAAGGATTAGTGATACAAATACCTTTACACATCATATTATCAATGGTTAGAATTCTTACTTGGATAACCAGCCATGAAAAGACTACAATTTTTGGAATTAAATTTTTTATCCAAACTAAGTCCTTTTGGAGGACAAAATCCTCATCATCAAGCATAATCGTGTAAGCTGATTAAACAGTGAACTGCCCATTTTTCGTAGGAGCCCAGGTCACTTGATCTTCCTTGGGTCTCATGGGGATAAACTGTTGCTCGATAATTTTACAAAGATCATTTGATTCTACTTGAAATCCCTGAATTCTTATTTGTTTCCACTTCATTCTGCCTCTGTCCTCAACCATATAATTAGAGACTTTTCTACCAATGAGTTCTTCCATGATATCTCTGATTCAGGCTAAGTTAGGATATTGCATCAGTGGTTCATCCTTAGCCCACCTATCATTCTAGAAATTTATCCTCTCACCATTGCCTAAAACCCATATTAAACCTTTTTTGATGATTTCCTTACAATTGAGAATTGCTTTCCAAAAATTAGAACCTCTGATTGGAACTGAGTCACTTAGAAATTCCATATTTTGAAGATACTTTCATTTTATGATAGTTGTCCATTCATTTTCTTCACTAGAAATGAGGCGCCACACCTACTTAGCTAGTAAAGATAAATTCATATAAGCAATTCTCCTCAGACCCAAGCCCCAATTTTCGCTGGGTCTACACACTTTGGTCCATCCTATAAGGTGTATCCTTTTTTTCTCCTCTAATCCAGTCCATAAAAATTCTTTTTGGAGTTTCTCAATTTTATAGAAAAACTTCATAGGGGCTTTGAAAATGGAGAGGAAATATACTGTAATGCTCTAAAGAGAGGCCTTAGTGAGGTTTAGCTTTCCTGCTTGAGATAGAAGATGACCTTTCCATCCAACAAGTTTTTTTTGAATTCTTTCAATAACCCTATCCCACATTGACTCTCTTGGAGAACCAATTAAAAGAGGGAGACCAAGATATGAAGTGGGGAGGTTTGCTATATCACACCCTAAAATTTGTGCAATCCTTCATTGCCTTTGAATGGGGGTGTTCAATAAATATAACTTTCTTTTACTAAAATTAACTTTCTGACCAACAATGTCCTCGTAGAGTTGTAGCATGTATTTAATTCTTTTGGCCTCAACCACTAATGGTTTAGTCAATAGAAGGGTATCATCGATGAATTGTTTGTGATAAACAACCCTAGTGAGAGATGTTGCCTTGATTCTTGATATTAGCCTTGAACTACAAGTATTTTTTATGGTTCTACCTAAAGCTTCTGCCATAATGATGAATAACATGGGGCTGATAGGGTCCCCCTACCGAATTCCTCTATGACTTTGAAAGTAACCAGTAGTTGTTCTATTAACTAGAATTGAGAACCATGCTTTAGAAATGCATTCTTTGATCAAATTAACCCATTGGTGGTGAAAACCAAAATTAAGGAGGACATCAATCAGAAAGTCCCAATTTAGCCTATCAAATGCTTTGTTCATATCAAGCTTGAGGGTAAAAACAGACCTATTAGTCTTATGAGCAAAGTGCAGAACTTCATGAATTGTGATAACTCCACCCAATATTGACCTACCCTAGACAGAGCTTCCCTAGCATAGATCTATGATGTAGGGCAGAACATATCTTATTCTATTTGCAATGGTTTTAGTTAGGATCTTGTAAGAAACATTGAATAAACTAATTGGCCTAAAGTCAGCCATAGATTTAGGGGTTTGCTTCTTAGGAATTAGAGAAATAAAAGTAGAGTTGATACCTTTTAAGATATTATTGATTTCTTGGAATTATCTGATAGAAAAAATTACATCCTCACTTATGATGTTCCAAAAATCTTGATAGAAACAAGGGGGAAAGCCATCGGGTCCCGGGGCTTTGTCTGGCTCCATGCTAAACAAGGCTTCCTTAATTTCCTCATTAGAAAATGGAGCTAGAAGCTTAAGGTTTATATCCTCATTTATTATGCTAGGAATGTATTACAAGAGAATATCTTTGGCCTCCTCATTGCACTATGATTCCTGACCAAGGATAGAATTGAAATAAGTTATTGCCTCCTTTCTGATTTCTGTTAAGTCCTGAGTAATAGAACCATCTGCTTTTTTTAAAAAAATTATCTTGTTATTTCTTATGTTTCTAAGCGTGGTGACATAAAAAAAATTGGAATTTGAATCTCCATATTTCAACCAAATAGCCCTTTATTTTTGCTTCCAATAGATTTCCTCACAGGCCAAAATGTTATGAAACTCTGCTAGTTTTGTTCATTCCTCCTGCCTAGTAGTTTCATCAACATCACCATGTTGAATCCTATGATCAATTATCTTCAAAATTTCAACAACCTATTTTTTATTTTCAAATATGTTCCCAAATACCTCTTTGTTCCAATTTCGAAGCTTTTCCTTAACAAATTTTAATTTGCCAACAAGTTTAAAAGTTGCACTACCCCTGACAAGTTGTTGCCACCACTGAATTAAGTTATCTCTGAAACTGGAATATTTAATCCACATAGATTGAAATCTAAAAGGTTTCTTGAAGGACAAAGAGTTAGGGATCTCCAAAAAATGGGATTATGATCATAGGTAATTTTAGGAAGGGCTTGCAAGGTAGAATCACCAAATAGAGTTGTAGCCTCCTTTGATAGAAAAAATTTGTCAAGCCTTTCTTGAATGAGATGACACCCTATCCGCCAATTGCTCCAAGTATAATTCGCTCCTCTAAGTTTTACATCCATCAACATGTTGGATTTCACAAAGTCATTGAACCCATCCATGCTCCTAATAGGTGGTCCATTTCCACCCATTTTTTTTGAAGGTTAAATAGGAGTGTTAAAATCCCCAGCTAGAATCCAAGGAACATTATGGAATATTTCACTCAGATTACCTAAGAAATCCCACAGTAGAGCTCTCCCTTGAATTGAAGTTAGGGCATAAATATTTGAAAGGATCCACGACCTTTTGCTATTTATTTCCTTAAATAAAATATTAATAACCCTGTCATATTTCTAAATAATGGTGCCTTCTACTATCCGAGGATCCCACAAAGTCATAAGGCCTCCAGACGCTCCTCTGGCTGATTTGAAAACCATATCCCCTTGATTCCAGATTTTTTTGCTACTTTTTTACTAAATCTCATCAGTTTTTGTTTCTTGCAACATGATAATAGTTGGATTCACTTGATTTCTTATTGCACTAACTTCCCTGTGTTTGGGTAGGCTATTGAGGCCCCTCATGTTCCATGAGAGGAACTTAATTTAGATTGTTTGGGATTTCTTACTCTCCCCCTCCCTTGAGGAGGTTTTCATAATTTGTTATCTTTAGAACTCGGAATAACCTGTTGAAACAAGGTTCTATATTTTCCATTGGCAATGTCATTATCAGTTTTAATTTTTTGATGCTCAACATTTGATATTATCCCTCTTCTTTTTTCACTACCAAAATATATAGGAGACTTCACAGTGCTCCTAGTTTGTTTAGGACTAAACTGGGGGGAGGCAATTTGTTGTAGAATTGGACTATCATATTCCTCAGTCTGAAGAGTTTCATATATCTCCACCCCTACATCCAAATCTTCTCCTTTTTTCTTGTATTCCCCTAGTCTGTGGGACGGCCCCTCAGTAGGATTCACCTGGATCCTAGTAATGATGTTAGGGAGACGAGATTTTTTATTTTCCAATGCCTCAACTTTCTTCCTAAGTTCTTCAGCATTAGGTTTTGGCTTTGGGATGCCCACTGGGCTTGACGTATTTTCAGCATTGGGGTTTAAGGATCCCGACTTGGATGGGGATTCTAGATATCGGGCATTAGGGTTTGGCTTTGTGATGCCCATAGGGATTATAGTAATTTTAGCATTAGGGTTTGAGGATCCTAACTTGGATGGGGATTCTAGAGAGTCAAAAAGGTTAGCCTGAAGTTTCTGGGCTTCCATGTCTTTCGATAATCCTCCTACTCCCATATTGGATAGAATTGAAAATTTATTTGAAACTAGAGGATTGGAACTTACCTGAGTATTTTGGTTACCAAAAACTTGTTATTTTCCTTTGTCTTTTTGGGACCCTGCACCCTCTCTTTTATTTTTTTGGTAGACATAGTTTGTTTGATTGAAATCACCTCTGCCAGGGAAACTCCTCAAATTTCCTCTATCTAGCATTCCTTGCTTCTACTTTTCTCTATTCATTGCCAAGTTAGGGCATTAATTGCATAGATGTCCTTGATTTTTGCATTTTGCATAGAATTCAGGTCTGTTCTTATATTCTATCAATTTTTTTTATAGTATTCTCCATGCTCTAGCTCCACAAACCTTGGCAATTAATTATCCAAATTAGCATTTATGTAGATTCATGCATGAGTCATCCTTGTCCTAGCCAAGGTCACATGGTCAATAGAGACCATATCCCCTATAGTTATGGATATGCCTTACAACAAATATTCATTGAAGAACTGGGCAGGTAGACTCAAGAGACAAACCCAAATAGGGGTAATGTTAATATTTTGCTTTTTAGGGTCAAAATATTCAGCCCATCATCTAATAAAAAGTCTCCTTTTGCCCAAAAAATAAGGACCTCCTATTAAAATGCGATTAGAATCCTCCATATTGTTAAAATGGATAATGAAGAACCCTCGATTTAGAGCTACCAACTCCAAGTTGCCTATCGATCGCCATTGACCCGTCACCCAAGCCCTGATAGTCTCCATGTTCGGCCTACCTCCAAAAAACTTGCCTACAAAGGAGAATTCTTCCATTGAAAGAAAAGGGCTCATGGAACTTATAGGGGCTAAAATTTTATTATTTACTAGAACTAGGGGTGGAAGAGAGAGAACCTCCTTTCTTTTTCCTCTAAGAGTCTCAACAAAAGATAACCACTTCTTGGGCCTCGCATTGTCCTTCGTATCTTTTTTTTTGGGGTCTTTCTGGGGAGGGTCAAAACCTCGTGTGATGCGCACCTCCAAATATACCATAGCCTGACAAAATTCCTATAGATCCTTGCTTGATCCATGCTCAAGGTTCTCATCCACCCCTTCCGTACCTACTCTACCTCTGCCACCTTGGCTGAGATTCCTACCCAAAAAATTCAAACCCTCACTCCCATCGCACCTGCTAAACCTCAGCTCACTCATTCCTGATGATGCAATACAACTATATTCATACGAGATGAGAAACTTCACCCTTATAAAGCTTATGTACTTAAATTAATATCATTGTTTGAAAATGTCACTTTAGAAGCTATTCCTAGAACTAGTAACCATGTTGCTGATGCGATGGTTGTGGCTTCTTCCTTGTTGTCTTTAGAGTTGGATGACGAATGTGCTACTATCATTATTCATCGACTCCAAGAACCCACTTCTGCTAAATCATGTTTAGAGACATTAGATGTGTTTCTAATCAATTAAACTACTCTTGAGCCTTGGTATATATATATCTTCAACTTTCTCCAAAAAGGAACTTTCCTTGAAGGTCTTGATAGAAATCAATGTAGATTGTTATGTAAGCAAGTTGTTCACTTCATAATTATTGGTAACACCTTGTATAGAAGATATTTTGAAGGTATATTACTAAGGTTTTTAAATTTAGAAGAGTCTAAGGAAGCTTTTAGTGAAGCCCACGACAGATCTTGTGGAAGACACTTTAGTGGTAGTGCCATTGCTAAGAAGCTCCTTAGGATAGGATATTTTTGGCCTACCATGGAAAAGTATGCACATGATTATGTGCATCATTGTGAAAAGTTTCAAAAGCATGCTGACCTTTTCCATGCTCCTGCTCAAGAACTCCAAGCTATATCCTCCCCTTGGCCCTTTTCTAAATATGATCTAGACATCATTGGTAAAATAAATCTTGTTTCATCTGATGGCCATAAATTTTTAATAACTACAACTGAGTATTTTACAAAGTGGGTAGAAGCTATGCCTTTAGATTCTTGCACAAGAGCTCAAGTTTCCAAATTCATTATTAATAAAATAATTTGTAGATTTGGAATCCCATAAAATCTTATTTTAGACAATGGAACTTGTTTTAAGAACAAATATGTTAAAAAATTATGTCAAAAATATAAAATTCAACATCGTTGGTCTACTCCCTACTATCCATAGGGTAATTGCCAAGCTGAAGCATCTAATAAAACTCTAATTAAAATCCTTAAAATAATGGTTAATAAATTAGGCCATTAATGGCATGTACAATTATATCTTTCCTTGTGGGCTTATCGAACTAGTATTCATACTCCCACTGGCGCTACACCTTTTGTCTTGGTTTATGGCACTGAAGCTATTTTCCCATTCGAGCTAGAAGTTCCTTATTTAGCCCTTTTACTTCAATATGTTGAAGTAGGATATGAATATCACACTGGTAGACTTAGTCAGTTGGAACTTCTAGACAGAAACAAATTCATGCTTTAGAGCACCTTTGTGCCTACCAAGACAAACTTAAAATAGCATATTCAAATAAATTTCATAATCGATCTTTTAAAATTGGTGATCTAGTCTTAAAATAAATAAATATATATATATATATATATATATATATATATATATATATATATATCTGCCCATGTAGAGGAGTTGGAGAGCAAGTGGGTAGTTAAAACTCTCCAGTTATCGAGAGGCCCAGGTTCAAATCTCTCCCCTCACATGTTGCGGATATGTTGTATATAAAAGGTTCCTCATAAAAACAAAAAACACATTTTTATGGTGAGGGAAGAAAGTAGAGAGGGGAGGGCTCTGGTCCCTCCCCTGCTCCCCCTCCCATGGCTCTTGGTTCCTATCCAGTCCCTGGCTCAACCCAGGTCATCCCTCCCAGGGAGTGGTTGTTTGTAGATGATATCCTGGGGGGAGATACTTCTCCACTATCTGCACCCCTCCTAGCCAGCTAGGGTTTCTTTGGTTATTTTTTTGGACTGGTGCTTCCCAGGGATCCCTGTTTGGTTGGGGATCCCTTCCCTTTTTCCCTCAGGCTTCCCCCTAGGGTTTTTTGTAGGTTATTTGCATGGATCTGGTCCCCTGTGTTTCTTGATGTGGTTGAGGTGACGGTTTAGGGTTTGGACAGCTTTTTGTGGTCTCCCTTGAGGTCCTTATAGCTTTGGGGGTGGTCTGGGGGGGCCTCTTTCCCAATTTTGCTTGTGAATCCTTGGCGGGATTCTGGATACTATTATTCCCATGTGGAGGCTTCTTCATGTTGGCTCTGCTCCTTGGTGGACATCCTAGGCATTTGTTTTAGCCTTGGGGGGGATTTTCCCTATTTGGGTTGTTCCCATTCCTAGTCCTAGTTCCTTGAAGCTGCCTTTGTACTTGGATGGGATTCTTGGTCCCTGCTGCTGGGTATCCTTTTTCTGCTGCATGTTTCATTCTTGGGGGGGTCTGATCTATGCATGCAGACCATAGATCCCACTATTTTGGTTCCTAAGGATCCCATCCCTATGACTGTTTCCTCTTCCCGCTCGGGATTCCCAGTCCCTAGATCCCTGGTCCCTTAACCTGTTGTTTCTTTTTGTTTTTTTGATACGGGATCCTCTTCTATTTTCTCGATGCGGGTTCCTCGTGGTGCAGCTCTCTGGTCGTTTCCTATTGGGCTAGATCCTCTCTGTGCTAGTTGTCGACTTCCTACAGGATGGCTCTCACTGAATGGAATGTTTTCTCAGTGGGCGGGATGGTTTCTCCATAGGGCGGGATCCGCAAAATCCGCCAATTTTCCCGTGAGGCAGGATCCTTTCTTTTCTACTGGTTTCCCGGATGGCGGGATTTCCCTGTTGCTTCCCGCTAGGCGGGACTGTTTGTGGTGGTTTTGACTGCTTCCCGTGAGGCGAGATTTTATTGTAACGGTTTTTCTTTGCTTCCTACTGGGTGGGATCTTCTCGATGGTGGTTTTTGGCTACTCCCCGCTGGGCGGGATCTCCAAAACTACTTTCTTTCTTATTTGTTTGTTTCCCGCTGAGAGGGATTGTTTCATGCTTACTATTACCACTGGGCAAGATTTTTGTTTTGGTGTTCAGTTTCAAGGGATTGATGCCCTAGGCCCATTGCTTATGTAATCAGGTTTTGGGATCCTTGTTAAAACCCACTGTAAATACAAACACTACTTACCAAAAAAAAATAGAAAAAACACAAATGCAAGAAAATACCTTAAAGGTAAATTTTAGCTAAATTTGGATCAGGTGCATACCGATTGGTGTCCTTGGATGGAAAAGATCTCAAGGAACCCATGAATATTATGCATCTCAAAAGATATTATGCCTAAAATCAAAAGTTTCATCACTGTATATAATTGTATATAATTTTCACATTTTAGCAATTTAAAATTTCAAAATCAAATAAAAATAAAAAAAGTATTAAAATATCCAAAAATATTTTAATTATTTGCATTGTCATTTCCTGAAATTTTGAAGCTATATTTTCCTTTATTTTGGATAAATTTAGAAGTTATCTTGAACCATGCACTTAATTTCACATAATTATTATTTTTATTTTATCGCTATGATTATAAATCTCTCTTGTATCAAATATCACTATTATTTAATTAAATAACATGTTGATTTTTGGGAAATGATCCTACTACTTCTTGAACCAAGTACACACTTTCACATATTAAAATTATTTGTTGCAAATTCAAAAAATGATACTACATAGTAGTCTCAGTATCTTAAGAAAAAAGTGTCCTCTGCTATCCTATCATGTGCATGGTTTAGAATTTCTGAGAATTGGCAAAAGGAAAAGCTCACCCCTACCCAAATAAAATCCCTTGCTCTATACCTAATCTGAGAAAGTACCCCAAAAATAAAGAAAAGAAAGAAAAAGAAGAGAGAAAATAAAGAAAAGTGTTCCATTACAAAGCAATAAAATCCCCTTGTTTAAAATACAAAATGAACAAAATCCCTACCTCTTAAAAGTGAAGAAAATAAGAGTGAATGAGCTTGAATCCCTAGAATTCTCTATTATTTGAAAATCATGAGGTAAGCCCCATAACAGGTGATTTGTGCCCAACTTGCTTGGCCTTGGGTAATTCCTTTTCATGTGGTGATATGTCTGTCACATTAGCGACCTTCTTTTGTATAGACCTATGTCCGCTTGTGGATTAGCTAGCTTTTGGTGACTTGAATCACATAGTAGTCTGGTACGGTCTCATGCACAAAAATCATGGTTAATGAACCCTACATTTGCACACACATTGGTTCATTCAAGTTTACTTGCATCACTACCTT
Organism: Wollemia nobilis; assembly: GCA_028583015.1. Classification (NCBI taxonomy): domain Eukaryota; kingdom Viridiplantae; phylum Streptophyta; class Pinopsida; order Araucariales; family Araucariaceae; genus Wollemia; species Wollemia nobilis. The sequence continues at coordinate 480,102 of JAQPPZ010000040.1, forward strand.
ACTCAAAATTTGTAAATGAACATTACAAAGCACACACATTTGATCCTTGACAGATTTTGTGTCATTATTATATATCAAAATGGATAAGGAACTCACATATGCACACACTGGGTTCTTGATAAATTTGAATTTGTCTTTGAAATAAATTAAAATATTTATTTGAAATCTTTGTTAGAAACATTAATCATTATCTCTTAAGGAATTGCATTTTCAAAATCATATATAATCATGCATTTTATTCTGACTTCGCGATGATGGTATAATTCCTAAGTAATTATTATTACAAATTTCACACTTAGGAACATTATGCCTAGCGCAAGTTATCTTCATAAATTTTTATGCTTAATTTCAGTTCATCAAAAATATTCCAAAAAACATGCAATAAAACTATTATAAATTTTCATTTGATTTTCATGATGATGGTATGATTCCTAAGTAATTATTATTCAACCTTCACACTTGGGAATTACATGCCTAGCGCATGTCCTCCTTTTAAATTTTTCATGTCCAAAATTATTACATAAAAACAAAATTTTCATGATATTTTAGAACATATGATGTAATTATTTTCTCTTACAAATTGCATTTTAAAAATAATAAACAAATTTCATTTCATCATGCATTTCATTTTGATTTTCGTGATGATGGTATAATTCCTAAGTAATTTATTTTTTTTGCAAATTCACACTTAGGAATTCTATGCCTAGCGCAAGTCATCCTTCCAAATTTTCATGCTTAAAATCATTTCAAATCCTATTCCAAAACAACATCAAATCTCATCTTTATCATCATCACAAAAACCTTAAGAATTATTCTTAAGCAACCAACCATTTTAGCAATATTAATTTTCTTCACAACAGGATCAAAAGCTTCATGACCTAGCGAGAATTCACCTCCACCAACAGTCATATAACCACACAACATCCTTGGAGATACATATTGCTAAAAAAATTTCAAATATCTTATCACACAAATCCAATTCCCTTTTCACATACATTCTATCATTCCATCTATTTTAAGCATGATAAAAGCAAAATATTTATACAAAGCATGATTAAAATGCAAATTCATCACACAAGTACACAAAGTCAATCAATAGAAATATCATATATAATATATCATCCAATATATACATCATCAAAATTGACTGGTATGCCACAATATCTACCATCGACATGTTAAATCATAAAAAATAGAATCTAGGATCCATCCCTAAATCTCCCTAGAGCCTCTAGAGCTCTGATCATCGTTGCTTCTAGTAGGTGGTGGTGGTGGTCAAAACTATCCTACTACTATATGTATCAAGGAGGACATCATTCTAGAAGTAGAGCGATATGAATATCCTACCCTTATTGGACTTGTGATATCTATAGGCATCTCCTATATCTGACTACATGGTATGGCTACAAAATACAAAGTCTAATAAAATATGGTTTGATGAATAGACCACACTAGCTCATCCCCTGATCCACTCCTCCTTGAGCGAGTCATCTGTGAAGGTGTCAGAGTGGAAACCACCACTCCCTGATTCCTTGTTGCCTGGCTCAACTGAGCCCTAGCCTGTTCTAACTTAGCCTCGAGAGACTTGATATTGATATTTTGGGTAGAATTATTTGCCCTCAACTGTGTAATCTTAACATCCTACTTTGTAGTGTCGCTACTCTCTCCTACCTCTAAAATCCTCTTTCCCTTCTCAAGAAAATATGATATCTTTACCTACTAAGGAGACACTCCTCCCTCCTGTGGGGGTGATCCTCTCCTCTCCTATCTACCCCTATGGCTCCGCTACCCTTGTATCAAGTGGCCATCCTATGTGTGAGGATGGCATCTCCCTAAGACCACCTGTGGATCAGTTTGGAACTGCCAAAAGACTCAGTCAGCTACCCAATGAACTGTGCTCCTCCACACTATCAACCTAGTAGGCCTAATGCCAATGTACCACTGATGGTATCTATCTGACACCCCAGCATCATATCCTATCATCATCTCCACTGGAGGATCATCTAGCTCTAGATTCAAAAATTTAGTTAGATCGAGAGCCCCACATAAGGTGGTAGGATCCCAAGTAGACCGAGTAAAAAAGGCATTCCTATACTATGGTATGTCCTATTGTAGACTAAATTGGCATTGCACCCGATAAAAATGGTGCAACTCCACCTCTCTCTCATGTATTTGGACCCAAATGGTCTGTCTGATCTATGCCAACTTATAGGCATCCTCCTACCACCCTGGAATCTCTCTCCATGACCACCATGTGATGTCGTCTACCAATAAATCATCCATGAGCTACCTTAGAACAAGAATGCTAGCCCGTCTACCCTGTCCTCCCTAAAGAGGCCAATAGAACACCCTTGACCTATTGTCTACCACACCAAGCTCACCATATACCACTCTAACCAATGGAAGCCCTATAGGCCATTGGATGACTATGTGATCCTAGCACTAGACCTATAGGAATGAAGTCAAAATGAGGCCCTTCCCCTTCTTGTAGATGACTCTATGTAAAAATTTGTAGAGTCGACATAAGAGGAAGGGACACCAAGAAAAATGGACCCTCTAGTCCCTCATATCACACACCACTTCTGCCACAGTCCATGGCAAATGTACTCCACTAATATGACATAGAATCAAACCACCCACCATGCCACTCAACAATATTATAAGTTGACAGACCCCCTTTGTCCTACTCAGTCTCTCCAATGGAACTCCCTCCTTCCTTTAAAGGAAGCTCAAATATCCTATCAATATCTATAAATTTTGGCCTTGGTTACCAGATGCGGTAACCCAAATACACCGTAGTGGAAACCTCAGGATCCACCAAACATCCTCTAATATCGGAGCTATATCTCCTATGGGTAGCTAGAAAAAAGAAGACTCTAGATACCATCTCTCAGCTAACTCTATAAGAAGTCTCATATCAATCCCAATTTGTGGCATTTCCACCACATGTTTGAGGCCCACCACCTCTAAAGTAGCCAACTCATCATCCGTGAGGGCATCTCGGTCTGCCTGTAATGTAGCATGCCTCCACTCCCTGTTCTTCAGTTCTATAATCTATCAAAAATAAAACACAAAATAAAAATTAGTGATCGGATTAAAAAATGCAAAATCAAATAAATACAATGCAAAATCATACTAAAACAGATAATATCGTATCGATTTTATGATATCGTAACATTCGATATCATTGAAATCGATACGATTTTGGCAATATCGTACCAATTTTGTCAATATCGTATGATACGATATTGCAAAATTGATACGATTTTGTGAAATCATTACGATTTTGCAACTAGGGCTACGCAATGACAGTCATGCCCTAAAATTGCCAAATTAAATCCAAATTCAACAAAAAAATAAAAAAATAAAAATAAAAATAAAAATCTACCCTAAATAAGTTAGAAATGCATACCCGAAGTGATCCATCTCCAGCCCAGACCAAATCGGCACAATGTGAAGCTCCTGCCATATTTTTCTCTAGAGCTCTAAAAGGTAAAAAGGTAAAAAAGCAAATGAATTACTTTTTCATTTTATTTTTCTTATTTATTCATTTTACTCCTAATTTTCAAGTTTTTACCCAAACATTAAATTTGGTATAAAAAATTGAAGGGGGTACAATAAACATCATATCTCGAAACAATTTGCATAAAAACTCAAAATCATCAACGAAATTTGCAATAAAAAATTTTCTTTCTCGTAAAGTGTATCACACTTTTCTTCAATGCAATTTCTTCTGAAACTACGCTAAAGAGGGGGCAAAATGTAGCACCTCAAATTTGACCCATTTGCATGAGAACATAAAAAAAATTGTAAAAATGTCATGTTTGTATTTATTACCTCAAAATTTATGCCTCTTTAATGATATCGTACTACTACCTTCGAAATCGTAGTATGACCTTCAAAATCGTAGCACGATTTTAGTCTTACGATCCTTGCAATCTACGTACGATATCATTGATCGTATATGATCTTGGCCAAAAATAAAAAATTAAAAAAAGGAAAACAATAAAAATTAGTTGAACGGTTTTTGTCCCTGCCTATGTAATCGTGCAGGAAATGCAAGATCGGATCCGTTCGATTTTGCCCAACTTAGAAGAAGTTATAACAATTCAACCTCCTCCCTATTTTGTACATTCCTCCCTACTTATTTAACCATACCCCTCCCTCTAAAATTCTCCTATCCTCCTTGCACTTTTAGAAAACTTCGCATAATTTTGCATCCTAGCTCTGGTTATTCTATTATTTGCTCGCAGGATCGGAGGACATTATCGTAGATCGAAGGACATTGTCATAGATCATAGGATATGATATTGTGATTTTAGTACAACTTTGTGAGTTTGGGATACGATATCGCTTAGAAGTCTACGATATCACCTATAGTTGGTTTGGGAGAAACCTCAAACTATTGTCTATCAAAATCGAATTTGTCTATCATTGTTCATAATATGATCTCGTAGATCGTAATATGATCTTGTAGTTCATAGTACGATATCAACTTACTGTGTATGATCTGGATTGCATACAAAAATTAGAATCTTTAGAAGACATCCGAATACAAGTAAGAGTTTAAAATCATTTTTTTTAGTATCGTATTGTATTTTGCATTATGTTTTCTATTGTTTGATGTCTGCATTTGAATTAAAATTGCATATAGGTTAGATTAATTGCATATTTTCCAAAATTATGTGTATGCATGATTTGATAAAAACAAATACCAAACCTAGGCTCAAAAACTACCATAAAATATTTCTTGGTGAACCCAACCCATTCATCAAAAAATCACCATAAGAGGGTATGAACTCAAGTACCTCTCCTCTGATGTGTAGGCCATCCATTCTACCATTCCCCTCTAAGGCACGGATCCATCAGCCTTGAGGAAAGGAAAGTGATAATTTTTTGGCTACAGTCACTATGAACAAGGGTTGTGTACACCCATTAACCCTCATGTCCAATTACCTATGGATAAATACAGCTTAGGTTATCACCTAACTACTATCCACACACTTGAGGATGAGTTACAAGTTCTTTCCCTACATCCTTCCCCTCTTCCAACACACACCTTAGAATAATACATTAACATGGATATCCTAGAGGAAACTCCATTGCCCCACTCTACCATCACATTTCCATTTGATTTCTTCCAAGAAACCCCATATTCTGACACCACATTGTCATGTTGTGTCAATTAATTGATAAGCCAATTTGTGGCCCTATCCTTAAATGTTCATCACCTGAAGCATGACATGACATCTCCACCACCATCACCAACATATTTAGACTTGTTCCCACCTATACATTGGCAACTCCATTTAGATGCTACTCAACCATGTTCTCCACTAGTTATCTTGTCATCCTCATTTAAGCCTTTTAGGATGCTCACAGATTGTTGAGTCATCATCATCAGACTCTTAACCACCCATATCTCCCACAACATCAGGTAATATGGTTGAGGTGGACCTCTTTTCCCCACTTCGATACACACACCAACCAATGCATGATGACACACAAAACCTCAATTTCATTGATCTCATGCACATTTCACCCATACTAGTGCCTCGAGATTTCCTAGTTTCACCTCATGTCTTCTGCACTACAAAATCTCCTTCATCCTCTACACCACCTCACATACCATAGGTGCACCACATAGACATATATATAGATGATGAGTATGACATCCTTGAGGCCATCAATGACCTCCATCTCATTCTAGTTCTAGAACAATTGTGTGATGGTTCTCACATGCTCATAGAGGAAACCATCGATGTAGATATTAGTGATGACCCCAAAAATCCTCACATCATCAAGCTAGTTGCTAGACTTTCTACTAAAGAATGTACTATATTCACTGCTTTCCTTCAAAATTATATCAGTATTCACATGGTCCTACAAATATATGTGAGGCCTCGATCCAACCCTTGTAGTCCACAACCTTATGCTAGACAAATATGTTAAACCTGTAAGACAAAAGTTATGACGCATGCATCCAATAGTTGCATTAATCATAAAAATTGAGCTAAAAAAGCTCCTCAATGTATATTTTATAGTACCCATAGATTACCTCGAATGGATCTCCAACATGGTTCTAGTACCAAAACTATCCGACGAAGTTCATGTTTGAAATGACTTTCATGATTTAAACAAATCTTATCCCAAATAAAAATCCCCACTACTTAACATTGACTCACTCATTGATTCTATCATAGTCCATGAGATGATCTCTCTCATGGATAGATTCTCTGGTCACAACCAAATCAAGATCAACCTCGTTGATCAACACAAGATATCATTCACAACCCCCTGGGGAACCTTATACTATAAGGTCATGCCTTTTGACCTTAAAAATATTGGGGTAACCTACTAGCGCACCATGAATTATATATTTAATTATTACATGCATAAAAGAATGGAATATTATGTAGATGATCTCATTGTGAAGTCTAAGAAATGCTTGCAAAACCTAGAAAATATTCGCTAGATCTTTGAACATCTATTAGAACACAATGTCTTTCTTAACCCAAAGAAGTGTGTGTTTGGAGTTACCTCAGGTAAAATATTAGGGTTCATTATCACTTGATATGGCATTGAGGTAGACCCTAACAATGTAAAGGCCATCATCGAGATGCCCCGGTCTACTACCTTAAAACAACTATGTAGCCTCTAGGGCAAGATAACCTCCATTCATTGCTTCATTGCACAACTGTCAGACAAGTGCAAACCATTCAACCATCTCTTATAAAATGAAGTCAATTTTAAATGGGAAAATAACTACCAATAGGGCTTTGATTCTATTAAAACTTATCTCATTTCCCCACTAGTTATGTCTCCTATACACCCACAACTATTGCTAATTTTGTACATTTCAGCTATAAATTTTGTGCTAGGTACATTGCTAGCTCAAAATAATACACTCAAGAAAGAGCAAGCCATATTTTACATAAGTCGTACACTAGTTAGCTATGAAGTTAGATATGGGTACATGGAAAATCTATGCCTAGTTGTAGTCTTTGCCACCTAGAAACTATGCCATTATATGTTAAATTACACAACCTTTGTCATTTCCTAAGACAACACCCTTCGTTACATGATGAAAAAAAGCTATCACAACTCCTGAACAACAAAATGGATCATGCTCCTTACTAAATTTGACCTAGAATTCATCTCACAAAAATCCATCAAAGGACAAGTCATCGCAGACCAACTTGCAGAAGATCCCTTGCTTGATGACCAACCTCTCCTCATTCAACTGCTTGACAATTCCATATTCCACATCATAGAAGCCAAAGAATATGTCAAGCCCAAATCATTGATATATTTAACCCTATAATTTGATGGATTCCAATGTACTCACACTAGGGTGCAGACATTATCTTCTTCACACCCAAAGGAGAACCACTCCCCTTCTCATTTAAATTGGATTTCCCTTGTACAAAAAACAATGTGAAATATGAAGCCTTGATCTTAGGATTAAAATAGGTCCATGCTATGCATATCAAATGCCTCCACATCATAGATAATTCCTTATTTATAGTGAACCAAGTTAAAGAGACCCAAAAATACCATTGTCCAGTTCTCTAACAATACAAGCAAATTGCACTTCTTTCTCCATTTGAGTGGTATGACATCGAAGCCACTCCATGATCATCAAACCATTTTGTGAATACAATGGCCTCCTTAGGATAATTAATATCACAAAACCCATTATCATATACCACATCAGTATCCATTCATACACTCACCCAATATGCCATATCGCCTACATCTCCTATAGATGATGGTGGTATTCACATGGTAGATACCGAACCACATGACCCTTGGTTTGTGTAGATAAAATATTATATCAAATTAGGATTCCTACCATGTGACTTACCACATGCTCAATTTTGAGCATTCAAGCAAAAAGTGATCCGCTATCCATTGTTGTGGGACATCCTTTATCATCGTAGCTATGATGGCATCTTCTTGTGTTGCCTAGAACCCCATGAATCTCAATGGGTTGGACAAGAAACCCATGATGGTACATATGATGGCCACTTCAGTGGTATGGTAATCACAAAATGCATCCTATGCATGGGATATTATTTGATAAATATGGAGCATGACTATTGTGAATACGTAAGGCATTGTGTCAAATGCCAACAACATGCAAACCTCACACACCTTCCATCTCAAGCACTCCAACCAATCCAGTCCATGTGGCCTTTTTCACAATGGGATCTTGACCTTATTGGACAAATCACACCTACTTCATCAAGCAACCACAAATTTATTATTATAGCCACATAATATTTTACAAAGTGGGTCAAAGCCATCCCACTTGTCTAAACCATAGGAGCCAAGATCACGGTATTTATTATAGACCATATCATATACCGCTTCAAAATACCTTACCAAATTATCTCTGATAATGGAAAATCCTTAAAAAAAAAACTATCTATACCCTCTATGCCAAATTTAACATCCATCATAGCTTCTCTACCCCATACTACCCACATGGTAATGGCCAGGAAAAAGCTAAAAATAGAAAAATTGTTCCATACTCCAAAAAATAGTAGCAGAATCTCATCGTGACTGGCATAACCAAATACCCTTAGATTTTTGGGCTTATCGTACGAGCATACATACTTCCACTAGGGTAAACCCTTTCTCACTGGTCTATAGCACCGAAGCCATCATGCCCCTTGAACTCGAGATACCTTCCTTGACAGTATCTATGAAGGAATTTAGTGATGATGACACCACTCATCAAGCCCACCTCGATCAGTTAACACTCCTCAATGAGCACCATATCCATACCATCGAACACACACATGTCTACCAAGATCACCTTCACCGTGCCTACAATAGTAAGGTACATCAACGTGAATTCCAAATTGGAAATCTAGTTCTCAAAGAGAACCAACAGATCATAAGTCCACCTCACCAACAATGAGACAAGTTTTCCCTTAACAGGTTGGGCCCCTTTATCATCACACATAATTTTGGTTTAGGTGCCTATCATTTGGCTAATCTCAAGGGTCTCACTGAACCTGAATCTATTAGTATCCTTCACTTGCATGCATTCAATGCCTAATCCACACAAGCATACACTATCACAAATAGCACACATTGCTATTCACACACACATCACCTATTATACACATCATGATACATGCACACATTTTATTTTATAGTTGTATTATACATGTATTTTTGTTTTTTATGGTATTTATATGTTGCTAGTATTTGTTTCTTTTTGCAAGACTCACATCATCTACCGCTACACCATAAATAATGATACATGATGGTACACACTTGCTACTAGCATAATAGAATCCCACCATGTAGGACCATCCAGCACCACCTCTAGTAACAATTACATTGACTAATCTAGCCAGACCACCTGCTACTCTTCAGATCATACAGTCTTCACCTTCCTCCCATTCAAACCATTACAATCCACCCTGATGCCTCTCACCTCATTATAGAGGGTCATATTACTCATCTCATTCAGGAGATAGTCAGGTCTCCCTATCCTCCTTTGAATAAAAGGATGAAAGCTCCCATATCCATACCCAGGGGTCTCCTCCACCTCCACCTAAGGATGCGAGGAACCCCTACTCAATTTCCTATCCCACTTGCCATATTTTAGGAACCTACCACCCTCCCAATCAAGGATACACACCTCATGTTGCACGTCCTTCATGCCTACCTCCCCCACTTCGAAGTAGCATGAATCCCTATGCTCAAGCCCTTTAGTCACATGTTACCTAATCCACCTCTATGTGCATGTCTTCATCCCACACATGTTGTTATTTGCAACCAATTCCTACACCAACCATCCTCTCGATGCCATCTTCACCACTTCATGGCCTACCATTCTAGAAAACCTCACACTCTAAAAAAGTATTCCACTCATTCCCATTATTACCTCATGTAATTTCCTCTTCCCATGCATACCACACTGCTCCTATACATTGGAGTATCACTTTCCACCTTCTCTAATCTCATCACCTCTACATATCGATATCCAACACATACTAGCTCGACTCAATGTTCTCGAGTTATATTTGAGCCATTGTCATTGCCTCACGTATACTCACTGGTCCACTATACCATGTACATCTTCACCTCCACCCATGTCTATTCCTCATTCTAGGATTTGCCCCACATCCAAATATTGACCCACTCCTCCACCATTCAATATCACGCCAATCGCTTCCCGCACACCTCCCAAGGATCCCTACATCTATCCCATGCCTATCCTGTTTGCACCACTATCCAAAGTGTTTCACAATATCCTTCACCAAAGCCTCCTGGTGTTACTTAAAATTAGGCCTATTGACCCATCATGTCCCAAACTATGAAACTACAATGAATACCAGTTTTGCATATACCATCAATAACCAGGTCATGACATTGACACCTACCGTACATTTGAAACCTTGGTATACAACATGTTGATTGGTGATCATGTCCCATAATCTGAGCATTCTCGTTAATCCACCCAACTTTAGAGTCCCCCATGCCACATTGTTCCCCAAAAATTGCCTTCACATGAATCTTTGATAGTGCCATTCTACTACATTCACCATATGTCCAACTACACAAACCATCAAAGCCCAAGCAGCATAATCACTTCACCTCCTCACTCATAAAATGACCCATGTCACTTCCCCTATCAGTAGTTTCTCTTCATATTCCTAATAGTAGACTCTACTATTGGTCACGAAATTCTCTCCTTAATGGATGATTTTTTTGGTTACAATCAAATTCAGATTAAGCTCGAAGACCAACACAAAACCTCATTTATAATGCCATGGAGAACATTTTGCTACAAAGTCATGCCATTTGGTCTTAAAAATGCTGGTGCCACATACCAGCGGGCCATGACATACATTTTTCATGACTATATGCACAAAATTTTGAAAGATTATATTGATATTTTGCTAGCCAAGTCATTTCTATGAGAAGAGCATGCGAAGGTCTTAAGAAAAGTCTTCGATCGCTTGATAGAGCATAACATCAGGCTGAATCCTAAGAAGTGTGTATTTGGTGTAACTTTTGGAAAATTATTAGGGTTCATTATCTCCAAGAGAGGCATCGAAGTAGACCTAGTGAAGGTCAAGTCCATTTTGGAAATACGTCCTCCCACCAATATTAAGGAATTAAGGAGCCTTCAAGGTAAGGTATCCTTGATAAAGCAATTTATCACCCAACTATTAGATAAATATTGGCCCATGAATCAACTGCTACATAAGGGTGTCCCATTCAACTAGGATGAGGACTGCAAGGTAGCCTTCGCTGAGATAAAGCAATACCTGGTGATGTCGCCAGTGTTAGCTCCACCAAGGCCAAAAGAGCCTTTTATGCTATATATATCAACAAAAAAATTTGCGTTAGGGACCATGTTGGCCCAAAAGAACATACAATGCAAAGAGCAAGCCATATATTACATTAGCCAAACCTTGGTGAGTTACGAGCTAGGATATGTATATGTGGAAAAACTATGTTTAGCAGTAGTGTTCGCTACCAATAAATTGAGGCACTGCATGTTAATTCACATGACATATGTGATATCAAAACAAAATCCTTTATAGTATATGATGAGCAAGACATATCATAATACATGTACTATAAAGTGGATCATTCTATTAACAAAATTTGATCTAGAATTCATAAGCCAGAAGTCCATTAAGATACAAGTCATAGCAGATCAGTTAGCTTAGGCACCATCGTATAATAGTAGACATCTAACAATTGAGCTTCCAGATGATGTAGTGTTTGTAATATTCGAATCTCCCAAACCAAAATAACCAGATAACAATGTTGATATGACTCTATTATTTGACAGATTTGAAGTATGATCAAGGATCTGGCGTAGGGATAGTGTTTTTCATGCTACAAGTAGCTCCAATGCCCTTGTCATTCAAACTAGACTTCCCATGTACCAACAATAATGCTGAATATGAAGCCCTACTTTTAGGTCTCCATATAGTCATCGCCATGAATATCAAAAGACTAAACATCTTTGGTGATTCCCTGCTCATAATTAACCAAGTGAAAGGACTATTTTAGTGTCGATATTTGATACTTAAAGCCTACAAAGATATTTTTGCCACATATCTACCTAAAATGGAATGGTATGACATCGAGGCAGTCCCTCATTCATCAAATAGGTTCACAGACACCATGGCATCTTTGGGATCCTTGATCCCTTAGAATCCGTCTATCGACTTCACTACCATCCACGTCAAGATGCTCTCGCATCCTACAGTAGAGTGTATAGCATTTGATAACAAAGAATTAGTAAACATGATTAGTGTGGAACCAAAAGCTGATTAGTTCTGCAAAGTTGAAGATTTTCTCAAGAAAGCACCTTGGGGGTCTTTAACCTCCCAGAGTCCTCTAGGGAGTGGCACCACCATTCACCACCGGGTTTTTTCCTAGTTTGCATTTGCAAAAGTAAATATGTAGGGGGTACAGTTTGACTTAACAGTTGAAGCTGAGGCTCATAAAAATTGGATGTCACAGATACAAGACTTCCTAAGACTTGGTTTTATCCCAGAGTGACTATCGCGTGCTACAAGATGCACATTTAAACAAAAATCAACTAAATATATCTTGGTAGGAGACATTTTGTACCACCAAAGTTACAATGGAGTCCTCCTTCATTGTATTGAGCCCCAAGAGTCATCTTGGGTAATTTTAGAAGCTCATGATGGTACGTGTGGTGGCCATATTAGCAGCATGGCCATCATAAAGTGCATGCTTAGAATGGGTTATTATTGGCCCACTATGGAGAAGGATTGTAATGTATATGTCAAGAAATGCATCATGGCCATTTTCTCAGTGGGGGTTTGATCTAATTGGCAAGATCTCTCCTCCATAATCAGTTTTACATACATTCATTATTATGGCTACTAAGTATTTTACAAAGTGGGTGGAAGCCATTCCCTTAACAACGACCACTGGATCTCACATAGTAGAGTTCATAATGAAGCATATCATAAGTTGTTTTGAGATACCATCCAAAATAGTTTCAGATAATGGAACTTATTTTAAGAAAAAAATTGTGTGAGCTTTAACATATAAGTACCACATGAAACATAGTTTTGCAACTCCATATTATTCACAGGCAAATGGGAAAGTTGAGGCCTCAAACAAGACTATGGTAGACATCTTGAAAAATATAGTTTAGGAACACCACAAGGATTTGCATATACAGATGCCCCTTGCATTATGGGCTTATAGGACTACCATTCAGACTCCCACCGGGGCAATTCTATTTTCACTAGTATATGGAGCTGAGGCCATTATACCCTTAGAGTTGGAAATTCCAATGCTACGTGTTGCATTAAAAGAGTTCATCGATGACAACACCGTGTGACAAGCTCGAATATACTAATTGATGCTACTAGATGAATATCATGCGAATGCCCTGGAGCATCTTCATGTCTATCAAGAGCGATTAAAATGAGCTTACAATATCAAATTCCACCAGAGAGACTTTGAAGTTGGGGATCTTGTGCTAAAAGAAAACTAATAGAACTCAAATTTACTGCTCGATATGCAATACAAATTTAAAACTAACTGGCTAGGACCCTATATCATATATAAAAATATTGTTTTTGGTACATATCACTTGACGTCACTAGGGGGTGTTGAAGAGCCTAAACCTCTCAACATCATCCATATTAAGGCATTCTATGCTTAGAGAGTGTAGCAAAAAAAGCTCCAAAGGCATCTATAAGCCCTTTGGTCAGTCAAAAAGGTACCAAGGATTTCTAAAAATTGCTTGGTCAACCCAAAGGCTTCAAGGGTTTCTTAAAGATACTCGATCATCCCAAAAAGGAACCAAGGATTTCTAAAAATTTCTTGGTCAACCCAAAGGCTTCGAGGGTTGCTTAAAGCCACTCGGTCATCCCAAAAAGGCACCAAGGATTTCTAAAAATCACTTGGTCAACCCAAAGGCTCTGAGGGTTGCTTAAAGCCACTCGGTCATCCCAAAAAGGCACCAAGGATTTCTAAAAATCACTTGGTCAACCCAAAGGCTCCGAGAGTTCCTATAGCTTCTCGGTCATCCTAAAAGGCTCCATGCTCTCTTGCTGAGATTTTGGTCAACTAAAAGGTTCCAAAGGCATCTATAAGACCTTTGGTCAATCCAAAAAGCTCCAAGGATTTGTAAAAATCGCTTGGTCAACCCCAAAAAGCTCCAAAGGCATATATACTCATCGTTTGGTCAAATATGAAAGCTCAAAAAATTCATAAAATTTTGAAAATATATAGAATTCCAAAAAACTTGGTAAATCATAAAATTCAAAAACATTTGCTTTTGTAGTTTGCATTTTCATACATGCATTCACATCATCATATTGCATTTAGGCATTTGTCATTCGTTGCATTCCATAGTAGAGTGTAATGTTTCTATAAATATCTTACAAATGGTCACATGTGTGTGTTTTAATCATGAACCCTTGCATTTATCATAATTCATTGCATTCATACAAGATACCTATTGCGAAGAAATATGTATGTATATTAAGTTTTCCAGTCATTCAAACATACCTAGTGGGTTCTTCAAATATTGTAGAAAGCTTGATTTGCTATTATAGATGAGGTCATTAGTTTGGATAGTGCTTCAACATATCATGATCCTGTTACTAAGAAGAATAATATAAAATCTTGCTAAGACAAGAGATGATGAAAGCTGTGAAAGCAGTCTTAGGTATCTAGAGAGATGGATTTCACGACCTGCTTATCTTGCAAATAGGTCGGTATAGAGTTGTGAACTTTGGCAAAAGGACAAGAATTTCCCCTATAAATCCCAAAGTTACAAATTTTAAATCCCAAGTTATAAAGTACAAATTTCAAAGTACAAAGTTCAAATCAAATGTAAAGTGACATAGTGAATCAAAAGCACTATAAAAATCCCTTGCTCAAAGAAAATGGTAACAGGTAGACTAACAGTGATTTTTATCACTACATATGAGCAAGTAAGAAGGGTGAGAACTTGAATCCCTAGATTGTCCACCTTTTGAAAGCCATAGAGTGATCCCCGATTGCAGCAATGGGTTGGAAGAGTCCCACCTACAATCACAGGGGTAGTTCTATTGGGTGATCCCTAAATGTAGCAATGGGTTGAAAGAGTCTCACCTGCATTTGGAGGGGTAGCCCTAATCAATTTGCAAGATGAGCTAGCTCTAGGTACCTAGGATTTTCTAGTTGTATAAGTCTAATCAAAGTTGAAACAAGGATGGTACAATCGTATGAGGAACCCTATCTCACATATGGGTTGAAAGAGTCCAGATTGACATACGGGGTATGCTTATGGTCTATCTAAAAATACTCACATGCATGCATAGGGATAATGAATAGTTGGGTCTGTCACGACAAAAGCCTTGACCAATAAAAGCCTTGTACAATTAGTATGTGATTTTTGGAGAAGTCTACTAGGGTGTTTGAGTCTCATGAAAAACCTCAAAAATTTCTCTAATAGCAACAAAACACCAAATATCATTAGACATAAAAAATGTGAGTCATTCATTTATCAAAATACATTATACAAAGCACAATCAAACATATAGGATAGATACCGCATGAATATCAAAAATGATGTTTAGACGACCATTGACTATATAGTTTAGCAAAGAAAAATATACAGAATGACATATTCATTCATTAGCATTATACCAATCCATTTCACTACATTTCATATATGGGTGATTAACTGATTAAGTTCTTGTAATGAGAATTATCAATTATTTTATATGATTGTCATACATTCTATGGTGTCATATTTTAATATTGATATACACAGTTTACATTCATTATGTTTTAAGTGATTAAAGCATACAAGTTCATTCCCATTAGATTATGATTATGTACATAATGCATTACCATACATTGCATAGCATACCATAACTTCATAAAAACTAATGCATGCCCACAAAATAAGAAAAAATATGCATTTAAAATAAATATTGCATCCATTTGCATCCATCATAAATAGCACATCTAAACATATAGATCACTGCATAACATCATCATCCATACATCGCATCATATAAACATAGCATCAACATAAGAATTGCATCCATGTGCATCAAATAAACATAAAATCAAAAATAAATAATTGGTACACATTAATGAGCCATAAATGATCAAGTCATATATATATATATATATGTGTGTGTGTGTGTGTGTGTGTGTCCAATAGAGTTTATAGGGAGTGTATCAAAATGTCTGCAGGTTACAAAGTGTGTAGGTTCTTGACCTTACACCCAAAATAAATGTGGCATATAAAAAATATAGTCTGCATCTAGCAAAGCCCAGATCTAGTCTACTCCCCCTGTACCAGAGCTCTCATCACCTCCCTCAACACTGTGCTCTAGAGCCTGCTCTTCTGTCTACTCTAGCACTCATGGTGGGGCATGTTGTGGACCTTTCCTACATCTAAATACTAAGGCATCTAGCACATGAGAAACCAGTAACTACAGTAGGCTAGTCATCTGGCTGGTGGCCCTTGAAGTCTGCCCTTCATCTCTAGGCCTGGAACATGAGGTCGCACCATGTGATCTAGAGGACCTATGCGTACTCTTAGTCCTATGAGTCTTGTGACTCAATCTTGCCATAAGCTTTCCCACGGTCCTAGAATTGGTCCACTAAGACTCTAAAGTGAAAGGATCCTTAGGAACCTATAGCCTGTGCATCTCAATGTAGCTAACTAGCTGATCAATGCAAGTAAGTTGGGTTGCATGCATCTCATTGGTCCTCATGACCATGCTACGTAGTCATTGTACCTCAACCATCAGATCTTGAACACCTATTGGAGCTACTGTTGGTGCTTCCAGAGGCCCCATAGTAACCTGAGGAGATGACATAGCACCCCTCGATACCCGAAATAGATCCCTCTCCATCTCTACTACAGTCCAATGTGTCTGGGCTAACTCCAATGCAGTTTATAGTCTCTAAAATTGGGCCTCTACATTTGTGGCCCATGTAGGAAGATCATGTATCTGACCCTATGCCTCAAGCAGGTGCCTGTCCCTATCAGCTACTCTCACCTCTAGAGTGGTGATAGTAGTATCTCACTCTAGTTGCTATGTATGGAATCATCCAAGCTAACTCTACAAGTTAGCCACCTGAGCTAAGAGCAGACCATATAAACTATCGAGAGGGACATCACCCTCCTCTATAGCCTCCTCATTAGTGGCCTCTACACCCCATCCACCCTTTGTTCATTGGCACACCCTACACCCATCGGGATCTGCCTTTGCCTTTGCCTAAATTGGCTCTCAGTCTAGAGGCCCTATGTCATACCATCTAAACATGGACTACCACCCATCATACTCTAGAGTGGTCCTAGTAGTATCAACTCCAGTCTCCTAGTAGTCATCAGCAACATCTCTTAGAGGCTTAGGAACAATCCACTATAGATCGTGCTCTATGACCAAGCATCTCTATCTAAGTAGGATATCTAGAATAACTTGTATGAGCCTAAACTACCGCAAGACCTAAGAGTAGAACTGATACTCTCAAATATTAGCCTTACGATTGATCAACCATTTGTTGTGATGCACCTGTCTCAACCACTAGCCCTCCTTTGGCCACGTTAGGCAATCCATATAGGATCACCACTAAACATCATTCAGGACAAGTGCCACAAACTGAGTGATGTAATGTTGGAAATCACCATCATGGATTCGACTATGGGTACCCTCCTCCTCATGAGGCCAATAGGTGGCATAACACTGACACTCATCAGTAATAGAAGTGATACATAGTGGAAGATTTGTAGGATGTTCAATCTGGTTGTGCTACCACCCCCATATCTACAATAGAATACTATAGCTAAGGCCCTTATGGCTACTCTTAGTAATCTGATATAGCTCCCTGTAGAGCTAACATAGCAGGGTGCTCCCCCATGATAGAAGTAAGGGCTCCTATGCATAACTGTGAATAACCCTCTAAGCAATGGATAAGAGGTTCTAAGGAATCCTCATACCTAAGGAGTCTATAAGGACAATCTATACTATGAGGTGCATGAAGAGGGATTCCTATGCAGAGAAGACATCCTCATGATACCACTCACCGATGTGCACCCCTCCATGGTCAATCACATCCTGAGCATATTCTCTTTGGTCGCCAAATATAGAATTGAAAATAGCCTCCTTTACCCTAGAGGTAGAGGAGATGATGGCCTCGCCATCAATGGGGATCCTGAATATCCTTTAGACATCCTCCAAAGTAATAGTCATTTCACCTATAGGCAAGTGAAATGTGTTATTCTACGCATTCCATCATTGGGCCAATGCAGTCAGGTAGGCTTGATCTACCCTAATAGTGGGTAGATCCATGACAGCCAAATTTGACAACTTGGAACCAATATCGATCATCATCAGACAAAGCCTCGTAGAGAGTCTTCAGAATGTCAAGATCCTAGGATCTAGAAGTCAACCTCTAAAATAACAAGCATAATGTAAAACCAAATCTAGCTAACCAAAGCTAAAAACAATGCTAAAAATGACAAAAACATATAAAAAAAATTGCAGCTGAAACCTGCGGTCCCCAATTTACCAATTGGGAACCGCAACTACTAGCTGCGGTTTAGGAGAGGCACCCATTTTAGGTACCCTCTTAGTCCACTAATTCACAAATTAAATTCTAAGCTAACCTAGACTAGTGGGGTTCATTACCAACAGTTTAGTGTGGTTCATTACCCACATTACTTAATGTGGTTCATTTTATTGGTATTGAGTGTGAGGTCTCAGTTTTGAGTTACCTTGCCCACACCCTGGCCTCGGCTAGTAGATGGCTGATCAGGATCCACCATCAAGGTAGATGAGTGTAATTACGATAGATTGTGGTAGCGTTTTGGATTAGGGAAGTTTATCTCACTCTCAGAGCTCTCAAATTGCTAGTGCTTGCAAAAAAATAATGAAAATTTTTAAATGGGAATTCAATTTATAGGTTCTCCTAGTCTTGGTGAACCGCAGCTGACACCTGTGGTTCCAAAACTAGTGTTTTCCACCCATAGGTCTGACCCACGTTTCTCAAAATTTGAAAAATTAAATCATAGACCGTACCCACAGTTCACAACTAGCATTAAATGCACTCAAAACCCATCGTGGAAAGGTCTAAAAGAGCAAATTAATGACTCCCATTGGATAAAAATTCAAAATAAATGATTAAAATTACAAATTTGGTGATGTTAAAAGCACCTGGATCAATAAAAATGTAAAATTAAAACAAAAAAAATCAAATAATTAAAAACCAAATGCACCTCGTATTCAGTGACTTATCCTATACACTTGGCAGTTGCAACGAGTTGTGATCCATGCAATCCAGTAAGATGAGTAAATCACCATAAGGACATTTGGGGCAAAAATGTCATTTATTTTATGACATATTTCAGCAAATCATTGATAAATATGATTCAACATAAGTCTAATTGCATTTGTATCATTTTGATTCCTTAAGACAATAATTGTAGCCTGACTGCTCTATGGGATAAAAATTTGCATATACTACTAAGAGTTGCAATCATAAGCTGAACTCGGCCTAGCCAAGGCATTAAAAGGCTTGAATCTTAATTTCTTCAAGATTTTTCATTATGGTCAAGTGATTTCATAGCTTCATATATTGTCATTACCCTCATCGACTCGTCACTTGAGGGAGTAGTCATAATTTCATAATCATAATCAAAGTTAGCAGAAGATCCTTGAGATCGTAGATCCCCTGAGCGTTCATTCTTGTGAATCATTGTCAACAACTATCATAAGCTTCCCCCTTTTCTTGGGGTAAAAAACAAATATGATATTTATTTTGTAACTCTCATCCTTCGGATTTATGGGTAAGAAGATACCCGTACTTGGCATTGATGCTATCCGAACGTCTGATGACGAGTGCAGACTTGTCCAAATGTAAGCTTTTCATGAGTTGGAAGCAATGATTCTAAGATGCGATGCACGTCCTTTTGTTGGACCTGGGGCATCTAATGTTGATTCAACTAATGATCACCATAGAACCTTAGGCATCATTTTAGGATGTATATTTTTGCTCAACGTTGTTCAATATCACAACGCATCTCAAAATGGGCATCTGTAGACACCTAAAACATGTCATGTTGAGGGCGACTACTCATATGGACATGCTACAAGACCATATGAAGGATCTTGGATAGACTCCAAGATAGAGCAATGGTTATAACCACTCAATTTAGGCATTTTGGCCTAATAAGTCTGAACCGCATCCCATACCCGTGGTCTCCAGTATAAACCACGGTTGACACCTGCGGTCTATAGTTTGGACCGTAACTGTGACCTATAGTCTTAACTAAAGTTTAGTTAGGCCTTCCATCCGAGCCAAATTGGTTGGAACAGCAAAAAGATCTAGAAGAAGGCAGTTGAAGGATGAAATATTCCAGATGCTTTCATCCCAACTTTCATAACCACCCTTCTTGGTCTTGGCTTCTCCATGAAGCCACCCCTAGCCCTAGGTACATGCTATAAATACCCCCTCTAAATGGGGAGAAAAATAGAAGCAAGCATTGGATATTTGATCAGCAAAGCCCTAGGGAATTGTACACTCAAACTAAGTATGCTAAGAGATAGAGCTATTGCACTTAATCCTCGACCCTTTTGCCAATATTCATGATGAATTGCATTATGGATGCCCTAGGTGCCTAGGAGGATCAAGAAATGCAAATCCATGCAAACGAAGGCCTTTCACATTGAATTGACTACCAAATAAATATGAGGACAACAAATGCAACCCTTGAACATCAATTTGGACAAGGAGATTAAGCCCAATACCCTTGATTTTGAGGGTAAACCCATCAGAGGTCAAACCATGGCTGTCAGTCATAGTTCATAGTGTAGACCGCTCACCAGAGTTGCAGTTTGCAATAGGTGATAGATCACCTTACTCTTTTAATTTTTGTCTGATTAAATAGGTTAGATTAATCATTTCTTAGGTTTAATTGTAGTTTAGAATAATTTTGATCATAGGAATTAGCTTAGAATAGATATTTCATGCTTTGCATTAATTAGGATATTTGTGGATCTTTTATGCACCTCTATGCTTCTATTTTATTATCTGATCCATGCATTATTTGTCTAACGATCTCCTTTATGCTATATTACAAATCTTGATTCAATTAGCATATTTTAAAGGTTTTCTTTATGTTTTCTTGATTATTAGTTTAAATGGCATTATCATGTATGTTTCCTTAAAGGGCCTCATTATGAGAGGCTATCTATCTCTTTGATCGTGTGCTATTGTTTCTTGATCATAGGAAGATAGGTACAAGAGGAGTCCATATCATAATCCTTCCACATCACGAAGAAGGGGGTCAACTCCACCCCAAGGTATTTTGTGACTAATCAAATGGCAATATTAATGCGCCTACCCTATTGAGGGCATTGGCAATTGTATAAATTGTATCATCATTCAAGTGACCCTAAGAGGGGCATATGTGTAACATAAATTCATTCATAATCAATATAATAAATATCATCTTGTTGAATTTATGCAATGTGTCAACATTTTACGCTTTTATGATGACTATAGACTAATACAGTAGATAGGTGCATGCTTTTTTCTTATGTCATAATACTCATATGTAGATAAGTTTCCAAACTTTTCACTCTATACTTCATGAGCTTCCTCTTGTAGATACTACATTACCCCACTTGCATCATTTACATTACACCCATTAAAATATATCCATATGTTTTTCATTATAATTTCATTTCAAGTTTGTATATTCTTCCTCCAAAAATAAGCCTTAGCATCACCACCTAGATGTCCATTCCCCCTTTTTAGGATTAGGGTATACATAGGTGTATTTTTAAGCTTTGATCACTCACTAGTTCATTCAATCAAATATCACCTCTAGCTGATAGGTTTTACACACTCCTCATAGTTCTTTAAGTTGGTTCAACTTCTCTCACGGACCATTCACACAGGTTACACATTAAATAATTTTTGAGTCTAGGGAAGATAACACCTTGCATATATATCACCATCTAGATAATGGCTTTCCCTACTCATCCTATAATTTGCATGGTCAACATATGACTTGGAATAAACAAAGGGATAATCATAAGCAAAAGTAAGACAATAGGGCAAAAAATAAAAGACAATGCCCATACAAAAAAAAGAGCACCATAAAACATACAAGAACAATAAATGAGTGGCAAAAAATAAAAGGAAATACCTCTAGATATCACTAGTGTTATGCTTCATCACCTTTGGTCCTTAGGTTTAACATAACATCATGGGAGGATTTCCATCACTAGGAATAGGCTCGAAGAGCCTACCTACCAGTGGAATAGTATTACAAGTGGTGACATATTTGTCATATTAGTGATATTCTTTTGTACGGATCATTATTCTCTTATGAATTATCTAGCTAGTTCGGCCATGTCCACAACGTGTTAATCCTACCTCCCTTGAAATGGATAAATGAACCTCACTCATTTACACACACAGGTCCATAACAGACTCTAAACCATTCATACTAGTTATGAGTTGCCACAAAAACTTGCATAGTTTTGGGTTTTATTATCAAAAATACATTGGTCAAAGTCGTTACATATACCTTAACCATTCTATATCCTTGAGATCATGGAATTGATCATATTCATATAGGTACATGCAATGATACAAGTGCTTCCTTTGCACATTTTAGTCTTCCCATACATGCATCATCATATCTATATTATATGCCCTTACTACAAATTGCATCACATCACATCATATTACATTGCATTAAATATATAATCCTTTGCATCATTCTACAGTATATCTACACTATAGTTTGATCATACATCTACATCCTACCACATATGTATATCCATGCATTATACATTCACTTAAACATTACACTATGTCATCTATGCAAACACAATTTAAACACATGAAAATCAACATCAAACAACACAAGTATATATAATATCAAAAATAAAAAGGTATATATATATATATGTTGTTTATCAAAAATACCTATAGGCTACAACTTGGGACCATGGTCGTCATACAAAACATAAAACTACCCACAGACTACAATGGTAATCAACCTAACTACCACCAAGATCCTCTCCAATTCTCTCATAGCTCACCCTCACCAGTGCTATCCCACATGCTACTACATCCCTACTAGACTCCACCCAATCTCCTAATCTTCAAGCCCTTATAGGAGATAACACTACTCCCAAAATCACAACCACATATCTACCCACTACCACATCCTGTTTCTTAGCTCACATGCCTCTTTGACCAATTGAAGATGCACTCTTATGAATCTATTGAGATGAAACCCGTACACATGTCTATGTCCCTAATTATTACACCACTTGGTCATAATTAGGGAGTGGGATCCCATTAATCCCCAAAGAGTACTCACTAGCTGCCTTCCTTGCTACTTTCATAGCCAACATCCCTCTCCCAAATTCAATACCCTTCTACAACTACTCTAACTCTACTCTTAGAGTAGCCACATCAGCTAGAGCCTTCACTACCACCTGGTCTCCATAAACCCCCTCTCATACCTACTACTACCTTGTCATATTAGCTCATAGCTCTATAATATTTGCATCTCAAGTGACCAATACAGATCGATCCCTCTCCATATCTACTACCATCCAAGCACACCTATCCTCAAGGGCCTTCCAAGCACTATCACTATTAGTCTCTATAGATATCAACCTCTCCTCCAAATCTATCATCTCTTTTCACCTTTGCTTCTTGCTCTTAAGGAGCTCTCCCTATAACTATCGTACTTGAGTGCATAACAATAGTACCTCCTTCTCAACCTCCTGCCTCTCCTGCTACTCGATGGGAATATCCTCCATCCCAATCAGATAAACCCATATCTAGGGTGTCATAAAAACCACCCATAGCCATGCCTCTATCTAACTCATCCATAACCATTGTCTCCTCCATGACTGCTCTCTCCTCCATAGGCTACACTCCACCACTCGCAGGAACCTCCTCCACCCTATCAACATATGAGCTCGAGGCACCACCCAATCATCACCTGGAATGTGATAGAGGTACCTTTATCTCACCACCAAGTCTATCCTGTGACCTTGCCTAAGTGACTCTCACTACCCTCCCCCCTGCTATAGGCACCCCACCACTAGGTGGTACCCATCGGTCTACCACACCAACACCTGAATCCCAACTCTACATCACCCACCATGCATCAAAATCTAGTGTAGTCCCAACATCACTCACATCTAGGATTACCATAAGTGGATCCCTCTCACCAATCCAAGGAAAAAATATAGTGGGATACCCCTTGTCACCCTATCGCCTATAGTATACAATAAGAGCCTTTGGAATATCCTATCGTAAGCCAAACTATCACCTGACTCGATCAAACTAAAATAACTCGGTCTATCAAGTATATCACCCCACCAGCCACCTCCCTCGATGAATGGCTTACAACTGCTCACCATACTTCTCCCATGTCACCCCACCCATCCAAGGCCTCCACTCAATGGCACTTGCCACCAACCTAAAAAACTCTCACCCTCCAAAATAGAGGATCACACTCATGCAGTCTCTTTATGCCCTTCTCCTCATAAATCCTCCATTTCAAAGCATAAGGTAAATATAATCATCCCTTTGCATATGCCTTACAATGCAACAATGATGGTCTCTCAATTGATATATGCTCCTATGCCCACACCTGCAACAAAGAAGTACAAATCAATCCCTTCTGCCCAGCATGCACCACATCATGCAACTCCTTGTACACCTAGGCCAACAATGTAGGCACCCATGCAAACACAATATTATGCTCTACCATATTGCTAACAATGTCCAACATATTCCAAGTAAACAATACTTCAAAAGTGTTAGGAAAATCATATGTGGAAATCATCATCATAGCTGCACACTAGCGCTTATATATATTTTCTTTGTTCCATAATATCTTACAATCCATCTTATTGATATCTATCTCCTCCCATCGATCCTAAATAATATCTCCATAAATACCTCCTTAGTATTATCTACTACTACCATCACTGGAACACCCTCAATCGATAATTTGTATATCCTATATACATCTTCCAGGGTGATAGTCATCTCACCCATTGGAAAATAGAATGTGTTGAAATTTGCATCCCATCACTCACACAATACATAAATATAAGCCATGTTGGCATGAATGCTCTTGCATTCCCACATGCCTCTAAACCATACTACATCCAACCATTTCTTATCATCCTCATTATCCATCAACTTGTCAAATTTTCCCTTCATCATACAAACACGATGATGTGGCTCAATAATTTTCACCTATTCATACACAAGCAACAAAAAAGTTCACATTAGTTCAACACACAATCATCCAATTAAATAAATTAAAATTTTATTTAAATACATTTCACATACAAATTAATTTATTTTAATTTATCATGCAAATCGAGACAAAACATACACAATCCACATATCACAACAAATAAAAAACATAGTCACATATTTGGATACCCATTTTGTCATTTCATGGTAAAAGTTCAAAAAAATGTAAAAAATGGTACATATTTGGCTTCCAACAGCCAAATTTACAATTGTCCACATACTTACTATGGCACAAAATTCAAAATCATGTCAATTCATCAGACATACAAAAATAAAATATATTTTTGGACACCCATTTGCCCACTTTACGATGAAAGTGTCGACAAGTTTCAAAAATAGTATACAAATCCACACAAAGTTTGAGGTCAAAGTTACCACAACCTCACCAAAATGGTACACATGCCAAATCACACAACATCAAAAACACAGTCACATTTCTGAACACCCATTTGCCCACTTCGTGGTGAAAGTTCAAACAGAAATAAAAAATAGTGTAAATCAGGCTCCCAACAACCACTTTTAAATTCAACCCTATCTACATCATGGCATATAAATCAAACACATGCCAAATGCAATCATATATCAAAACAAATCACAATTCTGGATACCCATTTCACTCTTCTACAGTGAAAGTGTCAACATTTTTCAAAATTAGTATACCTACAATGGAAAACTTAATAGTTAAAAGTTTTCTAATTTACATCCTAACAGTTTACATTCATATAACATGCCAAACAAGGATAAATCAAAAATATAGTTGCACAATCACATACCCATTTCCTACTTTTATGGAGGAAATTCAACCACATGGCAAAAACAGTGCACCATCGCACCAGAAAAGGAAAGTTAAACTACAAGACTACTCTACCCATCACCCAGTCAAACTACAACAAACAATGGTCAAACCTAAAAAGTGATCACAATTTTGGGTACCCATTAAGCCCGTTTAACACTTTGTGTTCCAATTTTAATAAAAATTTACCTAATTTTTTAAAATAACATGAAAACCTCCCCCCTATTTCATGCTTTTTGAGAAATAAAATTAAAAATAAATAAGAAATAGAGCACTTACCGATGGATTTCCATGTCAAGCTCCAGTGCCAGTACATCCTCTCATCATCATGATCCTTGATCTGATCAACTGCAAGCACTCCACATCACCAAAAATCACTCCCTCCTCACTCTCCAAGTTTGATGTCATTAAAATGAACCCCCCATGCTTCCAAAAAATCTTAAATAGACCCAAAAAACCCTAATTAGGTCAAATTCACCCCCTAGCCTATGAATTTGACCCAATTCACCCCCTGGCCTAGAATTGGCCCAATTAACCCCCCGACCTACAAATCCAAATACAATTTATCCCCTGACCTGTAAATTGAGCCTAGAAGCCCCAAATTGACCCAATTTTGATTCCAAATCCTTGGAAATCATCCCCCTTTCATACCTATCTAATTTTTCATCAATTATCTCATGCATTTTTCTTCTATCAACTAATTCATCACCACATTCTATTCAACTCATTGTTGATTCCTCATTTGGGGGGGTATTCATATCCAAAATTCAGCTTTGCATGCAACCAAACAACCAAACATCCAAAACAAGGATACCACATCTGAAAATTTTATTTTTTGAATATTATGTTATGATTATAATATCAATCCCAACCAGATATTTATCAGATCATGAGAATTGTGCGTAAAAATGGAGAGGTTACTCTGACATTCATGATACATAATGAATGACACGTTTGACTAATTCAGCGCAACATTTGGAGAAGGATTTCACTCTAGCATTCATGATACATAATGAATGACATGTTTGAATAATACAAATATTAACTAGCTCAAATGGTTTGACATTTATCACCATGCACTCATCAATCAATCATGAACAAAAATCTGAATAGGCATTTATTCTATTCATATTTTTGACCATCCCGTATTGGTCATAAAAGCAAAGCAGTCAAAAGTTGCCACCCCCAAGAAACTGGTATGACATTGAGAAATATCATATGGACTCAACAAAACCATCGTGTTGCATTGGCAATCATCCATTTCCATTCATCAACATTGTTTTTCATTTTATTTCTTTCTTCGTTTCCTTCTTCTTCTTTGCTTCTTCTCTTCTTCCCCTTGGATATTGATCAATGTTGTATGGTTATGCTTCGAGCAGCTACATACCTTTTATTAGATCCCATTCTCTTCCATTTTTCATCTTCTACTTTCTCCCATTACATTTTTGTATTAAACTGTGTGCCACATTGTATAGTACAAAAAGCGGTAAAATGTAGATACCTAAAAGTTGCACATAGCTACCTCTACATACTTTTAGATCTTTTTGGACACTTGTAGGTTTACATAGGTCATCCTAGATAGCTCTAGGCTATTGTATACTAGTGTAGACTACTATAGATAGCTCTAGACCTACATAGACTATTTTAGACATGTGTATACTACTGTAGACATGTGTAGACTAGCATAGATCACTCTAGATTAGGGTAGTATATTGTAGAATTACATAGGCTATATCACTAGTTTATAGGTACAAAACCCTATTATACTACTCAATTCATGTTATAACCACTTTGCATCCATAAAAGGATCACTCATCAATCACCTAAGGCCACTTAAGCCATTCCTAGACTTAATTAAAACCCTACGGGACTATTAGTTCCCATAAAGTCTTAATAAAAGTTAACCCAAATTCTAATTTTAAAGTGACTTCACTTAAAGTACACTTTTTGGATTAAAAAGTTTAATTAGGTTTGTAAACCCTAATTAGTCCTAATTATTCCCTCCCGCATGTGTGTGCACAAAGTTGGTTAGGATATTTCTTTAGAAACCCTAACCTAACCTAATCTAACCTTAGAGTTGACTAATCCTAGTTAACCCTAATCTCTCCTCACACATGTGTGAGGATGAGATATTTCCTAAGGGAATGTAGGGATGACATCTCATAAACCCTAACCTAACCACCATAAAGCTTGAACTTAGGGTTTAATTCTCCTAAACACACCCCCTAAACCATAGATTTATCTATAAATAGTGGAACTAAACCCTCATTCTCTCTCTCTCTTCCTTTTTAGCCAAAGTACAAAAAATCTATCAAAATGCAACCAAAAGTGCAGATACAAACATCTGAACTAGATCAGCAACATTACAACATTTGAGAAGCCCATTCATGCAAGTATCTTTGGAAGAAACCACTTACAGCTGAATTCACCTCCCGACCTAAGAATTCAACACCAATTCACCCCCCGCTTGTGAATTGGGTCTATAGACCTCAAATTAACCCAAATTTGTCAGGTAAGCCTTATTTGACAATATTATGATGTTTCCCATAGTTTTTATAGCATTTTAGTTCAATTTCATTTACTATTTTTATCATCTTTCATCAATACAAGGCCTGACCAAGGCAAGCCCCCAAACACTCTAACCCTATTTTTTAGGTCATAAAATAGGTAACAAAGCATCCACATAAACAAAAATGGTGGCCCACATATGCAGGAAGCCCACCTAAATTGAGGAACCCAAGAGCAACTATTAGTCTATTTGATATTCATTATGAAAAGGATTCCTTATAATCCTTATTGTAACCTATGAATTCCATTTCAAAATGAATAAAGAGCAATTTTTTGGACATGTGCATTTACTTTGTATTTATGTTTGAGCAAATAGCAGCTTTTGCATGTTTCACAAAGACCCAAACTAAAAAGGGTATCTCCTCAAATACTACACTCTTGAATCCAGTTTAGAGGTAGGAAGTAGAAATCAAGAATAAGGTTACATAGAAAGAAACTAAGACTTAAGATTAGGAAAGGGATAAACTAAGATACCCTTCCTTAAAAAAATATAAAAGGATATAAGAAAATAAAGGGTATAGAAACAAATATGATCCACCTACCAAAGAAAATGATAGGTAATCTGATGCACCTATTTATAACATAGTGGAGAAATTAACAAAGACACCTTCAAAGGCAAGTATGTATGATGCATTGTTGCTTCTAGGGTAGATTGAATTACTGTAGGAATCTTTGAAATCAATCAAAAAAAGAAGCAAGCCCCATCCTTAGTTGAATCTAGCTCAGCTAACTTAATTCCAACCACAGGTAATAAAATGCCTCCTCCCTTCTATTTATCTCTTCAAATGGAAGGATGGGTGGTACATAATTATATAATAGATTTAGGACCAACAACCATGGTAATACCAAATGTTGCATGTGACATCATGGAAATGTAATACACCAAAAGTAGCCCAATAATTCTATAGTTTCATGGCATCCTAGTCAATATTGTTGGAGTGATTAAAGATATTCCAATAGTATTGAACAAAATACCCCATATTACAATTATACAAGAAGTGGTTGTGGTGGACTTAGAACCCTACTTTAGAATGTGCCTATCAAGAGATTTCACAACTAAGATAGGAGGGTATCTATCCCTTGATTACTCACACATGGAGATCCCATTCAAAGGTAGAAGGATTAATATATTCAATGAGAAACCTTCTTCCTTCCACATTGAGAAAATTGAATATGGTAAATAGACCAATAGTGTAAGTATGATTGTTGAAGGAATAGAGGGATTAGATCTTATGGAATAAGTTCTAGAAGAGCTCCAAACTAAATATTAGTTCTATTTAAAATATCTTAATCTTATGATTGAAATAGGGATTGGAACCTATTCAATCACAAAATCTTAAAATATCAAGCCCTCTAAATTTCCAAATCAAATTTTCCCCACAAATAAAATCTGGAAGCTCTTCTTTGATGGTGCCAAATGTAAAAATAGAGCTGGAGTAGGTATAATTTTGATTTCACCAACTAGATATGAAAAAATTTTCTTCTACATGCTAACATGGAGCTGCATAAACAATGCAATAGAATACAAAGCACTTTGTTTAGGCCTAATAAAGGATGAGAAGCTAGGGTTTAAACACCGACAGATATATAGAGACTCATACCTAATAGTGAATAAGGTCACAAAAAAGTATGTCCACAAGTAGCATTACCTTAAAGCCTATAGGAATAAGGTATCAGATCAATTAGAAGCTTTTGAAGCTCTAAATATTAAATTTATTCCTAGAGAGCAGAATACTCGTGCTGACCTACTAGGACTAGTAGGAGTCAATTTTTGCCCAATAGCTAATGTCATACAAAATTCAAAGATAGTAAGGTTGATATATAGACCTTCAATCCTAGAAAAATACACCTTCTGACAGGTATTTGAAACTGATGAACAGGTGTTAGATTTCTTGATAGATGAGATGAACTATTCAAGTTATCGAGCTATAGAAGATGAAGAAGATGAAGGGCTGATTCAACTCAAGAATAATCACATACTGTAGCACCCTAAAATTGGCACGGTTAAAACCTTAGTAAAAAGATAAAATATTAAAATTTGAATTTCAACCCCAAACTGCCCGTTAAACCGCCTTTTACCCGCTTTCCCCATTTTTCATGCCATTTTTAGGATTTGTTTTGACCGTTGGACGATATCGTCGTAGATTAGACGAAATCGTCCCTGATCTGACGAATTCGTCTGGAATAGAACGTCCAGATGATTTCGTCCCAAAACCAAATTTTCATAATTAGCTTCTGTTTCAACGACCTCTCCAACTCGGGCAGAAGCGTGTCTGCATAGTTGGAGATTTCCCTGTTGGAGATCTCCCAGATTGGGATGATCCCCAACCTCCCAAACCTCTTTCTAATCCTATATAAACTAGGATTTTTCTAGTTTATCCCCCTGCCTCCCTGCCTAATTCTTGCTGATTCTCCCTGAACCCCCAACCCCTTTGTTGACAGGATTTCATTGCAGAGTTAGCTCCTTATTCCCTCGCATTATTGCTTGCATTTGGTATTTTTGCATTTTTTTTATTGCAGGAACTCTACTATTTTTTAGTCGAAGCTAGCTTGGATCGTCGTAGACGATCTCGGACGATTGCGGACGATCTCGTACGATTGGAGGCGATCCTGACTGTAGTCCAGATTGGGGGCAATCCGAGTTTAGAGTTTGCATTTTCTTAAGCTTTTCTGCATTTTCCATATCATATTTCTGCACTGTTTTAAGTTATTATGTTTTATGCATCTTGGAGTTCACCTCATTTAGCATAATCGCATGATAAAGTTAAAATCAATCATTAAACCTATTGCATTTCCTTATTTGTTATTAGACACTATTATTTAGGCATGTTTGTTGTTATTTCTATCATTATCCCTTGCTTTGCATTTCCATATTTGGTATTTTGTGTCTATTTTTGTGATTGCAGGTTTCTGATGGATTTGTATGACGAATTCATTAGATTTTAGGTGATTCTATCCTATTTCAGATGACCTTCTATGATTTGGGATGATCCCAAGAAATATCAGATGATAATGTGCAAACTGAGACGATCTGAACTGCTACAAGACTCAGAATCTCCATCAGACATCCGAAATCAGGTATGATTTCTTCTAGTTAGCATATTCTCTGTTATTTGCATCTATTTCTATTTTTTGTATTCATTGAAATCCGCATTGGCATATAGAATAGTTTAGATTCATATCGGCCAAACCTAGGAGTTGAATGATCAAGCATAAAAATGAACACATCAAACACACTATCAACCTAGGCGTGGAAACTGCCATTCAAAATTTTCCTGGTGAACCCACCATCCATCAAAAATTCACCCTTATACACCTCCCCCGAGAGGCGGGACCTTCAAAGGGCCTCTCAGTCCGAGGTATTGTCCCATCCTTTTCACATCCCCCTTTCGGGCACGGATCCTATAGCCTGAAGGTAAGGGTGCAAAAAATTTGGAGCGATACATTTTGGTGAACCCGACGTGAATAACATAGGCATATTTCTTATTCAAAAATATAAAAATACAAAATATATATATATATATATATATGTATACAAGAAAAATAAAAACAAAATCATCATTTCAAGTTTGTATGTTTTAGATTCAATTCTAAATAGTAGATACTAAATATTACTTTTAGAAGTACTAAAGAAACCATGAGTTTTTACTCAAATCAATATGAGCCCATTAGTAATGTTGGAAGAATTCAGCCAAATACATTTGTTGATTATGACCAACCTCATCCCTATTCAACATCACCTCCATCACACTTTTCTCATTTTTCATCCATAACCCAACAGGACAATCCCTTTTCCAATCCTCTTCATAACGATATTATCTATTCTCCCATATATCCATATTATGTCTATCAATCCCCATACAATCCTCCTCCACCCTTTCAATATTCTTCTTTCAATACAACACATCCATTTCAACAAGAAAATACTTATTCTTCCAATCCTACCATGCACTCACATCATACTTCACAATCTTCCTATCATCATTCTACCCATAACAAAGAAAAGAGAGGTAAGAAACCATTAGGTCCTTTTATGACTGAACTCCTAAGGCACATATCAAAAACCTCTCGAAAACCTTCATCACGTACATTTACAAAGCTCAATCAACCAATGGATATAATTCTCAAGCATTTACTTGATACAAATAAGATTGAACTCCCTTCCATAAGACAACTTGATACCACAGCAGATTGGTTTAAACCTGAGCTACATTGTGAATATCATAGAGTAGATGGACATATGACACAAAATTGTAAAGATTTAAGATGTGCAATTCAAGATTTGATTGATGAGGGTCTTTTTAATATAAAGGAATTACAATCTACAACTGATTATAAATCTCCAGTAAACTATCAAACTCCTACACAACAAATACCAATAATCAATCAAGACATGGGGATCTCCCAAGAACCCCTATTCAATTATCAACAACAGGAAACCAATCAAATATTGCATGTTAATGTGTCCCATCATGATGATATTACTAATATTGTAATAGAAACTACAAATGAGCAACCTCAAGTTCAATCAACTCAATCTGATATTCAAGATATGGATTCCTCATTTGACCAACCTTCAAAACTATCTTTGGCTCTAGAGAATGATCCAAAATGGAATGTAAGCATAGAAAGCTCATCTTTAGAATCAAAATCTCAATCTGAAATCCACTTTGATAGCCAACAACAAGTGATTAATCCTCAAGCAAAGATATCCCTTTTAGAAGTATTACAAAGTTCTCATAAGGAAACTTTGTTCAAGATACCTAGCCAACAATTTGTTCCTCATCATATTTTCTCTAAGAACATAATTAATGGTGTAAACCCTCTTGAGGTTAACCATATTTCATTCTATGATGAGGAGATTCCTTCCTCTACTCCACAAGAAGACTACTATCTTTACATTACAGGATCTAGTAAAGAAACACCTGTTAAAACTATCATGGTAGATAATGGCTCCTCTCTTAATTTATGCACTTATCAATTATTCCAAAAACTCAAATCAAAGGAAGAAGATCTTAATGAATCAAATGTTATTATAAAATCTTTTAACAATGAAATTCAAGAAGCTCAAGGTACTATAATTTTCCCCTCAATATTGGATCCAAGATCCTGGATACTTTGTTTTATGTAGCATATTGCCCTTCACCTTACAACCTACTTCTCAGAAGTCCTTGGATTCATACGATGAGGGTTGTCCCTTCCACTCTTCACCAATGTTTGAAGTTTGAACTTGCAAATAAAATTGTTACCATACATGGTGACCCAACACCATTTGAAGAATATTTAATGGTTGAAACATCAAGTTCTATACATTCTCTATTGTCACAATTATCTTCTATCCATCACTTTTCTTCATCCATATATGATCATCCTTGTTTACCAAATAACACCCATGCATATCTTTCACATATGCTCCCTCCATCTTATCAAGACTTGGAAGATAGTGATAAGAATGAAGAACCTTCTTATCCTTCTGACATTTTATTTTGTAACATGATCAATTTTACACATATAAAAGTCAAATCTTTTGCTACATTATTCTACATTATAACAAAGCTTTTGTTATCACTACCTTTTATTCATCACCTTTTGTTCTTACCTTCAACACAACCAAATTATCCTTCAAAACCTCCTTTGATTTTGAAGCAACCTTAGACATGCTATACTCAAATAACCTTGTATAGTGTATATAGATCATCTTGTATATACCACCAATTCCATTCATTAAAACAATTAAAATCAAATACAAAAACATCAAAATTATCAAAATCTTCAAAAACATCATTTTTTATATACCTATCAATTCTTGGAGTTTGCGAGTTATATTTTCAATTATTTTGGATAAATGAGCATTTATTTGGAATCCCGCACTTTCACACTCACATGAATAAATATCTTGATTTTATTTTGTATGATTATTAATCTCTCTTATATCAAAGTCCACATTGGCATTAAATAAAATTTTGAGCATAGAGAACTGATCTTGTTATTTACTTGAACCAAGTATATCTTTTCACATTAAAATGATTTCATTGCAAATTCAATATGATGCTACATAGTAGAAATGGTTTCTTGAGCGAAAAGTTTCCCCTGCTATCCTATCATGCACATGGTCTAGAATCTTTGAGAATTGACAAAAGGACAAGCTCACCCCTACCCAGAATAAAAATCCCTTGCTCTACAACTAATCCGAGCAAGTATCCCTAGCATAGGAAGAAAAGAAAAGTTCAAGAAAAAGAGAAAAAGAAAAAGGTTATTTTGTATCATCACAGCAATATTTCAGCATTATCTCAAATATCAAGCAAAAATACAAAAGTACAAAAAAAAAAAAGCAAAAGAGAAAAGCAAAAGCAAAATGCAATAAAATCCTTTCCCTACCCCTTGAAAAGAAAAGAAGGGTGAATGAGCTTGAATCCCTGGAATTCTCAATTATTCGAAAACTGTGAGGTAAGCCCCATAACAGGTGGTTTGTGCCCAACCCGCTTGGCCTTGGGTAAATCCTAGCATGGTGATATGTCTGTCACATTAGCGACCTTCTTTTGTATAGACCTATGTCAGCTTATGGATTAGCTAGCTCTTGATAAACCTAACTTACATAGTAGTCTGGTATGGTTACATGCATATAAATCATGGTCAACGAACATTCATTTGGTCAAGGCAAATTACTTGTATCAAATTATCTTGCTCAAAATTGGTGAATGAACAATACAATCGCACACACATTTGTATTTGAGAGATTTTGTATCATTATGATAAATCAAGATCGGTAATGAACTCACATTTGCACATGAGGATCCCTTATAAATCTACATTTGTCTTTGAGATAATTTAAAATATTCCTTGTAATTCTTTTTTGGAATAATTTTATCCTTTTATTTCAGAATTTTGTTTTGTATAAAAGCAATTACATACATCTTCTCACACAATCTCAAAAATAATTTCAAACAACATGTTCATCATATTATTATTTTTTGTTTATCAAAAAAATCAATCTTGCAATAAAACCAACATATCTATTTTCTTCTTTGGATTTCGCGATGATGGTATAAGTCTATACCTATAATTCTATGCCTAGCGCAAACCATTGTTCTAATTTTATTTTCCATTTATTTTAAAACAAAATTCATCAAAACATATGACTTGCATCATTATGTTACACAATTATGCTTTACAAACAAACAAACACCTATTCTATTTCATGTCATTATGTTCAAAATTCAATTTTGCAACCATGGTATAAATTCTAAGGAATTGTTCAAAATTTTATCACACTTAGGAATTTATGCCTAGCAAAAATCATACTTTTCATATCTCATGCATACTATTTTTATGAAAATCTGAAAACAAATCATCAAACCATCATTATCTCCATCATTACAACACAAAGTCTTAAGACAGTCTCTTAAGCACTCTTTTACTTTTAACAATATTTCTATACTGGGATTAGCTTGACGACCGAGTGAGCGGCGACTCCATGAAATGGTCTATAATAGTGACAATGTCCTTTGAAATTATTGTTAGAAGTCCCTTTTATTTTTTATCAAATCACACCACAACAACCAATTGTTTACATCAGATTATTTCATTTAAAATCTTACAGCATGACATCAAATTATAATATTTCAAAATGACATAATTACATGAATCCTCAATCAAATAAGCAAACAATTCAAACATTAAAGCATCATAAAAACATATGAACAAGTCATATCATCAAAAAAGATCATATATATATATATATCAAAAAATTATATACATCATATAGATTGGTATGCCACAATCAATACCCGCATACTCAATCCTCTCAAAATAATAATAATTCTAACAATAAAAATGAACAAGTAAAAATGAATTAGGGTTTTACCCTATTTTTCTTAATTTTATTTAAAAATCAACATTTTAATTTTTGCCTTTTCCATGTTTTTACCTCAAACGTTCGATTTGGGTAAAAACACGGAGGGGGCACCATAGTCAGCATTCGTACGATTCGACCAAGAATCGTCGTCTAAAAAATTGAGTATATTTTTGCTTTCTCGTAAAACGGGAAAAACTCGTCTTTAACGCATTTTCTTCGAAAAATTCGCTAAAGAGGGGGCAAAATGTAGCACCCTAAAATTGGCACGGTTAAAACCTTAGTAAAAAGATAAAATATTAAAATTTGAATTTCAACCCCAAACTGCCCGTTAAACCGCCTTTTACCCGCTTTCCCCATTTTTCGTGCCATTTTTAGGATTTGTTTTGACCGTTGGACGATATCGTCGCAGATTAGACGAAATCGTCCCCGATCTGACGAATTCGTCTGGAATAGAACGTCCAGACGATTTCGTCCCAAAACCAAATTTTCATAATTAGCTTCTATTTCAACAACCTCTCCAACTCGGGAAGAAGCGTGTCTGCGCAGTTGGAGATTTCCCTGTTGGAGATCTCCCAGATTGGGATGATCCCCAACCTCCCAAACCTCTTTCTAATCCTATATAAACTAGGATTTTTCTAGTTTATCCCCCTACCTCCTTGCCTAATTCTTGTTGATTCTCCCTGAACCCCCAACCCCTTTGTTGACAGGATTTCATTGCAGAGTTAGCTCCTTATTCCCTCGCATTATTGCTTGCATTTGGTATTTTTGCATTTTTTTTATTGCAGGAACTCTACTATTTTTCAGTCGAAGCTAGCTTGGATCGTCGTAGACGATCTCGGACGATTGCGGACGATTTCGTACGATTGGAGGCGATCCTGACTGTAGTCCAGATTGGGGGCAGTCCGAGTTTAGAGTTTGCATTTTCTTAGCTTTTTTGCATTTTTCATATCATATCTCTGCACTGTTTTAAGTTATTATGTTTTATGCATCTTGGAGTTCACCTCATTTAGCATAATTGCATGATAAAGTTAAAATCAATCATTAAATCTACTGCATTTCCTTATTTGTTATTAGAATCTATTATTTAGGCATGTTTGTTGTTATTTCTATCATTATCCCTTGCTTCTGCATTTGCATATTTGGTATTTTGTGTCTGTTTTTGTGATTGCAGGTTTTTGACGGATTCGTCTGACGAATTCGTCAGATTTTAGGTGATTTTGTCCTATTTCAGATGACCTTCTATGATTTGAGATGATCCTAAGAAATATCAGATGATAATGTACAAACTGAGATGATCTGAACTGCTACAAGACTCAGAATCTCCATCAGACATCCGAAATCAGGTATGAATTCTTCTAGTTAGCATATTCTCTATAATTTGCATCCATTTTTATTTTCTGTATTCATTTAAATCAGCATTGGCATATAGAATAGTTTAGATTCATATCGGCCAAACCTAGGAGTTGAATGATCAAGCATAAAAATGAACACATCAAACACACTATCAACCTAGGCGTGGAAACTGCCATTCAAAAGTTTCCTGGTGAACCCACCATCCGTCAAAAATTCACCCTTATACACCTCCCCCGAGAGGCGGGACCTTCAAAGGGCCTCTCAGTCTGAGGTATTGTCCCATCCTTTTCACATCCCCCTTCCGGGCATGGATCCTATAGCCTGAAGGTAAGGGTGCAAAAAATTTGGAGCGATACACATACCAAAAGATCTAATAACTATAGAGATTATTTTTTACAATAGTGATCGTACACTAGGGAATAATAAAAATGTTGATAAATAGAAGTATAAATAAAATCAATTACAGCTCAAAAATATGATCAAGGTTGGGGTTCAATGCTCAACATAGGAGTCTAACCAAGTTCAAGAATTATATAGATATTTCCCTGATATCATAGCCTGGATGTACGATGACCTTAAGGTGTACAACAAGGAGACTATACAACACACCATTAAGCTTGATCCAGATTCAAAGCCTTTCAAGTAGAAGCAAAGTCCATTAAATCCAAATATATAATCCTTGATGAAATAAGAGTTTCTAAAGTTTCCCAATGCTAAAATAATATACCCTATCAAGCACCCCACCTAGATTGCAAATCTAGTTCCAGTAAGAAAAAGAATGCAGATATTAGATTATGTGTAGATTTTAGGAATTTGAACAAAGCTTCCTTAAAATACCACTATCCTTTACCTCAAATAAATCAAATATTGCATATTGTAGTAGGAGAAAAGAGATTCTCATTGTTGGATGGATTCTCTAGCTATAATCAGGTATGGATCAAGGATGAAGATCAACACAAGACTACATTTACTACCAAATGGGTACTTTTGCATACCAGCATATGCCTTTTGGGTTGTCCAATATAGGACCAAATTTTTAGAGAGCAATGGATCTAGCTTTTGGAGAGATTGTAAATAAAGTAATAGTCATTTATTTGGATGATATGATAGTATTCTCTTACAAGAAATAAAAGTATGTTGAACATTTAAGAAGGTTTTTCAAAAAGTGAAGAGATTTTGGCATCTCCCAGAATCCAAAGAAATCCACTTTGCCTCTTGAGGAAGGAACACTCCTAGGTCATGTCATTTTTGAAGTTAGACTAGCCATTAACCCAAATAGGGTAAAAGCCTTGTTAGACATTCCTCTGACATTAAACAAGAAAGGGCTAAAATCCTTCTTTGGAAAAATCAACTTTCTGTGCAAGTTCGTTATAAACTTCATGCAAATTGTAAAACCTATGACTAAATTTTTGAAGAATAATGCATACTTTAGGTGGAAAAACCTAAAGAAAGAAGCATTCAAGAAAAGTAAGGAAGCAATAGCTCAAGTACCAATGCTTATCAATCCAAATTATTCAAGGGGTTTCATCCTATATGTCATTGGTGAACAAGAGAGTTATGTTGTAATTCTTACCTAAAAAATGGGAAGATAATGAGGAGAGACCCATTGCCTTCCTAAGTTAGACCATGCAAGATCATGAGGAAAGGTATAATTTCATTGAGAAATCGTATATACAATCATGAAGTTCCTAAATAAATTTAGGCACTTCCTATCCTAGAGTAAGACCCTAGTATATGTGATACACCCTGATGTCAGGAAATTTATAATACAAGGAGAACTTGGTGGAAAAAAGGGCTGGTTGGGTGTCAAAAATCAAAGAGTATGATGTAGAGATTCACCTAACCAATCTGGTAAGAGGTAGAACTCTATGTCAGGAGTTGGAAAGATAGATTGTAATAGAATATGTAGCATGTCAAGTCCTATAATCCGTCCAAGAAGATGAATAATTTTTACAAACTTTGGATTGGGTTGATGAAATTACAAAATATTTTTAGATAAGGGCATGCCCAAGTGGTCTGGATGCCTTGTAAATAAGAAGGTACAAGTTATAGGTCTTGAAATATACTCTTTTACCAAAAGGTCTATACAAAAAAAATATGGATGGTGTTCTGTTGAAATGTATCAAAGATGATAAAAAATAGAAAATCTTAGAAGAGTTCCACAGAGGTATATTAGGAGGACACTATTCAGGTAGAACCATAACTCTGAAGATACTAAGAACAAGTTGTTATTGGCCAACTATATTCTTTAATGTTTTCAAAGTAACCAAAACATGTGGAGTATGATAGAGATATGTAGTAAGAAACAAAAATACTTCTTGTTGGGAATTTTTCCTGCATCCATAGGATAATCTATCACAATACAGGAAAACCTACTACCAAAGAGCTATTACAAGATCTCGTTGACCTGCCTCTTTAACTTGGAAATAGATTTCTTTAATATTTTCTAGATAGACCAAGTATGGTAAGGATACCCTTGAGGTGATCTTAAATTCTTTAATTTCATGCTCTTCCAGATTTATGGTGATGAATTAACAATTATAAATTTTAACAGAGCCAAAACAATAACAATTCTATTATACCTTATGTATGATTGGTGCTTTAATCCTTTGGTCTATTTTAGCAAGATCTAGTAACACTTCAATGAAAATAGAAAGCAATAGAGACAAAATAATCGATGCAATTACGTTCATTAGAATATCGTAATAAACATAACAGTTGACCAATGAGAAAAATGTTCATTATGCATTCAAATAATGTAACCCATAACAAAGGCATACACAAAGCTAAACACATAAATATAATAGGAAAGAAACCCGAAATTATATTAATATTTGAATGATATTACATGAAGAGTTGGCTTGGAATTGCCATTTAACTCTTAGAAATATTAATACAATAGAGATCCTCATTTGAATATCATAACAAGGACCTCTCACTCTTTCATTTGAATATCACAAAATTCGAGCCTCTAGACCTCTGGTTCAATAATCTAGAAATATTCTCAAATTCTTGGGTACTTTCCTATCAAAAACCTGCACAACAATGGGAGGAATGAGGAGATGGAAAGGAGAAAGAAAACAAAGGAGATACAACAATAAATAATGGGCACTCAAGTATACCTCTTAGCAAAAATATTCTATGTCAAAGCTTGATCATTATTCTAGCTGTAGATATCCTTTTTATAGTTGTAGTAGCTCTGTAACTACCTGAATTGTTTACATCTGAATCGTCCACCTAGTTCCATCTCCTACCTTATCATAAACTGGGTGTGGTACAGTCTGTTTATCTAACTATCTCAAAAATGTGTTTTAGCAAAATTGGTTGAAGTTTTGCTTAGTTGTCACTTACCTTCTCTTTTCCTTTTTTTGTCATCGTGGGCCCCATGCTACTTGTTTAATTAGATTTCTCTTGACTCTTCTTAATTGCTTCTTGCTCATATTGACTTGCACCAATGGAATTGGCTATAAGGATCTAGATTTCTTCATCGATTTTACTGATCATGCAAAACCTATCTAATGCCCTGATTTCTTTGCTTTTGTATTCCCTTATGAATGGTTGTCTACTCTAAAAGAACACGACGATGTCTAAGGATAACATTATCAAAGAGATGAGTTGGTCAGATAGCTTATCTTCATCAACCTCTTCGCAAGAGAATTATTTGACATCTAAGATGATTATTTGACAGAAACCTTCTGTGATGAGTAATTTGTGGAGGTCGATATTGAGGTGTTTCAACTAGATAATAGTGTATTTTTTTTATTTGTCTAGTTCTCTGAATTATTTATTCTATTTGGGTCTTTTCACTTTAAAATTTAAGACTTTTTATAATCTCTTTAGCAGCTATGAGTCTTAACATCAATGGTGGTTACTTGTATGGATATAATTTGTTCATATTTGGCCTTGCATTTTTTGTACATTGGGGATATAGCTGCTACCTTTTTATCTAAAATTTCTAATAGAGACTTTATTTCTTTATTTGTCTCTATTATTGACCCAAAATTCTTGAAATAGGTCTTAATAATTCCTGCTTCTTTCTTAATTATTTTGATCATATTTTCTTTGAATTTGGATGCAAGTTTTGGAACTTGTAATAAACTATTTTTTAGAAGGCCTTTGCTCTTGACTCTTGCTGATTTCAAAATTCAACTTCTCATTTTTCATTTGCAATATTTTAGCTTTAGACTTCCAGGTTATCACTTCCTTCTCAATGACTAGTGTAGTCTGTGCATGGACTTGCACTCCATGTCTTAATAATGATACTGATTCTCCTCCTATCATTGCATTACCCATGCTAAGATCTATTTGGAATGATTGTATTCCATCAATGGGAATGATAATGATGGCCCTGGAAGTAGGCTCTGAACTTGATGGAGGTGAATTATGAATTCCATTTCTACTTCGAACCTTCATCACCCTATCTTCTATGATATCTTCAATTTGTTCCTCTTCTTAAGTAGTGAATTGTATAAAGTATTCTATATTTATTATGGTGATTCTCATAGGCTCATTGGCACTTGATCCAATCCTTGATCTTTTATGAGGAGGAGATCCTATAGTATCGGGTATCACTACCTAATAATTTTTGAAGATATCATTGAATCCTCTAGCTTTATTTATTCTCTCCCACACCATTATAGAGATATTAATTTCTTTATTCTTTGCCATGAAGGCTATTGGTACTGCCTGTGGTGAACTTGTAGCTATTTTTTGTAGATGTTATGAGGCCATCAGAGTCAATGCCAAACTCTCAGCTGTGAAACTCATTGGGATAACAA
The DNA here is from genome assembly GCA_028583015.1 of Wollemia nobilis. Taxonomy (NCBI): domain Eukaryota; kingdom Viridiplantae; phylum Streptophyta; class Pinopsida; order Araucariales; family Araucariaceae; genus Wollemia; species Wollemia nobilis. Next base: position 522,802 of record JAQPPZ010000040.1, read on the forward strand.
AAATAGACACAATATTTTTTCCTCTACTCGCACTGGGGGACTAAGAGGTAGACGAAGTACCAAATTTTTCTTTCATTGCTTGATCCTACACCTCAACTATGATTTTGATTTGCTCAAGATTCAGGCTCATCACCTCCATAATAGGATCAAAAAAATATTCTGGTGGGATCGCAGATACTTGAGGTACCTTTTTATCTAATGTATATTTTCTTACCATCCTTAATTCCATGGAGTAGTCCCCAACCATTTCTATGTGAGTATGTGCTTTTACCAGGTTTTTTTTGTTCCATATATATTCAAGATCAATTTCGTTGTTCTACACCCATAGGATATTTTTCTCAAACTCATCTTCTTTGTGTTCCATTGGATTAGACTCCAAAGCGATACTTTTGTAATGACCATTGGGATCATATGGTCTCCAAGTTATTTCTATGAAATAGAAAAATTCTATTGCAGGAAAAGCCTTTAACATCACTGGATATCCTCGGTACACTACTCCCCTATTTTTCCTAGAGTTGTGATCTAAGGAACTCTAGTCTTATTCTTCCTCCATCTTAGTTTGGCTTCCTCTGCAGACAACCTTACTATCTGTAAGGTAGCCAATGATTTCGATTAATAAGTGGGAAAGGCTTTTATTTTTAATTTACCTCTATATGTTCTAATGAAACTAAAATTTTCATCAAGAAAGTAATCTCTAGCTTCCATATCTTGGAGATACTTGACTATACCTAGGCTCATTCTGGGTGGTTCTTTCTCGGTGAGCACATGGTACATTGATGCTAAGAACCTTCCATAGAATTATAAATAAGGGGAAGGGCCATCATAGATGCAAGGCAACCTATCCTGTATAATAACCCCTGGTACTCCTTCAAGTTGCTATATAGCATTATCTTTGAACTACCCGATGATTAGGTGTACAAGGAATGAGTAGTGCAAGAAACAAGGCATAGTATCCATATTTTTCTTTATGGCATCTTGTAGTTCATTGAATTCTTTATGTATTGTGTCACATATTACACATTACCACCTATACATGGGTATATTCCAAGTCTTTTTGCACTATACTATCAAATACATCACTTCAATGCTGATCCAGTTGAGGTCCTCAACTCCTAACACTACATGAATCATGTTGGTGTAGTATCTTGTCCATTTGTGGAATTGATTCTTATAAATTGGAAAATATTTCGATATTGGTTTGTCGTAATCAAATAACTTCTCATAGAAGGTTGTGTCGATCATGTGCCATACCTGCTTTGAAATCACCTTTGCATCATAGCACTGTTTAGCTATTTCTAGCCAGAACACCTGTTCAACCTTTTCTAGTGTAATCCTATAAATGGGCTTGTTTCACCCATTAATGATGGGGCCTATTTCTTGGATCATACAATATGGTTAGCCATGATAAAAATTTAGAGGAGAAATTCCCTCTTGGGAATAAGAGTTTTTCCAGGTTGGTTTTCCATTTGTTGTAGCGGTAAGCTCTCTTATCTTTGTCTTCATATGTTTGGATGAAGATATTTTTCAACAAGTAGTGTGGGTATTGCCACTCTTTTATGATGGACTAGAAGAAGAACTCAACAAGTTCAACCTCACCCAATACTTTTTCTCCAATATTTTTTTTATTCAACTTCTTGAATGGCACCTTATCATCTAATGCTTCAACTCCCTATTACCACTTAAGCCCTCGAATTACGTATTAGACAAGACACTTGGGAATAATATGCTCCTATGAATCCTCATTTTGAGTTCTACCCTGTTGGAGGAGGCCATCACTCAAATCTCTATCACTGGTTTTCTCAGATATTTAGAAAAATTTGGTAACTTTATAAGCATTGTGAGTTGCTTGTCACTATGGCTATGTATTTAAGTTGGTCCAATAATGAAGAGTTATTAACTTCATGTAAACTATCACTGCAATATTACTATTCTTGGCTTGCCACCTCAACCCTCCATAATGATCTATCAATTATGAATCATCATCATCTATTTGATTTGTGCAAAATATCACCAGATCATACGTGTGTTAGATATTGATCCATTCTATTGGTACACATTATTTTAAAAATTATGCCTAGAGAGATCTAAGATCGAGGCCTACAGTTGGCGTGTGTGCTTGTAATGCCTAAAGTGGTGTGGCCATGTCAATGATATCATCATTGTTTTGAGTGATGCATCAAATTTTCTTGGGTGAGGTTCCACAAATTTAGTTTTTGCACTTCAGTTGTCATTGATGATTTATTGGCCAATCAATGGTTTAATTTAGTTGAAGACGTATATTCTACTGATTGGGTGATCATTTGATCACCTCCTCCTTCTATCATATTTTGGCTAGCAGATCATTTTGATTTCATACAAATAGAGATTTGATCATTGTATGTCATTATTCAAACAAAATGGCTTTGTGTACTTTTGCACGCACTGCATTTTAAAAATCGTGATAGCTTTTATCAAGGATGTCATCTCATAATTACAATTTTGAACTAAGATATTATACATGAAAAATTAAATGGCAACATACCTTAATATTTACTGATTTTACCTTTGATTGGCTTGGTTGATCTCCCTCGTTGACTTCATTTAGTCGATGATATTTCTATGGTGAGGATGCACTTGACCATGGAAAATTAATGCTCTTCTTTTCTCAACTAAAATATTTTCAATGGTAGTGCTTTGACCAAATCATTGGCCAATCCTTTCCATTGTTCGATCAACAAAGGCTTTTCTTCGATCGAACAATAATTTCACTTTTGCTTTAGTAGTCATCTTTTTTTTTTCACCAACCGAAGGAAAATTTATTGAATTTTTTAATTTTTTTATCATATCTTAATTTGTTTTGGCTGATGGAATATTTTTGTCGAGTGACTTGCTTTATATTCGGTCGATAAAAATTTTGGTTGACTATTTACTATGGTTGGCCAATATAATCGCTTTTCACAATTGGTTGATTGGTTAGTCGGCTACCGTTTACTTCGCATCGGCCAAAATACCTTTTGATTTTATCTATTGCTTTATTTTTATCAATTGAAAAGGGGTGTTAACAAACCAAATTTATTCAGAATTTTTTTTTAAAGTAATTTTCTTTTTGTCGGTCGATTTAAAATTTGTGCATTCTGCTTGCTTCAGCTCTTCGACCTGAGTGGTCGACCGAAACCTTTTATCTGTCAACCAAAAATTTTCTTTCTTGTAAAAATACCATTGGCTCTTTTACCATGGGTGTTGACCAAAAAATATTTCAACATGATTTAGGCTCAACCGCTTGTTCTTTTTTGTCGACCGAATGCTCTTTTATTTTGGCTGAAAAGTCCTTATGCTTAGATTTTATGAAGATTTCTATTTTTGGTAGATACTTTTTGAAAATCGGCTGAAGGGTAGATTTTATCATTGTTGTTCAGCCAATTGGGTCAAAAAAGAAAAGGGTGATGATATCTTTGAAGGAATTGGATGGGGAACCCCTTAATTTTTAATGGAAGGAAAAATTGAAACCACTTAGGGGTTGGAGATGTTTATGAAGATAGGAAAATTTTTATTCAAATTTTAATTCTTTATTAGCTTATCACAAAATATATACCTTTTAGGACCTCAATATTTTGAAATTATGGTTATATTCATGTTGTATCAATTTTGGCTACAACATAGACTCCGATTGTGATAGATGGTGAAAACATGAGGTATTTGAGGACTCTAGACTCTTTGGTTAATGAAAATACTGTGATGACAAGGATATGACCTTATTTTACCAGATTATTACAACAATAGGAAAAATAGTAAAGAAATCTAAACAATCTAAGAAGAAGAGATAAACCTTTAATCAGATAAAAGTAGAGATCAAAAAATTGGGCTTTTCACTCCTAAAGGTTAGATGTTCTAGCAATATATTTAAAGCATTTTCAAAAAAAATTAACTAGAAATAACTACCATATAAAGCCTAGTATCAATGTGTATTTCAATGTGTTATTTTATTACTTTCTCATATCAGGTAGAATTTTCATCAATTTGAAAGGAGTTGGGCATATTAATGATTTCACTCTTTTAAATATTTGCACCTTGTCATTGCTCCATTGCCAGTCAAGCATTTATAGCTTCAATGGAGGTGACCATGATCCCTAGGACCTACTCTACTTACAAAAATGTATCTATAGCCCCGATAGAGGTTATATAGATAGCCCCAAGCACTTGCACAATTTGCATTATTGAGATTTTTCTTCTTTTAAGAAGAATTTTGATAAATTGTAAGTTATTTTAGAGCATGCTTTATAGGTTAAGGATCTATAAGGTACATTGTTGAGTATATTTATATTTAGCCCAATTACTTTATCAAAGTTGATTAGATTTTCTGATTTCTGGAAATACTTTTGAGATCATGATATTATATGGCTTTGGCTTGATGTGTCAACATTCCTAGTTCTCTCTTGTTGTATTCCAACCTTTATGAGATGATCACTAAAACTTAGCTTCCTGAGTTTTGTCAGACCATCTGTACTTAATCCCATATTCTCATCCTTCAACTGATTAAAAATAAATCTCACACAGAAATAAAAGTGTAACAGTAAGATACATCAAACTAAAAAAAAATAAGTAAACAAAACTAATTAAAAGGAAAAAGAAATAACAATTCTTATAAACACACATTTTTATTTTTATTTTTTTATTTTACTCTTTTCTAGTACCCCAACAGGGATGGTATAACTTCAGGTGCATGCCATTTATTAGTATTTTCATGAGATCTCCTTGCAATTTTTGCAATCTATAAGTAATAGGGCCAAAAATTTGAATTATTTGGTAAGCACCTATCCACCTAGGTTCAAGTTTAACCTTTTCCCTATGTTTATCATTTTTAGGGTCCCAATATAAGACTATATCCCCTTAAAATAATGGGATCCCTTTGGATTTCTTATTAATGAGCTGCATGGTTTTCTAAGTTTGTTCAAACATCTTGTCCAATGCATTTCTTCTCTCTTCTTGCAAATGTGCAATATGATCCAATCTCCTATATAAGGTATATGGTCTCTCACAATCCTATAGTAGTAGAGATAGAGCTATTCTCTTTGTTTGGGGAGGCAATAGATATTTTTCTCCAAAAACCATTTCATAAGGAGTTTTACCTGTGTTCCTTTTCACAAACAATCTATCTATCCATAAGGTAAATTTCAATTTACTATCCCAACCTCTCTTGTTCTTTCCCATTGATCTTTTAATTTTGGTAATCAGATTCTTGTTTGATGATTTGGTAAAACCATTTCCCTAAGGATAGTATTTTTCTGAGTGAGAAAGTTCAATTCCATATTTTGCATAAAATTCTATCATTTTGAATGAGGTAAAGTACTTTCCATTTTTTATTACTAACTTCTTTGGGACTCCAAATCTGGTCAATATATTCTCCTCTAAGAAATTGATGACTACTGCAGTTGTTGATTTCCTTAGGGGAGCTGCCTCCACCCACTTAGAGAAATAATCAGTGACTGAGATAATCCATTTGTGTAAGCCTAAATATTTTGTCTTAATGTCCCCAATGAGGTCCATTCCCCACTATGTGAAGGGTGTTTCTATGATAACTGATTGGAGAGGCATTGCTGCTATTGTTTTTGCAAATATTTGATAATTATGACAACTCCTTACATATTTATGAACATATTTGAATAAGGATGATCGATAATAACCTGCTCTCATGATCTTTTTTATAGTTTTTTGGGGCAAAATGTCCTCCACATAATCCATCATGAAATTTCTCTATTACTAATAATATTTCTTTTTCAAAAATGTAGTAATTGCACTCCATATGGATGTTTCCAATAGAGTTTACCTTCCTGAACATAGTATTTCTAAGATTGTTTCTTAAATGATCTTATTTTATTTGCAGATATACCTCTGGTGAATGACAGGATTTGGAGGTATAACAGGATATGATCATACCATTTGCATTCCACATTGTCTATTTTTTTGATATCATGCATGTCTTCAACTATGGCCATGTTTTGCATGTCTTCTCCTTCTTTATTAGCTAGATATTTAGCTAGACCTTATCCTCTGATTATTTTTACTACCTTAAATTCAACATCATATTGCAGTAACTTGACCATTCATCTGGCATGACTACCTATTGGCTCAAGTTGGATGAAAACATATTTTATAGCAGTAAATGGAATACAACATATAATCTTATTTAAAATACATTTAAAATGTTCCAAAGCTTGAATCACAACATAAGCTTGTTTTTCAATAATTTTCAACCTTAGTTGAGCTCCTTTGAGTCTAGTACTCATGAAGGCTATAGGTATTTAATTCTCTTATTCATCCTTTTGAGAAAGGACTACAACAATGGTATATTCGAAAGCGAATGAATATATATTAAAATTATTTGAGTAGTTAGGGCAATTCAAGACTGGGGCAGTGGTGATGGCATCTTTGATTTTTTAAAAAACTTCAATATTTTCTTCATTCCATTTGATGTCAATATTATTTTTATCATTATATTCATAGGTTGAGCTATTTTAACAAAATTAGATATAAATCTCCTCAAAAAATTGATCTTACCAAAGAATGATCTAAATCCTTTCAGTGTTTTTTTTTTTTTTTTGGGGGGGGGGTATCTTGGCAATAGCTTCTATTCTGTATGGGTTAATACTGATCCCTTTATTAGAAACTATGTATCCTAGGATTTTTCCTTGTGTTTTCCCAAATATGCATTTCTTTGGGTTCAAGGATATTCCAAAGTCTTTGCATTTGGCAAAAATTGTGGCTAAATGTTCAAAATGATCTTCAGGATTTTTTGAAAATACTATTATGTCATATAATAGACAACCACTATTTTCAAAATAAATCCTTTATAGGGTCATGAAGTCTTTGATATCCACATCATATTAAAACACTTGCAAATATACAACATTGTCAGGTATAGAAGGTTTGTACACAGAGATAGTTGGAAACCTATCCATGTATTCAGTATCAATTTCTAGACAATCTACACTTGAAACATTAATAGCTAATATATCTACAATGTGATTCTATTCTCTAGGAATATATGAGATGTTAAAGGCTAGGAACTTGTCAATTTCTGCTAGAACTATAAATTTATATTATTTTAATATGGGATGTTTGGTTTGATACTTACCCTTAATTTATTGTATAATTAATTCAACATATCCAGTGATAGTCAAGAAATTTATCCCTAGTTCTTTAGCTTTTCTCAGACCTAATAGTAAGGCTTCATACTCAGCTACATTATTGGTGCATGGTAATTCTAATCTATAAGAGATCCCAAGATAGTTTCCTTTAATATCTATTAAATTAACACCAGAAATTACCCTTGTTTGATAATTAGCCCCATCAAAGAACATGGTCCACATTTCCTGGATAAGAATCCTATCATATTTTACATCTACTAGTTCTCTGGTTTTAAGGTCCATATCTTTCACTTTAGGAATTTCAGCTAGGAAAGGATTATGCCAAATCGAGTACACTCCTATTTATTTCTCTTCTACAAAGCTAACCAAATTAAACATGGTGTCATCAGCTCTCACTAGTTTGACTGAATAGTTGTTAAAAGGTTATCTCCTTAAGGTTACATTCTCTTTTCCTAAAATAGGGATTGTGGCATAAGACCAATCTAATTGTATGGATCCAACTAACTGCTCTGCCCAATGTATGTTTAACAGTAATGAGAATAAAGGGTTCACATCAAACACTACAACATCCATAACTATACCTTTATTAGAATATTGATCAAGGTATACTAACAAGCCAGTGATAATACCTACATAGGGTATTTTACTACTATCCATTACTGATATAGGGGGAGAACCCCTAGTGCAAATCAACCCTAGTTGGTATGCTATGTATTTGGGAATGATGTTATGGGATGCACCATTATCTAGCATGTAGTTTTGAATGACATATCTTTCTCCTTCATCTAAATTATACCCAAGCGACACATAAAATGGTCTAACGGACAAGGAGTTCTAGTTTCGTGATCTGAAGGTTTGATAGCATTACAAGATTGATTTCTCTTTTTTTAGATAAAGCCAAAAGCTTTACAAACTTTTTCTCTATACTTTTGAATAATTAGTAATTCACCAAAGGTAATGTTGACCTTTTATTTACTCAAATCTGAACCAGCATCAAATTCCATCTTTTTAACATCTAAAGTCTTGGAGCATTCATCATGAGGTGGTGATTCTTTATTCCTACATTTTTAGGAACCTTTTTGTTTTGATATTTCTCAATGGACTTTTCTCTAATATTTTTGTTTAAATTCTTATCAATTTTGTTAGGAAAAATTCTATTTCTCAAGTTTAGGGTATTTTCTTCTAGTTCTTCCACCTCTTGTGTTGTTGGAACTAGTTTGTCTTGTTTCATTTTGTCATGCCTAGTTTCTTGTCCTATTTGTAGGATATTTGTGTTTTCTGCAACTAGGATTTTTGGGTGGTGATTCAAAGAAAGCATATAAATCCATGTATTCTTCAAACAACCTTTCTTTAGATTCATCTTCAAGGGTCCAACATGCATTAATCCTGATATCCTCTTCAGATTTTTTCTCCAAATCTATAGGATGGTGGATGCCTAGATAAATACCACAATAATCTGGGTTGTGAGGAGTGTCATAGGCAAAACTAAGGGAAATTTTATGCTAAATTAATAGTGGGTATAGGATTAGGAACCAAGTCAATGTCCTCTATTTCTCTTCTTTTCTAGTTATTTCCATTATTTCTTTTTCTTTCATCAGGATTATTATTATTCCAATTTTTGTTAAAATCTCTCCTGAAAGGTGGTCTATTGTCACCTTGTTGTCTATCATCTTGAGGGTGAGAAGTTTCACAAATTATTTCTTTATTTATTTCTATCTTGGCCAACCTATTTTTCATTGTATTGAACATTTATGTCATTTGATTAGCCAGTTTCTCCATGGGATCATGTTCAAATCTCTTTTGTAGGTTAATTCCTACTTTCTTAGGCTTCCTATCAAGATGATTATCCTCTAGGGAGTATGGTTTCATTTTCCCACTATCTAGCATATTCCTTTCAATATCTATAGCTTTCTCCATGCACTCATATATTGTATTTACATGTTCTTATCTTAATTCATAGTTGAATTCTTTGGGGAAGGCATTCTTATAGAAACAAATGGATTGGATATAATTTGGTCTCAGAGTAGTGGGAATATTATTTCTAGATTTAGAAAACCTTTTATTGAAATAAATCACTGATTTCTTTCTTTTTCATTGTTGCTATATCAGTCAATAATGACTATTCATTCTTCCTTTCACCAAATTTCTTTAAAAAGATAGTTTTCATTTTGGAAAAATTAACAATGTCATTATTAGGAAGAGTATTAAACCATTATCTAGCATCTTTCTATAGAGTCTATAGGAAAAACCTTAATACCACATCTTCATGTTCTATTTCTAGACTGTCTAAAGCATACAAGACAATTTTGATGTGATCTTCTCCAGTGATTGCATCATTTTCTTGAAACTTAGGTAAATATTTATGTGCTTTACTAGGGAGATCATGCAAAGGCATTGGTAATTGAAAATATCTATATATATTAGTCCTCCATAGCTGAATATGTTGCGGGTTATCCATGTTAACTAATGGAGGTCCTTGAATCATAGTAGGAGGTGTGTTAGTAATTCCACTAGGAATAGTGGGAGGTGTTTCTAATAAACTTCCTACTGTAACAATATCTACGTTAGAACTTTTTGGAGATGAATTAGAAGGATTAGTTATAAAAAATACCTCTAGATTTGAGATTTTAAGGTACAACTCCTAAGTGGTTCTTCTCATTTGTTCCAGCACATTCTTCTTCTTCTTTTAATGTTTTTGATATTTTTGGATTTGTCCAGTTAGAGTCACCAACACGACATGTGCAGAAGGAATAAAATTTTGGTTGAGATTGCTTGACTTATAGAATTATCAATCACTCAAGGATTAAAATTTTTTAAGAATCAATAAAATCAAGAAACTCAAGAAAATCAATAAAATAATATAATTGTTCATTCTTTAAAAAGAAAAATTAGAAACTATGTGCATAGAAGGGAAACAAATTTGAAAATATTTTAAGATAAACTAATATTTTGATTCCTTATTTAAGCTAACTCTTTCTGATAAATATTTGTCATTAGGTTCCAAACTATAATAAAAATTACGCATTCGGTCCCTAGAAATGGTGCCAAAAAATTGTTGGGGATTTTTCCTACATCTTTAAGATAAGTTGTCACACTACAGGAAAACCTACTTCCAATGAGCTATTACAAGATCTGGTTGACCTACCTATTTAACTTGGGAATAAAGTTCTTTAATATTTTCTAGACATACCAAGTATGGTAAGGATACCCTTGAGGTGAGCTTAAATTCTTTAAGTTCATGCTCTTCTAGATTTATGATGATGAATTAAAAATTATAAATATTGATCAAGCTAAAACAATAATAGTTCAGTTATGCCTTATGTATGATCGGTGCTTTAATCCTTTGGGATATTGTAGTAATATTTAGTAAAACTTCAATGAAAATAGAAAGCAAGAGAGATGAAATAATTGATGCAATTACGTTCATTTGAATATCGTAATAAACATAATAGTTGACCAATGAGAGAAGCATTCATTATGTGTTCAAATAATGTAACCCATAACAAAGACACACACAAAGCTAAACATAAAAATATAATAGGAAAGAAGCCTAGAATTGTATTAATATTTGAATGAGATTACATGAAGAGTTGGCTTGGAATCACTATTTAAATCTTCAAAATATTAATACAATAGAGATACTATTTCGAATATTGTAACAAGGACCTATTACTCTTTCAATTGAATATCATAACAGTTGAGTCTCTAGACCTTTGGCTCAATAATATACAAATATTTTTAGCTTCTTGGGCACTTTCCTATCAAAAACCTACACAACAATGGGAGGAATGAGGAGATGAAAAGGAGAAAGAAAACAAAGGAGATACAACAACAAAGAATGGGCACTCGAGTATACCTCTTAGAAGAATATGCTATGTCAAAGATCGATTATTATTCTAGTTGTAGATATTTTCATTGTAGTTGTAGTAGCTCTATAGCTGCTTGAACCATTTGCATCTAAACCATCCACCTGGTGCCATCTCCTACCTTATCATCGACCTAGTGCGATACAGTTTGTTTATCTAACTGTCTCAAAATTATTTTTTAGAAAAATTGGTCAAAGTTCTACTTAGTTGTCACTTACCTTCTTGTTTCTTTTTTCTATCATCATGGTCCCCATGTTGCTTGTTGACTCATATATCTCTTGACTCTTCTTAATTGCTTCTTGCTCATCTTGACTTGCACCAATGGAATTGACACGATCTAGATTTCTTCATCGATTTTACTAATAGTGTGAATCCTATCTAATGCCTTGATTCCTTTGCTTTTGTCTTCCCTTATGAATGGTTGTCTGCTATGAAATAACTTGATGATGTCTAGGGAGAACTTTGTCAAAAATATGAGTTGGTCAGATAGATTATCTTTGTTAGCCTCTTTGCAAGAGAATTCTTTGATATCTCAGATGATTATTTGATAGAAACCTTCTATGCTGAGTAATTTGTGGAGGTCAATATTGATATGATTTAGTTGGATAACAGTATCTTTTTCTATTTTTTCTAGTTCTCTGACCGCGTTCTTCCATCTGGGTCTTTTTGCCTTAAAACTTATGACTTTTTCATACTCTCTTTGGTAGCTATGAGTCTTACCATCAATGGTGGTTACTTGCATGGATCTAATATGTTCATATTTAGCCTTGCATTTTTGTACACTAGGGATATAGTTGCTACCTTTTTATCTACAATTTCTAATAGAGACTTTATTTCTTTATTTGTCTCTATTATTGACCCAAACTTCCTCCAATAGGTCTTGATTGTTCCTGCTTCTTTCTTAATGATTTTGATCATATTTTATTTGAATTTGGTTGTAAGTTTTGGAACTTGTAATAAACTATTTTCAGAAGGCCTTTGCTCTTGACTCTTATTGATTTCAACCTTCAACTTCTCATTTTTTGTTTGCAACAATTCAGCTTTAGACTTCCTGTAGCACCCTAAAGTTGGCGTAGTGAAATTCTAGTAATTACATTCATCCTAGTAAATAATCTAAATTCAAATTTTAACCTCCCAAACCGCCTGTTAACCATCGGGTAATCCGTTTCCACCTTTTTCATGCCATTTTTAGAGGTTGTTTTGACCGTTTGACGATATCGTCATCGATCAGACGATATCGTCATCGATCAGACGATATCGCCCCAGATATGACGATTTCTTCTGGGCTAGGACATCTAGACGATCTTGTCGCAAAACTAATTTTGCACAATTAGCTTATGTTCCAAAGGATCTCTAATCCGGGTAGAAGCGTGTCTACGTTGTTAGAGACCCTCCCCGTTGGAGATCTCCCAAATAGGGATGATCTCCAACCTCCTAACTACTCCCCTAAGCCTATTTAATCCTTAGGACCTTCCCTTCTCAACCCCTAGCTGAATTTCCCTGTAACTTGATTTTGTGTGCATTAGAATACCTAGAGCATCATTTTGCATTTGTTATTTTGAAGTTTTATTGTAGGTACCTCATTGATTTTCAGTCAGAGCAATATCAGATCGTCGTAGACGATCTCGTTCAAATCTCGGATGATCCTGTTGTAATTTGAGACGATTTCATTGCTTCCAGATGATTTCGATTGCAATCTACATTAGGGGCAATCAGTGCCCAGAGTTTGTGCATTCTCTTATACATTTTGTTGTTTTATTCTGCATTTTAGTTAGTTTTATCCTTATTTCTTACTATGTTGCATTTGGAGTTCACCCATATAGCTTAAGTTGCATGATAAGATCATAATTTGTCATTAGAATATCATAATTTGTTTGAATTTCTATTCATAACTATTTTTTAGTATTCATATTGTTATTTTGTGTTGTTTCCCTCTGTCATCATAGTCACATTCTCTGTATTTTGCATCTATTTTTTTGTTTGCAGGTCTCTGACGAATTCGTCAGATCTCAGACGATCTTGTCTGATCTTAGATGATATTCTCAAATCAGAGGTGATCCTGACTGCTTCAAATATCAGAATCTCCATAAGACATCCGGATCAGGTATTCTGCTTTTAATATTCTGTAATTTCTCTTTTTCTATCTTAATTTTTCTTTCTGTATTCATTAAATCTGCACTTTCATATAGATTAATTTAGATTCATTTGGCCAAACCTAGGATATGAATGCTTAAGGCTAAAAATGAACACATAAAAACACATTCCAAACCTAGGCATGGAAACTGCCATTAAATGTTTCCTGGTGAACCCACCATCCGTCAAAAAATCATCAAAATACACCTTCTTTGAGAGGTGGGACCTTCACAAGTCCTCTCAGTCTGAGGTACCGTGACATCCTTTTCCCATTCTCCTTTCGGGCACGGATCCTATAGCCTGAAGGTAAGGGTGCGAAAAATTTGGAGCGATACATTTTGGTGAACCCGACGTGAATGCATCATAACCTTTTGAAAACAAAAACAAAAAAAAAATAGAACAACTAAAACATAGATGCATTTTAAATCATTTAAGTTTAATATCATGTTTAGATGGTAGCTCCTAAGAAAATATTAGCAGTTACTATAAATGTAGAAAACCAATTGGTAGCCATAGAAGTCAATTCTGTACTTAGTGTGCCTAAAATAGATAGAAATCAACTCTTGTGGGATGAACTTGATAGGAGACTTAGTGTCATTTCATCTAGGTCAACAGAACTTAAACAAATCAAGAGGCTAGTCCTAGATAGAATCCTGGATCCTCATCAACTAGTCTTTTATCATGAACTTCAGAGAGCCTACCATAGATGGTTAGCCTATAGGAGAGCTCTTGTATCTTCAAAATTGTTCACCTTCGAGGAATACCTCGAGAACGCAGCCATTGTACACCAATTCCTAGGTTGTGTAGAAGACCAAGAGGTTGTTCTTATAGATAGGGAAAGATGGAATAGAGTTCCTCGAGCTGTGTTATATCGAGAGTATTGCCACGAGCTTTACTTCTATCAACCAGCATCTGAGATAGATAATATCACTATAGCTCTTTTCATTAAATTTTTAAAAGGAAACTTTCAATTTGAAGAAGAACACTTCATGAATCCTGAACAACTCGAGCCTATTAATGATATTTATAAATTGTTTATAGAAAACTAGATTATTACTTTCAGTCTTATTTCTTGCATTTATTTGTGTTATTTTTTGTCTTTACAATATTATTTCAAAAACAAAAACTAAAAAAAAAAAACTAAAAACATAGCAAAAACTTAAACATTTCATTTCAAATATTGTAGTAGGTATATAGTAAATATATACCTCTTAATATTGTTGCATATATATATATATATATATATATTTGCTGAAATCAAAATTAAAGCACCATGCCTAAACTTAGGAATGGTAAAGAAACTTTAGTAGAAGAAGAAGATTGGTTACAAGATGGAATTAGAGACCCAAATGTCCTTCCTGGAGATCCAATTCCCGAAGGAAAAACTCTAGATCAATCAGAACATGACCTAGGTGAAGACAATGAACAAGAAGGAAGTGTTAAAGAGGATGGATCCTCATCCCCTAGAGTAGCTCCAGATGGAATTATTGCTTTTGACAACATAGATCATTTCAAGAAATTTCTTGATGATAACATTGACGCCCTTAATGTGGCAGTTCGTATTGATAAAGGGTAAATTAGTAACACTCAAGCAGCCATGGAATATATGTATGATGTGTGCACTAATCCCTTGTCTTTCATTGACCAAGAAAGTGACAAGGCTAGGCCATCCAATACAGACATGGTCACTATGATTCAAAACATGTCAAAACAACAGGTTACCCAACCTCCTAAGGAACCTGTTATTCAACCTAAAATCATTCCCACAAAAAAAAAATCTTCCTTCACTACTTTATTTCACCAAACTATTGAGCAATATGCTTCAAGTAAACAAAAACCTAAAACGAAGCCAAACACCAATTTTCAACAATCTGGAATACAACATAATACAACTTCAAAGTTCCTTCATAACACTTTTCCTACCAACAATTTACACAATAGTAACATGGCATCTAATATTCATGTCCCTCCATCATATGCCCATAAAACCCATGTCAATGCCCTACCAAACCAATATGGGGGGCAAACTAGTAATCTGGAAGCCATGGTGAAACAATTAGCTTCATGTATGGACCAGATAGATCCCTACCGTCCCTAGTACAATTATCGAGAGATCTGTAGTCAACCTTTGGATCCCATAGTTGTAGCTCAACCATACCCTAAGCATTTTCCCATGCCTATCTTGCCTATATATAAAGGAACCGAAAATCCCATAGAGCATCTTCGCATGTTTAGGATAGCATGTCATGATATATCACATGATGACTTGCTATTACTAAAAATGTTCCCAAAAAGTTTAGGTGGAATGGCATTAGAGTGGTACTATCAATTGCCCACTCATTCTTTGAGAAACTTTTAAGAAATAGTTGAATCATTTGTCCATCAATTTAGTGCCTACATCGAGAGGCATGCAACCATTAAATATTTATACAACTTAAAACAAGACAAAGATGAATGTTTTGCCGATTTCTTAGTTATATGGAGGCAATTGACAGGAAAACTACACTTTGTGCTACCTTATAGGGAAATGTTGGATATTTTTATCAATAATTTACAAGAACAAATATCTTATGAACTATCAACTGCTACTTTAACTACCTTCGATCAAGCTATAGATTTAGCTCGAAGAGTAGAAGATGCCCTCATTAGGAGAGGCCAACTTAGGAAGAAGGATGATGAGAAAACATCCAGAAATCAATATAAAAACAAACAAGTTGTCGATGATGGAGTCACTGACAGCAGAAACGTTGCTAATGTCAATGCAACGAAGACAACATAAAAATTTATATTGAAACCTCCTGATAAGCCTCCCCGAGAATTTACTAGATTGAATCAACCCTTATCAACTATTTTACCTCAATTACTCGAAAGAGGTTTGATCCAATTACTAGCTATCCAGGAACCTGATCCAACTATACCCGGATACAGAGCAAACTTACACTGTGATTTCCATAGAGGACCTGGACACTCTACCAATGCTTGTAAAAGGTTGAAACATAAAATATAAGAATTTATTGATAATAATGAAATGGAAGTGCAAGCCTTCCAACCTAAACAAAACCCTCCTAATAATACTCAAAATACCGTTCCCCAAAATCAAAATCAAAATGCTAATCAAACATTAGACATATTCCAACACCCTTTACCAAGACATGGTAAAGAGGTGGCCAATAAAATTGAACATCATAATGTTCCTCCTCCTACCTGATATGTAGGAACTATTAGCAGACAATTACCTATTCAGGATCCTCAAAAATTTGACACAACCTTATCCTTGGTTATGACCAGGCCCTTACATAAAATTCAAACTTCTGATTCTAGTGATATAGAATCAGATAGTGAAAGTGAACTAGACATTACTTCAAACCAATTGAAGAGTTCTGAAAATGAATCAGATCCTATTCAACCCATCACAGATGCTATGGTTCCAGAAAAACCATTTCCTAGAAGAGTTACTACTCGACCCTCTTCTAATCAATTCCTCTCAAATGAACAAGCCATAAATGCTCAACCGAGGCCAGTTCAACGTCTTCAATATAACATTGTAGGTACCATTGGAGTCGTTACCCGACAACAGTCTCAAAATTCTCAACAAGAATCAAATCAGAATGATGGATCAGTTCCATTTGTTTTGAAAAATCCCAATAAAGGGAATCATGCTCCTAATGTTCAACCTAAACCCCCTTACAATATTAATGAGCAATTGTCCAATACTACAGCTAGAATTTCCCTTTTGGATTTATTAAGATCTTCTCCCACCCATAGGGATTAGTTGACGCTTACATTAATCCAAATGATGGTACCTCAAAACATCCAACCTAAAGCTATGGCCAATACTATCATCACTCGATAAGTTGATTGTATTGACTTTCGGGATAAATATATCCCACAACACAGTTTACATAAGGATAATCCATTATATATTACTGCTCTAATTGGAGATGTAGCTATCAAACGAGTCTTGATTGACAATGGCTCATCTCTAAACATTTGCACTTTTGACTTCTACCAAAGATTTGGCTTTAGAAGTGATGAAATGAAGAAAAATGACATGATTATCAAAGCTTTTAATGACAAAACACAAGAAACATGTGGAGTTATTATCCTCCCATTGCAAGTTGGTCCTAGAACCCTAGAAACAACCATGTTTATTGTACATTGCCCAACATCATACAATATACTTTTGGGTCACCCTTGGATCAACGCAATGCAGGCTGTCCCATCAACTTTACACCAATGTGTTAAGTTTGAATTTAAAAATTAGTTGGTCACTATCCATGGTGACCCTAGACCCTTTGATATGTGTGCTTTTGCAGAACCTGTTGGAGTGCAATTTTTCCCTGCTCTGTCATCCACACATCCTAGTTCTTCTTTTTCATCTAAAACTGTGAAACACACACCCATAACCTAACCTATTTCCCCTCCATTAATTTCATCCTCCTATATAGATCAAAAATCCTCTAAAAAAATCACTCTAGAACCTCAAAAAGATCTTAAATCTACAACCAATCCTTCATGTTCTATCCCTATAATTTCGAAACCCATAGAAACAACTATCATACCTTCCACATCTCAAGATATAAGAAATAATCCTTCTACATCTTATGCCCTTTCCGATGAACTTTTACCAAATTTATCCACAACCTTAATATCAGAAAAAATGAATGCTTTCATGCGAGATTCAATTCTTTTAAATAAATTGTCGCCATCTCCTTGTACTTTAGGCCTCCCACAACCTATGGGAAGTACTTACCAAGTTGGGAGTTGTGCCTTCATTTATAAAGGATATGACTGGGGAAGAATCCCTCGGAATATCAAAACTCATCATGAGGGATACGCTCGGTGTTATTTTACCAATGAATATATTAAAGCTAAACCCATGATTCTTAAAATGGGATATAAAGGGAAATGCTTGGGCCCTTTCCAAAATGGCATGAAAGAACCTTTTGAGGTAGAACCGTGGCCTGCCCGTTGTGGTGTGGGCCTATTTCCTAGTAAGGGTCAACCCTTTCCTTTTGAATATGATGATCATCTCATATGTTATCAAGATTATTTGGATAGGCATGTTGATTTGCCTCTTAAAAATCAGTCATTTTCATGTAACATGCTATCCATAGCTTACCCTGAAATGATTGCTGACCCCGATGAAGAGTTGGAAGGAGATATCTTCCATGATGTCTTTGTTGAAGAGATGTTACACAATGGATTTTATTTTGATGGTTCTATACCAACTATAGCCCAACTTGAGGCCACTAATCCTCAAGATGAATTATTCAAATTAACCTTACAAGAATTACAAGAATTGGGCGTTTCACCCGCCCCACCTAATTTTGAAAGAGATCTACACATGGAGGTAGAAAATGTCATTAAAATTAATATTGGAACTGAGGACAATCCTCACATAATCAATATTGGATCAGAATTAAGTCAAGAAAAACAAGAACAATACATTGCATTCCTTAAAGAGTATGAAGATGTCTTCGCTTGGACATATGAAGATATGCCAGGTCTAGACCCTTCCGTAGTCATGCATCATCTAGTGGTCCATCCGGATGCTAAACTCGTTAAACAAAAACTTAGAAAAATGCATCCCAAAGTGGCTCTGCTAGTCAAAGGGGAGTTAGAAAAACTCTTGAATGTTGTCTTTATACAAGCTATTGATTATGTTGAATGGATCTCAAATGTAGTTCCAGTCACCAAGAAAGAAGCTACCAAAGTTAGGGTTTGCATAGATTTTAGAGATATTAAGGCTACATGCCCTAAAGATGACTTTCCTCTTCCAAGCATGGATCAAATCATTGACTTTACTATCGGAAGTGGGATGATGTCCTTAATGGATGGATTCTCCAGTTATAATCAGATCATGATAGCTCCTGAAGATCATGCTAAAACAACCTTTATTACCCCCTTAGGTACCTTTTGCTGGAAAGTGATGCCATTTGGCTTAAAGAACGTAGGTGCAACTTATCAACGAGCTATGACCTATATTTTTCATGATATGATGCATGATATCCTACATGATTATGTAGATGATATTATAGCTCGCTCCATTATTGAAGATAATCATTTAGATGATTTGAGAAAAGTTTTCAATCGATTACGAGAATATCTCATTCGATTAAATCCAAAAAAATGCATATTCGGAGTTAAGTCCGGCAAACTATTAGGGGTTTTAGTTTCTTTACGTGGTATTGAAATTGACCCTCTCAAGATTGCAGCCATCACTGATATGCCCGCACCTACTAATATATCTGAGTTACAAAGTTTACAAGGTAAGCTTCAAGCTATCCATCGCTTCATCGATAAGCTGGTGGACAAAACCAGTCCCTTTATTAAACTCCTTAAGAAGGATGTCCCTTTTAATTGGGACACCGAATGTAGAGAAGCTTTTGAACTTCTCAAATGATACCTTCTTAATCCACCTATGCTTTCACCACCTAAACCTGATTGCCCATTCCTCCTATATATTTCAGCTTTAGATTCTGCCTTAGGGGCTATGTTAGCTCAGCTTGATGATGAAAAGAGAGAACATGCTAATTATTATATTAGCCGAACCTTCATCAGTTATGAAACCTGCTACACAGCATTAGAAAAACTATGTCTAGCAGTCGTTTTTGCTACACAAAAATTACGACACTATATGCTTAGTCAAAAAAATTATGTCATTGCCAAATACGACCCCTTAAGGTATCTCATGAGTCGACCTTATTTATCGGGTCGCACAGCCAAGTGGGTTCTTGCTCTAAGCAATTTTGATCTCACATTCATAGGACAGAAGTATGCTAAGGGTCAAATCATAGTAGATCAATTAGTTGTTGCACCCTTAGTGTCTACCCATCCCCTCATCATCGAGTTTTTAGATGAATGCCTTCAATCAGAGGCAGACCATACTGAACAATGGTCCTTATACTTTGATAGAGCCCGATGCATGAGTGGGGCTGGTGCGGGTATTATTTTAATATCCCCACAAAAACATCTTATTCTTCTATCCTTCAAATTGACATTTGCTTGCACCAACAATACTATTGAGTATGAAGCTCTAATCCTTGGATTACGAGTTGCTTTAGCGCTCAAAATTAAACATCTTTTAGTTTTTGGTGATTCTCAACTGGTTATAAACCAAATTAATGAAGTTTATTAGACCAGAGATGATAAAATGTGCCCATATAAGGCCTATGTTTTACAATTAATGTCTCTATTTGATCAAGTTACCTTGGAAGCTATTCCTCAAACTAGCAACCGTGCAGCTGATGCTATGGCCGCAGCTTGTATCTCTCCTGCCCTTGGAGTTAGATGACGAATATGCCACTACCATTATTCATCGAATCTAGGAACCTGCTTCAAATAAATCATGCTTAGAGCCTTTGGATGTTTTTCTAATCAATGAAACTACTCCTGAACCTTGGTATACGAACATATTTGATTTTCTCCAAAATGGGACTTTCCCTACCAATTCTAATAGCAACCAGCATCGGTTATTACGTAGACGAGCAAGTCGATTTGTAATAATTGGCAATACCTTGTATAGGAGATCTTTTGAAGATATCCTATTAAGATGTTTGAATTTAGAAGAATCCAAATCAGCCTTAAGTGAAGCCCACGATGGATCTTGTGGAGGACACTTTAGTGGTAGTGTCATTGCTAAAAAGCTCCTTCGGATAGGATACTTTTGGCCTACCATGGAGAATGATGCACATGATTATGTGTGCCATTGCGACAAGTGCCAGAAACATGTTGACCTTGTCCATGCGCCTACATAAGAACTACAGGCTATTTCATCTCCTTGGCCCTTTTCAAAATGGGGTTTAGACATTATTGGCAAAATCAATCCTGTGTCATCTGATGGACACAAGTTCATCATAACCGCCACTGAGTATTTCATGAAGTGGGTCGAAGCTATGCCTTTAACTTCCTACACTGGCACACAAGTCTCTAAATTTATTTTTAATCAAATCATTTGTAGGTTCGGAATTCCTGCAAATCTCATCTCTGATAATGGAACTTGTTTCAAAAATAAAGATGTTAAAAAATTATGCCAAAAATATAAGATTCAACATCGTTGGTCCACTCCCTATTATCCTTAGGGTAATGGTCAAGTAGAAGCATCTAACAAAACCTTAATCAAAATCCTCAAAATATTGGTCAATAAAATTGGCCGTGACTGGCACATTCAATTATATCCAACCTTGTGGGCCTATCAAACTAGTGTTCGAACCCCCATGGGAACTTCACCATTTGTTTTGGTTTATGGTGCTGAAGCAATTTTTCCCTTTGAATTAGAAGTTCCTTATTTGTCTCTGCTACTTCAAGATATCGAAGTAGGAGATGAATATCGAGCTGGTAGACTCAGTCAGCTAGAACTCCTATATGAAAAACACATCAATGCTTTGTAGCATCTCCGTGCCTACCAAAACAAGCTTAAAATTTCATATGCTAAAAAAGTGCGTCATCGATCCTTTGAGATCGGCGACCTTGTTTTAAAAGAAAATCAAAAAAATACTAATGCAACTAAGGACCTTAAAGGCAAATTTGAGCCCAAATGGCTTGAACCATACATTATTACTGCTAAATTCGAATCAAGAGCATACAAATTGTCTACCTTAGATGGTAAAGAACTTAAAGAACCCATGAATATTTTGCATATTAAACGTTACTATGTATAAATTTGGTCATTTCATCCATGTATATATTTGTTCAAAATCACTATCTTGTATTTCTTTCAAATTTATAAATTCAAAAACACCAAAAACATTCATAATCATCAAAATCTTCAAAACTATTTGTTGCATTTATTTATGGCACTTGTTAAATTTTTTGTTCAAAAAAAAAAATAAAACCAAACAAAAAAATAATAATAAAAATATAAAAACAGCAATATGCTTGACTCTTTTGAAACCAAAACAAAATAAAGAAGAAAGAGAGAGTCAACATTCTCAAAAATTCTCAAAAAAAAAGTATTTATATATATTTTCTTACAAATGTTGCAGTTATATGTTTCAAATTATTTTTGATAAATTAGCATTTATTTGGAATCCCTCACTTGCACACACAAAAATAAATATCTTGATTTTATCTGGCATGATTACTAATCTCTCTTATATCAAAGTCCACAAAATTCAATTAAATAAAGTTTGAGCATAGAGAATTGATCTTGATTTACTTAAACCAAGCACATATTTTCACAATAAAATGATTATATTTGTAATTTCCATGTTTTGCTACATAGTAGATGTGATTTCTTGAGCGAAAAGTTTCCCCTGCTATCCTATCATGCACATGGTCTAGAATATTTGAGAATTGGCAAAAGGACAAGCTCACCCCTACCCAGAATAAAAATCCCTTGCTCTACAACTAATTCGAGCAAGTATCCCTAGCAAAGAAAAAGAAAAGAAAAGTTTAAGAAAAAAAAAGAGAAAAGAAAAATGCCATTTTATATCATTACAACAATATTTCAAGTACTATCTCAAAAATCAAGCAAAAAAAATATATATATATATATATACAAAAATAAAAAGAAGCAAAGTTCAAAAGAAAAGCAAAAGAAAGCAGAAAGCAAGAAAGCAATAAAATCCCTTTCCCTACCCTTTGAAAAGAAAATAAGGGTTGATGAGCTTGAATCCCTGGAATTCTCAATTATTCAAAAACTGTGAGGTAAGCCCCATAATAGGTGGTTTGTGCCCAACTCGCTTGGCCTTGGGTAACTCCTAGCATGGTGATATGTCTGTCACATTAGCGACCTTCTTTTGTACAGACCTATGTCTACTTATGGATTAGCTAGCTCTTGATAATCCGATCTACATAGTAGTCTAGTATGGTTATATGCATCTACATCATGGTTAATGAACACTTATTTGGTTTCTTCAAATCACTTGTATCATATTATCTTGCTCAAAACTGGTAAATGCACAAAGCAATTGCACACATTTGTATTTGAGAGATTTTGTGTATCATTATGATAAATCAAGATCGGAAATGAATTCACATATGCACATGGGATTCCTTATAAATCTAAATTTTGTCTTCAAAATACTTTGAAATATTATTTTTGCAACTTTTTTGGAATAATTCAAGTACAGTTATTTACCATAAAGACAACTATATAATAGAAAATAAAAAATTTCTTTCAAAAATATACAATCAAAACATATATATATATATAACTTTTTGTCGACTTTCGTGATGATGATATAGTTCCAAAACCAAAATTGGAATTTTATGCCTAGCACAAGTCCTCATCTTCATATTTTCTATTTATTACAAAATCAACCATGCAATAAAACTATCTCTTTTTTATTTTCGCGATGATGGTATAAGTCTATACCTACATATTCTATGCCTAGCGCAAATCATTGTAACAATTTTTATTCCCCATTTATTTAAAAATCATGAAAACCATATGAATTAATTCATTATGTTACACAAATTATGCTTTTAAGCATGCACATTTTCATTATTTCATGTCATTATGTTAACCTTCAAAATTTGCAACGATGGTATAATTCCTAATGAATTATCCAAAAAATTTATCACACTTAGGAATTTATGCCTAGAAAAATCATTTTAACATTATTTCATGCATACTATTTTCATGGAAATCTGAAAAACAAACCATCATCATCATCATTTGCACTATTACACGAAAGTCTTAAGACAGTCTCTTAAGCACTCTTTTACTTTTAACAATATTTCTATACTGGGATTAGCTTGATGATCGAGTGAGCAGCGACTCCATAAAATGGTCTATAATAGCGACAATGTCCTTTGAAATTATTGTTAGAAGTCTCTTTTTATTTTTTTACCACATCACATTACAAACAACCCAATTGTTACATCAGATTATTTCATTTAAAATATTACTTTATGACATCAAAATTATAAATTTTCAAAACAACATAATTTCATGAATCCTCAATCCAATTATCAAATTAATCAATCAAACATAAAAGAATCATAAACATACACATAACACAAGTCATATGATCAAAACTATCTCATCTCATATATATATCAACAATATATATACATCATCAAAACTGGATTGGTATGCCATAATATGTACCTCGACATACTCAATCCTCTATCAAAAATAATAAACCTACATATCAATCTATACAGTGTGATGTAGTCCTCTAGCCTCGAGAGCCCCTTGAGCTCTCAGCCTCATCTCCTCCCCTACCCTGAGGTGGACGAGGTGGCCCCATCGCAGTATGAGTAGTATTGTGAGTCCTAGTCCTCGATCGGGATGAAGTCCTTGAGGACCCAATCCTGATAGGGTTAGCAATGCCGACTGGCAGCTGTACCCTCTAGCCCTCTGGAACCATCTGGAAGTAGATGCCCTAGTAGAATGTGGTCTGAGCAATCGACTGTGCTAGCTCCTGTGTGCTCGCTCCTCCACCCCATGCCTTGAGGCGTGTAATCTCATCTTTGAGCTGGGTAACCTCAGGTCGGTGACGTGTAGCCTCATCCTGCAATGTCTGCACCTATGCTCGAAGATGATCTCTCTCTGCTCGAAGAGTAGCTATCTCGCTACTCTCCCTTATGTCAACACCCTTGCCCTTATCGGGTGATGGTGGCCTCTCTCTCTATGGAGAAGGGGGTCTCGCATCCCTCCTCTCCCTCTGTCGTGGCTTCTCCTGTGCATGCGGCCTCCTTAGATCTCTCCCACCGTGACCCTGGGCTGCCTCCATAGCTGTCTGGCATCGCCTCCCTATCTGACGCACAACTGCATGTATCGAACCCTGAGCCCTCGTCATCCAAGGAGGGTGGATGCCTGCGTACTAGGAATCGTAGCCATCGGCTACCCCTGCATCATCCCCATCCACTGGCTGAATGGGGGCATCATCCGAGTCCTGGCTCCAAAAACATTACATGTTTGGAGCCCCGTTCACTGTAGTGTTATCCTGGACAGTCCAAGAAAACTCATAATCCCTGAGAGATGGGATCCCATGCTGCAGACCGAACTATCACAAAACTTGATCATAGTGATGGAGCTCCACCTCTCCTCTCTCCATCTATAGCCAGCACACTCGCCTAATGTGAGCTAGCTCTTGTCCATCCTTGGCCCACCCTGGGTGCTCGTGCCATGGCCTCCAAGTAATCTGGTCCAAGACTAGGTCATCTAATAGTATTCATGACATCGAAAGGTTGATCTGCCGCTGTGACCATCTTCGGAGCCACCAGTAGAAAACTCGAGGCCTCTCCCCGTCAATCCCTATCAGAGGAAGCCCTACCGACCTTCACACTGCAATGTGCTCCTAGCACCAAACTTGTAGGAGCGATGTCATCACCAGACATCGGTCGCCCTTGTACACGACCCCATGTAGGATCCTGTACAGTTGGCATAGCACATAGCTGCCCCAAGCAAATCTGTACCCATGGTCTCGCATGTCGTAGATAACATCTACGAGCATCCACGGCACCCTGCACCTGCTTTGGTGGCACAACAGAAGTCCACCAACTACTCCAGCTAGAACCCATGTGAGTCTAGATTCCCCAGGCATCTGACGTAGTGCCTCGATGTTAACTCTACCCTTCTCTAGGGTAAAGCTCGGGTCACCACACAATCGTCCCATAGCATGGCCCTGATTGGATGTAGGAGTAATCAACCATCCTTGTATGGGGATTCTCATAATCCTCCATACATCCTCTAGATTGGGAGTCATCTCCCCTTTTGATAGTTGGAAACAAAAAGAACCTGGATACCATCTCTCTGCTAGGGCTGTCAGTAGCCCCATATCTGTAGACACTTGTGGCATCTTTGCCACATGCTGTAAGCCAGCCTGTGCCAGCTAATCCCACTCTGCCTATGTAAGAGTGACAAAGTCATCTCTCAAACCTCCATACTTCCATTCCCTACTTTTTAGCAAACCTCTCTGCAACATAAACAAAAAAACAACAAACAACCATTAATAACAATTCAAGTATTTAAAAATGCAAGTAAAATAAGTTCAATTTTATGCAATTGATGATATCGTCCACTATTGGATGATATCGTCCCCAATTTGAGCAGAATCGTCTCCGATTTTGCAAGCCAAAATCATCCCCCTTTCGTCGATTTTGCCCTTGGACGAACTTGGCAAAATTGAGACGATTTCGTCGAAATCGGGACGATTTCATCCAGACGACGTCGATAGCCCAAAAATGGCCGCGATGCTCAAAAATTGATTAAAATTTACCTAAAAAGCATGTAAAATCAAATTAAATCATTCTAAGTTAAGTCTAGACTCTTACCCATAGACCGCATCGGACCTCTATTGATTTGTGCGTCGTCTCCACCATTTTTGCTTCCAGAGCTCTAAAACCAGTAAAAATGCACAGTAAAAATGAATTAGGGTTTTACCCTATTTTTTTTAATTTTATTCAAAAATGATTCAAAAATAATTTTGCTTTTTCACGTTTTTACCTCAAACATTCGATTTGGGTAAAAACACGAAGGGGGCACCATAGTAAGCTGTCGTATGATTCAACCAAGAATCGTCACCTAAAAAATGGGAATAATTTTTTCTTTCTCGTAGATCGAGAAGAACTCATATTTAATGCATTTTCTTCAAAAAATTCGCTAAAGAGGGGGCAAAATGTAGCACCCTAAAATTGACGCAGTGAAATTCTAGTAATTACATTCATCCTAGTAAATAATCTAAATTCAAATTTTAACCTCCCAAACCGCTCGTTAACCGCCGGGTAATCCGTTTCCCACTTTTTCGTGCCATTTTTAGAGGTTTTTTTGACCGTTTGATGATATCGTCACCGATCAGACGATATCGCCCTAGATATGACGATTTTGTCTAGGCTAGGACGTCCAGACGATCTTGTCACAAAACTAATTTTGCACAATTAGCTTATGTTCCAACGGGTCTCTAATCTGGGCAGAAGCATGTCTACGCTGTTAGATACCCTCCCCCATTGGAGATCTCCCAAATAGGGATGATCTCCAACCTCCTAACTACTCCCCTAAGCCTATTTAATCCTTAGGACCTTCCCTTCCCAACCCCTAGTTGAATTTCCCTATAACTTGATTTTGCGTGCATTAGAATACCTAGAGCATCATTTTGCATTTGTTATTTTGAAGTTTTCTTGCAGGGACCTCATTGATTTTCATTCAGAGCAAGCTCAGATCATTGCAAACGATCTCGTTCAAATATTGGACGATCCTATCGCAATTCAAGACGATTTCATTGCTTCTAGACGATTTCGACTGCAATCTGCATTGGGGGCAATCAGTGCCCAGAGTTTGTGCTTTCTCTTATACCTTTTGCTATTTTATTCTGTATTTTAGTTAGTTTTATCCTTATTTCTTACTATGTTGCATTTGGAGTTCACCCATATAGCTTAAGTTGCATGATAATATCATAATTTGTCATTAGAATATCATAATTTGTTTGAATTTCTATTCATAACTATTGTTTAGTATTCATATTATTATTTTGTGTTATTTCCCTCTATCATCATAGTCGCATTCTCTGTATTTTGCATCTATTTTTCTTTTTGCAGGTCTCTAATGAATTCATCAGGTCTCATACGATCTTGTCTGATCTTAGACGATCTTGTCAAATCAGAGGCGATCCTGACTACTTCAAACATCAGAATCTCCATCAGACATCCGGATCAGGTATTCTGCTTTTAATATTCTATAATTTCTCTTTTTTTGTCTTAATTATGCTTTCTGTATTCATTAAATCTGCACTTTCATATAGATTAATTTAGATTCATTTGGCCAAACCTAGGATATGAATGCTTAAGGCTAAAAACGAACACATAAAAACACATTCCAAACCTAGGCGTGGAAACTGCCATTAAATGTTTCCTGGTGAACCCACCATCTATTGAAAAATCATCAAAATACACCTCCCTTGAGAGGCGGGACCTTCGCAAGTCCTCTCAGTCTGAGGTATCGCGACATCCTTTTCCTATCCTCCTTCCGGGCACGGATCCTATAGCCTGAAGGTAAGGGTGCGAAAAATTTGGAGTGATACACTTCCAAGCTATCACTTCCTTCTCAATGACTAGTGTAGTTTGTGCATGAACTTGCACTCCATATATTAATAATGAGACTGAGTCTCCTCCTATCATTGCATTACCCATGCTCGGATCTATTTGGAGTAAATATATTCCATCAGTGGGAATGATAATGGTAGCCCTAGAAGTAGGCTCTAAACTTGATGGAGACAAATTATGAATTCCACTTCCACTTTGAACCTCCATCACCCTGTCTTCCATGATGGCTTCAATTTTTTCCTCTTCTTCAGTAGTGAATTGTATAAAGTCTTCTTTCTTGATCATGTTTACTCTCATAGGCTCATTGGTGCTCAATCCAATCCTTGCTCTTTTTTGAGGAGGATATCATGTAGTATCGGACATCACTACCTAATAATTTATGAAGATATCATTGAATCCTCCAACTTTCTTTATTCTCTCCCATGCCATGGTAGAGATCTTAATTTATTTATTATTTTCCATGAAGGCTATTGGTACTACGCATGGTGAACCTATAACTATTTTTTTTAGATGCTACAAGGCCATTAAATTCAATGCCAAACTCTCAACTATGAAACTTCTTGGGATAGCAAAAATAGGCACAATCTCTTTTCCTCTACTCGCACTGAAGGACTAAGAGATAGAAGAAGTACCAAATTTTTCTTCTGTTGCTTGATCTTGTAACTCAACTATGATTTCAATTTGCTCAATATTCAGGCTCATCACCTCCACAACAGTATTGGGGAACTATTTTTGTGGGATGGTAGTTACTTGAGGTGCCTTTTTATATAATGTATCTTTTCTTACCATCCTCAAGTTCTTAGAGTAGTCTCCAACCATTTCTATGTGAGTATGTGCTTTTACCAGGTTTTTGTTGTTCCATATTTATTTGAAATCAATTCCATTGTTCTATGCCCATAGGATATTTTTCTCAAACTCATATTCTCTGTGTTCCATTAGATTAGACTCCAAAGTGATACTTTTGTAATGACCATTGGGATAATATGGTCTCCAAGTGATTTATGTGAAATAGAAGAATTCCATTGCCAATAAAGCTTTTAACATCATTGGATATCCTTAGTACACATACTCCCCTATTTTTCTTGGATCTATGATCCAAGGAACTCTGGTCTTCTTCTTCCTCCATCTTGCTCTAGCTTCTTCTATAGAGTATCTTACTATCTCTAAGGCAACCAGTGATTTGGGTAAATAAGTGCATAAGGCTTTTGGTGGCAATTTGCCTCTGTATGTTCTAATGAAACTAAAATATTCATCAATAAAGTAATCTCCATATTCCATATCTTGGAGATACTTGACTATACCTGGGCTCATTCTAGGTGGTTCTTTCTCGGTGAGAACATGGTACATTGATGCTAAGAACCTTCCACAAAATTTTGAATAAGGGGAGGTGCCATCATGATGTAAGGCAAACTATCCTGGATAATTTTCCCTGGCACTCATATGAGTTATTGGATAGCATTATCTTTGAATTTCCTAATGATTAGGGGCACAAGGAATGATTACTACAAGAAACGGGGTATAAGATCCATATTTTTATTTTATGTCATCTTGTAATTCCTTGAATTATTTATCTATTATATCAAATATTATGTCTTGCCACCTATACATGGGCATATTCTAGGTCTTTTTGCATTGTACTATCAAATACATCACTTCAATGTTGATCCAATTGAGGTCCTCAACTCCCAAAACTACATGAATCATGTTGGTGTAGCCTCTCTCCCATTTGTGGAATTTATTCTTATGAATTGGGAAATATTTTGACATTAGTTTGTCATAATCAAATAGCTTCTCATAGAAGGTGGTGTTGATCATGTGTTGTATCTGCTTTAAAATTACCTTTGCATCATAGCACTATTTAGCCATTTCTATCCCAAACACATGTTCAACCTTTTCAGGTGTAATCCTGTAAATGCGATTTTTTTACCCATTAATGATGGCCCTAGTTCTTGGATCATACGAGATGGCTATTCATGACAAAAATTTAGAGGAGAAAAGCACTCTTGGGCACAAGAGTTTTATCAGGTTGGTTCTCCATTTTTTGCAATAGGGAGCTCTCTTATATTTGTCTTATATGCTTGGTTGAATATGTTTTTCAATAGGTAGTGCAGGCATCACCACTCTTCTATGTTGGACTAGAAGCAGAACTCAATGAGTTCATCCTCACCCCATATAATTATTCTTAATTCTTTTTGTTAATCAAATTATTGAATGGCACCTTCTCATCTAATTCTTCAACTTTCATTTTGAGGGCTGCCCTATTGGAGGAGGCCATCGCTCAAATCTCTACTACTAGTTTTCTCAGCTCTTCAGAATAGTTTGAGAATATTTTTAGCACTGTGAGTTGCTTGTCATTATGGCCATGTATTTAAGTCAATTTGCACATGAAGAGTTATTAACATCATACCAACTATTGCTACATTATTGCTATTCTCGGCTCACAACCTCAATCCCCCTTAATTATCTATCGATCGTTAATCATCCTCATCTATTTGATTTGCACAAAATATCACCAGATCATACATGTGTCAGATCTTGAGTCATTCTATTAGTATACATTGTTTTAAAAATTATACCTATAAATATTTTAGGTTAAGGTCTACAGTTGTCTTGTGTACCAATAACACCTAAAGTGGTGTGGCTATGTCAACAAGATCATTTTTTTGAGTGATATATCAACTTTTCTTAGGTGAGGGTCCATGGATTTGGATTTTGCACTTTAGCTATCATTGATGACTGATCAGTCAATCAATGGTTTAATTCAGTTGAATATGTATAGTCTTTTGATTGGGTGATTAGTATATTACCTCCTCTCTTCTATCATATTTTAGTGAGTGAATCATTTTGATTTTGTGCAGATAGATATTCGGTCGCTGGATGTCATTATTCGACCGAACTAGCTTTGTGTACTTTTGCACATGCTGTATTTTAAAACTCATGATAGATTTTATCAAGGATGTTAGCTCATAATTACAATTTTGAATTGATATTTTATGCATATAAAATTAAATGGCAACATACCTTAATCTTCATTGATTTTACCTTTGATTGGATTGGTTGATCTCCCCCATTCACTTTGTTCAGTCAATGATATTTCGATGGTGAGGATGTGCTCGATTGCAAAACCTAATTCTCTTCTTTTCTTAACTGAAATATTTTCAATGGTAGTTCTTTGATCAAATCATTGGTTGATCCTTTCCATTGTTCATTCGATAAAGTATTTTCTTTGGCCAAATGATAATTTCACTTTTGCTTAAGCGATCATCTTTTGTTTTTCGCCAGTCGAAAGAAAATTTATTGAATTTTTGACTTTTTGATTGTCTCTTAATTCATTTCAACCGATGGCATATTTTCATTGAGCAACTTGCTTTATATTCAATCGATAAATATTTTAGCTGACTATTGACGAGGCCAAAAATTGCCTCATTATTTATTATTTTAGACATCCTTAATAGACCTTTTTGATATGTTTTGATGTTAATTTTGCTGATGAAATACAATATTTACTACTATTTACATGTTTGACTGTTTAGAAGCATAATATTTTGTTTTTACTAATTTTCTGTATTTTTTGCATAAGTTTTGTTGATAAATAGTAATTTATTGTGAAATGTGTTAAGTACAATCACGTGTGGGATATATAACATTCATATCATGCTCTCTGAAGTTGTCAAATGTAGAAAATAGCACTAAAAATAGGACAAAACTGCAAGCTATGCAAAACTGTATTTTGACTGTTTTAACTTGGACAAATTCCATCCAGATGTGCATGGCTTGGAATCTGGTCAAATTCAACTTAAAAGAGTGTGTGAATAGGTTGTTGAAAGACTTCCAAGTCTGTTCCACCAAATGCTCAGCAAAAAAACTATGAACTATGTTGAAAACAGGCATTCTGGCGCTGCTCTGGAACAACAGAAATACTGCTCTGGAACAACAAAGATACTGCTCCGAAATAACAGGACTGCTCCGAAATAATCGAAAAAGCATAGTTTTGACTAGAACAGCTCAGGAAAGGTGGTAAAATTGTAGGAGAGTGTTAAGGATAGTTATGTGAATCTGTTGTGCACATTTTTCAATGCAAAATACCTCCAGCAAATGTGCAACAAATAGATTTCATTCATGTAACCATATTCTGCATTTTAGGAATGCAGTTTCAACAACATTCCTAAAATGCCTGAAATTAGAATCATTCCACACCTAATTTAGCATGTTTGTAATATAAATAACTGGCACCCATCTAGGTTGAGGTAAGGGGAGAATTAGGATTGTAATTAGGATAATTTTGAATATTGTGAAAAATCAGATTTCTGTAGTAGTAACATGCAGAATTTTTTTGTATGTTTTTTATTCAATAAAAAGTGTAGTTTTTATCAGTTTTGCTTTATGATTGAAGGAGTGATTAAGTAGTAAACCAGAGCTACTTCTTCACCTTCTTATGAACCAGGAAGCAAGGGCCACTTCCAGGAGCAGAAGAAGGTTTTTCACCAGGTTTTCTTGTTTAAATCGTCTGTAGCAGAATAAATAAGAAACCTGTCATTTTTCCTGCATTTCTTTATTTTGCTGAAATCATTTCTAGTTTCAAAGTTTGTAGTTTCATTATTATTTCTGAGTTATCATTTCTAAGTTTATTTTTAGTTTTGTTCTTTTATTTTGCAAAGTTAGTTTACTTTCTGCAATTCTGAATTTCCTGCAACTTTCATTTTAGCAAGTTTAATTCAGTTTTTGAATGCATTTTTAGATTTAGCAAAAGTAAATAGGTTTCTTTGATAGTTATTTTATTTCTGCAATTTTATTTTAGCAAGCATAATCTAGATACCTTTCATTTCATAGGGTTTAGAGTGATAGAAGAACCCCCAACAAACACTAACTGTTCTGCCAATAAAGCCATTTTCTGAACAGAATATCTTACATCTGCTTGAACTGACTATCGTAAATAGCCATAGGACACCTGCCTAGATTGATAAATAATGATTAAATTATGAACTAAATGAAACTCATCAACTATTTACTACGATCAACCAAAAAATTAATCACTTCTTATGATTGACAAATTGGTTAGTCGGATACCATTTACTTTACGTTAGTCGAAACACCTTTTGATTTTGGCTATTGCTTTCTTTTTGTTGACAAAAAAGGGGTGTTAATGAACCAAATTTGTTCAACCAAATTTTTTTGACAGTAATTTCCTTTTTTTCGACCAATTTAAAATTTGTGCATTTTGCTTGCTTCGGCTCTTTGGCTTGAGTGGTTGATCAAAACATTTTATTGGTTGATCAAAACATTTTATCGATCAATCAAAAATTTTCTTGCTTGTAAAAATACTATCGACTCTTTTACCATGGGTGTTAACCAAAAAAATCTTACAACATGATTTAGGTTCGACCACTTGTTCTTTTATATCAACTAAACACTCTTTTTGTCAACCCAAAAGTCCTTATGCTTAGTTTTTTACAAGATTTCTATTTTTGGTAGATACTTTCTATCAGTCGCCCGAAGGGTCAATTTTATCATTGTTGTTTAGCTAGTTGGGTAAAAAAAAAAAAGGTGATGATCTCTTTGAAGGAATTGGATGGAAAACCCCTTAATTTTTAATGGAAGAAAAAATGAAGTTGCTTAGGGGTTGAAGATGTTTATGAAGATAGGAAAAGTTTTATTCAAATTTAAATTCTTTATTAGCCTATCACAAAATGTGTACCTTTTAGGACCTTAAATATTTTGAAATTATGGGTATATTCATGTTGTATCAATTTTGGCTACAACACTTCCTTACCTCCCAAATTCATTCAAGTGGAAGAACCTTTACAACAATGGGTTTTGGACTTTATAGGGGTGATAGAACCCAACTCATCATTATGTCACAAGTACATCTTAACTTCTACAAATAATTTCACCAAATGGGTTGAAGCTATACCTACTAAGAAATTTGATCAAAAAGTAGTGATGGAGTTTTTTAAAAGTTTGATCACCACGTTTGGTATGCCTGATGCATTGGTTAGTGACAATGGCCCAAAATTCATTGGAGAAAAAATGATTAATTTTGCTATTAGATATGGGATCTGTTTGAAAACTTCTTCCAATTACTACCCACGGGAAAATGGCCTAGACAATCCACAAACAAGAATTTGCTTAGGATTCTAAAAATAACTTTGAAATATAACAAAAGGAGTTGGCATTCATCAATAAATCAAGCATTATGGGTAGAAAAAATCACCATTAAGAAGCCTATAAGCATATCCCCATATTATTTGGTGTATGGAAAAGAGGCTATTCTCCCCATTCATATAGAGATACCTCCTTTGAAATTTCTCAATCAAACTAATACTACAAAAGGAGATCCGGTGGAGGATAGGTTGATGCTACTCTTGCAGTTAGAAGAAAAAGGGAACAAGCATATTTTTAGTACCCAAAATATGTAAGGAAAACCAAAGGATGGTTCTACAAGAAGACTACTTTTAGAAAATTCAAGGTTGGAGATCTTGTACTAAGGTAGAATGAAAACGAGGAAAATCCAAGAAACCATCAAAATTTTATGCATTTTCAGAAGGCCCTTTCAAAATAATTGTTGAGAAGCAGCACAATGCTTTCCAACTATAGGATGAGTTGGGAAGAATCCAACCTATCCCTATCAATGATTTCCACTTGAAACTCTACTTTCATTGATAATAATCACCCCTTGTGATTTTATGTATCATATGTACTTTTACATGTTTTTGTGAAAAATATCGTGATTTTGTGACATGCTTCAGTATCATGGTAACAAGGAATACAAGCTTCCAAAATATCAAAAGTTACACGATTTTCCAATAGGTCAATATTTTGGAGTCAAATAATAAAGACCCCAGTCACACAACAATAGGGAAAAATATTTTCAAATTTTGAGAATGTTTCAGGAAGCATGATGTCACTAATGCAGGAATGGCTATAATTCATCTAAAAAAGGTGGTGCATGAGCAAAATTAGAAATGTCATCTCTATTAAATCATTGAGCAAGCAACCACCCACTGTAGTTATTACATGTGTTTCCTAATTCCAGTGCAAGCTTTATATATGGTGAATAAAACCCTAGCTACTCTCCATTTCATCAAAAACTTTTTACAAAATCCTCTTCCTTCAATAGAGTTTCTTCTCTCACACCAACGTATCTAGAAAATCTTGTTAGTACACCAGTACCAAAGGTAACAAAAGAACCACAATGGTAGCTTCATCCTCATTCATTGAAACAGTGATGTAGATGAAATATGAGAAAAACGTAAAGTTTCAAGACAATAATGTGAGAATTGTAGATATTGTGGTCACATGGAAGGGTGTCAAGAAACTCAGAAAGGATATTAAATATAGGCTTTCTATAGGTATTACCGTGTCATGTCCTATCACTTTTCCTTTTCATTCAATGTTTTCTTGGTATATCTATAGCCCCGCTTATCCTTACCTCGAGCTCATTTGTGCCATAGTCAAGTTTTACGATCCCAAGCACAAGCTTATCCAAAATGCACAAGGAAGAGTCCTCTTTACTCTTAGTCTATAAGTTTACATAGTTGCCTTTGTTGCATGCCTAGCCCTTTCTCTAAATCCAAAAATATGTGACCCATATTATCAATATAAGTACTATGCCTCGACTAGTGCAATCAATTTTTTTCTAGAATTGCAATTGAAAAAGCCACCTATAAGGGGATATTTGCCAA
Source organism: Wollemia nobilis (assembly GCA_028583015.1). NCBI lineage: Eukaryota > Viridiplantae > Streptophyta > Pinopsida > Araucariales > Araucariaceae > Wollemia > Wollemia nobilis. The sequence goes on from JAQPPZ010000040.1 coordinate 558,601, forward strand.
TAACCCCATCCCCATTTCTGAATTCAATAACCCAAAGCATTTTTTTGTGTTGGTAGTAATAGTTGAATTTCCTTCAGATGAATAGGTCAATGGCTGGAAAATTGCACAATAAATTCATTTCTAACCCTAAATTCCATGACACTATTGTTATGGACCAAAGCACCAGGCCCCTTTTATTTGATTGGCCAACCTTCCTACACAAGAAAATTTATGAATAGTTTTCCAAAATGAATAATGGTGTCCAAGTATATTTCATATATTATTCTCGCCTAGTCTAGTTCCTCTTCTATTTTATGGCATTAGATATTTCTTTCATACCTATAGTAGATAAAGATGATAAAGGAAGAGGACTACCAATGTATTCATGGACCACTATGCTCTCTACATCCGAGATCTATTACAACTTCAATAGGGAATTTTTGGGGCCTGCTTTGAAATCATGCATGGAGAAATGAGTAGGTTGTCCTCAAAGGCTAAGAGTGTTTTGTAGAACCCGAATGTAGAGGAAGGAGACTGATTCATTTTGACTCAGAAGGTAGTCATCATATTATATGGGTTCATTGGGAAACCCTTTATACTTCCCCATTATATTACTAATTGGCATTTTGTAATGGAGTATTGTAGATAGGCCAAATATATCAATTTTAAATATGGTACAAGGATAGGTAAGAGACTTGCACTCTTCCCTTCCAGTTCAAAGGTATAATTGTATCAAAGAAAGAGCACCACGAACATGTTTCTCAGACCATGAGAAATCTATATTTGGTAGAATTTCCACAGTAATGGAGGTATGATCCAGATGGTAAATTTCTAGAAAGACTCTCCATCCTCAACAATTCTCCACCCAAAAATTTCAAAAAATAGCTAGGAAATAGATAGAACAACAAAGAAACAATGATGAAGATGAATAGCTCAAGTGTTATGTGTACCAAATGCAACCACTACCTCCATGGCATGATTTCTATGAATAGCTGGTGTATTATGACCCCAAAAATAATGAGAAACATATTCTAAACAAAAAAACCATTCAAGGAATGCATAAGAGGGACCCTGAATGGACTGAGACTAAATTTCATGCATGGTGGATCAATAGGGTCCAGATTGATTCAATCCCTTCAAGGTATGGTCTCAAGAGTGATGATGAATTTTCTACTAATTATGATGCATACCACAAAACCTAGGTATATACCATTGGAAATAAAATTACTTTAACCTTTTTTAGCACCTGCAGAGAAATATTCGTAGCAATCGGCACACACAAGGAAGTAGGTAAAGGTAAGAGGAAAACAACCACTCATGCCCATAATAAAGGTGCTAAAAGTGCAACCCCCCTTATTCAAAAGTAAAATCCATTGTGTACACCCCTACATAAGAAATTATGCAAAAGCACGTGATAATACCCAATATAGGTTACACTAGAGAAGGTCTTGGAAAACATGTTCAAGGAATGACTGAGCTGATTCAAGTGTAGACAAGGACAAGGGCCTTGAATCAACCACTCTAAATTTTGTATCACCTAGTGGTGCAACTCCTCCCCTGATTGAGGTAGCACATCCATAGCCTCAACTAAGAGACTCAAAGATAGACTATTATGATGCTCCTCTTATTATATGCAAAAGAAAATAAGGAGTGCATCTAAAGGGAAAAGTGTATAGAAGAGGAAAAAATAGGAAGAGGTTGTATAAAAGGAAATTATCCCAAATTAGGTCAAAAATACAAAGCAACTACTTCAAAAACAAGATGTGCCTACCTCCGAGTATGAATTACTAGAGCAACCATTGTCCATAAGAGAGGTACAAATGAACAAACCCACCCACCACCAATGGCATCAGGTATAAGTTCTCTTCCTCCATATTCTCTTCCTCCCTTTTTCCAAAAAATTATCCCTCATTTTCTATTTCAAAATATGTGCTACCATATCCAAATAAACAACCTCCACATTCACCTCCACCATCTCCACCACTTACCTCATTCACCATGGTCGAAGTAGTTAACATCTCATCACTCCTTGATACCTCTTTCATCTCTCTAGTAGTGTCTATCACAACTCTCACAAGTGTGGATTCTACCCTTGTGATAATCACATTCTCCCCCATTGTTCATTTACCTTTGTTGTAGTCACTTTCATCTTCCTCTATCGAGACTCATCCCATTATTTCTAAGATTAATAAAGTCAAGAAGGTAAATAAGAATACTTACAACTGGTGGAATGCCAATGTGCCTAGGCCTCCAAAAATCCTTCCCATCCCTAGGAAATGGTTGCACTATATCCAACCACCATGCAATGAACTAATATGAAAATCACATTGTTGGTCAACAAGCCCGAGGGAGAGATGACCATAGAATATTACCAGACTGAGGTAATAACTAAAGATATTACTCAGCTTCCAATGCAGGATGAGTGGGGAATATCCTAGGCTTATTTGGGAACTATTTACCTACATGGAGAATACTTTAAGGAGAAGTTTACAAGGGCTGAAGAGACCATCAAAGAGCTTGAAGCAGCATTAAGTGAGTATAAGACTATTGAGAAGGCCCTAAATAACGAAGCCAAGAAATGGTAAGACAAATTTCAAGAGATGGCCAAATACAAAAGACAAGCTGAGAAAAAATTTGAAGTATAAACAGAGGAAGAAGTAGGAGGTAACATAGATAAATATGAATATGAAGAGGTTGAAGGATGAAATAGAGAAGAAGAGATCCATTTTTCCGCTCTCCGGTCCTATTTATTTTACTTCCACTTCACATCATTCATCCACTTATTTGTTTCCAAATTTTCATTCATCCATCATCTCCAATTTATTCTTTTTTAAATTCCATTACCCAATGAATAAAGCTCTAAGTTTTGAAAATTTTATGAGCAAAATACCCTGAGAGGCACCAATAATGTAGGTCAAAATGACTACATTAGGAGAAATAAGGTGATAAGCCTATGACAATTTTGAAAGTATAAAGGATAGGCATGAAACCACAATGCATCTTGATATCATAGCCAAAATAGCTCGAAGGACATTATATTATGAATAAATCATGAAATCATAACTTGAACCAATATCACAATTGCAAAAGTCCTAGAATACGAGAAGCAGCAAGACATCATGAAGTTGTGACTTGTCCCTATGTCACAGCCATGAATAGTCAACAAGAACTAAGGGAAAAATTGATGTGATGTTATGACTCAATAGTGTTTCATGGTCTTTAAGGACCAAAAAAATATAAAAGTAAAATGACATTGCAAAATCACAGCTTGTTCCAGTTTCACCATCAAAAAAGTTCTAAGATAAGAAATATGAAGTGACACGGAGATATTGCAACATACCCCAATGTCGTGACTATAGGAGGTAGAAAGACTTCCAAGTAGTAGGAGAGTCATGATATCATGACCAATTTCTATTTCACTATCACAAGAAAAGGGAGAGCCTAAATATAGGAAAATGATGCGATGTCACAATATGTTCCTCTATCACGGCCACCATAAAATTACTACAAAAAAATTCTTCTAGGATTGGTTCTAGTTTGATGCAGTTGTTACAGAATCAACAATGGCAAGCAATATTGAATAATGAAGGATGGACCAGATTTAGAGCTCCCCTCCACTACCTATTCACATGCATAAATAATTAGCTTGTAGTTATGAATAATATATCATGTTCCATTTTAGGTTGATGACGTTGCACATTTTTTTACCATATCAGCCTTTTGGCATACTATTGTAACAATTTTTTAATATAACTATTTTTTTATTTTGTATGTTTGAACCATAGAGATATTATTAATAAGAGCAGGAGACTCTTGTCAAAGGGTCACCTCTTAGACATTTACAAGCTGAATATATAAAGACTTTTGAAGGAGAAATACAATAAGAAAAAATTTCCCCCTTTTTTTGAAGTGATTGGCAGAGCGATTGCCAGGATTCCCACGTTTGGTGGGTGGTTGGTGTGTGTGGGTGGTTTAGCCCACGGTATTGTGCCCATTGTATTCTAATACCACGTAGTGGTTTAGGGTTGTGATATTTTTCTTTATATTTTATTGTAATGTCCCATTTTCGGGCAAGAAAGAAAAATAATAATATCAAGGAGGAGTGGCTCTTGTTTTTGTTGGAGTAGCCCACATCGGGTGAACCAAGGTAAATATTGTGTCATACGTGCATTGTGTGGTGTCATTTCTTCTAAGTTATTTATTTTTGCATTATTTTTGGAATAATTTTTTATAGATCTCTTCAATATCAAACTTAGTTAAGTCTTTCTCTTTTAATACTATTTTTTAGAAAAATTGGTAAGTGCATAAATTGAGGGAAGAACCATTGTCAATCAAAATATGCTTGATAATTTTTTTTCCAATAAATGTAGTGATGTAAAGGGAAGAATCCCCTTGTAAGTCTAAGGAAGGCATATCATCATCTTATAATGTGATATGATGTATCCCGAGAGAACTTACAACACTAGCCATAGCACTAGGGGAAATATCTTGAGGAAAATATTGTTGTCTTAGAATTTTTAACAAGGCTTCCCTATGAATAGGAGAAGTTTGCAAAAGTTCTATGAGATATATATTGGCTAGGATACTAGCTAATTGTTGTTGAATGTCACAGGAGACTTTAGGTTGCAACTTTAACAATAAAGGTGGTGTTTCTAAGCTTATGCTTCTTTTTACATATTCTTAAAGACTAAGGTGGGTTGGATGAAGAACTTGTCTCCTACTAAAAATGTTACATATGTTGATTCTATGTTCGTTATCTTGTATTTATTGCTATCATACCAACCATATTATCATAGGGAGGTGGCACACTTCGATATAACACTTGATTAGCTATTGGTTGACCATTCTTAGGGAGGGGATATTGGAATATTTATGTCTTGATTAGTTGTGGGTGCTTTTTGAATATGAGGCTGATTGTTTGTTGGAGGATTGGGTCGAGAACCTTCTATAACAAGGTGTCCATCAATTAGGTCTTGAACCACATGTTTCAACCTCTTACATGAATTTATCATATGTCCCTCCACTTTATGATATTCACAATATTGGCCAGGCTTATACCAATCAATTGTGGTATCAAGTTTCCTTATGGGATGTAAATCAATAATATTAGATTCCAAAAGTTGATGTAAGACCACATTCATAGGTGTGTTGAGCCTTGTCAAATTTATTAGTAGGGGTTTTTGAGGTTGGTAAAGCACCATATTTTGTAGGGTGTAAACCATACTATTAACAGGTCTATTATCTATTATCCCATCACCAACCACATGCTTATTCTTATACTACATTTTAGTGGTCCTATCCTCTTTTATCTTAAGTTGACCTCTTTTGATAAGGGCTTGCTCTACCCTTCTTGCTAGATCTATATCTTGGTCAAAATATGTGATAGTTGTTGTTTCTAATTCATAAGATATTTTTTCTTGTAAGTTTTCAATAAATATCTCAAGCATATCTTGAGGAGGTAAGGTATATCTCAAGATTCCAACTAGACTCCTCCAACGAGACAAAATTTCTAAAAATATTTCATGTTTAGCTTATTTCAACATATAGATATCTTTCATAGTCACATTATTTCAACATAAGAATCAAATTGTTGAACAAACATTTAAAGCATATTTTCAAAATTCCTTAAATAATGACTAGGTAGTTGATAATACCACTCTAATGCAATACCACCAAGGCTCTTAGGGAACATCTTTATTAATAACATGTCATCACATATGATATCACGGAATGTTGTACTAAACATTCTTAAATATTCAATTGGATCTTTAATTCCCTTATAGATGGACAAAAGTGTCATTATAAAATGCTTAGGGTAGGGCCTAGAGGCAATGATAAGGTCTAAGTGTTGATTGCATATTTCTCTGTAGGTGAAACTAGGTAGTTGAATCATATCTACACTTCAAACCAACTTTTTCACTACATTAGTTAAACTTTGCACTTCAAGATTGTTTCTCTAGAGGAGGTATATTCACTCATGTTGTAGGTATTGACATAGTTATGGTATAGGTTATAATATGTGGTATCTTGATATGGAGGATACCTAATATTTGATTGAATAGAAGCATGAATATTGAGATTAGCTGAATGAGAAGGAAATTGAACATGATATTAGGATGCACTACTAGTTGGAGGGACTTGTAAAACCCTTCCAACATTGGTGGTCATAGTAGTAGCATATGTTGGGTTGTGAACAAGATTATCATTATGTGAATATTCGAACAAGGGGTTGTTATAAATATTTCTAGGAGATACAATAGGAGGAGGAGCTAAATCACCTATTTCTAGCTGAGCCTTCTCATTCATGACTCTAATCAAACTATCTCTATGGTGTTTTATGAAACCCCATAAATGATCAACTGATATAAAAGTGAAGCCACCATTAGGCTCCTCAAAGGGATAATATTTAATATCAATTTTAACATGTTCTTGTTCTTCTATATCAAGTTTAGGATTCTCTCTATAAACCTAGTAATATTCCTGAGGAATTTTATTAGATTCTACATACCGTCATTGAATTATAAGGAAATGAGACATTAGAATAAGTGAAAGGAGAAAGGGAAAAACTAAGGAAAGACACACAAGAAGATTTTTAAGATGTTTTTAATATTTTTTGATCTAAAATAATAGAATAAGTGGTCTTGTTTAAAATTTTTAATAAAACATAAAGGAAGAGGCTTCCTATCTTGTTCACTAAGATGTTTGTTCATGTTGGGTTCACCAAAGATGCAGAGGAGGAAAATTGTCCTACCACATATAGTTCTTGGTTGGATTATTTGGGAGCCAAGGTGAACCATGCGAGTGTGTTATATTCTCCACACTTAGGGACATGAAAGTATAGGTTCACCAGGAAATATTTTAGGACTTGCTCCAAGTCGAGGGTGGAAGTTTTTTATGTGTAAATTAAGCATACACCCATTTTTTTGCCCTTCTAAACTAAACTATGAAAATGAAAGAACAATGCAAGACACACAAGATGCAAAAGGACAACAACTAACCCTAGTATAATTCTATAATTCAATTATGTCTAAACCTAATATTGCAAAATAAAGTCTTTTAGCAAGGGTCCAAGGGATTGCACAAAAAATATTAAAACCTTATATGCACACTATATGCTTTTATTCTTTCAAATACCTATAAATTCAATCGAATATTTTCCTTTACTTGTGATCTAAGTTTTGAACAAAAAAGCATAAAAGTAAACACCAAGAAACCTAAATATCTATTAGGGAACTTATCTAATATAGGGGTTGATCCTAGCTTCATATTGCATTCAAAATATCTAATATCTTAAAACCTACAAAATAAGTTCACAAACCCTAGAAAATTTGATTAGTGTTTGCAGACCTACATTGGCCGCTATTTGACTGAGCTTGGAGGCACAAATGTCAATACCCCTTGGTCCTTTCAACTAAATATTTGAAATTAAAGTGATATTTAACCTTTGTAACAGGAAAAAATAAAGTAAAATAGATGTGTAAGAGCAAAATAAAATGTAGATAAGATGAACACAACATAATGCGAAAATGCAAAGTGTAAATCAGGGTTTTGGGATGCAAAAGCTTACCCCCAAGCCCTAATTTACCAAATTCATACCCTATAAAATGGGAGCATAAATTTGGCTTACCAAATTTATGCCCTATATGGGAAAGGCATGAATTTGGTTTAGATTCCCTTTTCGGGCCTCAAAATAGTGAAAAATAGAGTTCAAAAAAATGAAAAATATACTTGCAAAATAACTAATGTAAATACAAAACCTGATGAGATAATGGATAAAGCAAGGAGTAATTAAGAGTTGGAAGAATAACTCCAATAATATTTATATATCCAATCACCAAAGCTCCTCCACTCAATCCCCAAGAGCAACTAGCACCAAAGCACAAAATAACCAAGTAGCGACTTGCAGCATAAGGGCACTTGTTAGCATGAGTAGTGAGTGAGTCAAGAATTAAAATATCTAAATAATTCATTGGGTATAATTTTGTGGAAAATATGGAATTAAATCCTCTATTTATAAGAGTTTTGGAGGGCAAAATAGGTGGAAAATGAAATTTCACCACAGGAAAAGGCCGATTCCAAAAAGAGCATATGAGAGGAGGGGTTTTAGTGAGAAAAACTCCTAGAACATCAAATTTGCACTCAGTAATTACAAGGCACAAATTTGGAAAGCCAAATTCATGCCCCATATGTATTGGGTATGAATTTGATAAATATAAGAAAACAAGGCTAAGAAAGAACGCAAAAAGGCCTCAAATCTGCACTTGGCAAGCTTGGGTGGTTGGCTAAGGGTATAAGGAAGAATTGAATAATTTTGGTGGGTCAATTTTTGTGTCTATAGTGGCTCCAAACACACACTTGGAGGGCTTAAGATCAAAATTTTCATGCCAAAGGATTTCAAAATTTTTCCTTAAATCTTGATCATGATTCTCTCGATGTATGGAATGCCCAAGAATATCATCCATATAGTCTTCAATAAAATCATACATCATGTCAAAAAATACAATTAATAACCCTCTGATATGTGGCACCATCACTCTTCAAGCCAAAAGGTATGATTATCCCATGGATTAATGAAATTTGTCTTGGTCTAGTCCTTAGGGGCAACCATGATCTAATTGTATCTTGAAAAACCATCCATGATTGAAAGCATTCAATATTTGGTAATGAAATCTATGATCAAATCTATGTTGGGGAAAGGAAAATCATCCTTGGGAAATGCTAATTCAACGTCACTAAAATCAGTACATATTCTAATTTTTCCTACCTTTTGAGCCATAGGAATGATGTTAAATATCCAATTAGAATAGTTGGTAGCTTTGATAAAACTAACATCAAGAAGTTTTTGGAGCTACTCCTTGACTAAAAGGATGATATTGGGATGCATCTTCCTAAATTTATACTTAATAGGCTTAGCACTAGGAATAAATATCACATGATATATAACAAGGGAGGGATCAAACCCTGGCATACCTACATATGACCAAGCAAAAATAACATAAAATTCCTTCAACAAATTGGTCAATTTTTCTTGCTTGTCCATGGACAAGGATTTACCTAGCTTAAGGATTCTAGGTATCTCCTTAGAACCTATGTTAACATCTATGGTCTCCTCAATGATAATATAAGACTCATCCTCATAAGGAGTTGGGGTAAGGATCACTCCTAGTTGGTCAAGGTCCCTAGGAGATATAGGGATGGAATTCCCTTGAAAACTAGAAGACTTGACATGTGCAACACAAGGAACTAACCCATTAAATAATAATATTTTAAGGATATCCTAATTATTCATGTCACAAAGAGTATCCCATTAAACATAATCCCCTAGGATCACAACCAACTTGGAATGCACCAAAGTTACCACATTGTAAAATAGAATATCGATGGGATAAGGTGGTCCCTCATCATCATCACTCCACTCCAAGCCTTTATAATACAAATATTTAGCATAAGTAATAAGGTGATCATCATAATCAAATGGAAAAGGTTGATTTTTATTGGGTATGTGGCCTAAGACATATCTCCCAGGCCAAAGCTCAACTTCCAAAGGCTCTCGAATACCTTTTTGTAGTGTCCCTAAACCTTTACATACATATCCCGTACTAGATAGGATCTTATTGGGCAGTGGATAATCATTGGATATGTAAAAATGGGTAAAAAAAGGCTCTAAAATAAGAGGATTACTACCATGAATATTTTATTTTAGGGATATATCTATGTAGATAAAGTTACACATGCCAATGTTTACTACTTCACCCTTCTTATGAGGCAAACCCATAGTTTAAGGTGAAGGTGTCAACTTGGCTAAATTTAAAAGAGGCTTTTGAATAAAATGATTGACCTGATCTTGTGATGAAAATTTGACTATAAATTCCTCACTTATTTTCAAAATTTCAATTTTCTTTGTGATGTGAGATGAGGAAATTAATGGGCATAAATTGAGACTGGATTGAGCTTGCTAAACCATTGAATAGTATTGGAATGGATGAGGCTCACCCAGAATGGTGATAAGTTGATCTTTGAATTTAAAATTTAGACATTTATGAAGAGTAGAAGGGATAACCCTCATTACATCAACCCAAGGGCATCCAAGAAGGATATTAGGGCAAGGTACCACATAAAATAAGGTATATAAAATCTTAGGTCCAACACCAAGAGGGAGGGATATAATATCACAGTCCTATTGGGACTCATTGTTGAAAAATTTGATGATGACATCAGATTTAATTAAATCTTCCTCTTTTAATCCAATATTTTTGAAAATTTTGATAAGTGCATATATTAATGGAGGAGCCATTATCTATCAAAATTTGTTTGATAAACATGTTAGAGTATATTACATTATTTGGATCATGTAAATGTACCACCTTTGGTACATATCTAGAGTAGGATTTTAATTTAGAGTAGATTTAGTTAGTGTAGTCACCTAAAAGTCACACATAGTCACCCATAGCCATCCATAGATACATTTAGTCATGTGTAGTCACTTCTAGTCATGCGTTGTCACTTGTAGTTATGTGTAGTCACTTGTAGTCACACGTAGTCATGCGTAGTCACCCATAGTCACAAAACTTACACTAATCATACCCAAAACACCTCTTATTCACCAAAGGGCAATCTATAAGCCCCTTTAGGCCATATAATCCCTTTCCTACACTTAATTTGGGTTCCCATGTGACCATTTCCTTCAAAAACCCTAATCATGGTAATTCTAATTCTATTTTGAAAGTCACTTTACCACTAAAGTGTACTTTATGGTCTAAGCATGTTTAATTAGGGTTAAATAAAGATTAACCTTAATTATATCCTCACACATGTGTGCACCCACCATTTAGTTAGGATATTTTCAAAATATGCCTAACCTAACCTCATTTTTTGTCTAATCTGGGTTAACCTTAACCCCTTCTCACACATGTGTGCACCTCGATATTTCTTTAAGGCACATGAAGGAATGACTCACATTCCACCTCATAATATTAACATCACCATGGTAGAACCTAACCTAGGGTTTATGCCACCTCATAAAGGACACCTCACTTGCCCCTATCCTTGGCCCACTCTATAAATAGATGGCCATTTTTACCATGAAACTCTCTCTCACCCTTTTGGCTTACTTACCAAAACTCTACAGAAATCACTCCAAAACATCTTTCGTCAAACATCAGAAAACAATGCTAGGAGACTATATAGATTAGGAATCTATAGAGATAGTCAACTACAACAAGTTTCACACACTACCATGCAAACACAAGTACAGGTTTACACACCACCATGCAAACCTAGTCTACAGTAGCCCTACAACTATAGATCATGTAGGTATATTATGTTTACACTTTTTATAGCATTACCTCCAATTTTTAGCATGTTTTATTTCATTTCAAGGTCATTTTTATTTTTATAAACATAATATCTAATCCATGATAGGTCCCCAAATGTACTAATCCATTTTTGTAGGCCCAAACAGGTATAAAAGACACTTTCAAACATCTAAATGATGGCACACATGCAAAGAAGCCCACCTACATTTAGGGCACCGGAAGACATCAACAAATGCATCTACATTTATATTGAAAAATAGAGAAATATTTCTTGAGAGAAAGTCTATTTTATAACCTCTTTTTGAAATCAATAAAAAGAGCATTTAGCATATATTTCATTAGTTTTTAAATTTTTATTCATTCTGTATGTTACATTCTAGCACGCCCGGTGGGACCCCCACAAAATTATTTTAGACTAGATTTATTGCTATCTAATTCATTGTATGGTATTATTTTTTGTGTTATAGGTACTGTAAATCCATAACTGAGTCTATAATAGCCTTGAAATACACCTTAATATTTATACTAAGAAGTTACAAGCTTCCACACCTAGTTTGTACACTATTGTAAGAACCCCTAGCCAGGTTTGCACACTGCCATGTGAACCTCACAAAAGTACTCCCGAATAGTCCAAAACAATAAACCTTTACAACACAACAACAAGGAGGATCATCCAGTATACTAGGAGTCATGTATTTTTCTCAGAATAACCAATTTTCCTTGTTTTCTTGCAAATAATGACATCCTCTTTGACTCTCTTTCACAAAAATTAGAATAGGGTTTCAAATTCCTTTCAAAAGCACAACTCACTTTCAATATCTTTCCAAAATGCAGTAGATTAGGTTTTTAATCTCTTTCAAAAGGCACTATATTAGATTTTTCAAATATCTTTCATATCATTAGGTTAAATTTTCAATATCTTTCATGTTACTTAGGTTAAGAAGTTCAAATCCCTTTTCAAAAGCACTAAAATAGATTTTCAATTCCTTTCAAAAGCACAAATCACTTTCAATTTATTTCAAATTTTTAGATTATGTTTTAAATTTATTTCAAATTACTTAGGTTAAATTTTCATTCTCTTTTCAAAAAGCACTAAAATAGATTTTTAATTCCTTTCAAAAGCACAACTCACTTTCAATCTCTTTTCAAAAAGCACTAAAACAATTTTTCAATTCTCTTTCAAAAAGCACAAATAACTTTTAATTTGTTTCAAATCATTATATTAGGTTTTTAGTTTCTTTCAAATTACTTTCAATATTTTTTTCAAAGCACACTTAGATTAGATTTTTCAAATTTATTTTCAAATTGTTAGAGTAAATTTCAAATATTTTTTCAAATAATTAGAGTAAATTTTCAATCTCTTTTCAAATCGTTAGATTATATTTTTCAAATTTCTTTTCAAATCACTAGGTTAAAAATTTCAATATCTTTTCAAATCATTATATTAAACTTTGCAAATATCTTTCATATCACTATATTAGATTTAGAATTTCTTTCAAAGCACCTAGATCAAATTTTCAATATCTTTTACAAATCCCCAGGGTGAATTTCAAGTTTTTCTTTCAAATAAGATTAAATTTCAAATCCCTTTCAATTCATTAGAGAAAATTTCACATTTATTTATAATTCACATAGATATATTTCAAATCCCTTTTTCCAAGCACCTCATCTTTGATTGATTTCAAGATTTCTAGAGTAGATTTCATTTTCAAAGAGAATCTAGGTTTAGCTTATTTGTCCAAAAGGCATCTAGGTTTAGTTTATTTTTCAAAAGGCATCTAGGTTTAGTTTTTTTTTCAAAAGGCATCTAGGTTTAGTTCCTTTTTTGAAAAGGCATTTAACTAGTTTTTGCTTTCATATCATTGGTAGTCAAATCACCACCATGCACTTACATTTCATACATACTGGTAATATTGGACTTCATAACCAATCCCCATGCAAGACTGGTGATGTTGGAATTCATTGCCTTCCACCATATCATCCCCTAAATACCATAGTAGGCCCCATGAGTGGTTTTTTGGACTTCATCACTATAAAATCCCCTACTCTTGAGACTGGTTATCCAGAATTCATCACCAAAATGGACCTTCGAAGTAGGATAGGATTAGATGTCTTTATTCACAAGGCTCATATAATTCATAAATAGGTATATGTAATTCTTGACTAAACCCACCTAAGGGTGAAGCAACCACCCAGTTGGACCAGTAGCAGCTCTTAGACAGTGCCACATCTTCTCATGAGAGGATTTGGACTCATTAGAACATTTTGAGTCTCTCCCCTTTGGATATCTTTTTACTGTACTTTTCAATTATTCACCACTCACCTTTTGAGACATAGTTCTATTTTGTGCACCCTTGGGTATGTCAAAGGGTTCTGTGTTCATGACATTCATTTTTTAGAGTCTCACTTCACTTCCAATATCATGTCCTACAATAGGTACTATCATTAAAACACACAAAACAACAAAACATTTTTTTTGTTCAACATTGATTCCAATTATGCTCTTGTATTACACTCTCATAAAAACTAGTTTTAGCACATTCAGTTGCTAGCCACCCACTTGTTAGCTATTCATATTCTATTACTATCATTTTTTTGTTAGATTTACTTTTTTTTGTAGTTTCACACAGTGGTGTGCAAAACAGGTTTATATAGTATAGGTTCACATAGTAGTGTATAAACTTTGCTCCAGTGCATAGAAACACAACAAAACACACATAATTACATAGAATTATTTACATAATACACACACAAGTTCATAATTTCATTTTTGAATAGTTTTTAGCACCCCACTGTGGTACACATTACCATATCTATTTTCACTTGTAGTTAGGCACACGAGAAAGTGCACCTTGCTAAATAGGTCACCTACGTAGCCTCTAACCATTCTAGTACTCCCTCTCAATTCACAAGAGAACATTTTACTCTCTCATATTATCTCCTCACTAGTTTAAAGCCATATAACATGCACACCATGTCCTAGGGTGAGACATCCATTTATAGTAATATGCTTACCACATATTCTGGTGAGGATCATCCTCTTCTTCCTGATTCACCTCCACCTAATCCACCAACCATATTTTTTGATCATGTTATTTATACAAATATTGGGGATCCATCTCCATTATTCACTATTTATGAGGAGACTCCACCTACCTCCCCCACTTCCACTCATACTTTTCTCCAAGATCCATCTCATTCCCTTATCGGGGATGATCCCTCTTTGCTTAATCATCCTCACCTCGAGACTACATCATCTACTCCCACAATAGGGATGTTTTTAGATCCCTAGTCCTCCACTCCTGGAACTCAGTCACCTTTATCACAATCAATCCCATAATAGTTATCATTACAACAATAGTTAACCCTACTCACATTGTACCATCAATAAACCTCACATGCATCACAACAACCACCTTCACAGGAATCATATTTTCCATATTCTACTTCAAAAATGTAACCATCATCCCAATCATAACAATTCATTCTCCAAAAACATCAACAAGTCTTATCTTAAAAAAAAATTATGGATATGTTCACCACTCCTTATCAGGATTCCACCTTCAATGCCTATACTCCATCACTTCCTCCACCTATGTTTCCCTCTTCCAGTATGTATGGTATGCCATCTTCCACTCCACTTCCACCTTCATACACTTCCACCTTTCATATTCCTCCAACTTACTTATTTTAGGCTCCCCCTTCCATTCCTCTCTCTTACAATAATCCACTTTATCCATATTATCATGCTTACCCCCCATGTTATTTGGCCCAACCTAAATTTTCTATTCATCACTCATCTGATCTAGCATAGCTACCATATTTTGGCACATCATATCACCATACACCTTTGTCCTCTATTCAAATACCACTTCCCTCACAACACTCTACTATACCTACATTCTTTACATCACCTCCTTATTGGTCTTCCACATCGACTGCACAACCATCATAGCAAGTTTTGGTGCTATAGGTACATGCTCCACAACCACAATATTACCATTCATAGAATATTCTCCCATTTGCTTCCGTGTTTCATGTTGTTCATAAATTTCATCTATAAGAACAATTTTAGTATACTTCCCTTATGCAATATTATGAGAAACAACTACAGTACCCTCCTCACTCTTAGTCTTCCATTATTTCATCATAATTCATCACACCCCCATCACCTGAACTACTCTTACAAGAGAAAATTAAGTTGTTGGATCTCCACATGACTAGTTATAGGCCCTAGAAACCACATCTAATGAGTTGTGCAATGAGCCCATCCATCCTTCAGTTTCCATTCTTCCTTACCCATACCATTTTGAGATTCTAAAATTCAAGAAATACAAAGATAAATAGGATCCTCGAGAACACATTAGTAATTATTTCTTTGCATACTACCAACTTCATGATAGTGATCCCCTTATGTTGTGTACCTTCACTCTTTCACTTAGAGGATAATCCCTCAATTGGTACAACATGCTTCCACACCATAGCCTATTCACATTCGAATAGTTGGCTCACTCATTCCTAGAACATTTTCCATTGACATCAAGAAAAAGATAAACTTTTTTGATGTCTACATATTGTGATATGATGATGATGAACCTATAATGGATTTTATTTCTTTATGGCGATCAGTCATCCACAACCTATCTCATAGCCTCCCATATCTTGAACTCATCACCCTATTTTCTAAAAATTACCACAAACACATTTCTACACCTTTTCAACTCCATCAAAGCTACACATTTTATGAAGCCATCACTCAAACAAAAGTCATCAAGGACTTAAAAGTTCAATATAGAAAAATAAAACTTTATCAGAAGCCATATTACACTTCAAATTTTTGCTTCAATTGCAATGCACCGAATCAACCTTTTTCTAAACTACCACAAGCCAATCAAGTGGTAGCAGCTTCTTAGACCTCTTCATCAATCTCATGACCCTCTCCTCCACAATAATATATGTTTTAGACTAATGTGCCTCCTCCATATAATCCACAACAAGTTCATAATATTCGTCCTCAACCCCCACAATGCAATTGGAATCCACTTTTCAAGCCTCTACCAGCTTTATTGCATAGGTTGCTTGATGTTGGTCATATAACATTACCCGATGTTCGACCTATTGACCCAAATCAACCCAAACCTCATGGTTTCAATGAATAAGATTTTTTTTCTTACCATCGACATCATAGCCATGATTTTGGTTCTTATCACTCCTTTCATGGCTTGGTACATGATCTTATCAATCATGGTACTATCCAATTTTTAAATCGTCTCACACCACAAAATCAAAATTTAGGCATTTATCAAAATCCATTACCTAAACATGGGGGGACCAATCCCCAAGGAGCCCAATCCAATCAACAAACCCAATCAAGGTAGGTCAAAAATGTCCATCATGATCCTTCCTCACATGGAGTGGTTGGCATGATTAACCTCACTACTCATACTTAGCACTATCCACCATAGGATGCACCCATCGCTTAACCTCCATCACCATTCATTTATCCTCACTTACTTGTAGCATTGAATGTTTCACCATATCTACCACAATATCATCATTATTCATGGTATTCTCACCCATAAATTGCACAATTATCCAACTTGATTACCCATTTTTAACCTTTTACAACAATCTCATCCTCATCATGAGGTATTAAACGATATTATTTTCTCAATAAAACTTGAAACCCATGATACAAATGCATTTGTAAATTTTTTAAAGAATATTCCTTGCTACATGCAACCTTCGATTAGCTTCCATGACCATGATATTACTGAGCTTTTGGGTGAGGGAGCTGATCCTCCACTACATATCCAAGCAACCATCAGTGATATCACTTACAAGTGTATCCTCATTGACACTAGTTCTTCCATCAACATCATCTATACTGATATCCTTCATCACATACACATTCCACCTACTCACCTCACTACACCCTCACTCGACATTCATGCTTTTTATGGTTCTATGCATCCCATAGTGGGTTCCATTGTCTTTCCCATCCATGTAGGTATAAGAACCATGTCTACCTTATTTCATATCATTCAAGGTGAAATGCAATACAACTGCTTGCTCTGATGTCCATGGATCTATGATATGTAATGTGTTCCATATACCTTATATTATTACCTCATATATGTGCATGACAAACTAGTCTATTGTATTCTCATAAATAGTGATCATTTCAAATTCTACAACATCACCCAACTTCCACTAGGACCTTCATCATCTTCTACCCAGGTCATTCCTATATCTTTCTATTGTTAGGAAGATGCATATAATTCCTCTCTGATACTTACCTCATCCTAACATCATTCACAAGGGATGTGTATACATTCCTTTCCATATACTTCCAACATACCTCCATCTTCTTCTATGAATCTCCCTACAACATTCATACCTCTCTCACCACTTTCTTCTTGCCTTCCTACTCCATCTCATCCATATTCTTCTACAAATTCCCCTACTATATTTATAACTTTCTTACCACCTTCTTCATGGCCTCCAAATCCATCTCACCTATATTCTTCTATAGATCCTCCTATCCTTCCTACTCCTTACACACATCCACTTCCATTTCATCCTTGGCCTTGGTATTTCACCTCATCTCACAATACAACTCCTACTTGCCCTGCATCATAGTTTCCACATGCTTCTCATACCATCCCTTCCATCACAACTAAATTTCATGATTAGGAATAGTGAGCCTCTCGTCTGGATTCCCAACTATTCCAATATTCTACTACTACTATATGTGACTCCCAACTTTCATCTTCTTCCTCTAATTTAGACTCACCACCCTGTTCACCACCCCATACTTCACCACAGGTATCCATTTTCATGACCAATTTAGGTCCTGGTAAATATAATATTTAATATGCTTGTGTGTGTCCTCACATGATCCAATTTTCTCATGACTTTGGTTGCCCTTCTACCTCAATACCAACCATCAATACCATCATACCACTTGGTCCACCAAAAAGTAGTATAAACTTCATCTATGCGAGCCTTGATTCATCACTCCCAGTAGTTGTACCCCCACCACCACAATATAGCTTTTATGGCACATTAGACCATATTTACAATCCACACTTTGCCTTATGCTACCTTCAACATTTTCATTGGCATGGTTTTGGGTTAGGATGTTATGAACAAGGCTTACAAATACCTATTAATCTATAAATTTAACTACCTACGAACAAATCTAGTTTGGGTTATAACCCTACAATCATTCACTCACGCGAATATGAACTTCAAGACCTCACTCTTCATCCTTCAGTAGTTCTTATGCACTCATTTGAATAAGAATTCAAAATCAATGTCTTCAATTATTGTCCCTCCCCCCATTCCACCATCAACATACCATGCACATTCTTTCAAGAAGCACCACATTCTAATGCCACATCCACTTACTTCATTGATGATATGGTCAATATATTTACTACCCTTTCCCTCACTTTTCCTCATTTAGATCCCATCCTTTCACCTTTCCCTCCATCACCTATACATTCATACATACCTTTTTTTGAAAATTTTGAGAATAGTGTGTTGTCATTGATGTCATAGGTTGATGTCAAAAGAGAATATGTCATTGGTTGTTATTAACATCAAGTAAATTATTATAATATTTATTATTACAATATTGGTTGAGAAAAGCATTATAATATCTATTTTTGAATATTATAATAAAGGACAAAAGGCTTAAGAGTTTGGTGGAACAATGGTTTAAAAATGAAGGCAAGATATTAATATTATTGAAGGCAATAATATTTTTTTTTTGGTAGATTAAAAGTGGGTTTTTGTCAAGGATCCCAAAACCTGATTACAATGGAACATATTGCATCAAAGTACATCAGATTAAATAAAGGTAAGCACAACCAAAAGGAACAAATAAGGAGCACTCAACAGGACCAAAAATGAAGGTGTCATACTTTGCACCAGAGGAAGGGACTTTCCTTTGCGCCAGAGGAAAACATCTTCCATTGCACTAAAGGAAAAATAGGTAGGAAGGGAAGGTCTGCCAAAAACTAAATTTGAATCAAAAGGCACCAAACAAGATTTTGAAGCTCACAAAGGGCGGGAGAAAGTGCTAGACTGCCCCAACCACTAAATGACAATTTGAACCTTTCCCAAAGGCGAGAAAAGAAACAAAGCCATAAATTTAAAAATTGAAACAACCCAAGGGTGGGAAAACCAGAAACCACCCTTGGAAAATAGAGAACTGAAGGAAAAGAGGCATCCCATGTTGGGGAGCCCTAGTAGAAACATAGAAGGAAAAAATGCTTGTAATATTATTGAAGGCAATAATATTAAATGTGAAGGCAATTTTTTTTTTTAAACATGGTGGAATCGATAGCCACCATGAATCTGGGTAGGTTGTCCAACTTTTATGGCCACCACAGTATTCTACATTGTCCACCTAGAAAGCTGTCACACAGATCTTTGCATAGTCCACCCCTATAACCACCATGCCATAATGATTTTAAACCTTTTACGCCACTGAAAGCACCAAGAAAGGGACAAGCGTTCAATCCGATGATGCCCGAGATTTGAACCTTGGACCTTCGTCCCTATTATGGGGTTTGGATGAACCAATTGGTCTACACATCGGACCTAATGTGAAGGAAAATTTTAAAGGATTAATATATAATATATTTATTATAATATTATAATATTTTTATTATACTATTATAATATCTTTATTATACTATTATAATATATTTATTATAATATACAGATTTCAAGTTGTTATAATATTTGAGCACCAAGTAATTGAAGGCAAATTTGAAATAATTTTGAATTAAATTCGAATTAAGGAGACCAACATCGTATCGACTGGAAAAGGACAATATGGCACCGACGTTGAATGAATACCAAGTTAAAAAATATAAATACCCATGCCTAAAGTCATTTGAAAGGTTGTGAGGAAATTTGTGCATGCATTAACTCGATATCTGATTCATTGCATGCGATAGAGAAGGAAAGTAAGTGATAGCACAATTTTCTATAGCTAACGATGGAGGTTTAATTTGGGTTTGGTGCACATAAAATCCTTTCCAACAATCTAGACCTATTGGTGGGTGAGCCGATGCAAAGGCATTATGAGGATGAGGTTTCAAGTTCAAAATCCATTGTGGATGTTTTGTTTTTTTTGGCTGAGTTCACAATAGGAGGGAATAAAATGTGATTGGCATCTTTGTGGTATCCCAAGAAGTGTTAGCACATCTGGTCATGGCCCCTTCGTTGGGCACCTTGCTCTTATGAGGTGAGAGTTTCAAATCACATTGACAGTAGAATAAAAGAGGTATTTAATTTTTAATTATAATTTGATTTTGTGGGAGTTATAAGGTTGAGTTGTCATTTAATTTTTGCTCATTTGATATAGGATAAATAAGGTGTGAAAAGGGTCTTTTGGTATTGAAATTTAAAATATATTTATAAGGAGAAATAAGGTGTGATAATTTTTTTTTCATTGTATGAGTTTATTGTGTGTGTTTTAAGAGTAGGAGTTACAAGGTGTTTTATGGTTTAATTATTGTGTGTGTTTTTGCATGGTGAAGGAAAGTTTAAAGGTTTTTGTTCTTTAGTTGAAAACCTTATTTTGAGAAAATAAAAGGAGTATAAAACAATATTTTTGTGCACAATTTTGAAGGAATATTTTTGTGATTATTTTGAAAATAAAATTGGCTAGCCTCTTAAAGTGGCAAAAAGGAAATTATTTTGGAACATATTTTGAGGGCACATTTTCATCAAAGCAAGTTAAGAGGTATGTTGAAATTATTCCTTATCTTAGGTGGTTGTTTGAAAAAATATTTCAGAATTATAAGGTGGAGATAAAAAGGTTGATTAGTGTATATTTTTGAAAATATTTGAGCTAGGGTTTGAGAACAAATTGTGCATCATTGATTAATAAAATTGGAAACATTTGAGTCAGAGTTTTTGAGAACAAATTGAGCATTCATTGTTTGAATGAATTTGTGAAACTTTTGAGCATTGATTTGAGTGATATTGAAAAGAACATATTGTGAAATTATATTGCATATCATTTCCTATGTTTTCTTGAACAATAATTCTGGGTAGAATATGTTTGAAGTATTATGATCAAGCAAGTGTTATAAGCAATTTTTGAGCATGTGTTATGAGAAATTTTGAGCATGTGTTATGAGCAGTTTTAAGCATGTGTTATGACCAATTTTGAGCATGTGTTATAAGAAGTTATGAGCATGTGGTAGAGCAAAATTGAGAAGAGACAGTTAGAATAATAGAGCAAGTTTGAGGAAGTCTTGTGAGTATGTTTGAGGTAGTCTTGTGAGAAGGTTTGAGGTATACTTGTGAGCAATTATGATATAGATCAATACAAGAATTTGAGTAGATTTAATTAGAGTTGAGAATAGATTTGATTACAGTAGTCATAAGATTTAATCAGAGTTGAGCAGAGCTGAGAATAAGCTTTGGAATCCAACTAGCGCAAAGTGTGTAGATTTATCCTATGGATAGACATCCACAAACCAGAGTAGAGGGGATATAGTTCTCTTGTGGAGAGAGATCCACAAACCATATCATTGGGGATTGATATCTCCTTTGGATAGAGGTCCATAAATATTGTAATAGGTAATTTTTTTGCAAGAGCTTTTTGAGGAAATTTATAAGAAATATTTTCTCCATGGACGTAACCCACATTGGATGAACCACATTAAATCATGTCTCTCATGTGTGTGATGATGTGTGTATTATTTACTTCTTTGATATTACATATATTATCATTTGGATTGAAAATTAAAATGTCTTATCTTATACTGTTCATCCCCCTCTCAGTATAAGCTTATGTTCTTCATATTTGCAAAATTTCCAGTAAGTCTACCATTCTATAGCTCAACCCCACTTTCCACCCATGGTTCTACACCCTCTATTGAATCTAACATGTCATATACATCCTCCTGCATATTTGTATCCATGACCCCCATCTTCCTCCACCTCAACCACCTTCATTAACATGGTTTTTGTCAACTTTTTAATCCCACTTCGCTACACCCCTCATCTAGATCAACTAGATGCACCCAACCTAAACCTCATTAACTTCATTCATATCACCTATGACATTATCACAATACTTCTTGATATCGCCACCCATGCTACACACTATGAACACTCAGTCACCATCTAATCCACCTCATATCCCTTGGATTAACCACATATATGTCTATCTAGATGATGATTTTGACTTTTTTGAGGCTATCAATGACCTCCATATCATCCCCATTACTGATAAACTTCAATATAGTTCCCACATGCTTGTGGAAGACACTATCAATTTTGAAATTGGTGAGGATCCTACCAACCCCTACATCATTAAACTTACTGTTAGATTATCATCAGAAGAGAATTCCCTATTTACTTCTTTTATCAAGGAATACATCAAGGCTTTTATATGGTATTACATGGACATGTCTAGACTCGACCCATCACTAGTCATTCACAACCTTACACTTGATGAGGGTGCCAAACCTATCAAGCAAACATTACGATGCATGCATCCTACAATTAAACTAGTGGTTAAATCCAAACTCCAAAAGTTTATAGATATTGGGTTTATACAACCAATTGATTATCCATAATGGGTATCCAACATGGTCCCAGTCCCAAAGCCCATCAGAGACATCCATGTCTACACTAATTTTTGGGATCTAAACAAAGCTTATTCCAAGGACTTGGGTGATTCTCTAGTATGCCATGAAATTATACCTCTCATGGATGGATTTTTTTACTATAATTGTATCAAGATCAACCCTACTATTCAACACAAAATATCCTTTACAACTCCCTAGGGGAATTTTTGTTATAGGGTCATGCCTTTTAACCTTAAGAACATTGGGTAAACTTACCAACATGATATGACTTACATATTCCATGACTATATGCACAATATTGTGGAATATTACATTGATGAAATTATCACAAATCTAAACAGCGCTCACAACATATTGCAGACCTCCATAAAATCTTTGATTGCCTCCTCGAACACAACGTGTGCTTAAAACAAAATAAGTGTGTCTTTGGTGTTACTTCAGACAATATTTTGGGATTCATTATCTCTCAATGAGGGATCAAAGTTAATCCCAACAAAGTCTAATCCATTATCAAGATGCCTCCCCCCATGAATATCAAGAAGCTACGTAGCTTGTAGAGCAAAATATAAGCAATTCATCACTTTAGTTTCCAATTATCTGAAAAATGCAAACCATTTAACCACCTCTTGCAAAAAGGGGTAACCTTAAAATGGGATTCTCACTTCTAGTAAGCATTTGACACAATAAAATATTATCTTACTTTACCACTAGTTCTATCTCCACCCCATCAACAATTTTCATTCTTCCTATAAATGTTTGCCATGGATTTTGCAATAGGGACATTATTGGATCTGAAGAACATGCTTAACCATGAGCAAGCCATATATCATATTAGCCACACTTTGGTTAGTTACAAAACATGATATGCTTACATGGAGAAGTTATGCTTGGCTATAGTTTTCACTACACAAAAGCAACACCACTACATGCTCAACCACATGAATTTTGTTATCGCTTGTGATAATCCCTTATGATACATGATGAATAAGAGTTATCATAACTTTCATACTACAAAATGGATCATGCTCCTTACTGAATTCAACCTCAAATTCATTTCTCAAAAGTTCATAAAGGGACAGATTATTACCGACCAAATTGTTGAGGCTCCATTTTTGAACGACCAACCACTCCTCATTTAGCTTCTTTATGATTCCATTTTTTACATTACCAAAGCTAAAGAAAATGTACAACAAAAAATACTAGATGATATGACACTATTATTTTATGGCTCCTATTGCACCCATGTTGGGGTTCTGGGATTATATTTTTCACACTTGAGGGGGAACCACTCCCTTTCTCCTTCAAATTAAGTTTTCCCTACATGAATAATAATGCTAAATATGAAGCTCTCTTTCTCAACTTGAAACAA
Organism: Wollemia nobilis; assembly: GCA_028583015.1. Classification (NCBI taxonomy): domain Eukaryota; kingdom Viridiplantae; phylum Streptophyta; class Pinopsida; order Araucariales; family Araucariaceae; genus Wollemia; species Wollemia nobilis. The sequence continues at coordinate 582,891 of JAQPPZ010000040.1, forward strand.
GCACTTTATATGCATATTAGATGCCTATAGATCTTTGGTGTGTTTTCCTCCTTGTCATCAACCAAGTCAAGAAATTATGGCAATGCCATTGCCCTATACTCCAACAATATAAACAAATAACTCAATAGCTACTTGCCCAACTTGAGTGGTATGATATTGAGTCCACCCCATGCTCTTACAACTATTTTTTTGATACCATGGCTTCTCTAGGATATCTCATCCCATAGAACCCACTTTCTAACACAAAACATGTAGCCATTCATACCTTATTCCAATCGTCTATTTCACCTTCACACCCAACCAATGATGATGACATCCATGTCATTCATACTGAACCCATGATCCTTTGTTCTCTTAAATCAAGGATTACATCAAATTAGGTTTTCTCCCTTCTAAATTTCCACATGCTTACCATCGAGCATTTAGACAAAGGATTATTCGCTACACATTCTTGGGTGACATCCTATACCACCACAATCATGATGACATCCTTCTACAGTACCTCAAACCACATGAATATCAATGAGTAGTCAAAGAAACCTATGATGGAACTTGCAATGGCCACTTCAATGGCATGGCAATTACAAAGTGCATCCAATGCATGGGATACTATTGGCTCAAAATGGAGCATGAATAGTGTAAGTATGTTAAATGATGCATAAAGTGTCAATAGCATTCTAATATCATACACTTGCCCTCATAAGCACTACAACCCATCCAATACATGTGGCCCTTATCATAATGGAGCTTAGATATTATCAAATAAATCACACCTACTTCATCCATCAACCATAAATTCATCATCACTGCTATCGAGTATCTCACAAAGTGGGTAAAAGCTATCCCACTTTTCCAAACCACAAGAGCTAAAATCATGGTTTTCATTACTGAACATATCATATGTCACTTTGGAATTCCATCATAAATAATTTTTGATAATGGTACACCATTTAAAAACAAAAATGTTCATGCATTATGTGCCAAGTTCAACATCCATAATAGCTTCTTCACCTCATACTACCCTCAAGATAATGGCCAAGCTAAAGCTACTAACAAAACCATCTACACCATCCTTCACAAAACTATAGTAAAATTTCATCCTGATTGGCATAATCAAATGTCATTGGCCTTATGGGTCTATCAAATGAGCATTCATATCCCCACTGAGGTAATACCTTTTTCTTTATTTTATGGCATTGAAGCCATTATACCCCTAGAACTTGAGAAATATTCCTTACGCATATCTATGCAAGACTTCATTGATGATGATACTGCTTTTCAAGCTAGACTCAACCAAATAACCCTCCTATATGAGCATCGTATTCACACTATAGAGCATACTCATGTTTAACAATATCATCTCTATCATGCCTACGATAGTAAGGTACGCCAACATGAATTCTAGATCAATAACTTGGTTCTTAAAGAGAACCTACAAATCATTAGCCAACCCCACCAAATGCATGATAAATTTACACCCAATTGGCTAGGTCCTTACATTATTACACACAAGTTTGGTTTTGGGGCCTATCGATTGGCTAATATTGAAGGACTTGTAGCACCTGAACCAATAAACATCATTCATATTTACACATTTAATTCCTAACTATGTTAGGTATAAGTCAACAGTCCTTGTACATACCATCATAATCATGTTGTATACATCATCTTTCTAGTACACTCATGACACACATTACATCAAACACACATATCTCACTTTTTGTTACATAATAGAAAATCTTTGATTTTATATGTATGTCATTTTTATGTTGCTTATACTTCTTATCTTATAGGTTCACTATTGCTAGTTGTGCCACCTTCAATGGAACACATCACAATAGATCTACATCATGGTATACCTTCATCCCATCATGCATGACTTCCCAACACTCCTATTTTCACCAATCACCCAATAAAATATATAGAACCACCTAACTTTGTTCATGTTTTTCATTCATATTTCTCATCCCATACAGACCATGACACTCCAATACAACCTCCTTCTCTTGATTGTAGACATTCAACCATATCTCCTTACTCTGATGATATTTTAGACATGGGGGAATGTTCCTCCTCCTCATACACAAAAACAAGGGGCCCATCTCCTCCCACCTTCATTGATGAGTTAAATATATACATACCTGCTTCTTTAGATTGATACCCTTCCTTTGCTCCCTTCCCCCCTACTAAGGGGAATTCACCTAATTTTTTCCAGTCCTTGGGGTTACCTCCACCCCTGGATAATGGGATGTCACACTATGCCTAGGCTCTTCACATGCATATTCCTTTTTTTACCCCTTTGTATAAATACCCATATTGTCCTCATTGCTCCTTGCAATCATTTTGAGCCCCACCTATTCTTAGGATACCTCCATTACCATTCTACAATACTCACCTTTAGCACCTACTATAACCAAATCACCATTATCCATCTTCACCTCCCTCACCTTATCCGTCCCCATATCTACATCCATATCCTAACTCACCCATCATGTGTGTTCCCCTTCTCCTCCTACTTCGATACCATCTCCTCCACCTATTGGTCTCCAAAATATTCACACTTGAATTTAAAACCTTGAGCTACACTTTAGCCATTATTAATGTCATTCACCCACTCATAATTTTGGTTTGACTAATACCCCCTCATCCTCCTCCCTACATGTCCCTCATTCTCGCATGCATCTTCCACTGAATCTGATATCGGTAGTCCACCCCACCCCATCTAACCCACCTATAATGTGTTCATTGCCTTGCATACCTTACATCTACCACATGCCTATACTCTCAAATCCACTTTCTCACACCTTCAATCAACTACTTCATGTAGGACTCCTTATTTTAACTGAGATCCTACCAAATGATCCAAATTTCCCAAATTTGAGGGGATACAATGAACACCAATTCTATGACTTTGAGATTAAGCCAATCTCATTAGAATATTTAGACCCTCCATTGCATATTATGGCTCTAATTGACAATAAGTATTTTAAAATATTTCTAATTGATACCATTTCTTCTATCAATGTGATCACCATATTCACTCTTCATCATTTGAACCTTCCTCCATCTCATATCACCAAACCATAATTTACCCTCAAAGTATTCAATGATGCTTTATGTTCCACAGCTGGAACTATTGTTTTACCCATTGAAGTAGGGTTTAAAATTTTGCACACCATGTTTCACATCTTCGAAGGATCCATGGTGTACAATGTACTCCTTGGATGACCTTGAATGAGCGAAATGACATGTGTCCCTTCAATACAACATCAATGTTTGAAATATATTCATGAAGGACAAGTACATTGTATACCAGTGAACTTCGATCCATTTAAGTATTACAATTTTATTTCAAATCCCTATGAATCCATACTTCCTTCCACTCATCTTTTTCTTTTGTCATCATCCAATCCATCTACCACTTCACCAATCTCTTCATAAAATGATCTCATTCCTATGGAGCTCCCTATCACCAATCCACATCAACATTCCACACCTCCATCAACTTCATCATTGACTACATGCACACGTGATCATAGTCAGTCCACATCATCAACATCATTTTCATCCACTTCATCATAATTATCCATTCAACAACCTTGCCAATCCAATCCATCGCTAGCACCTAATGTTTCACAAGTCGAGTTAATGGATTGTGAAACACCCCAACCTTCACCATCCCTTGAGCCATAATTTGACCATAGTCCTTCCATATCATCCCAAGTTGAGGTCCACCTCACTAATCTTGGTATTAATGAATACGTGGTCCAAGACATCACTGTCATGCCCCTCACCATTCCTAGTGCTAAGGATTTTGGTCACCCACGTGACCAACCTTTAGAAATAGGAGTAGTATATAACATGGGTTTAGCTCCAAATAGCATAAATTTTATATATGGGGTGATTTATTCTTCATCAAGTCTAGCTCCCCTAGAGGAACCCAAAGAACCATCACTTGCCAATATTCCAAACATAATGGGATTTCCATATCGATATTTCCACATATTCAATTGGAAAGGTCATGTCCTAGGATTGCATGAACAAGGAGTTCATCAACCTATCGATGTTCCATATCAAGAGGTGCATGACCATTCAGGTCTAGGTTACCATCCACTTTCCACCACCTTTTCTCTTTAACAAACCTTCCAAAGGCTTAATCTCAATTAAGGAGAAGAAGCCCTCCATCCTGATAATTCTGACAATGATATCTATGAAGAATTCAAGCTTATCTCGATAATTTTAGATGAATCTGAAGATGAATCAGAGCCCATAATTTCCTATAATGAACAATATGAGTTTTATCTCAACATTTTCCCCATCCATGAGCCCATATTTCACTTGCTTCTTCCACAAGAGTGAGTTGTACCTATTGATGTACATAACATAAAAATAGTGGTTTTCACCACTACCAAAAAAAATCTAATAATCAAAAATAAAAAAACCCTTATATTTATTTGCATTGCATGTATGTATAATTTAGTTAAATATATTTATTTGTGTTGCTTACTACTGTTTAGGTTAACCAAGCTCTTTGCACTAGTTCTTACATCCCATCCATTCTATTACAATCACAATGACACTGAGAGGGGGGGTGAATCAGTGTGTTCTTTAAAAACTTAAAAGCAATTTAGACTTTTAAATAAACTGTAGCAGATTAAAATATAAATAATAAAAGTACTAAGAGCATCACACATAACACGACAATTTAACGAGGTTCACCGATGTGGCTACTCCTCAAAAAGACTGCTTGGACTACCATCCAAATCCAGTCAAATGCAAAGCTACAACTTTACATAATCATTCACCAGCACCAACTGGTAAGAGGCACCAACCTCTAAATTTTATCTGCTACAACAGAATGGAGCACCAACTACAATTTTTCTAGCACCAACTGGAAAGAATCACCAACCCCTTTTTCAAGCTACAACTTGAAGATAATAATAAAAATTGCAGAATGTAAACTTTCACCTCAATTATCACGATCTACTATTTTTCTATGATCTACTGCTTGTCGGCATTCGACTGCTACTGTGAAAAATGATTCACACTTTTTCAACCACTCCTCTATATCTCTCCGCGTTCTCTACTACAACTTCATAGAAATATTACTTCTACAGCCAGCACACTATCATTTCACACTCGGAACACGACTTCTGCATACCGCGTTCTTATCTTCTCTTTGCACCACTCACTCTACTGCACCTTCCATGAAATATCACTTCTACCATCTACGTATTTTTGCCTCGGACTTTAAACACGCCGTCTGCATATCACTCTCTTTGTTCTTTATCAGTCGATACACACTCAATCACTATTTCATCACTGCGATCTCTTTTATTTAACTCCAAAGAACTATCATCGACTTACACTCTGCTACACACGAACTTCATTCGCATATATCGCATCACGCCCACACTTTAACCTTGCAACAGTCCCACATTTTTATAGAATAGAATATCCCATCAAAACATTCTCAAACACATCGGCTGCAACCCTAATTAGGTCAACATGAAACCCTAGAATTTTTTGGTTGCTTAACCTTGCTTTGTCAGCAGGAAACCCTAATTGATCCATTGCAAAACCCTAGCAACATCGGCTTTGAAAACAAGCCGGTGAACAGCTTTAATTTAATTTTGAAATATTAATTTAAATTTTAAATAAATAAATAAAATTTAAACTGGATATTTAAAATTAAATATCTTCATCATCGGAGCACCTTTTTCAACAAAACGAAGAGCTAACTTGGGTTTTAAGAAAAACCCATTTCAAAACTGCTGAACATGGATTTAAACAAAACCTATAATTTAGTCTACCTTGGTTTTCACAAAAACCCTTCCGCTCTTTGACATCAATGACAACATCAACACTTGAGCAAGGGCACTGTACCCAAGGTACCCAAAATTGCCAACAATCTCCCCCTTTGTCATTGATGGCAACCCTTTACTAAAAACACATATTCAAGAGCCAAAACTAAAATCAATCTCTTTGAAGTTTTGCTCCCCTTGACTTGAAGCTTTCCTCTTCACTTGAAGCTCTCCCCCTTACTCATATCTCTCCCCCTTTGTCATCAATGGCAAAGGGCCACCTTTGGGGCTCGGAACTAAGAATGATCCTCTTAGCTTAGTCCCTCCCCCACCTCCTGATGAGGTGATTAATTTTGGGGTGGGAGTAAAACTCCCATTAGGCACTGATCAACATCAACATCTATAACTTCCTTGTCGGGTCTTCTCTTGAACTCTTTGACCATATTCTTGTTCCTGTCATTGTTCTGATCCTTGGACCTGATCATGCCACTGTTCCTGTTCCTATATCTTGTAATTTCAACTCTGCACTGTCTGACAGTGTGACTTTTATTGTTGCACTTATAACAAGTAATAGTGTTGTTTCTTTTAGGCATACCTGTTCTTTGAATCCACATGTTCTGACTAAGCCAGTTCTGACTAAACCTATTTTGACCAAGCCTGTTAGTGTGATGTTCTTTTGTTTTAAACAAAACTCTGGTCTATTTACCCTTCTGAAATGAAGCACACATACTATTTGTAGGTTTTTTAATGATTGGAATATCTCTCACTGCTTGTTTAGCGCTAATTCTTACCAGATTATCAAAACTTATGTGTCCAAGCCTCTTATGCCACAACCAGTTCTCTTCTTCTTGTCCCATGAAGCACATACCTTCTGAAAACTCTGAGAGTGTGTACAGATTGCCAGACGTCCTTGAGCCAGTTGCTATTAATTTCCTACTATTTATTTTTCTGACTTCACAACCATGCTTCTTGAAAACTACTTCATGTCCTTTGTCACAGATTTGACTCACACTCAATAGATTATGTTTTAAACCATCCACATATAAAACTTCCTCTGACTTGATCTTTCCTTCACTAATTTTGACCGTTCCTTTACCTATTATTTTGGCTCCGTCATTGTTGCCAAATTTTATAGAACCACCCTCATACTTTTGTATATTTTCAAATTTATGTTTGTCACCTGTCATATGACTTGAGCAACCACTATCAATAATCCAAGGAACATGTTTATTTTGAGCTCTAAAAGCTATCTGCACTATTAAAGAATCATGTTCTTTCTTGAGCTGTTCTTTTTGTTTCCATTCTATTTTAACTGTGGTATTGGGTTCTAGCTGTGACTTCCCCTTTTTAGAATTTTGCACATATCCTTCAGTATAAATTCTATTTTGTTTTGCTCTATACGGTTGAAATCTGCTTTCATGAGGTTGATATGAAATAGACATACTACGACAATTTTTGGCAATATGACCAAAGTTGTGACACTTAAAACACTCTATTGCATAACTCATTAAAGGAGCAAACACATTTCTACTAGTGAAACTTCTTGGACCTACGTTGTATTTGCAGTCAACAATTTTATGCCCATAAACATTACACTTGAAACAAAAACCATAGAAATAATGATTAAACCTGAAAGATGGTCTTGGCCAGGTTGTTGCTGGAGCCTTGGATCTTCTATTCTTTTGATGTGTGACCTTAGTAAAGACATCATTGTCAGCTGCTATTTCAAGTCTAGCATTATATCTTTCTTTTTCCTGATTCTTGTCTTTGTTCTTTTCACTTTCAACATTGCTTGCTTTTGGTCCAGTTGATGATTCTCCTTTAGAAAAGTTGAGACCAAATTTGATACCTGTGGATCTTTGATCACTCATAATTTTGTCCAATTTCATCGAGCTTTCTTCATGTTTTACATGACAGTTGATTTTTTGATCCAGCTCTTGTATCTGTATTCAAAGACTCACATTTTCTTCTTCCAATTTGTTGTAGTGGTCTATCTTCATGGATACCTGTATTTCCAGATCTTCAAAAAATTTCTTGTATTCTTCAGTCTGTATTTTTAAACTAGCAATAATGTTGTTTGCATCCTTAAGTTTCCTTGACAATTTCTCATTCTTCTTTTTCTCTGATTCCCATTCCGTAAGGGCAGACAATAGCTCACCCTCAAAATCAACTTTAGCCTCAACTTCTTCAACTTCAGAGTTCATTCCTTCTCGCCATTTCTGGTTCAATTTTCTCAACCATAGGAACTGAAACTGGCTGGGATGCCTTTTTGGATGAGGATCTATTCTTCTTAGCCATTGTGTACTAATCCAAGATCAACCCTGATCGATTTAGCCAAAATTGGGAACCTTGCTCTGATACCAATTGTTACAATCACAATGACACTGAGATGGGGGGTGAATCAGTGTGTTCTTTAAAAACTTAAAAGCAATTTAGACTTTTAAATAAACTACAGTAGATTAAAACAAAAATAATAAAAGTACTAAGAGCATCACACATAACATGACAATTTAACAAGGTTCACTGATGTGGCTACTCCTCAAAAAGACTGCTTGGACTACCATCCAAATCCAGTCAAATGCAAAGCTACAACTTTACATAATCATTCGCCAGCACCAACTGGTAAGAGGCACCAACCTCTAAATTTTATCTGCTACAACAGAATGGAGCACCAACTCCAATTTTTCTAGCATCAACTGGAAAGAGGCACCAAACCCTTTTTCAAGCTACAACTTGAATATAATAATAAAAATTGCAGAATGTAAACTTTCACCTCAATTATCACGATCTGCTATTTTTCTGTGATCTACTGCTTGTCGGCATTCGACTGCTACTATGAAAAATGATTTGCACTTTTTCAACCACTCCTCTATATCTCTCCGCATTCTCTGCTGCAACTTCACAGAAATATTACTTCTACAGCCAACACACTATCATTTCACACTCAGAACACGACTTCTACATACCACGTTCTTATCTTCTCTTTGCACCACTCACTTTGCTGCACCTTCCATGAAATATCACTTCTACCATCTGTGTATTTTTTCCTCAGACTTTAAACACACCATCTGCATATCGCTCTCTTTGTTCTCGATCAGTCGATACACACTCACTCACTATCTCATCGCTGCGATCTCTTTTCTTTAACTCCAAAGAACTATCACCGACTTACACTCTACTGCACACGAAATTCATTCGCATATATCGCATCACGCCCACACTTTAACCTTGCACCAGTCCTGCATTTTTATAGAATAGAATATCCCATCAAAACATTCTCAAACACGTCGGCTGCAACCCTAATTAGGTCAACATGAAACCCTAGAATTTTTTGGTTGCTTAACCTTGCTTTGTCAGTAGGAAACCCTAATTGATCCGTTGCAAAACCCTAGCAACGTCGGCTTTGAAAACAAGCCGATGAACAACTTTAATTTAATTTTGAAATATTAATTTAAATTTTAAATAAATAAATAAAATTTAAACTGGATATTTAAAATTAAATATCTTCATCATCGGAGCACCTTTTTCAACAAAACGAAGAGCTAACTTGGGTTTTAAGAAAAACCCATTTCAAAACTGCTGACCATGGATTTAAACAAAACCTATAATTTAGTCTTCCTTGGTTTTCACAAAAACCCTTCCGCTCTTTGACATCAATGACAACATCAACACTTGAGCAAGGGCAATGTACCCAAGGTACCCAAAATTGCCAACACATTCCATCTAACCTTATCCACCTTATCCATAAGTCAACATGAATCCTATTGATTTATTTACCCCACTCCATAATCCATAAGATCTAGCCAAACCAATTCCAATTTACATAAGCCTTATCAATATGGACCAAATTTCCTCACCTCCATACTTTTCCAAACTTGTCTTGCTCAAGGAATTATTAAGGGCTTCCACCAACTACATTCCTCCATACCCTATGCCTTTTCCTTCACCTTCACCTTCAGATCCCGAGGTTTTCTAGGTAGACATAGATGAGGATAAGCCAAAAGAGTTTGATGACATCTTAGATGACATTCATATAATTCCTATGCCCTATCAACTTGAGGAATGTTCCCACATATCAATTTAATAAGCCATCGATGTGGACCTTAGTTCATACAAAGACAATCCCCATATTTTCAAGCTTGGTAAAATTTTATCACCCAATGAATGAGAGCAATTAATTGCTCTCCTCAAGAGGAAGAAGGACATATTTACATGGTCCTATAAGGACATGCTTGGTCTTAACCCTAGTCTGGTTATCCATAATATTACCTTAAATCTTTATTCTAAGCCAATCAAATAGAAACTTAGGAGAATGCATCCTACCATGGCCCTCTTGGTAAAAATAGAGCTTCAAAAACTCTTAGACGTGAAATTCATAGTTCCTATCGACTATCCTCAGTGGATTTCATTTGCACTAACTTTTTATATCTTAACAAAGTGTGTCCTAAGGATGAATTTCTTCTCAAAAAAATTGATAATCTTGTCAACACCTACGCTGGCCATGAAATGCCTTTACTCATGGATGTAATATCAAGATACAACCAAATTTGAATAAATCTTGATGACCAACACAAAACAACATTCACTACACCTTGGGGAACTTTTTGTTACAATATGATGCCCTTTGGCATCAAAAATATAGGTTCCACTCATCAACATGCCATGACATACATTTTCCATGACTACATGCATAATATTATCAAATACTATGTGTAGGATATCTTGGCTAAATCTAAAACTCAACAAGAACACATCGGGGTATTGAAGAAATTTTTTTACTGACTTCTAGAGCATAATGTAAGGTTGAACCCCAAGAAATATGTCTTTGGTGTTATCTCAAGAAAAAATATAGGATTCATTATCTCCAAAAGAGGAATTGAGATGGATCCTAACAAGGTCAAGGCCATCATTGAGGTGCCTTCTCCAACTAAATTTAAGTAATTATATAGTTTAAAATGAAAGATCCAATCAATCCATCATTTTACTATGCAACTTTCTAAAAAATGTAGGCCATTCAAACACCTACTACAAAAGGGGGTACCATTCCCTTGGATAGATGAATGTCAAAAAGCCTTTGATGACATTAAGTAACACCTAGCTTCTTTGCTAGTCTTAGATCCTCCTCATCTAGGTATCCCATTCTATATTTATATCTTAGCAACGGACTTTGCATTAAGGATAATGCTTGCACAAAAGAATGAGGAAAATTGAGAGCAAGTTTTCTATTACATTAGTCAAACATTGGTAAGCTATGAAACCAGATATGCTTATGTAGAAAAAATGTGCTTAGCAGTTGTTTTTGTCACTAAGAAACTTTGACATTATATGCTTAGTCACATAACATATATCATAGCTAGATAAAATCCTCTATGTTATATGATGTCCTACACTTATAATAACACCTGCATCGCTAAATAGATAATGCTCCTTACTAAATTTAACTTAGAATTCATTAGCCAAAAATCCATTAAAGGTCAGGTAATAACAGATCAACTTGTAGAACCTCCACTACCTAGTGATCATCCTTTTATTATTGAACTCCTAGATGATTCGATATTTTCTATCACTGAACAAGAAGAAGTTATTTCATAGGAAGACATCGATATCACACTATTCTTTGATGGCTCTAAGTGTGAGAAATTTCAAGGTGTTGGAGTCATTTTTCATTCACCCCAGGAGGTACCTATCCCTTTATCATTCAAACTTGACTTCCAATGCACAAACAACACTATAGAGTATGAAGCCTTAATCCTAGATCTTCAATCAGCTATAGCTATGAGCATTAAGCATATTAGGATATTTGGTGATTCTCAACTTGTTATCAAATGAATCAATGAATAATACAAATGCAAAGAACCTACTATTTAGATTTATCATGAAGTAGCAATGAAGTTCCTCTCTAAGTTTGATTGGTATGAAATCAATAGTTTACCTCATTCAACTAATATATTTATAGATATGATGGCCTCCCTTGGATCATCGATTCCACAATATTCCTTTGGAGAGGTACATCCCCTTATCATTTCAATGATCTCTAAATCTACAATTGTCTGTGTTGAGTCTAAGGATGAAAATGGATGTGTGCTTTATCTAGTCAGATCCATATGAGCCATGGTCAATCCAAATAGTAGCCTTCCTCAAGTCTAAAACACTCTCATATGACATATCTCAAAATTCCAAACACACAATCAAGCAAAAAGTAGCTCATTTCATTATCTTGAGGGACATGTTGTATAAACATGATTATGATGGAGTTCTCCTTCATTGCCTTGATTCTAGTGAGGCACAAAGAGCCATTACTGAAGCTAATAATGGTACTTGTGGTGGTCATTTTAGTGGAATGGACATTACAAAGTGTATTCTATACATGTGTTATTATTGGCCCACAATGGAACATGAGTGTTGCACATATGTTAAACATTGCAAAAAGTGTCAAGAACATGCTAATTTAATTTATGTACCATCACAAGCCTTACATCCTATTCAAATCCTTTGTCCCCTTTCACAATGGGACCTACATCTAGTTGGTAAAATTTCACCTCCTTCCTTGGGACAACATACATTCATCACCACAGCCACTGAATACTTCATAAAGTGGGTTGAGGCAATTTTTCTAACCAGTACAATAGGACCTAGAATTATGGAGTTTATACTCCATCATATCATGTGTCTTTTTGGTATACCCTCAAAAATCATCTTTGATAATGGTAAGTCTTTCAAGAACAAGGATGTTTGAGCACTTTGCAAGAAATATAACATCCAACATAGTTTCTTGACTCCTTATTACCCACAAGCAAATGGACAAGTTGAGGCTTCCAACAAGACCTTAATTTCTATTCTCAATAAAATTATCAAAGAAAATCATAGACATTGGTATACACAAATTCCCTTAGCATTATGGGCTTATTGAACAAGCATCCACACACCTACAGGGGCAACACCATTTTCATTGGTCTATGGATACAAAGCAATCATGCCTCTTGATCTTGAGATCCCTTCCTTGTGAATTTCTTTGCAAGAGTTCATACATGATGACACTACTAGATAAGCATGTCTTAACCAACTCACACTTTTGGATGAGAGATGAGTAAATGCTTTAGAGAATTTGCAATTTTATCAATACCACCTAAAGTGTGCTTAGAATACCAAAGTTCATCTCCATGAATTCCAAGTATGAGATCTTTTCCTTATATAGAATGAACAAAATACCAATGCATTATTACATCTTCATGATAAATTCATGGCTAATTGGTTAGGTCCATACATTGTTACACAAAAAGTGGGTAATGGTACTTATAGGCTTGCTATTCTAGAGGGAGAGGAAGAATCCAAACCACTTAATTTCATACACTTGGGAGCATTCTATGAATGATTTTATTTCTATATATGTATATATACATGGCTAATACACAAAAATATTTGCATACATTTCATTCATAACATTGCATTTCACTTGCATCTACACTTGCAAAGACATTGCATTAACACATATTTCATATTGCATTTCACAAAATTGCATGTCATACATTGCATTCACATCCATATTTCATATAAGGAATCATTTATTAAGTTCATTATCTTAATTGGTCTAACAAAAGTCATGTTGCCTTAATCAGGGGCACCTTTACAATGTCATATACACAATTCAACCAAATCAAATTGCCATTCGTACAAACCATATTTTCATAAAGTCCTAGGTGTTTTTGGTTACTCAACCACTTCTATTGTTTTAAGAAAACTCTAAAATACATGTCAACTTCCTTTTAAGACCATTACACATCTTCACTAAGAAAATATTGAGTTTTGGGAATTGAATCCAAAACATTCTTGAACCAAACATAAATTTCACATCTTAAAAATATCTTGTGTCAAAGAGGGATACAACTATACTTGGTATTAAACTTTAAGTGAAAAGGGTCATCCTTGTTATTCCCATAATGCAACATAGTCCATAAAAATAGTTTTTTTCACCACTATCACAATTCCAAAAATAAAAGAAAGAGTGGGGAAAATACCTAACAAAAACTTTAAATATTTTACATCACACACCACTAATCATTGGGTTCTAAGGATCATACTACATTTCCACTTATATGGTTAGGTATTCATCCCAAAAACTTAAGAGATCAAAAAAGATAAATTATGGACTATGGAGTTATCCTCCACTGAAGCTATAGACACTTTACTAGCAGTGGAGTACACTCATGTGTGGTGATGCATATCTTTTAAAAGAGATCTCTGACCACACATACAGACAAGCTAGCTTTCTAGTTTCAATAAAAATAGGTTTACCCAATTTTATCAATATGGGTTAATGAAATCACTTGTACACACATTGGTTCTTTATTACCTCAAATTATTACCATGCTTTGTATTTGGTAAATGAATTCACTACACACACATTTGGTCATAGAGGGATTAGGCAATTTTAGTGGGTTTGATTGATATCACTAGTATGTCTGAGTCTCTACAAAAATAGGCAGTTTTCCATATCAACATCCATATCTTCTTCCATGTCAACATCCATGTCATTTCATGAGTCATCCATCCTATTTGTCACCAAGTTTGGTACTCTTTATTAAACAAAAATGCTAAAACATGGCCAAGCAAGGATCTAAACTATAAATGATCATTAGCACATGTGTGTGCTATCTTGCATTAATCATCCATACATGCTACCTTGCATTAATCATCCATACATTCCACCTTACATTAATGATCCATAAGATGTCATATTGCATTCATCGTCCATATAACATATGCATTAAACAAAAGAATTTCACAAAAAGCATTCACACAAAAAAATAGAACACAAAAGGTAAAAGCCATGTATATATATGTATAAATATCACATGTACAATGAGTGCCAAAAGGCTACATACAATGAAGCACCAATTATCATATACAAAAAGTGCATATAAGCACTAACTACACCCTCCAAGAGAACCCCTATGATCCAGTAGGAGCCTTAGACCTAAGGCTATGCCTAGACATGCAATGCCTAGTACCCCTGGATATAGATGAGGTTGGAGGATCTAGAAGTAGAATATGATGTTCCATAAACCTATCCTCCAATACCTTGATATTTGTGTCAAGACTAAATACATGTTATGTTCACATTGTGTCAATGCTCTCTTTACTAGCTCTACCTAGAGCCTCGTAATTCTCACATCCCACTCCACCACTTGCTACTTCAACTGTAACCAATCCTCCTCGCTCTAACCTAGAGGTCCATCTGGAACCTCCTCCACATCCTCTCCATAGGGTACCCGAATACAAGCATTGGAAGTGAAAAACCACACAAGTGATCCCCTGGTGACACATGTCAAAATCTAAAATATCCCTAGTGGCAGTCATGGGGATGAAAAAACATGTAATTACTAGGAATATAAAAATACATGACATAAAATTAAATGAATAGAAACTGTTGGGTTTCTCCCTCTAATGGGTGGCTCACACACTATCTACTGAGAAGAGGCTACTATGCTCTGCCAAAACTTCAAGGGAGTAGCCATACTAGGAAAAAATCTACCAAGGAGAAGAGTCTAAGTGATCCTGCTCCACCTCATATTATGATAGGAGCCTAATATGAGGATTGAAATGAGTGTTTCTAGCTTATGATTCCACTTGACCCCAATGCTTTATCCTAAGGTTCCTTTTATCTTTTTATATCATGAAAATATGGGTCAAATTTTGAACTCACCATCCCTGCCCTCCCTCCTTCACTAATCATAGAGCCTCCTATCACCATTTCCCACCTTTATAGTGTAATCTAGAAATACCTCCATGTTATTTTTTTTGCCTCACCTATAACTCTCTCCTCTCTCCCATATTGCATGGTGCAAATGACCCCTTGCATGCCACAAAACCTCCTTTATATTTTTTATAGGCACATGATCATCGTGGACAGTCACACGTGTGATCATCTTGGATGGTTGTGCCCCATGACCATCTGAAATTGTCATGTTATTTATCAAAAATATCCCAAATATATTCAATTACTTTTACATGTTCTACCCACTTCTTTGTCAAGGGTACTCTTGTCCTCCTTTCTTCTTTTCCAACAACTCATTGCTTGAGGGGGTAGACAACACCCAAAACTTTTCTTCCCTTAATGATCAAATATTCAATTCCAAAACTACATAATAATTAACCCTCTTCTATTGGGAAAATATTAGAAGCAACCAATAAATTATTATTAGCCCTCTTATACCAGGGAAAAGGTAGAAACATCTAATCATCATTAGCCCTCTTTTGTTGGGGCAAAAGCAGAACCAATCAATCAATCATTAATAGCCCTCTTTTTTCAAGGTAAAGGTAGACCCATTAATCATCACCGGTCCTATTCTACTAGGGCAAAAGTAAAACCATTCATCCAATCATCTATCCCTCTCTACTGGGAAAAAAAAATCACTCATCCAACCAATCATGTGTCCTCTATTTTTGCACCGTATTGTGTTTACACACAATACAGTACAAAAAAGGGTAAATATAGGCCCCAAAAACATGTCAATTCATCAAGTCTTTCCAATTACTCTCTAAAGTCTAAATTCCTTCTATCCAATTCTTGTAATTTACTCTAAATTCCCTTATTCTATCTCTAATATTTCTAATTTCCTCCAAATTCATGTAAGATATTGAAACATGTGGTTCATGCCTTAATCAATGCAAGTCATCTTATCATAGAGGATTCTCAACCTACTCGTAACCATAGTCCTGCAACAAATAATCAAACTCCTACACAACAAGCACCCACAACTAATCAAGACATGGGGAGCTTATAAAATCCCCTACCTAATCATGGGCAACAACCAGCTAATCAAGTGTAATATTGTAATGTGCCACCTACTTGTAACAATATAGCTAAAAAACATAAGCTTATAGTGAGAGGGGGGTGAACAGTATAAGACCACTTTTTAACTTTTTCCTTTTACTTTAGAAAGCAATGCAATGAACCAATAGCAAAATCAAAGCAGTAATCAAACCAGTGTACAAGTCATCACATAATTGAGACACCAATATAACGTGGTTCACCCAAGGTGGGCTATTCCATAGAGAAAATATTTCACTAAATTTTCTCAATCAAATCCTTTGGGAATCCTTCCCAATTACAATGTTTATGGACTTCCTGTCCAAAGGAGAATACTTCCCCTAATAAAATATTTATGAGCCTCCTACCCAAAGGAGATGTCATATCCCCCAAAGAAGTATTTATGAGCCTCCTACCCAAAGGATATGTCCTATCCCCCAAAGCTTTGTAAATGATACTTCAGAAGATCACTACCTCTTTTACCGCTAGCAGGTGGAACTCCTTTCCATAGAAGACATATTGTCCTCCTTGCTCTGGCTCTAGAGACTTTTGTCCTCACTGATCACCTCCACAGTTGCTCATCAAAATTTGTACTAAAAATAGTCAGTCGGTCCTACACAAGTCCTCTCAAACTCTGTCACAAATCTGCACCAAACTCAGTCCTCTGGTCCAACATAAATCTGCTCTCAAATCTTTGTCATATCTATCCCAAGATTAAGCCAAACTCTTGAGCAAATCAATCACAACTACTCATAAGTCTTCACCAAGACTTCATCAAATCTTTCCACAAGTTCTTCAACAAGAACCTATCCAAATTAGTCCACAATTTCTCCACAAGAACCTATCCAAATCATTCCACAAGTTCTCCACAAGAACTTGTCCAAATCAGTCCTAGCAAACTCACCAAGAACTTACCCAAATCAGCTCAAGCAAGTTTACTAAGAAACTTGCCCAATGTGAACACACAAAAACAATTGTTAGAGACCTAGTGTGTTTCATCCAATCTTATCAAATCAATCTCATAGAAGCATAAAGAGAATTGTAAGAGACTCAATATATTCTATCCTTCAACTTTCAATCTCAAATCAAATCAATCACATATAAGCATAAAGAGAATTGTTAGAGACTCAATATGTTCTATCCTTCAACTCAAATCAATCTCATAGAAGCATAAAGAGAATTGTTAGAGACTCAATATGTTCTATCCTTTAACTTCCAATCCCAAATCAAATCAATCTCATAGGAGCATAAAGATAATTGTTAGAGACTCAATATGTTCTCTCCTTCGACTAAAAAAAAACTCTTTATCAAATCAGAATAAGGATAGAAGTAGTATACTTTCACAAGATCTTGAACCATGACCCAACAATTTTCAATAATGCAATATCAAGGAATCAACTCCTCCAACATAGAACCATAACTTGCTATAAAAACCTAGCCAAGTTAGTTTTCAAGAACTCAAAGCAATCTCTCTCTAAGCATCAAAAAGGGGTTCAAGATATTTCCAACTTATCTCAAATGGGAATGCTCAACTTAACCACACAACCAAGTTTATCAAGCAAAGTACAACTTAATAAAATCAAATCTCAAAGGAGCAAGCCCAACTCATGTATCGAGTAAAGCATAACTTGATCAACTCAATCTCAATGGAAGCAATCTCAAAACCAAAATCTCAACAACCAAATAACTCAATTAGGGTTTCAACAACTTATAGCAATGACATAAGCTTCTCACTCAAAAAAACTAAAGCAAACTTCAAATGCTTCCACTCTCATAAACCAGAATTATGCAATAACTCATAAACTCATCATGATCTCATAATGCATAATCAATACTTCCACTTTCTAAAAATAAGATCCACTCCAAATAAGGAAACTTAATTTAATCCTTTTCACTCCAAAATTATTTTCAAAAAACCATCAATCAATAATAACCATGGAAGAATGTGCCCATACCTTTACTTTGATGAAGAAGGAGAACTCAAAATCTGTCACAACACTAACTCTCAATTTACCACAAATTAGAGTTAGCAACAATGGAATAATGCACAATGATAAGATTCCTAATAACACCTTATCACTCCAACTCATCAATAATAAAAACTCACAAATATACATATCAACAATATTCCTTTACACCTTATAACTCCTACTTAATATATCACAAAATAACTTCAACCTCAAAAATAATTACAAGAGAATATCCACTCAATAACTCCAAAGGCTTTGTAACCCCAATATGACATTAAGCAAAATTATTCCTTAAACCCTTACAACTCCTAAAATACATTTACTTCTAAATGCATTTACCACATAAACATTAAGCATCAATAATAACAATGTCGTTTCTATTTAACCTTATACCTCCATCCAATTACCAACAATAATTTGCCAAGTCAAATCAAATATTCCACATTATCAACAAAAGATCTACCTTGGCTGAAAATCAATTCTCCAACCTTAGGAGAAGTGTGGAGACACCAACATAAGCACCAAAGTGCTTCCCCCTCCAAACTCGTGTCCCAAGGCAACTGTTGTACCACATGCACAATAATCCTTG
The DNA here is from genome assembly GCA_028583015.1 of Wollemia nobilis. Taxonomy (NCBI): domain Eukaryota; kingdom Viridiplantae; phylum Streptophyta; class Pinopsida; order Araucariales; family Araucariaceae; genus Wollemia; species Wollemia nobilis. The sequence goes on from JAQPPZ010000040.1 coordinate 602,064, forward strand.
ACCAAAAATAAAACATGCCCTATGCGAATCGATCTCGACACCTCTACCTAGTAAGCACCTTCACTTCACTGCCTCTGCTATTGGAGCACAAGTGCCCAACAAAAATCTCAAGTGCCACTCATCGTTTTACCTTACCTTTGCTCATGGAAATTAAAGAAAAACATATTTGTCTTCCTCATAGGCGTACAAAATTGGAACTTAAACACAGAGCAATACAAAACTTGAAAATCACAAAGCAATCCAAAATCGAAGGTCACAGAGCAATACGAAATCAAAGGTCATAGAGCAATACGAATTCGAAGGTAATCATGCAAATCGGAGGTGCTTAAAACCTTAGGAAATAATACCCTTTAATAGTCTTTCATCCCATGCAAATTGACGTCAATGCTTCTTTCAAACATTACATTTTTTTATCCCATGCAAGTTGACGTCGGTGAGGTAAGTATTTTACATGAGCGCCGCTAAGGGTTTAGAAACCCTTTCAATAATGATTATTAAATTTATAATTATTATTTTATTAATAATAAACTTAACTTAAAACCTTTTCAAAGGTTTGAGTTAATTTATTTATTAATAATAAAAATGGAACTTTAAGGTTTTTTCAAGGAGCAAAAACCTTTTTAGTAAGCCAAGACAGTTTTAATAAAAACCCTTAATGAGTCTAGATGGTTTTAAGAAAAACCTTTAACCTTGTCACCATGGTTTTAATTAAAAATCCTTAAACAAACATCATGGAACTTTCAAGATCTTTTTGGCACCAAAATATTTTTGACATCAGCACAAATTCCTTTTGATATCAACACAAACTCCTTTTGACATCAATGATAACTCACAACCATGAAGCTAGGCAACATACCAAAAATTGCCAACAATCTTCCCCTTTGTCATTGATGGCAAACCACTATTGAAACCACTGCTGAAAAAAACTTTCAAGCAACTGCCAACTATCAAAACTAAAACCAACTGAAAACCATCCTCGAAGGCTTTTCTCCCTCTGACTCAAGGCTCTCCCCCTTACTCAAATATCTCCCCCTTTGTCATCAATGGCAAAGGGTCACCTTTGGGGCTTAGGACTAAGAATGAGACTCTTAGCTTAGCCCCTCACCCACCTCCTATTGAGATGATTAATTTTGGGGTGGGAGTAAAACTCCCATTAGGCATTGATCATCATCAGTGTCCATAGATTCCTTTCCATGATTTTTCCTAATATCCTTGTCCATGTTCCTATTCTTGTTCTTGTTTAAATCCTTGTTCTTGTTCCTATTCAAAACCTTGTTCTTGTTCATGTTCCTAAACCTATACCTTGGAACTTTTGATCTACACCAGCTGGATTTGTGTCCTTCATTATTGCACTTATAACATTTGACAATGTTATTTCTCTGATATGTACCTATTTTCTAAATCCTCTCTGTTGGACCAAACCTATTCCTTTTTTTAACCCTGCAATTAACTACCTTGTGCCCAAAATTATTAAAAGAGTAGAAATACCCTTGAAATAAATTACCATTTCTAAAATTTTCATTAACCTGTCTTGCTTGAACCTTGCACTATGAAGCCATGTGTCCAAACCTATGATATGTAAAACATCTTCCATTGAACTTTCCTTGCCTTGACCTCATAGGTCCTTTAGTATTTCTCCCCTTATGTTGATTCCTATTTTTTTATTCTGTGCTATTTGAATTACCATATGAAAACTTACTCTTTGAAATACTCTCTTCATCTGAACCATATTCTTCTTGGGAGCTCATACTAGATTCCTCAACCTATTCCTTTTGTTTCTTTCCAAAACCAAGACCTGTTTTATCTTTTGTCCTTCTTTGATCCTTGATGATTGATTTTACCTTCTTGGAACTTTCTTCAAACCTTTAAAGCTTCTCCTTGTACTCTTTAGTTTCATTTTTCAAGGAAGCTACTTGATTTTTTAACTCTTTATACTCAAGGGACCTAGCTGCCAACTCTTATTTGAGTTCTCGTGTCTTTGCTACAGAGATATAAAGATTCCCTATAAGCTCATCTCTTTCATAACGACATTCATCAAACCTATCAATGAGTCTAACATATTTCTTTCTTTAACACATAAAGAGCATTAACAAGTTCAACCTCAATATCTACTTCTTCCTTTTCTAAAACATCCTCTATTTGTTTACCTTTTGAAACATCAATATCCTTTTCTGATTTCTTACCACTAGAGGTGCTACCTTCATCTAAAGCCATAAGAAGATATTCCTCATAATTTTCTGAAGCATCCACATACATAGTACTACCAGAATTCAAACCATCATTTGTACAATCATCCCCAAGGTGACCAAAATTTCCATATCTAAAGCACTTAAGCACAACAAATCTATTCCTATTTTATTTTCCTTCATTTTCTGTTAGAAACAACATCTCATTTCTATCATCACTTGAAGAACTTCCATCATCACTACTAGAACACTTACTTGCTTTTTCTGTGTAGAAACATTTCTTGTGTTTTTGGAAGTACCTCTTCCCTTGAATGTTTTGCTCATTTTTGTTCTTCCTTTGATACATGTGCTTCTCAGATTCCCTATGCTTATAATCCTATTTTTCTTCATCACAATCATCATTGGGTTCTAGAAAATTAGTAGCATAGTGACCAAACTTTCCACAATTGAAACATTTAACAGATTCCATACCTTTGTGCTTTCTTGTGAACTTGCCTTTCTTGTTGTAGTTTGCTTCTTCATCACTAGAAGAATCATCATTGTCTTCTTGTTGTTTACCCTTGGACTTCTTGGTAGCTTTGAAAGCTTCCTCCTTATTAGGATTAGATACCACTTTAGTTTTTAACTCAAAAGCTGCAAGTATACTATGAAGCTCATCCTTTTTCAATTTATCCAAATCCTTGGCTTCCTCAATGGCTAAAATATTTTCACTAAATATATTTTGAAGAGACCTCAAAATTGTATCATAAACATCACTTTCAGCAAGCTCAATACTTAGTTCCTTCATGGAATTAAAAATCTCATCCATAATGTCACTAATACTTTCTTCATAATTCATCTTGAGTTATTCAAACATACCTTTGTAATATCTCAAATTTGCTTTTCTAAAATTTGCATCACCTGTATGAACCACTTGCAATTGATCCCATATTTCCTTTGTTGTATTAAATGAATCACCCTTGTAAGATATGCCTTTTGTAGACCTTTCAAAATTGGATTCATTGCCCTTGAATTGCTATGATGTAGAAGTTTCTCATATTTAGTAGTAGGAGGGAGCTTTGGAATAGTGTACCCAAACTCAAATGCTTCCCAAACTTCACTTCCAAGAGCCATTATATGAACCTTCATTTTTATGCTCCATAGACTAAAATTTGTCCCATCAAGAATAGGTGCTAAATTACCACTTGTAAAATCCATTGTGTTATTTTCAAGCTTTTACTTCAAACTGTGAAACTCTTTTGAAGGAACCTGCTTTGATACCAATTGGAGAACACAAGCTTATACCGATATGGGGGGGGTGAACAGTATAAGACCCAATTTTTAACTTTTTCCTTTTACTTCATAAAGCAATACAATGAAAGAATAGCAAAATCAAACCAGTGTACAGGTCATCACACAATTGAGACACCAATATAACATGGTTCACCCAAGGTGGGCTACTCCATAGGGAAAATATTTCACTAAATTTTCTCAATCAAATCCTTTGGAATCCTTCCCAATTACAATGTTTATGGACATCTTGTCCAAATGAGAATCCTTCCTCTAATAAAATATTTATGAGCCTTCTACCCAAAGGAGACGTCCTATCCCCCAAAGAAGTATTTATGATCCTCCTTCCCAAAGGAGATGTCATATTCCCCAAAGCTTTGGAAATGATACTTTAGAAGATCACTACCTCTTCTACTGCTAGTAGGTGGAACTCCTTTCCATAGAAGATGTCCTGTCCTCCTTTCTCTAGCTCTAGAGACTTCTATCCTCATTGATCACCTCCATAGCTGCTCATCAAAACCTATACTAAACATAGTCAGTCGGTCCAACACAAGTCCTCTCAAACTCTATCACAGATATGTAGTAAAATCAGTACTCTGGTCCAACACAAATATGCTCTCAAATCTCTGTCATATCTTTCCCAATATTAAGCCAAAAACTTGAAAAAATCAATCACAACTGCTCACAAATATTCACAAAGACTTCATCAAATTTGTCCACAAGTTCTTTAACAAGAACCTATCCAAATCATTCCACAAGTTCTCCATAAGAACCTATCCAAATCAGTCCACAATTTCTCCATAAGAACCTATCTAAATAAGTCCTAGCAAGGTCACCAAGAACTTGCCCAAATCAGCTCAAGAAAGTTTACCAAGAAACTTGACCAATGTGAACACACAAAGAGAATTGTTAGAGACCCAATGTGTTTCATCCACTCATATCAAATCAATATCATAGAAGCATAAAGATAATTGTTAGAGACTCAATATGTTCTATCCTTCAACTTTCAATATCAACTCAAATGAATCTCATAGAAGCATAAAGATAATTGTTAGAGATTCAATATGTTCTATCCTTCAACTCTCAATATCAACTCAAATCAATATCATATAAGCATAAAAAGAATTGGTAGAGACTCAATATGTTCTATCCTTCAAATTTAAATCTCAACTCAAATCAATCTCATAGGAGCATAAAGAGAATTGTTAGAGACTCAATATTTTCTCTCCTTCAACTCAAAAACAAACTCTTTCTCAAATCAGAATAAAGATAGAAGTAGTATACTTTCACAAGATCTTGAACCATGACCCAACAATTTTCAATAATGCAATATCAAGGAATCAACTCCTCCAACATAGAACCATAACTTGCTATCAAACCCTAGCCAAGTTAGTTTTCAAGAACTCAAAGCAATCTCTCTCTAAGCATCAAAAAGGGGTTCAAGATATTTCCAACTTATCTCAAATGGGAATGCTCAACTTAACCACACAACCAAGTTTATCAAGAAAAGTACAACTTGATAAAATCAAATATCAAATGAGCAAGCCCAACTCATGTATCAAGTAGAGCATAACTTGATCAACTCAATCTCAATGGAAGCAATCTCAAAACCAAAATCTCAACAACCAAATAACTCAATTAGGGTTTCAACAACTTATAGCAATGGCATAAGCTTCTCACTCAAAAACCCTAAAGCAAACTTCAAATGCTTTCACTCTCATAAACCAAAATTATGCAATAACTCATAAACTCATCATGATATCATAATGCATAATCAATACTTCCACTTTCAGAAAATAAGATCCACTCCAAATAAGGAAACTTTATTTAATCCTTTTCACTCCAAAATTATTTTCATAAAACCATCAATCAATAATAACCATGGAAGAATGTGCCCATACCTTTACTTTGATGAAGAAGGAGAACTCAAAATCTGTCACAACACTAACTCTCAATTTACCACAAATTAGAGTTAGCAACAATGGAATAATGCACAATGATAAGAGTCCTAATAACACCTTATCTCTCCAACTCATCAATAATCAAAACTCACAAATATACATATCAACAATATTCCTTTACACCTTATAACTCCTACTTAATATATCACAAAATAACTTCAACCTCAAAAATAATTACAAGAGAATATCCACTCAATAACTCCAAAGGCTTTCTAACCCCAATATGCCATTAAGCACAATTATTCCTTAAACCCTTATAACTCCTAAAATACATTTACTTCTAAATGGATTTACCACATAAACATTAAGCATCAATAATAACAATGTCAAAGCAATATTTCTATTTAACCTTTTACCTCCATCCAATTACCAACAATAATTTTCCAAGTCAAATCAAATATTCCACATTATCAAAAAAATATCTACCTTGGACAAAAATCAATTCTCCAACCTTAGGAGAAGTGTGGAGACACCAACATAAGCACCAAAGTGCTTCCTCCTCCAAACTCATAGCCCAAGGCAACTGTTGTATCACATGCACAATAATCCTCAACCAAAAGCAAAACACGCCCTATGCGAATCAATCTCAACACCTCTTCCTAGTGAGCACCTTCACTCCACTTCCTCCGTCGTTGGAGCACAAGTGCCCAACAAAAATCTCAAGCACCACTCATCGTTTTACCTTCCCTTTGCTTGCAGAAATTAAATAAAAATAGATTTGTCTTCCTCATAGGCGTATGAAATCGGAACTTAAACACAGAGCAATACAAAACTTGAAAATCATAGAGCAATCCAAAATCGAAGGTCACAGAGCAATAAGAAATTGAAGGTCACAGAGCAATACAAATTCGAAGGTAATCGCACAAATCGGAGGTGCTTAAAACCTTAGGAAATAATACCCTTTAATAGTCTTTCATCCCATGCAAATTGACATTGGCACTCCTTTCAAACATTGCATTTTTCATCCCATGCAAGTTGACGTTGGCGAGGTAAGTCTTTTACATGAGCTCCGCTAAGGTTTTAGAAACCCTTTCAATAATAATTATTAAATTAATAATTATTATTTTATTAATAATAAACTTAACTTAAAACCTTTTCAAAGGTTTGAGTTAATTTATTTATTAATAATCAAAATGGACTTTTAAGGTTTTTCAAGGAGCAAAAACCTTTTCATTAAGCCAAGATGGTTTTAATAAAAACCCTTAATGAGTCCATATGGTTTTAATAAAAACCCTTAATGAGTCTAGATGGTTTTAATAAAAACCTTTAACCTTGTCACCATGGTTTAAATTAAAAACCCTTAAACAAACATCATGGAACTTTCAAGATCTTTTTGGCACCAAAATATTTTTGACATCAGCATGAATTCCTTTTGATATCAACACAAACTCCTTTTGACATCAATGATAACTCACAACCATGAAGCTAGGCAACATACCCAAAATTGCCAACAATGGTTGGTATGATAGCAGTGACTACAAGGAAATAAGCTCAAGCTCAAATAAATCAAAAATATTAGTAGGATATGAGTTCTACATCTGATCAACCTTCTAAACCATCCTTAGTTTTGAAGAGTACCCAAAAAAGGAGCACAAGAGTATAAAACCCACCCTTAGTGTTGAAACCCAACAAAAATCCTCCTTTGATATTCAACAATAGTTAGCTAGTATCCTAGCCAAGATTTCCTTCTTAGAGCTTTTGTAAACTTCTCTTATTTATAGGGAAGCCTTGTTAAAGCTTCTAAGTCAACAATTTGTTCCTCAAGATATTTCCTCTAGTGATATAACCGATGTTGTATGTTCCCTTGAGATACATGTTAGGATCCTCCATCCTAACATTAGTAGTTAATATTTTAATTTATTAATTATTATATTATTAATTACTAACGTGAATAGTCACATCCTTTCATAATAGCCTTTAGATAAATATAAAATTGGGTAGATAGTTATGTAAGGAATCCATGAAAAATAATATATAATTGTTATTGAATGCATTGGAGGGACCTTCCTACCAGGGAAAACATGATCCTTTTAAATTCTAACATCATCCATTATCTTTATTGTAAAACCACAAGTTAGGATCTAGGATCCTAACATCTAGTATTAGAGCGATCGATTTGGGTAAAATAATTATGTAGTGTGATTATATCTAAAGAGTTGTGACACTACCAATATTTTTAATGAGAAAGAAAATTAATTTTCCATAAGGCACCATTCTTCAAAGGTCTGGTAGTTTCAGGTGATCCATTTGATGCATCTCCTCCACATTTAATTCAATAACACAAAATAAATTTGGTTCTTTCTCTTTGTTCCCTGATGGTGTGAAAGTCTCTCTCTATCGATATGAAATTCCACATTCCAACATCGTCTAACGTTCGACACTAACGATCTTGCTACAGATTGACCACCGTGAAGGCAACATGAGCATTCACTATCTACCGATGATTACACAATGCATTATTTATCCCATGAATGACTTCTCCAAAAAGTGAAACTTTTTTTGGTGAATACAAAACCTTTCGGTGACAAAAATCCTAAGTCTGCCTAAGGTTTTGATTTAATTTTTATCACCGGTACCCTTTTCCAATGAAGCATTTTTTGTCACCACTTGAGGTTTGCTATCAGTCGCCAATCTATTTTCTATCACTGTTCTAGCCTTCTTAACTCATGTCACAAGCTCTCTCTAGCCTCGATGATATCCTCCTAGTAACAACTATTTCTCAAGTGACGTCCATACATTCCTAGAATTCCAATACTCTCCCAACACTTTGCAACTCAGATCCGATGTAAAAAAAATCAATGAAGTCTAAGGTTTAAAAAAAATTCTTGACTGCTACCATATTTTTAGACATCGAATTCTTTTTGACGATAATGGAAGAAGGGAGGAGCACATAATTTTTGTGCTCCTTTTTATCCCACATTGGTCCCATAGATACCAAAGGAGAATTTAAAAGGCGTCACACATGCCTATTGTAGTTTCTAGTTTAGTTATACATCCTACGTGTGCGTGTGAAGCACCCTTGGTTGGTGGTGCTGATGATTGGCATAGAAATTTGTGTTGGTTGTCTTAGGCATTGCGGTGGTGGCTCCACTGATTGTGCTTTGCTTTGCCATTGACTATTGTCTAATCATTGAATTTTAGGATCCACCATTGATTGAGATCCCATGGTTGTTTGACCGTTGACTTGGGAAGTTGATCGCCTATTAGACCCACCAAATTTTGCAGTGGAAAAAATATTTTTGGAAGAATTTATCATTGACTTTCATGCAATTTTTAACAATAATTTTCAAGCAATTTTTATACCAACTTTCAAACGCTTATGCAAATGGTCAACGAAATCATATCTCGAGATCCCAACCTAATTTTTCTGATTAATATCACTAATTTTCATCAATTCTCTTCCATGCAGGAGTATAAAAATAAATTTAAGGATCTCATAAGTCTCACCATAGGGTTAGATGAATCATTTCTCATAAGTTTCTTCATCAAGATATTAAAGGAAGAAATTAAGAAAGAGGTAGAAATATTCAATCCCTGCACCATGATGAAAACCTTTGGATTAGATTTGTTAGCCAAAGATAAATTGACTGTTCAATTTTGATTACGAAAAAATCCTATGGAGAAATCGCAAACCACTTACACCACCCCCAAAACTAACTGAACTTTACCAATTAAATGTATTAGCTTTGAGGAAATGAAGGAACAATGAGCGAAAGGCCTCTGCAATAATTATGATGAGAAATTTGGATCCCACCATAAATTTTCTACAAAAACATTGTATTTATTGAATGTAGTTGATGCTTGTCAATCCATAAAGGGAGAATATGAAGTAGATATGCAAGAAGTAACTGATACACTGGATCATAGCCATGAAAACAATGAGGTCTATGTGCAAGAAGTGATCAATGCACCAAGAAAATATGAGGTAGACATACAAGAAGTAACCAATGAAATATAGACATGCACTCTATAATAACTACACTCAAGTTACTTACCAACCATGAGTTCTCACCACATGGTAAACCCTATCCAAAAACAAGGCAAAAAGGTGACTATACACTTATTTTTTATTGATTCTCCAAGGGAACAATAGAAATATGTAGAAATGTTACCACAAATTTTGATGCATCAATATGAAGTATTTGAGGAACCCCAAATGTTGCCTCCCCCACCATCATCATGATCCTACTATTATTCCTAGCAACCCACAACTAATGCTTTGACCTTCAAGATATCCTTGCCTCCAAAAAAGTGACATTAAACTTGTGCAAGAACTTGTGCAAATACTACTTGGAAAGCACCTCATCAATTTCAACAACAATTTCCTTAGTCCCAAATTTGAGGACAAAGATTCTTCCAAGAGGGGTGGCATGTTAGGATCCTCCATCCTAACATTAATAGTTAATATTATTAATTCATTAATTATTATATTATTAATTACTAACATGAATAGTCACATCCTTTCATAATAGCCTTTAGATAAATATAAAATAGGGTAGATAGTTGTGTAATAAGGCATCCATGAAAAAGAATATATAATTGATTTTTAATGCATTGGAGGGACCTTCCTAGAGTGAAACCATGATCCTTTTAAAATAGTGATTCATTGTATATAAATTCTAACATCATCCATTACTTTTATTGTAAAACCACAAGTTAGGATCCAGGATCCTAATGATACATCATATAATATTTTTGGATGATGATATTCCTTCCTCAAATTTACAGGGGGATTCTTCCCTCTACAATACCACATATATTGGAAAAATATTTATCAAGCAATTTTTTATAGATAATGGTTCCTCCCTCAAATTATGCACCTATAATTTTTTCCAAAAATTTGGATTAAAAGAGGAAGATTTAATTAAATCTAATGTCATCATCAAAGCTTTCAACAATGAGTTCTAGGATTCCTGTGATATTATATCCCTCCCCTTAGGGTTGGACCTAATATCTTAGATACCTTGTTTTATGTGGTATCTTACCCCACACATTTTAATCTCCTTCTTGGATACCTTGGGTTCATGCAATGAGAGTTGTCCCTTCTACTCTTTATAAAAGTTTGAAGTTTGAATTCAAGAATCAACTAGTCACCATTTCAAGTGACTCTCATCCATTCTAATATTGTTTAATGGTTGAGTACGCTCAATCTAGTCTCAATTTATGTCCATAAGTTTCCTCATATCACATCACCAAGCAACTTGAAAATTTGAAAATAAGTGAGAAATCGCTAATCAATATTTCATCACAAGATCAAGTCAATCCTTTTCTCCAAGAGCCTCTTATAGATTTAGCCAAGCTACCACCTTCACCTCAAACTATGGGTTTGCCTCATAAGAAGGGTGAAGTAGTACACATTGATATGTGTACCTTTATCTACGTACGTATATACCTCAAAGAAAATATCCATGGTAGTAACCCTCCTCCTATAGAGTGGTCTTTTACCCATTTTTATCAATCCAATGATTAGCCACTTCCTAAGTAGATCCTATCTAGTATAGGATATGTAGGTAAAGGTTTGGGGTCACAAAATAAGGGTATTCAATAACCTTTTGAAGTTGAGCTTTGACATGGGATATGTTGCTTATGCTACATCCCTAATAAAAACTAGCCTTTACCAACTGATGATGATCATATCATTACTTATTATGAATTATTGGATCATTATGGCTTACAGTCGAGTGATGAGGATGAGGGACCACCTTATCCCTAAAACATATTATGTTGTAATGATATAACTTTGGCTCCCCCTTGAATTCCTTTGGAGATTGTTTTTTATAATGAAACTCCTTTCAAGAACAAGGATATCCATAAGCTTTGTGCTAAGTACAATATTGAGCACAAATGGTTAAATCCATATTACCCTTAGGGTAATGGTCAATTTTAAGCATATAATATGTCTTTAGTCAATATTTTTTCTTCTTGTTAATTTTTTGCTATAGAATTTAGTTTCTTCCTCTTAATACAAAGAGGTTCTTCGTCAGATTCTGTAGTTGAGCTTTAAGGAGGAACGAACTTCATAGTTTTAGAAATTGTATTTTTACCTCTTGATGAATTAGCACCTAATGTGACAAAATTGCATCAATAGGAATGAGTGAGCTAAGGTTTAGCAGGTGCGACAAGAGTGAGGGTTTGAATTTTTTGGGCAAGAATCTCAGCCAAGGTGGCAGAGGTAGAGCAGGTATGGAAGGGGTGGGTGGGAACCTCGAGCATGGATCAAGCAAGGATCTAGAGGAATACGGTCAGGCTACGAAAAATTTGGAGGTGGGAATCATGCCGGGGCCCGACCCTCCTTAGAAAGACCCCGACAAAAAAGATATGAAGGATAATGCGGGGCCCAAGAAGTGGCTATATTTTGCTGAGACTCTTATAGGAAAAATAATGGAGGTTCTCTCTCTTTCGCCCCTAGTTCCAATAAATAATAAAATTTTAGCCCCGACAAGTTTCGTGAGCCCTTTTATTTCAATGGAAGAATTCTCCCTGGTAGGCAAGTTTTTGGGAGGTAGGTTGAACATGGAGACTATCAGGGCTTGGGAGATGGGTAAATGGTGACCGATAGGTAGCTTGGAGTTGGTAGCTCTAACTCAAGGGTTCTTCATTATCCATTTTAACAATATGGAGGATGCTAACCACATTTTAATAGGAGGTCCTTATTTTTTGGGCAGAAGGAGCCTTTTTATTAGATGATTGGGTGAATATTTTGACCCTAAAAAGCAAAGTATTAACATTGCCCCTATTTGGGTTCATATCCTGAGTCTACCTACCCAGTTCTTCAATGAATATTGGTTGTAGGGCATAGCTAGAACTATAGGTGACCTGATATCCATTGACCATGCAACCTTGGCCAGACAAGGATGACTCATGTGTGAATCTACGTAAATGATAATTTGGATAATGAATTGCCAAGGTTTGTGGAGCTAGATTATGGAGAATACTATCAAAAATAACTGGTAGAATACAATAATATACTGGTATTCTATACATAATATAAAAATCAAGGACATGTATGCAATCAGTGCCCTAACCTGACAATGAATAGAGAAAAGTAGAAGCAGGGAATGCTAGACAAAAGAAATTTGAGGAGTTTCCCCGATAGAGGTGATTTCAATCAGGCAAACTATGTCTACTAAAAAAAATAAAAAAGAGGATGCAGGGTCCCAACAAGACAAAGGAAAACAATAGGTTGTTGGCAACCAAAATACTCAGATAAGTTCCAATCGTCTAGTTTCAAATAAATTTTCAATTCTATCCAATATGGGAGTAGGAGGATTATCGAGAGACATGGAAGCCCAGAACCTTCAATATAAACTTTATAACTCTCTATAATCCCCATCCAAGTCAGTATCATCAAACCCTAATTTTGAAATTACTGTAAGCCCCATGGGTATCACAAATCCAAACCCTAATGCCCGATCTCTAGAATACCCATCCAAGTCAGTATTCTTAAACCCTAATGCTAAAAATACTTCAAGCCTAGTGGGCATCCCTAAGACAAACCCTAATGTTGAAGAACTTAGGAAGAAAGTTGAGGCATTGGAAAATAAATAATCTCATATCCCTAACATCATCACTAGGAGCAAAGTGAATCCTTCTGAGGGACCATCCCATAGACTAGGGGAATACTAGAAAAAAAAAAGATTTGGATGTAGGGATGGAGATATGTGAAACTCTTCTGACTGAGGAATATGGCAGTACGGTTCTGCAACAAATTGCCTCCCCCCAGTTTAGTCCTAAAAAAACTAGGAGCACTGTAAAGTCTCCTATAGATTTTGGCAGTGAAAAAATAATAGGGAGAATATCAAATGTTGAGCATCAAAAAATTAAAACTGATAATGACATTGCCAAAGAAAAATAGAGAACCTTGTTTCAACAGGTTATTTCGGGTTCTAAATACAACAAATTAGGAAAACCCCCTCAATGGAGGGGGAGAGGAAGAAATCCCAAACAATCTAAATGAAGTTCCTCTCATGCAACATGAGACGCCTCAATGGCCTACCCAAACACAGGGAAGTCAGTGCAATAAGAAATCAAGTGAATCCAACTATTATAATGTTGCAAGAAACAAAAACTGATGAGATTCAATCAAAAAAAGTAGCAAAAAAATTTGGAATCAAGGGGAGATGGTTTGCAAATCATCCAGAGGAGCGTCTAGAGGACTTATGACTTTGTGGGATCCCTGGATAGTAGAAGGCACTATTATTCATATAGATGATAGGGTTCTTAGTGTTTTATTTAAGGAAATAAACAACAAGTCATGGATCTTTTCAAATATTTATGCCCCAAATTCAATTCAAGGGAGAGCTCTACTGTGGGAGTACTTAGGCAATCTGAGTGAAATCTTCCATAATGTCCCTTGGATTGTGGTTGGGGATTTTAACACTCCTATTTACCCTTCAAAAAAAAAGGGTGGAAATGGACCACCTATCAGGAGCATGGATGAGTTCAATGACTTTGTGAACTCCAACATGTTGATGGATGTAAAACTTGGAGGAGTGAATTATACCTAGAGCAATCGACGAATAGGATGTCATCTCATTCAAGAAAGGCTTGATAGTTTTTTTCTATCAAAGGAGGCTACAAATCTGTTCTGTGATTCTACCCTGCAAGCCTTTCCTAAAATTGCCTCTGATCATAATCCTATTTTTTTTGAGATCCCTAACTCTCTGTCCTTTAAGAAACCTTTTAGATTTAAATCTATGTGGATAAAACATTCCAGTTTTAGAGATAACTTAATTCAGTGGTGGTAGCAGCCTATTAGGGGTAGTGTAACTTTTAAATTGCTGGCAAATTAAAGTTTGTTAAGGAAAAACTTCAAACTTGTAACAAAGAGCTCTTTGGGAACCTCTTTGAAAATAAAAAATAGGTTGTTTAAATTTTTAAGATAATTGATCAAAGCATTCAACATGGTGATGCTGATGAAACTACTAGGCAGGAGGAACAAACAAAACTAGCAGAGTTTCATAACATTTTGGCCTGTGAGGAAATCTATTGGAGGAAAAAATCAAGGGCTCTTTGGTTGAAAGATGGAGATTCAAATTCCAAGTTTTTTCACATCACCACACTTAGAAATAGAAGCAATAACAAGATAATTTTTTTTTAAAAAGTAGATGGTTCTATTACTCAGGACTTAATAGAAATCAGAAAGGAGGCAATAACTTATTTCAATTCTATCCTTGGTCAAGAATCACAGTGCAATGAGGAGGCCAAAGATATTCTATTGCAATCTATTCCTAGCATAATAAATGAGGATATAAACCTTAAGCTTCTAGCTCCCTTTTTTGATGAGGAAATTAAGGAAGCCTTGTTTAGCATGGAGCTAGACAAAGCCCCGGGACCCAATGGCTTTCCCCCTCATTTCTATCAATATTTTTGGGACATCGTAAGTGAGGATGTAATTTATACTATCAGAGAATTCCAAGAAAGCAATCATATCCCAAAAGGTCTCAACTCTACTTTTATTTCTCTAATTCCTAAGAAGCAAACCCCTGAATCTATGGCTAACTTTAGGCCAATCAGTCTGTGTAATGTTTCTTACAATATCCTAACTAAATCCATTGCAAATAGAATGAGATTTGTTCTACCCTGCATCATAGATCTATGCTAGGGAAGATTTTTCTAGGGTAGGTCAATAGTGGATGGAGTTATCATAGTTTATGACACTTTGCACTCTATTCATAAGACTAACAGGTCTATTTTTTCCCTCAAGCTTGATATGAACAAAGCATTTGACAGGCTAAATTGGGAATTTTTTATTGTTGTCCTCCTTAAGTTTAGTTTTCACCACCAATGGGTTAATTTGATCAAATAATGCATTTCTAAAGCATGGTTATCAATTCTGGTTAATGGAACAACTGCTAGTTACTTTCAAAGTCGTAGAGGAATTCGATAGGGGGACCCTATCAGCCCCATGTTATTCATCATTATGGCAGAAGCTTTAGGAAGAACCATAAAAAATGCTTGTAATTAAAGGCTAATATTAGGAATCAAGGCAACATCTCTCACTAAGGCTGCTTCTTACCAATAATTCATTTATGATACCCTTCTATTGACTAAGGCATCGGTGGTTGAGGCCAAAAGAATTAAATACATCCTGCAACTCTATGAGGATGTTGTTGGTTAGAAAGTTAATTTTAGTAAAAGCAAGTTATATTTCTTGAACACCCCCATTCAAAGGTAATGAAGGATTGTAGAAATTTTAGGGTTTGATATAGAAAACCTCCCCACTCCGTATCTTGGTCTACCTTTTTTCATTGGTTCTCCAAGAGAGTCAATGTGGGACAAGGTTATTGAAAGAATTCAAAAACAACTTGTTGGATGGAAAGGTCATCTTCTATCTCAAGAAATAAATTTTGCCCTCACTAAGGCCTCTCTTCAGAGCATTCCAGTCCATTTCCTCTCCATTTTCAAAGCCCTGTGAAGTTTTTCTAGAAAATTGAGAAACTCCAAAAATATTTTTTATGGACTGGATCAGAGGAGAAAAAAAGGATACACCTTGTAGGATGGACCAAAGTGTGCAGACCTAGGGAAAATGGGGGCTTAGGTTTGAGGAGAATTGCTCATATGAATTTAGCTTTACTAGCTAAGTAGGCGTGGCACCTCATTTTTTGTGAAGAAAATGAATGGACAACTATAATCAAATGAAAATATCTTCAAAATATGGAATTTCTAAGTGACTCAGTTCCAATCAGAGGTTCTGCTTTTTGTAAATAAATTCTCAATTGTAAGGAAATCATAAAAAAAGGTTTAAGATGGGTTTTAGGCAATGGTGAGAGGATAAATTGCTAGAATATAGGTGGGCTAAGGATGAACCACTGACACAATATCCTAACTTAGTCCAAATCAGAGATATCATGAAAAAACTAATCAGCAAAAAAGTCTTCGATTATATGGTTGAGGACAAAGGGAGAATGAAGTGGAAACAAATAAGGATTCAGGGATTTCAAGCAAAATGAAATGATCTTTGTAACATTCTCGGGCAACAGTTTATCCCCATGAGACCCAAGGAAGATAAAGTGACCTGGTCTCCTACGAAAAATGGGCAGTTCACTGTTAAATCAGCTTACAAGCTTCTTCTTGATGACGAGGATTTTGTCCTCCAAAAGGACTTAGTTTGGATAAAAAAATTAATTCCAAAAATTATAGTCTTTTCATGGTTGGTTATCCAAGGAAGAATTCTAACCATTGATAATATGATGCGTAAAGGTATTTGTATCACTAATCGCTGTTATTTGTGTAGGGCTAATTGGGAGACCATTTATCACATTTTCCTTGAGTGCCCTTTTTCCTTGACTATCCTAAGTGGGGTTTTTTAGGCCTTCAATATTTCTTGGGTTAAACCAGCCATCGTACTTGATTTTTTCATCTAGTGGCCTTATTGATTTTCAAGCAAAATACTTAGATACATGTGGAAAATTTGTCTCAATAACTATCTTTGGTAGGTGTGGTTAGAAAGGAACCATAAAGTCTTTAATGAGTCTATCCATGATCATCAAACTATCATTGCCAAGATCCTATCCCTTGCCAATGAGAATGTGAACCTTATCCATTTTGATATTCGTAAACCTCATCTACAGGGGACCATGATTGCTCATTATTTAAGCATAACCTTGTTATATGAGTCTGTGCCTAGGGTAGTCAACCCCAAAGCCAATGTTAAGTGGTCCCCACCTCCTACGGGTTGGTTTAAGCTTAATTTTGATGGAGCGACTAAGGAAAATCTTGGCAAAGCAAGCACTGGCGGTATTGTGTGAGATCATAATGGGAATATGATGCTTGCATTTTTTGAATATTTGGAAACAATGATGAACAATGAAGCTAAAGATAGAGCTATGTGGAGAGGCCTTCAAATGACTCAAGACTTAGAAGGTAATTTGATCGTAGAAGGAGACTCTATGCATGTTATAAATCTCCTCAATAATTGGAAAACACCTCTTTGGAGGATTAAAACAATTGTTGAAGAGGCTAGGATCCTTTTCTAGGGAAGATAGGTCAGAAAAACCCAACATGTCTTTTGGGAAGCTAACAAAGTTACTGATAAGCTAGCCAATTTGGGTGTCGATGGTGATGAACTTTTCAAATGGGACCACAGTGTCCCAAGCAAAGTAGAGGAGCCTATTCAACAAGAATTCCAATAATGATAATTGAATTTACCAATAGGGAAGGCACTGTAAGTTTATAGGCTATGAGTATTCCCATCTCTTTTTTGAAATGGACTCACAATAAAAATTATCCGAGCTATCAGTCTTGGTGGATGCTGCTTGGAAATTCCATGGGGACAGTCACATGTTAGATAACATGGCTTCTAGTCATATTAGTAATTTGAGGTTGGTTTATAATCACAAGGCAAGAAATAAATGACAATATAAGACTTTGAACCAGATCCATGTGGACCACTAGATAGCCACCGCCATAAATCTAGCTAGCAGGTTCTCTTCTCCAAGGCTGATTGGCCAAGATGGGATGTAGTCCCAAAGCATGTTATATACGAAAGAAAGTAATTACTGAAGAATTTTTAGGAGTAACTGTCAATACATAACTTTTGGGAGTTATTTTTAGTACTCTACTATGTGTGTCTATAGCTTTTTGTTTCTCCACTATTTCAAGGAAGGGATCTGTGTCTGTTTCTTTTTTTGTAATTATGATGTAGGTGTGTTTTCTCGGGGTATACCCAAAATGTTGTATTGGAAGTCCCTTTTTGATAACAGGCTATGTGCCTTACCGGATGTAATGGCTTTGGCAGCATGTCGATTTTACATATATAGGATCCTTAGTAAGGACATTTCATCAAAAGCCCTGGGCTGATTTTTGTAAAAGGTTTTGGGTCAACCTATAAAACCCGATATTAATGCTATCGTATCTTATCTTCAAAAAATAAATTCTTTAGTCAAGATCCTTAATAAGTTAATTAGTAATACCAATCGAGACTAGCATATCCAACTTTATCCTTCCTTGTGGGCCTATTGTACTAGTGTGCAAACTCCTATAGGCTCTTCTTTGTATATCTTGGTCTATGGAACTAAGGTGCTTTTTCCACTCAAGCTAGAGGTTCATTCATTTCACATATTTCTACAAGATTCCTTGATTAATTATGAGTATTATTTATATCATTTAAACCAATTGAAGTTGTTGTATGAAAAGTGCATTCATGCGTTAGACCATCTTTGAGCCTATCAAAATAGGCTCAAGTGATCTTATTCCAAGAGAGTTCACAATCATTCTTTTGAGGTTGGGGACCTTGTCCTCAAGGAGAAATAGAAGAACACTAATGCTTGTTAAAATATGAAAGGCAATTTTCAGCCCAATTGGGTAGGCCCCTTTGTCATAATGACCAAGTTTGGCTTAGGGGCCTATCATTTATCATAATTAGATGGTAAGGAGATTAAAAAACCAATGAATATAATGCATTTAAAAAGATATTATGCATGATTTTACATCTTCATTCTTCGTCTTGCATTTGGTTTTCTTGCTCATATTGCATGATTACCTATCATATTTTGCATGGATAGCCTAATATTTTGTTCCATTTGCATCTTTGCTTGTCATATAGTTACATAGTTGCTTGATCATACCTGCATGTTTACTTGATCATATAGATTCTTGGGGACTTTATGAGTATGAAGTGATGAAATCTAGTTAGGTTCTAGCTTACATGCATTGCACTCATACTAGGGCTTTGATGCTTAGTGAATCCCCAACCTAGGGCATATCTTCATGCATTTTTTATCATTACATTTGCTCATCTTTTCTTCTTTTCTATTTTGATATATTCCTTGACCTTAAAAGTTTCATTAATTTTTAATGTATCCAAGTCAAGGGATATAGTTCTTCGTCTGCTATATGTCTTTTTCCCTTTGAAATTTTTAATCATTTTTTCTTTTTCCTAAGACAAAGGATATAAGTTCCTTCTTCCAATCCACACATCTTGTTTTTTCTTACAATTTTTCCTCTTTGATCTTTCGATCATTAAGGGATCCTCATGGGATATTGTAGATACCCCATGAATATCATTTATGGTGTTCGTACAACCACTTACTATCTTACACACATATCTTAGCTATTAAAATTTCAAAAAATACACACGCACATTATTTTTTACCCTTTGCTTCTCTCATTCTTCTATCTTCTTTGCATTTAACATGTGCACACACACATTTTTTTGTTGTGCTTTGCTTTTGATCAATCATATTTTGCACACACCACACCCCTATAAATTTGCACTTATTTTAGAGAATCATTCACAATATTTCACCCCATACAAGATAGCTTCATGGCCACCAATGTGGGGTAACCTATATTTGGCCATTTGCGAGCATACATCCTAGCAGGTATCTCTCCAACCATAGCCTTTAGAAAGCATCACACCCATAGAGGGTATTGCTCCACACTTGTTTTTTTAGCAAGAATTACATTCTTATGGGATAGCTTCATGGCCACTAGCAAGGGATAGCCTCCATTTGGCCATTTGTGAGCATACATCCTTACTAAGTTTCACTCAATCCTTTTATTTTTTCTTTTCTCTTGGTTTATGTTTGTTTGATCACACTGACCCTTTGTGGTCTACATTGATTCAATTATCATACTCTAAGCACATTTTTGTTTTCTTTTTTCTTTTTTGAAATTTTTCTTCATCCACTTATTCTTCTTCTTTTATCTTTGTTGAATTTGCACCTTGTCCATATGGGGCATGAATTCGCTCTACGTCGAATTCATGGCCATTTTTACGAGGCACAAATTTGGCTAGAGCCATGTTTTTCTTTCTTTTTCTTCACTTATTTCTTCCATTATATTTTCCTTCCATATCTTCATCCACTCATGCATTTTATTCCTTAGTTAGCTTCATAACATCATGCCTCACATTAATTTAGTTCATTCATGCATTCAATAGTTAAGTTATTTTCACTCATTCATGCATCATGAAAAATAAAAGCACTAATAAACATAAAAATCATAAACACACATAAACAAAAATATTTATATAAAATGCAACATGATATTACTCAAATGTTAGAGAGTTCACATCAACTTGGTCATTGTACCACAATCCAAGCTTGACACACTTGACCCTCCCCAGGGATGCATGCCATAGTTAAAATTGGCATGTCACCTCAATTCTAGCACTAGCTCTATGAGCCTATCTCCTTTGCTTCACCTATTGAAGGTGGTCCTAGTGGGGGAATGTTCATAGATCATGAAAAAATCTATAACATATATCATGATCAATATTATGTTTGAAGGGAGGATGGCAAAGGTACCCTTTTCTTAGTTGGAACCACCCAATAGTACAAGGTTTGGTAAAATATCTTCCTCTATAGCGAAGGCACCCTATTCTTCTATTGTTATTCTACTTTTGTGATTTTATGCTCCTAGTTGACAAGTGTTGGAGCCTTGAGGAGGAGTCTACCATTATATGGAGGTCTTCATCCTTTGGTTGTTCTTTCTCTGCCACCAGGTTACTTCTTATATTATTAGTCTTCTTAGATTACCTATTTGGTGTTATGTTTTTGAATTGATAGATCATTTTTGCATATTTATCATGAATTCACACCTTGTCTATATAGGGCATAAATTAGAAAAAGCTGAATTCATGGTCACCCCTTATAGAGCATGAATTTGACCCCTTTAGGTTTAGGGACAAATTTTCACTCCCAGAAACATAGTCTACTCTTGCATGTTTCATTTAGGTCATAATATCGCTATTTAAATTTTATTTTTTGCACTGTTTTATTTTGGTGCATCTTATCTTTTTTGCTTCTAAAAGGGTCAGCAATCACTTTTTTTTTCAAATTTTTAGCTAAAATGGCTAAGGGAGCTTGACTACTGCACCTCCAATCTCAGTCACATAGTGGCCTAAGTAGGTACCCAAACACTGATCAATTTTTCTAGGATTTATGAAGCTACTTTGGAGGTTGTGAAGTTGTTGGATATGTTTGGATGCAAGGATCAACCACCAGATCAAGTAAGTGCTCTAAATAGAATTATTAGGTTATTTTTTGTTTGCTTTCTTCTCATTTCTATTTTATATTTAGATCATAAATAAAAATAAAATATATTTGAATTTATTTCTAGGTATTTGAAAGAGAAAAAGCATATAGTTTGCATTCTAGGGTTAATTATGTTTGTGCATTATCTTGAGCCCTTGCTAAAAGGAAATATTTACTTTATTACGAGTTAGTGTTTTAGTCCTCATTGAAAATAAAAAATCATTCTAGTGTTAGTCTTTGCTTTCTTGCATTATTATTTTTTCTGCATTATTCCTTAATTCCTTTTAGCTTAGATTTTAGAAAGACTGAACATAGGTGTTTGCTCAATATACACATTAAACATTTCCACCCTGAACATGGAGCGAGTCCTAAAACCATTCCTAGTGAAATATTTTTATCCACTGGCCCTCGTGTATAGAGGATATAACACACCCCCATAGTCACCTTGGCTCCCATCGAATCCAATCGAGAATCGTAAGTGGTAGGGTAGTTTTGCCCTCTCTACAACCATTGTTGGGTTTTTAAGCCTTTCTACCATATAAAATCATAGGTCCAAATATAAAATAACCATAATATTAAAGATCAAAATAACAATATAATGAGTAGAATAATGTATGAGAAAATTAATATATATATATCAAGGCCTATATAATACAAAAAATAACATTCATTTATATAATCAAATATGAATGTAAATGGCCTAAGTCATTCATGATCTATTCATGAAGAAAACAATTACAATATTATTTTCTCAAAATATATATACAAGCTTTATTCCTTTTATTCTTGTTATAGCTTTGTAATATTTATTTATGTTTCATTATTATGGAGTATTATCTCCATAATATAGCCATAGTAATGTGACTCTTCAAGTACTTGACTATTGATCTTCATATGATAAGTCCCATGACTTTTGGCTTATCATCTTACCACTTGCATACTAGACTCTTCACTTTCTCACTTGACTCTATGACACATCTACATGACTCTTAAACTTCTAAATGCACTCCTAATATAATATACTTGTGTACATCCTCACATTATAGATTTGCGCTCTTACATACAATACACTTGTGCACATTCTTTAAATCTACGCTTGCACTCTAACATACATGACACTTGTGCATTTTCTGCACATTGACACTTACATAAAAGAGGAAATATAAATGACACATATAAACTAAATACTCAACCCTAATCTATTACATATTTATAATTGTATCATGAAGGTACAATGGGGGTGCATTATAATGTACTAAATAATATGATATTCCTTAATAGAGAAACCATTTAGAATAGACATCTAATATGCTTCTACCTTTTGTAAAATTTGGTCTATGGATGGCATAGGATAGTGATCTTTCAATGAAGCTCTATTTAGATTTCTAAACTCAATACACAACCTAATATCATTATTATTCTTACATATAAGAAATATATTAGTTACCTATGTGGAATATTTAATTAGGAGTATGATTTGGGCCTATAGGATCTTCAAGAATTCTTGATTCATTATTGCCTTAATTTTGGGGTTTATTGGTTGTTTTTTTTGAAAAGGTAGCATTGGCTTCTAACTCAATAGTATGCTCTATGATATTTAAATCATATAATTTGAGATATTTATATGAACATACAATAATATCCCCATACTTGCTAAAAAGTTATTTGAATAAGATGATCTCCTGCTAAGTGTCTTCCTTCCTAAGAAACAAGTTTTTTTCTTTAATGACTTTGATGAGATGGTAAAAAGAAGAATTTACTTTGATACTTGATTTTATTATACTGTCATCTAGTTTGAATAGGGTTTCTATGGTAATTAACTTCTTTAGCAATTGATTTATCATTATTTCTATTATATCATCTTTATTATCATCCCCATATTCATTTTTCTTTTTATTATACTAAGCTTCTTTGATCATGAACTCAATAATATGTTCATTATTGTTGAATATCTATGAGTGTTTAGAGTTTTGATGTATTATTATTCTAAAAAATACTTCTAATTATTTTGTCTTACCCCACATGTTAGCTGTGGAGTCAAATCATGCTACCATACTTGGTAATTCATATGCTTTGGAATTCAACTCCTTGGGGATTCCTTTGTTTCCATATATGCCACAATGCTCTAGTAAATCCTAGATCCAATTCTCATATGACTTCAATTATTTATTATTATGGCATACTAGAAATTAACCTGGTTTACAATTAATTCATAGTTTCCATATATCCTCAAGTTTTTAGTCCCCATATTTTTGGTTTTCCTTAAGGTGATGCATAATACCTCATATTTTTCCATGATTTCATGTAGTTGAAAAATAATTGATATGCAAAGGTGGTTTGTACACCTAGTAGATCAATGAATTGAATTCCAATCCTTACACATTTTAAGTTCTAGTGCTATCAAAGTACACTGTCCAAGTTTTATTTGTTGCCCAAATTGTTAAATTTAGGAGGCTAGATGGTTTTTCTGTAATGATATAATTACCAACCTTAGTCTATTTATAATAAAACTATGGATCTTATTCATATTGAAGGAAATTGGTTATCATATCAATCTCAAAGGTTTGATCATCTTCAAGCCCTTCATCATCCTTTAAAAATTTTGGGAGCTCATTCCAATTTATTGTGCCATATTTATCTAGCTTTTATAATAGGTAATTACAATAAGGTTCATTCTCAATTATAATCACCTTCCCATATCTAGGAACATTCATGTGGATATAATACATAGCCAAGTAACCACATCCTAACAATTTTCATGTACATTCTCTAAACAACATGTTGAAGTATGTGGAGATCAATGCCAATCACTTCTTGTACCACTACTAGTTCTATGTGTTTTGCTATAGTGCAAATTAGGTATTTGAAAATTCCCACTAGATTCACCCTAGTTCCATCCATCTAATTGGATTCTTAGCTATCTTTGTGTAAGGTAAACCCATATTTTCACAAACGGTCTTTAGCATCACTATTACTCTTTCTCCTAATTCAACTATACAACTTCTCAACAAGTAATTTTTAATCTAGATGGTCACATTAAATGGGTTAGTTTTAGTGTCTTGGGATTTAGGGTATTTAGTATATTTTTTTTTCTAATCTAGATACCAGTTAGATGTTATACTACTAATTTTTTCATTTAGATACATTGGTTTGAGCAGGTTATTTTTTCTTGTTTTTAGTGTAACTCCTTTCTTGATCTTTGAAAGTCTCTTAAAGTAAATCTTGTTGATCAAGAAAATATAGTACCTCCAATATACTCACTTTTATGATCATAGTTTTTTGTATTCATAGATGTTTAAATTGAACTTGAAAGAGTTACTCTTACTACATGTAGTAAAATTTTGGTATTGTCTTATAGTTTTCGCACACCCTTCACTAGTGAGAGGAGTATTATAAATGTCACTTTATCTCCTTTTGAAGTTGATTCATTTCCTTATAACTCATCTTGTATATAAATTATCTATTTTTTTTGCATTTCTCATTTAAGTTTTAGGCTTATTTTTCTTATTCACCAGTTTGTCCTTACTAGCTTATGCCTCTACTTGAGATTTATCCATGACATTCTTCTCAATATTTTTATTATTGCATGACTACTGGTCCTTTATCATTCAAGTGTATTAATTGACTTCCTCTCCTAAGGATTGTTGTTTCATTACTTGTATTGAATTTTTTTT
Organism: Wollemia nobilis; assembly: GCA_028583015.1. NCBI lineage: Eukaryota > Viridiplantae > Streptophyta > Pinopsida > Araucariales > Araucariaceae > Wollemia > Wollemia nobilis. The sequence continues at coordinate 627,134 of JAQPPZ010000040.1, forward strand.
GAGCTATGGGTCTCTCTTTAGGATTTTTCCTCTTACCCCTAGTCCCAACCCCTTGTTGGTTAGTGCATAAAACATCATCTTCAAATGTGTATCCTTCATTTGTTTACATAGTGCTAAATTTGGTTAAGATGGAATTCTTAGGATTTGACAAGATAGTTATTTACTATTGTAGTTGAGGCTATTAGTACATATATTGACTTATTTTGGTGGTATTTGAGCCAAGATAGTGGCATATTGGACTAGAAACTTTGGTCATATTAATTTTTGCAATACTTAATAGTGACAACATAATCCATAAGGTTGTGTCTTACATTAAATGAAAACACCATATTGTGTTGATATTTGATTTGGTGTTTACCATATGTTTTTTTTTAAATTGATTTGTCCCTTTATTGGAATCTTATTGAGGTACTTGATCTTTAGTGAGGTACAGGGTTATTCAAGGTTGTTAGTTTTGAGGTTGTTGAAATTATATCCTTTCAACATTGCTATGATTTACTAAAGTTTATAGCATTTCTATTATTTTTTTTCATCCCAAGATTATTAGTAGAATCATTATTCATGTTTGATCGGGCTTGAATTTATAGTTGAAAAGTGATATTTAATGATGAATTCTATCTAGGATGCATGACAATATATGTTGAGGGTGATGGGTTAGTACTTGATTGAGGATTTAGAATGGATGAAATGGGGGATATAAAACTAGGAGATGGTGGGTTTTAGGTAATATAGACAATGTAGGCCATAGGTGGTGCAAGTGGTAATTTTTCTACCTAAATTAAATATCTTTCATGTTGGTTGATTTCTCAAAAGTTATAGTTAGTGTATTGTGATTAGCAGTACATACAATAAAAGCTAAATTAAATTATAAACCCTTAATGTAATATTACAATGCTTGTTCTTCATAAGGCCTACTATTTTGTAGAATCATACTTAATATCCTCTAGAATATAGTGTTAAAATCATGTATATTATATTTTAGATGCCTTTGTATTGTATTTAATTGGACAAAAACATAATAATAATTATACAAACTACCAAATCTAGTCATGAATGGGTCTACAATTGATACTCAACTATTAACAAAATTATCAGACATACCTCTATACCACAATTGCAACTTTGTCATGTAAATAATAAATCATAAATTGTACCATTATATCTTCATCCTAAATGTGATTAATGTATTAAGTTTAGAAAAATAACTTAGGTTATTCAATGACATCTTATTTCTAATTCCATAAATAGTAGGTAATGATTTTATAATGATAGGTGGAATAGGGGAATAAGCCCTTAGGTCTAAATATCCTTGGTAGGTCTAATTGAGAAGTTGGTTTTGAGGCCTAGGTGAAGGAATTATATTATTTTGTGGAGGAGGAGGTTGACCATATTTTTATGGTGGAAATTAATTAGGATATATTGAATAAACTTGAGGAAGGTATAGAGGATATTGAGGGTATTGGTATAGAGGATAATAAGACAAAAGATAATGAGGATTTAGCATATGGAAAGGAGATGGTGGTAGATTTTTATAAGTACACTATTGACTTGAAGGAGTTTTTATGTTTAAAATAGAAGCAAACAATGCAAGCCTTGTTAAGAAATTTGTTGATTTGGAGGCAAGGGGTCTTCTTGTGTGTTTTGCTTTGCTTGACTAGATGGAGGTGGTTTTTATCCCTGGGTCACTTGTGTCCCAACTCATCCAAATAACACTTACAAATTTGAGAAAGGCCCTATATTTTGTTTAGAAATATCCACCCTAAATATCCTATAAAAATACTTGGTGGCATGTTAGGTATGTTGGACAAAATACATCTAGGTGGACTTTGAATTGAAGTGGAGCTAGTAGGTGTACTTTGGTCACTAGATGTAGAAGACAGGTTTGTGTTAACGACATGGTGATAGCACATAGAAGGTTGATTATTTATGAGAATTAAAATCGAAGATCAATCTATAGAGAAGGTTTGTATGGTTTAATGCAAGACCTTATTTGACCAAATTTTCTTAGCTAAAATAGACAAATAACTTATTTGATAGCCTAAGAATCCAATCTCTTGATATTTAGGATTTTAAATGACATTATTAGTTATTAGAATTTTTCCTCTTGAGAAATGAGATTAGACGTAAGAATTTTCTCAATTTCATTGTCTTAATGTACCCATGCAACTGTTTATTCCTTCCTTTTCCCCTTTGCATTACTTCAATGGTATGTGATTATATCTATAGATTGGTATTATTTTCTCAATATTTATACCTTTTATCATGTATTCATAAACCTGCATGTACGTACTTGCACAAGCATGAGTTTTGATTTTTTTTTTTTTAAATTGACCTACAGAGTGATTCACCTGCAAAGCGGGATTGTAAATTTAGATGATTCACTAGTAGTTTTAGGTGATTCACTGGAAGATTTTGAAATTCAATTTTTTATTATCGATAAGGGGAGCCAAGTTAATTTCTTAGAGAAAATCAATTTAAAACTAGATTGAAGCACTCTGTAGAGATGAGTTCGAAAGAAAATTTTCTCTCCTAAAGAATCACTTTACAGATTCCATGCAAATCACTATTTGGGTTTGAATTGAAGATAAATATTTTTTTTGAGTGAATTGCTTGTCTTGTTGCTTTGATATTTGATAAAAATATCTTTAAATATATTGCAAATGTGTTCTACCTATGGAAAATATAAAAGTGGAATAAAAATTCAGTTTTGATGCTACTGTATTTACTTGCTTTGTACAAATTTTAAAATTTTAATGTTTATGTTGTAGTCACCATTCATGAAGCATCTACAAAAATTGAGTACATATAACAAAGTTAAATTAGAATTTAATACCAATTTAAGACTAATTTTTATAAACCTCATTGAATTTCTCTATATTCGATTTGTGTAACTATGATAGGCTCAAAGAAATTCACTTGCAAAATGGAGCAAATCACTTGTAAAATAGAGCGAATTGATCCCTAAAATGGAATTAAGATGATGTTTCAAGCATTTGGATTAAATAAAGTGAATTTATTCCTATGCAAAAACTTGGTGAAAATTCCTTCAACTCTAAGCTAATTGATCCATCCATGATGCAAAAATCAAGGAATTTAGCCAAAATTTGAGTAAAAATGGTAAATGTGGGATAAAAAATGAGGATCTATCTCATGGAGCATGCTAGAAACTATATTGAAAAGCATGTGGGGTATATTTTAGTGAATGTTTAATTTGGGATGATGGTTCATTTGATTGGGCATTCAAGAGACTATATTTACTGGAGAATTGTCTTGACTTATCATTTAGTGATGCACCCTAGTTTTATTTTCAACAAAGTCAAAAGGAAGGGCTAATGGATCCTTCCAAGATATAGATTAAGGCTAACTTCCTACTATTACCTTTAAGTTATATTATGTTAACATAAACTAATTAAGTACTTTAATTGGAGACCTTAGTAGGGGGGCTCTGGCGATTTGGCTTTTGGCAGGAAATTTCCTGTGACGGCGCCTGGTGTTGCTCGAGGGACTCTGGGCCGAAGATTTTGCCTAGGGCTTAGGGGGGTCGTCTCTGCTTTTGCCTGAAGTTTCTGTAGTGGTTCCGGGAGGGCCCGATGGGGTCTCCTCCTGTTTCTCCTGCTGGGAGAAAGATATCATATGCTGAGAAACTGAAAGATTTTCCCTCGCCTTCCACGGACGGAGCTCGGCGGAACGCTTTCCAATCGATACTCAAGACTGCTGCCAATGGCCCACATGCTCACCGCGTTAATGGTTGCCTCCCACAATCTTCCTCCGGGCCCAAGATTGTAATAGAACCAATGCTGGTCGAAGATACAGTCGTCTACCGCGCTAATCACGACTTGATCTCGCAAATTCATGGGCATCCGGCCCACTCTGAATTTTCTGCACACTTGGGTACGTCAGAACTGGGAGCCACACGGTGAGTACTCTCTATGGCCTATAAGCAATGGGTATTTCATCATAAGTTTCTCTTCTTTAGCAGACAGAAACAGAGCATTTGAATCGTAGAAGAGAAACCATGGACCAAACAGGGTTATTTATCCAACCCCGGAGAGTGGGTTTCGATCCCCGCATCGAACCCACGGCTGTCCCGGTCCGGATCCGTCGTACGCTCTCCCGATGGAGTTTTGGGGTGAGCAGTGTTTTGGAATTAATAGGTAATTCCCTAGGCAAATTTCTGGGAGTCTCCAAAGATACCATAGAGGGCAATTCTGCTGTCTTTGCTAGAATATGTGTAGAGATGGACATTAGTCAGCCTCTACCAGCCGAGGTGGAACTTGAGCTAGCAGGAGTACCCTGGATCCAGCAGTTAGACTATGAGGCCCTACCTTTCAGGTGCCGTGTATGCCATAAGCATGGACATTTGGCAAGGTTCTGCCCAAACGCAGTGAGCACAAAAACGGAGGCTCCGAGTGGAATGGCAAACCGCCCTAGAGAGGGTAAGTCTAGTCCGGTCAATGAACCCTCTAGCAATTCTCCAGGTCCTGATGCTCAACAGGATGGCTTTGAACAGGTGAAACGAAAGAGAAACAAAAAGAAAAATGGCAAGGAACAGGTACAGCTCAAGCCAAACAATCGGTATGAAATTTTCAAGTCATTAGTGGATCTGGAGGACCATTCTATGGAAGGAATGGTTGGGAATGATGAGAATGTCAACACTCCACCTCTTGTTTCTCCTTCCTTCACGCCCGTAGTAGAACAGGTGACTGTGCCAGCTGAGCACCTGCAGTCAGAGAATCCAGGGGCCTTGGTTATTCACTCCCCAACACAGCCGGCTATAAAAGATGTCACCATGGGAAATGCAGAGAAAAACAGAGAGAGGCCTGCTTTAGGGATTTCCCAGGTGGAAAAGAGATCAAGAAACAATAACTCTCAAGGAGCGGGAAGAAAATCCAATAAGGAATTACTAGTTGCCCAAGGAGATAAGTTAATCAATGAAGGATTGGTGAGGTCCATTGATTCTTACTGCTCACAAGGTTTTCAATGATTATTCAATCCCGGAATATTAGGGGTTTAAACAGAGAGAACCCATCAATCTGCTGCTCAAAGACTCTTAGAAAACCGAAAAACAGATTTTTTGCTTCTCCAGGAGACCAAAATGTCTTTAGATATCATGAGTAAAACCGCTACTAAAATCTGGCGGGGAGCTGGGTATATGGACGTGGCTGCCCAAGGAGCTTCAGGGGGAATTGTTACCCTTTGGAACCCTCTGGTCTGGACTGCTTTAGATCATGTAGCTTGGAGGGGTGTGCTTTCTTCTCTTTTCAGAAATAACTTCAATTCTGAACTGATCCTTATTACCAACTTTTATGGGGCCCAAGATCCTGAAGGCCAGAGGCTCCAATGGGACGCTGTTCACAATATGAGAGCAAACAGGGAGTGTTTTGACTGGATTATTGCAGGGGATTTTAATGCAAAATTATCTGTCCGGGACCAGGAAGGTGGCTCCCCTACTTTAGACCCGTGGGATCGGCTTTTGATTGCCCAAGTTCAGTGCCTTTAATCTAGTGGACGTTCAAGGCCCTAGTGTTTTTTTCACTTGGACAAACAAGAGAAAGGAGCCACATAGCAGGAAGGTCAAGTTAGATCGCTTTTTGGTCTCGGAGGAGGCTTTTGTTAAAAGGACTTTAAAGTTCCAGATTTTGGAGGGCCCTATTTCGGATCATTTTCCCATCTTGCTTGAGGGAGGGACTTCGAGTGGTCAGCACTTTAGGCCTTTTAAATTTGAGAATTTTTGGTTACAAAAGGAGGACCTTCGACAAAAAATTCCTCAATGGTGGGCAGAAGGCCGCCCACCTTTTGGGACAGCAATGTTCAAATTTCATAAACAGCTTCAATTTGTCAAATTTCAATTGAAACAGTGGAGGAAAGGAAATAAGTCGGATTTCCAGTCCCAAAGGGCTCCCTTGGTGGCTAGATGGGAGGAGGTCCAGAAACTTTTTAGGGAAGGGTCAATTACTGAGCAACTCAAATCTGAAGATGACGAACTGCGTAAAGCGGTTGAGGACATTGACAACCAAGAGGAGTTATACTGGAAACAGAGGGCTAGAAATACTTGGTTATTAGAAGGGGACAGAAATACCAAATTTTTTCATCGGTCAACTTGTGCTAGGAGACAGATGAACAATATGGAAGTTCTCAAAGATGAACAGGGAAATGTCTTCGATACTATTCCTGGTATGCACTCCCATGCTATCGATTACTTTTCTAAACTTTTTAAGGAAAGTATGCAGCAAGATATTGAGGCTCAGAACGAAGTTCTTAATGTTATTCCTCCGATTATCTCTGAAGAGGACAACCAGCACCTCGCTTAGACCCATTGAAAGGGATGAACTGAGAAATGTGGTCTTTGGTATGAGTTCTGGAAAATCTCCTGGTCCAGATGGCTTTCCTATTGAATTTTTTCAGGCTTTCTGGGATACCTTGGAGGAGGATGTTCTGGCTGTTACTGAGGAATCCAGATCCAATCGCAGAATGCTCAGGGCGATCAATCACACCTTCATTGCTTTAATTCCGAAAGGGGAAGTGGGGACTCATATCTCTGATTTCAGGCCTATTGCTTTATGCAATGTGATTTACAAAATCATCTCTAAGATTATGGCTGAGAGGCTTAAACCCCTTCTTCATAGCATCATTTCTCCTGAACAGGGGGGCTTTGTTGAGGGAAGACAAATTTTGGATGGGGTGATTTTGGCCCAGGAAGCCATCCATTCAATGCAAACTTCGGGCAACAAAGGCATGTTCATTAAATTGGATATGTCCAAGGCTTATGACCGGGTGGAGTGGTGCTTCTTGTCGAAAATTCTGGCTGCCTTTGGCTTCTCTCAGGAATGGATTGCTTGGGTTATGAGTTGTGTTTCTTCTCCCTCCTTTTCTGTTCTCATTAAGGGCCTTCCCTCGCTTCCTTTCGGCGCCTCCCGTGGGCTCCGCCAGGGAGACCCTTGTTCTCCCTATCTCTTCCTTCTCTTGGCTGAGGGTTTGGGAAGACTGTTTTTGAGGAGAAGGCAACAAGGTCGGCTTTCTGGTATCAAGGTTGGGGAGGAGACTCTGACTCACTTGCAATTTGTGGATGATACGGGTCTGGTTGGTGCGGCCACTCTTCGGGAAGCTAGAGGAATCAGAGACACTTTGAATGTCTACCTTAGGGCTTCAAATCAGGTTCTTAATGACAGGAAGTCCAAAGTGGTCTTCTTCAATCTCGACCAACGGCTTCAGGAGCGTGTTATTGACATCCTGGGATTCACTAGGTCCTCTCTTCCAATTGTTTACCTGGGGGTTCCCCTTCACTTCAAAAAGTTAAATGCTGATATTTGGAAGAACCTGTTAGCAGGCATCAAAGACAGAATGAATCATTGGGCCCATAAATGGCTAAGCTACGGGGGTAGATTAACCTTCTTGAAATCAGTTATTCAGGCTTTGCCGATCTATAAATTCTCAATAATGACTGCCCCTCATACCATCTGGAAAAAGTTGGACAAAATGGCTAGAAGATTTTTGTGGGAAGGCGCAAAAGGGAAGAAAAAATGGGCCTTGGTTGGGTGGGATAAAGTCACCCAGCCTAAGGATAAAGGAGGGCTGGGCTTGAGATGCTCTATGCTTAATAACAGGGCTTTGGCTGGAAAACTGTATTGGCGGTGGGTTTCTCAGCCATCCTCTCTCTTCAGCAGAATTCTTTCCAGTAAATATTTGGGGCATGTCCATCCCAATGAGGTGGGTCGCTTTCCCTTGGAAGGTCCTGGTTCTTTAGTGTGGCAGACTCTCAAGCTTGGGTCCCAGATTATCAAAGATCAATTATTCTGGAAAGTGGGGAAAGGAGACAAGGCTCGCTTCTGGACTGACTCTTGGGACCAGCATCCGCCCATTATTGTTTTGTTCCCCGAGCTTCATCCTATCATGTCCGCCTTAGAAGCCCAGGGTTGGCTCCTTATTGATAAATATCTTCTTACCAGTCATTTGGGGGGGTATACTTTTAAAAAGTTTAAGCGATGGGAGGAGTGGCCAACCACCGTCTCTCCGGAGTTGGTGCCTATCCCGCAAAAAAATATTGTCGTAAAGGTTCCTCACGGGGAAGGATGAGGAAGATGAATTAGCTCCGGGGCCATGGAAGCCTTGGTGTCTACTCAGTTAAGGCCGGATATGAAGAGATCCTCCCTGAGCCTCCCCCACACTCTTTTCCGGTTCAGCATTGGAAAAGGATTTGGCATTTAAAGGGTTGGCCGAAAGTGAACTTCTTCGCTTGGCAACTTATGCATAATGGCCTTCTCACCTTTGACAATCTCGAGCGTAGGGGTTTCAATGGCCCCTCTCAATGTGCTTTATGCCTCCATCATGAGGAAACCTGCAGACCATTTGTTTTTTGAGTGTCCTTTTACTCATCGATTTGGGAACGCCGGTTCTTGCAATTTAAACTCCGGGCTAATGGTGTTCTCAATCGTACCAATATTTGGGAAAAATGGAAAATGGGCAGGTTCAAGTCTATAGCTCTCCGAACCGGGCCGGCGCTAGGCTTTCTCTTCATATGGTGGCAAGTTTGGTTGGAGAGAAACGCACGGATATTTAGAAACACTTTCTCCTCGATTGACGGTGTTTGGCAGGTCATCTGGAGCAAAGTCACAGAAACTGTTGCTACTCTTGCCAATGAAAAGAATCAGGCTACTCTTGGGCATCCTGAAGAGGGGGTTGAGGGTCTTGAGAGGCAAGATAGATCATGCTGGAAACCCCCCCCTGAAGGCTGGATCAAGATCAATACTGATGGGGCTGCAAAAGGCAACCGGGCAACGCAGGAATTGGTGTTGTTTGTCGGGATCACTTGAGTGCGGTTCTTTACTGGGAACTACAGGGATTGGGCAGAGCCACGAACAATGAAGCCGAAGCCTTGGCCATTAAGTCCGCGTCTATCTGGGCTGTTAAGCAGGGTCACCGGAGAATAATTCTTGAATCTGATTCTCAAGTCCTGATCGGCGCTCTAGATTGCTTGCGGAATTTCTCTTTAAAAGCCTGGAGACTGCGGATGTTGATATCTCAAATCAAGGAGTTATGGAGGGAGTTAGATGATGTCATCCCCGTGTATGTGAGTAGAAATCTGAACACGGTTGCTGACTTCCTTGCGAAGATGGGTGCTGAGAAAGAGGTAGGTGTCCAGCTGCACAGTGATATGCCTATGATAGATGAAGAGATTCGGAGTGGCCTGGAACGATCTCTACATCCATGAGCTCAAAAATGACTAAGGTTCGTTTCTGTCGCGATATCGCGACATATTGCGTCGTCTTGACCCGGTTTGGTTTTCTGTCGCGATTTCGCGACATGTTGCTCTATCGCGACATGTCGCTCTATCGCGACATGTTGCTCTGTCGCGACATGTCGCTCTGTCGCGACCTGTTGTTCTGTCGCGACTTGTCTCTATGTCGCGACCTATCCTGGAAAACTGTAGCGATTTCGCTACCCTTCTGGTTGCTGTGGCCTTGGGAGGATTTTTGTAGCGATTTCGCGACTTGTTGCGTCGTCGTGGTCGTTGATGAGAAGGTGTCGCGATGTCGCGACCTTTTTGGTAGGTTTTGCTGCTGGAGGAAAAGTGTCGCGATATCGCGACGCTTTGAGGAAAACTGCATGAAAGGGAAAAACCGTCGCGATATCGCGACAATCTGTGTGAAAAGCTACTACAAGGAAAATCTGTCGCGCCTTCGTGCTTTTGTTGAGGAAGGGACTCATAGGGGCATCCTTGTTGTGATTTCGAGATGTGTGGAGCAAAATTTAGTAAAGGGGGAAAATCCGACGCGTTATCGCGACCTTTTTGAGAAAAGCCTCCCAATGGATAACCTGTCGCGATTTCGCGACATGTTTATGGAAAGGAAGCACAGGGGCAAACCTGTAGCGATTTCGCTACAGCTCTGGAGAAAAAACAGCTGGCAGGAAAAACGTCGCGATATCGCGACTTGTTATGGTAATGGGCACCTCGGGGCTGAACATGTCGCGATTTCGCGACACTTTTACGGATGGGGCGCCCTTTGGCTTTCTTGTCGCGATTTCGCTACACTTCCGGCCAAGTGGGACTCCAAGGAAAATTCGTCGCGATGTCGCGACACTTTCTCAAAGTTGCCGATCAAAGGGGTCCTCGTCGCGATTTCGCAACAGTCTCGGGGAGCGGATGCTTTAAGGCTTTCTCATCGCGATTTCGTGACACTTTTGGTGTTTGGGTGATTTGGTGCTGTGCTGTAGCGATTTCGCGACCTTTTTCGGGTGTTGTGGTTCCGGCGCTTTTTGTCGCGATATCGCGACATGTCGCGATATCGCGACATGTCGCGTTATCGCGACTGGGTGTTGTGGCGCGGCGGATGTTTGGTTTTGTGTCGCGATTTCGCGACATGTCGCGTTTTCGCGACATGTCGCGTTTTCGCGCCCTGTGTACTTCTGGTCTCTCTGCGTTTGGTTGGGATGCCCTTTCTCCCTCTTGTAACTGTCTTCTGTGTTAATTCAAGGTTTTTTTCATTTTTTTCAAAAAAAAACATAAACTAATTACATTAAAAGTAAAGTATAGAAGATAAAAATGCATGAAAATATTAAGGGTGGGAGTGATTCAAATAAAATACAATTGTAACCATAGCAGTAGAGTGTGTGTTTAAGAACACAAGCTTATAATGAGATGGGGGATGAATAGCATAAGACCACTTTTTACTTTTCTTTTCTCAAATAATATTATCGAATATATCAATGACAATATCACCCAATGTGGGTTACTCCACGAAGAAAATATTTCACTATAATTTTCTCAGCAAATATCTTGGAAATCCTTACCTATTACAAGGTTTATGGACCTCTGTCCAAATAGGACACCAATATCCTATGATGGTTTGTGGATCTCTATCCATAGGAGAACTCCTTCTCCTATGCTCTAGTTGGTGATCCTATAGAAGACTACTGCCTCCACTGTACTAGCTTGTGGATCTCTCTTCATTGAAGACAACTGTACTCACTAAAAATACCTCTATCCTCACTACCCTTGCTAATCTATATCTATCCATTGGATACTACTATCCTATGCTCTATCACCTCCAAAGCTTACTATCAGCTTTACTCAATATCTATCTCTAATATATACTAAACACAGTCCTTCAGTCTAGGACAAATTTTCTCAATCTCTATTCCAAATCTGCACTAAACACAATTATTTGGTCTAGCATAAATCTACCCAATCTCTATCTCAAATATACACTAAACATAATCCTTTGGTCTAGCACAAATATGCTCAATATCTGTTTCAAATATGTACTAAACACAGTAATTCGGTCTAGCACAAATATTCTCAATCTCTGTCTCTCGTATGGTACAAATATATTCTCAAGTTTGCACCAAAATATATCCTCAAATCTATCCTCAAGCCTTAACACAAAGCTTGATCCAATCATAAATCAACTCTGCTAGATCTACCCCAAACATTAACTCAAGGTTTGAAAAAATCAATCAACTCTAATCTCAAGTCTTCTCAAAGACTTGTCTCAAACCTATCCACAATTCCTCTCTAGAACTTTTCCAATTTGCTCAACAAATATTCACCAAGACTTACCTCAAATATGCCTACAAGTCTTCACCAAGACTTACCTCAAATATGCTCAACAAGTTTTCTCTAGAACTTTTCCAATATGATTGTAAGCTTCCACAAAATCTCACACAAATTTGTCCTTAAGCTTTCACAAAATCTTACTCAACTTTGTCCTTAAGTCCCCTCTAGGACTTACTCAAATCTGTCCACTATATTTCACAAAAGCTTTAGTCAAATCAATTGCAAAACTTGCATACACAACTCAACTCAACTCAACTCACTATCTTTAAGAAAACTTCTTCAATCACTCAAACAAGTTTCACTCAGAATCTTTTTTAACCTCATAAATATATAGAGAATGGTTAGAGACTAAATATACTTTCACACTCACAAAAATTTCACAAAACTCAACTTAATCTCTTTCATAAACCTCTTCAATCACACAAAAAAAATTCACTGAAAATTTTGTTTAACCATAGAAATATATAGATAATGGTAAGAGACTCAATATTTTTCATTTTCACAAATCACTCTATCACCTTCAAACTCTTTTTCAAATCAATTTATAATAGGGAAAAATTTATTTCATAAAACTTGAACTACCACTCCAATGCTTTCAATCAATAATGCTCATCCAATTTCACTCAACCATTCACTCAATGAAACACAACTTGCTTACAAATCCTAACCAAGTGTTTCACAATGCTTCCAATAAATATCACTATGGAACTCAACCTTGATTCAAGATGATTCCAAATTCAGATAACAATGATACTCATGATATTTTACAAACCTTAATCAAGCACATGAAATCTTACTCAAATATTTCCAAAAATTCTTATCAAACAATCTCACATAATAATTATACTCATGTTATTTCACAAACCCTAGTTCAAAATAGTTTTCAATTTCATACTCAATTGATCGCACAACCATTCACCAATCATCTATATGAAAACTCACTAAAAAATGTTTATCAAACAAACCTTTTCACTCCAAATTTACTCAATCCGATAATATTTCACTCATAAGGAAGATGTGCCCATAAATTTTGTTTAATGGAGTTTTGACCTCAAAACCTGTCTCAATCACAATAGACCTCTTTGCCAATCTCAAATGTTAGATAGAAAAACCTTCTCAAAAATTTCATTCAAATATTTCTCTCAAAATATTTCATGATACAAAACATTAAATCTCAATTATACCTTATTTCTCCTCCTTTAAAAATAATTAGCAAAGATTAAATAACTTACTTCCACAATTGATTTCCTTCATGCACCTTATTACTCCTCTCAAATAATTAACACAATAAAACTTTATTTTAAAATAAATTATAATTTCCTTTAAATACCTTATCACTCCTGCTAAATTCTAACCATAAAAATCAAGATTTATTATTTTAATTTTTTAAAACTTATATCTCCCTCTCAACAAACTTTCAAACCTCATTTGAAAACTTCATGCAATACCTTAATGCATTTTTCAAACATTTAAAACCTTTTAAAAAATCAAACCATAAGCGCTGTTTTAATTCCACCTTAATAAAATTGCATTCGATGAGATTCGAACACCCCATATTGTCTTTCAAAGTGCCTTAGCACCTAGCACATCCACCACTTGGGCTACATGTCCTCATGGAAATGAAAAGCATACCACGCTCATTATAAACGTTGTCTCTTTTTTTTGTGCAAAATAAAATACTTTCCTTCAGCAAAAAGCAATCGTGTAGATCGAACCTGCGATATCACATTCCATGAATGCCTTAACATAGCCGTTGGCTATCACCTGTGCTACCAGGAACTTTGCAATTATTTTTGCACTCCACTTCACCTTG